>OW388298.1:9682662-10882662 GCA_936450465.1 Gibbula magus | reverse complement strand
GTTTTATGTGAAGTTTTAGGTTACCGGTAGTACAAAACAATGTCCTACTGCAACTGGAGAGGACATGGGATGTAGGGAATGATAGATAGACAGAGGTTAAGTTGGACGAATGTTGCAGTGATAAATTTACCCACGAGTACTGCATCAAATACTCATAAAGTTTGTAAAGACTCATAAAGATGTTGGTCCCCAGGACATACCGGGTAAAGGGTTTTAATTTTGTATTTGCTTTCTCATTGAGGGACTCACTAATAATCTGCTGGGACTCACAGGAGCATGTGGTAGTGAGTCCCGGGTAAAGGTTTTAATCTTGTATTTGCTTTCTCATTAAGGGACTCACTAATAATCTGCTGGGACTCACAGGGACATGTTGTAGTGAGTCCCTGGACTCTGCAGGTCATATTTGTAAATATAGCACTAATGCTGACCCTAAAACTGGTAGCAGAGAAGGGTAGCTGGGGTATATGGGGTCACATTCTCCACTGGCTGTTTGGAACTGCTCCTTCGTACTGTGCTCAGTCCCTCAATGAACACCTCCACATACACCTACAGCCTGGAAACAGCTATCCCAATATTTGTACTTTCTACTTTGAAATCATAATGAGTTGTTTAACACCGCTTCAGCAGTATCACAACCATTAGCAGCGAGTCCTAGCATTAGCACATTACAACTAATATAATCACTTCTCTCTAAGTTTGTATTTAACTTTGTTTTGTTCTTTGAGCATTTTAAAACAGAAAATAGCACATTTGAGAATGCTATTACTATCATTATCTAGACTATGTAATGCTCGCCGTGACTATCTTTGGTAAACTTCCGTTCGGTAACAGCAGAAAGTAGAGCTAGACCGAGGTGAGCACAATTGTCTAAATCATTATCATTTCCGGTTTCAAATATTGGACCAATTACAGCTCTATTTAAGTGCCAGGTTGAAGTCACGTGCTTGATGAAACTGAAATCTTTTGTAGTCAAACTTTGGCGAATTACTTGGATGAAAGTTAAGTATGACAGCACTTGTGTCAGACTTGTGACTGTCTACTGTAAAGGATTGCGGAAAATAAATATACAGTAGAACACGGATATAACCAACTCCAAGGGACCAAAGAATTCAGTTATCTGCTGTTCGGTATTCGCGTTTGGCATATTATATAGGGCCTTTGTCAGGACTCATAAATTTGTTCGCTATATCCGTTTGTTCACTATATCTGTGTTCGATATATCTGTGTTCTACTGTATATGTCAAGTATATACTCCATATAATAAAGTAATTCAGCAGAAATTGAGGTCTCGGGTATAAATCATGTTTTAGTCCTGATCATCTCATGACATAGCTTAGCTTTACTTGACATATGTTGGTTAAAACATGTGTAGGCAATTATATCATTCCAAAACTTTATGTCACCTCTATAATTTTAATTATTTGTCTTGAATACACGCTAGACGGTCTTAACAGTGGTTCTGTGTCGGTGGTGCCCAACAGTATGAGACAGGTTCACTCATTGGTCAAATCTATCCTACGGCACCAATCAGAGAAAAGGTAACAACAGCTTCATAGGACACATGAAAAGCTTTCCGATTGGTAACTTGTATGTGTCTCGTGCTGTGAAGATGGCTGTGCTCTGAACACAAGGAAATGCGGCAAGTGTTCTTTGATTAGTTTACACCTGTACTCCCCTCCGTCACCTGAAACATGCAATGAATAAATACAGGACACTAAACAACCTTCTATTTGATGCCATTTTTATAAAAATAGAGCCATGGGCTCTGTAGCTCATCAGGGTTTTATTTATTATCTAAGGTTGAATATCTAAGTTATCTCAAGTAATACATTGTTAACAAGCAAAAAATAGGTTTTTAGATCATGACCCCTGTGACCTGTATTTGGAGTCACAGGGTCACCAATCCTACAATTAAGAATCACCTTTGACCAAAGAGTCTCTTCACAACTTTTCAGCTCTCTAGACCTTTTGGAAATGGAGAAGAAGATGAAAACAGGCTTTTGAAGATGTGACCCCTGTGACCTCATTTGGGGTCACGGGGTCACAAAATCTACAATTTAGAATCCCCATGGGCCAGGGAGTCTGCACACAATTTTTCAGCTCTCTAGACCTTTTGGAATTTGAGAAGAAAATGATAATAGGGTTTTAAGGATGTGACCCCGGTGACCCAATTTGGGGTCACAGTGTCACGAAATCAACAATTTAGAATCCCCATGGGCCAAGGAGTCTGCACACAACTTTTCAGCTCTCTAGACCCTTTGGAACTGGAGAAGAAGATGAAAATAGGTTTTTAAGGATGTGACCCCTGTGACCCCATTGGGGTCACGGGGTCACAAAATCTACAATTTAGAATCCCCATGGGCCAAGGAGTATGCACACAACTTTTCAGCTCTCTAGACCTTTTGGAACTTGAGAAGAAGATGAAAATAGGTTTTTAAGGGTGTGACCCCTGACCCCATTTGGTGTCAAGGGGTCACGAAATCTACAATTTAACATCCACATTACCCAAGGAGTCTGCACACAACTTTTCAGCTCTCTAGACCTATTGGAACTGGAGAAGAAGATGAAAATAGGTTTTTAAGGATGTGACCCCTGTGACCCCATTTGGGGTCACGGGGTCACGAAATCTACAATTTAGAATCCCCATGGGCCAAGGAGTCTGCACACAACTTTTCAGCTCTCTAGACCTTTTGGAACTTGAGAAGAAGATGAAAATAGGTTTTTAAGGATGTGACCCCTGTGACCCCATTGGGGTCACGGGGTCACAAAATCTACAATTTAGAATCCCCATGGGCCAAGGAGTATGCACACAACTTTTCAGCTCTCTAGACCTTTTGGAACTTGAGAAGAAGATGAAAATAGGTTTTTAAGGGTGTGACCCCTGACCCCATTTGGTGTCAAGGGGTCACGAAATCTACAATTTAACATCCACATTACCCAAGGAGTCTGCACACAACTTTTCAGCTCTCTAGACCTATTGGAACTGGAGAAGAAGATGAAAATAGGTTTTTAAGGATGTGACCCCTGTGACCCCATTTGGGGTCATGGGGTCACAAAATCTACAATTTAGAATCCCCATTGGCCAAGGAGTCTGCACATAAAATTTCAGCTCTGTGGAGTCATTGGTTCTGGAGAAGAAGTCGAAAAAGCGAAAAGTTTACGGACGGATGGACGGACGGACGGACAGACGGATGGACGGATGCCGGACACCATGCCATGCCATAAGCCCATCGGGCCTTTCAGGCCTGATGAGCTAAAAATAGAGCCATTGGCTCTGTAGCTCATCAGGCTTTGAATAATAATATATTACTAATTACTTACATGAAATATGATAAAAGTTTTACAAAATAATTATTACATACAATTTTTGTTAGACCCTCAATTCTTAGTTTTTAAGTCTTAACTTCTCTTTCTCAAGAACCATTTCTCAAAAAAACATGTTAGAACTCAGATATTAGGGATGACTTCTATTAGTCTCTATACTGACTAAAGTGAATGAAGAGCACATAAAATCTCAAGAGTACTGTTTTTTAAGGTTGTGCCCTATTTGGGGTCACAGGGTCACCAAATTTACAACTTAGAATCCCCATTGGCCAAGGAGTTTGGACACAAAATTTCATATCCCTAGACCGAGTGGTTCTGGAGAAGACGGAAATAGGTTTTTAAGGTTGTGATCCCTGTGACCCTATTTGGGATCACAGGGTCACCAAATTTACAATTTAGAATCCCCATTGGCCAAGGAGTCTGTACACAAAATTTCAGCTAACTAAAACCAAGTGGTTCAGGAGAAGAAGATGAAAAGTTTATAGAAGGACGGACGCCTGGCCATGCCATAAGCCCTAGCGACAGCAAATTTGATACCAAATCATTCACAATTTAAATGACCATACATCACTCAGGTGACACAATCCCCTGTCGCAAATTAATATTTCACAATTTAAAAATAATGTCATAGTCACCAGATTAAGATAATGAAATCAACTTCCCCCAGCAAGCCATAACTCATGCCAGTCTCCGTCACTGGCTAATTTGAAGCTTGCTGTATTTCCTTTTCTATCCTGTGCATGTGTAGTGGAGCACACAATGAAGTTCATGTGCAGCATGCCGCTACACTAGCACAGGAAAGTAAAGGAAATGCAGCAAGACTTAAATTAGCCAGTGATGGAAGCCGACGCCAGTTATGCCTTGATGAGGGAAGATGGTTGTAAATCTGTAAAGTAGAAGTCTATCAGGGGAAATCTTTATTGAACAGCCTCTGTACATCAGTTGAACCTCTGTATTTTACTTTCGGTTCGATGCGCCATGTGTCAAAATATACTTTTGGATTATATCATATTTTACGTTATTAATTTCATAGAATTTTATTAATATTTTGACATTTTACATTTTAACTTTCATTGCACTTAATTTTTATCAAAAAGTTTTTTGTTGTGAACTTAATTAATACTGCATTCTTGGTTCTGAACCGAAATGTACACAACCCGTGGTACTGAACCGAACCAAATGTACAGAACCCGTGGTACTGAACCGAACCAAATGTACAGAACCCGTGGTACTGAACCGAACACAAATGTACTGGTTCACCCCTATAGGTGAGTTAAATAAAAACTGGTGAAAATATCTGTTCATGATCAACTCAAGTATGCTTGATATGCTGAATGAATTAATTTTTTTAAAAGATTCAACAATTTTCAGCATCATATTTTACCCTAAACCCTAATTCCCAAAGGTTGATACGGTTGGGTTTTCCATGGTCGACTAACACCCAGTTTAATATCATTTACTCAACAAACTTGCTGCATGATGTCGTGATTATCTTTTTTATGCCATATTCTCCTGCGTAAGTTGAGTAAAAGACATTAATCGAGGAAGTGTGACACAAAACTTTTAACAAACAAGTGTCAATTGTGTATAACACAGTTGAAGACAGAGATTATGATCACTACAGGGTATAGCAGATATTACCTGACTATGGCTGGGATTGGTTGAAGAAGAAGTCCATCATTCACTCCTCGCTCGTACTCGTCGACGTCTGCGAGATCCTCGTCCAGCGAGGAGGAGAGTTGCTGGAGCAGGACGTCCAGGGCCTGTACCGGACCGAAAATTGTGTTAATATATGGATGCTTCGGGGATGTTTTTTTAAGATAATCCTATTTTGTGGGTTACAAATGGTCACACTGCCATATTACAGTCAGTTATCTCCCCTGAACTCAATGGTAGATGAGTTGCATCATTCCCATATTTAGAATAAGGGACATTTCTTCTTTTCCATTTTTGCAAAATGTGATTAGCCACAAACATATGGCGTCCAGTATGCTTTCCGGTGAGGATGTATTGCAGGAATTTCATCTCTCACCTTTGTTAATGATGGTAAAAGTGATCCAACTTATGTCAAACCATCACAGGAATCAGACTAAAGATAATATATATTCTACTTATACCTTTTTTACCTGGTTTTTACCTGATTTTAGGGGTCTGAGAAAGGGGGTCGTCTTATACACAGTAATATACGGTACTCATCTATGATATGAAGTGTTTGTGTTCGAGGTGAGGTCAGTTGGGCTTTAACGCTGCTTTCAAGAGTATTTCAGATATATATATCCCAACTACTAATATTATTGCAGGGAGAAAACCCACAACACGATTGTGGTTATGCATTGCAGAGAAACCTGTAAGCATCTTTGGAACTAGCGAACAGTAGGTGGTACAGAGTTGAAAATCTGTGTAGTAGTGTAGTGGGAATAATTGTCTTGAAAAGGAATCACAGTCAAGTTAGAGGTGTAACAATAGATCCAACTATCGACTTACATTATCGATAGTTGACAAAAAGACAGAGTCTACTATATCCCCCGCCAAATGGAGAAGTTTAAAATATACTGAACAATTATCATGGAGCTTTATTCATCTATAACTCCTAAATCACTCATAAATTCATGCTACACATACTGATGTATTAATCTCTCCCAAACAGTATTCAAGATCTGATCTGGAAAAGAAACTGTAAAAAGCATTTTGAGTTTTGCTCCAGAATCCAGATGATGTTTTCCATGGAAATGACTAAAAATAAAAGTCCCAAAAAGGTGAGAAACAAACCAAAAACACATTTATACATGATGATTGTTTCACATACCATGTTTCATTGAGCTAGGTCTTGTTGAATGTTGAACTTTGTTTCAATGGATATGGCTAAAAATAAAATTCTAAAGACGAAGAAAACCCCAAAAGGTACATCTAGACATGATGACGTTTCACGTTTCATTGAGCTAGGCCTTACAGTTTTTGAATTTTGAATAACTAGAATTAGTGCATACCACATAACACATAACACTGAGTGATAACAAGGTTGATCAACTCACGACATCTGTGACAACTTTCTCATGCAGTTTGCGGAGTGGCTTGCACTGTATGGTCTTGTCTCGGTTGGTCTGCACGAAGAAGTACTGCTGCAGCAGGATGTTCCCCATCAGTTCTGTACAGACAAGCAGGGTCAGAATCAATACAGTGGCCATACAAAAAACAGATGTGAATATTTTGCCTCATTTTGTTAACATTTCTATGCTACCGTAGCAGCGCACGCTATGAAAGTCAGATGTAGCTAACGCTACGCAAGCACAGAGTTAACAAAATGTAGGAGAGAGACACGAGATATGTCTTGCAGTTGAAGTTGCATGTCTTTTAACAATAAAGGAGTTGTTATGCAGAGGCCTTGTCTTCCTCATCGGACATACTCTTGCTTACCGTCCATGAACCTGTTGGCGAAGTCGCTCTCCGTCCACACCTTGCCCTGTCTGGCGATGAGGGAGAGAAGATAGTCGAGACAGAGCGAGTCCACCAGTCGGTCTCCAGACTTCTCCTTCACCTATGGATAGTGTTATGAGAATTTATTATATTACGAGCAATGGAAGCTATCAAGCTACAGTGAAATATATTATATTTTCACTGTGACCAGTGACTTATATAATACATCACTGTGTATTTTTCCTTTATTGTTGATAAATAATTAAGTTTAGTTGATTTTGGGTCACAAAGGTTGTAACTCCCAACTTCAGTTGAAAGGACTTTGACACTGAATATCGTAGACGCTATGTTACCATCTAGAAAACAAATAAGATACTTACAGCTTTCATCTCTCGCTTGGTAATCTTGTTGTCGTAGTGTTTGATCATGTCGCGAGCAATCACTGTCGCCTCCTCCTCCACCTCCGGGTAAATCACGTGCTCCTCCAGGAAATCCTCCGCTATTGCGTCAAACAGAGCTTCTTCAAGCTGCAATGTAAGTCTCATGAGGCCAAAACCACAACGCAATCCAATAAAGACCACTATGTCCCAACCAAGTTTGAAAAAGATGCCTGGCCGTGAGCCAACCGCTGGTCATTTTCAGCAAAACTGCCAATATACTGCCTTTTTAGTTTTCAGATGGACTGGTTGGAGTACAAATATTTCGAACTCTAAAATAAACACAAAAGAAAAAGACCTAAGCTAAACTTTTGACTGTAATTCCATTATTTGTCAGTAATGGACAGTTGCAGACAACATCAAGTTTTCAGCTCGAACTTCAAATCTTAAAACTTTTAAAGAAAGTTTGTTAATTAAACAATAGTTTGAGTGTAATTTATGTGGGGTAATGTCCTCATAAGTCTCCATTCCTTGCCTAGGCGCCATTATTTTTAAAGAATGGAGAGTTACTCTGATATTTACCTCCATGTAATTACACTAACACTACCTACCAGCTCGTCTCGCATGGTGTACACCTCGTGGTCGATGAGATCGTTCAGGATATTCTCAGCCAACACATCATCCAGATAGTCTTCAGCTAGACCTCGGATAGTTTCACCAACGATCTGACGACACATTTCATTGACGGACACTTCGAGCAGGTCGTCCAGGAAGACATCGGCAGGGTCACGTGGAGGGACGTACAGAGCGGGGGTCACGTACCTGCACATAGAGCAAATTGTAAATTGCTTCACAGATCCCTTTGTGAAAATGATTAATTGAAAAATCACAGTTTGGTCTAACACACTGGGATTTTCCAAATATATTGACATTATTAACTTAGAAGAACAATCTACTTGCCACTGCCCTTAATTGCAAATACCTGCTAGTGCCTCCCCGAAGAGCTTCACGTGCTATCTCCTCCGCCATCTTCTCTATCTCTCTCGTCAGAAAGTCGTCACATGACCGCAGCGCCGGCAGGAAGTAGGGGTGTTCTGACGGCTGCAGAGGTAATGATCACATTTGAGGAAGGACTAGACTACACTAGACTGTCTGTATAATGGGTACAATTTGACAGCGAATGCCACATAAAAATAAACTAAATCTATGAAAAGTGAAGCCACTCATCACTGCCACAAGTGTGGAAAACAATTACAGGATATTGTTTATTAGTTTAATGTTAAGTTATTTGTCACTTTGTGAATATTCTATAAATGCAAATGTTTTATTAGTATTGAGTTGTAAAATCAGTAAAAATGCAGCCTGATTCTCTTTTCATGTAATGTTAAAACACAATCTTTCCCTTTAAGGGTTCTATCAGGGATATATGAATAAAATTGGAGGGAACATTCCTGTTTAAACATGACACAAGTTGAAACATGTTACTGAAAATTTCTTTAGATAAGACAATTTGACATAGAACGACACAAGTGCATTCAAAAATAAAATAAATAAATGAGAAGTGAAACCACTGTTGCAACGAGTAAATTATTAGTTATTATCACACATTTTTCCACAATTATTACAACAAAAAATAGAGCCATGGACTCTGTAGCTCATCAGGGTTCATATTATTTGATGATGAAGACTGAAATAGATTGTTCTCAACATAATGCACAACCCCTATTCCTGAAAAATTGCAGTCTTGAAATTGTCATTGCATAATAAAACCATTACTCAACACTAAATTTTGATAAAATGGGTTGTCACAATTCCTGCAAAGACACTGAAGAAAAAGTCCCCCCCCCCCCCCCAATTAAAATAGAATAAACATATTCCACAAATCATCAAACAAAATGGTATTACTTATAAGTGGAAAAATGATTCACAAAGACCTGACCCAAACCCAATGAACATTTTATCATAGCCCTCAACACACTGAGACCCCAACCCAAATCCTCCTAACCTCCCATCTCCCCCACGCCTATATAGGAGGTGGGGTCAGGACTAAATGTACAAACTATGATTCTATAGGTGCATAGGAATTCAAATGGGGCAGAGAAGGTAAGATGGTGGAGAGAATGAGGAGGAATGGAATGAAGGAAAAAAGAGCCATTGGCTCAGCAGCTCATTTGGCTTTGTATGATTTATTGTCTTGACTTACATGTGAAATATCAGGTTTTTAATACAAATTCAAAGAATCATCACCAATCAAACTAATTCTAGTACATCATGTCCATAGAAAAGAAGTAACAAAATAACTTTTAGGGAGTGATCTCTTAGACTTCCTTTCATTGCTACTTCAGTGATAAATTTACATATATCCTGCAGAGTCCAGTCTCGCTACCACAAGCTCATGCGAGTCCCAGCAGATGTGAGTCCTTCAACAATACAACATAAAAACTTAGGGACCGACTGCCTAAATGATTTTTAGTCTTTTCCAAATTTCATGAGTATTTGATGCAGGACTTGTGGGTAAATGTATCATTACAGAGAAGGTAAAAGGGTGGCATGAAGAAGAAGGAATGGAATGAAGGAAGGAAGAAGCCAGGATCTATGAACTGCTCATGCGTCATACGACTACGTCATACGACTACGAGATACGACTACGAGATACAACTACGAGATACACACCAACTTATCAACCTCGGTGAGTGCATCAATCAGCACATCTGGCACTAGTTCCTCCTCCAAACAGTCCGTTATAAACCAGTTTACAAAGTCATCCGCAAAAATCGGATATTTAATGAAAAATGAGTGGGTTTCATCCTGAAACAAAATGACAAGCCATCACCAACAACACACAAACCCAATACCATAAACTGCACCCAAACAACAAACAAATGAAACAGTGAATAAAACAGCTAATCTTGTACATGCATTGTGTTTTAGCATTATGGTTCATAATGATCATTCATAATCTTATTTCAGACAGATAGAATTTCTCAACCATACACATTATAAGGTATAAATTACATTGAAAGGTGTCATTAATGAAGAATCCAAATTATTTAAATGAATTTTACATGAAATCGGAGAAGAATGCAAATTGATGCAAAACTTAAAAAGAGCAAATATTATCTTCTTTTTTTCAAATGAATAGTTTTGATGTTGACATAAACAATTGAAATGTTACAAATGTGTTAAATTCAGAATCCAAACTAAAACAGCATACAACTCAAAACACTTCATACAAAATCACAAATTTGTGATTAAAAACATTTACTTACTCCAACGTCTGATGTGTCCAGCAAAGGTTTTATGATCTGCAAAATAATTTGTTTGATTATATATCAACGGCGGTAAAATCACTTGTAAAAAGCTTGTATTGCGGAAAAAATATGTCCTAGATAATATGAGGGCCGTTGTCAGAGAACAAATCTTTGACCTAGAACATATCACTGTCAGCAATAGCCCCTGTGGATGAAATGTTGTATTTGGAGCCCAATGAAACTGTAACAGTTTTGAAGTTCAGGGTTTTCAATAGGAAGACTAAATAAAATATGTTTAAGAATTATACTTCTGTGACTATATTATCTTGACAGACATTATGTAAATTGTAGACTTGGTTTCTTGAGCTCTTACTTTTGGAGTTTCATAGGGGTAAGCCCTGCACAGGGCTATGTTCTGCAAAAGAAGACAAAACCAGGATTTTGGGGAGTGATAATCAATCACAGAAGTAAAGCATCAGGAGAACATGTATACGGTAACCTGGTACGTCCTCCTGGGTGAGATATATCGAGGCCTAATCTCCTCCTCTTCTTCAGACTCCTCAGACTCCTCATCTCGTATCGTGTGTACCGGCATCACATAGGCATTCAACATCGGCACCGGGTACCCCCCTACAGGACCAGGGTAGCCGTGGAGAGGGACTGGATACCCTTCAGGGTACCTTCCAGACTGAGAGTTACGGGGACCATTACGTTTTGACTTGTGCCCTTTACGCTTCGAGTCCTTTGCATGTCTGTTGGAGGCATGTCTGTACACGTCAGGGTGTCTGCGATCTGATCTGCGTTTCTTGTCTCTCCTCCGCTGACTGTGTACCGCGCCGCGGGGAGGAGGGGGGTAGAACATGGGGAAGGGCTGACCATACACGACGGACGGGGGTGCGTAGACGGGGTAAGGGAGGGGGTGAGGCTTCAGCTGGTCCTCATCGTCCCCGTCACTCTCCTCCCCCCAGCTGTCGTACTCAGGCGGGCTGGAAACAAATTTATAGGAATTTAATGTCAGTTTGTCAAGGCAAGTTCTGAAATCAGAAGCCAAATATATACAAATCTAATTGAGTTCACAGGGGGGATCCAAAAGGAGTTCCTTTTAAAAGATGAGATACTGGCCATCAAATCTTCTTGTACATATGATTCTTGAGTTGGCATGGTAAATGATGTATTTACATCTTCGGACACATTCTCGTGCCAGATCTTTTATCAAGTACTTTGCCACCAATCACAAAACTTTTGACGTACATTGTTTGCCTGCACAACATCAATAATTAACTTGTATGAAATGTGAGTGTTTAAGATGCACTGATGAACTCAGATATAAACACGGTTTGAATTTACAGTAAAAGTACTCAAACGTACCAAACAATATGGGTGAGGTCACAAACTACTCAATTAAAAGTCAAGACAAAGGTTGATGTTTTTGCAGATGAACTTACTTGACAAATGCTTTTCTTGGTTTCAGTGGGGGCACTTCTTCATATCTCGCTTTCCTCAAGTTGCGTTGACTTCGTCGCTCGTCATGTTCTGGGGGTGTGTCAAGTCTGGAACCATAGCCATCACAATGAAGTTGAATTAACTAAATTACCTGAACTCTGGAAGTACAGACCTATACAGTAGCGTGGAGCGGTAAGTAGTAGGGCTGTGTATTGCCTCAATTTTTTTATTGCGATACGTATTACTGAACTGTAATGTATTGCAATACGTACCACAATATATTGCAAGATCCTCTGACAATGAGATATATCTCAAGAAATTATTTTAACTAGTGCCAATGATATTGCAACATTCTAAATGAACTCTACATTCAATTTTTATACTACTTTTTGCAGTTTAAACATGATGCATTTGATAAAATGACTTTCAGATCTTTAAAAAATAATTTGTAATACAGTCCAACACACATTCTAGCACTTCAAAATAATTGTCTTAACACAAGTTAAGCCAGTAAATGTGCCTTTTACAAGATAATTGAATAAATTTGACTTAATATTTGTTGGTGCAATACATATTGCGATATGAAAATCATATTGCAATACATGTATTGCACAACTCTGTATTGCAATATATTGGTATTGCAATAATATTGCACAGCCTTACTAAGTAGCGGCACCAAAAGTACAATTACTTCAGGGTAATAATGCAAATTGTGTGCTTGAGCGTCCTCAAGCATGGAAAATGCACTTTACAAATATGCTATTATTATTAACTGTTCTGGGATGCATTATCTTTCATCTTCAGTACCTGGGATACTTCAACTACTCGCCCCATGACAAAAAGGATAACATGTCATCTTTGAGTCGCATTCAAGAACTTGATATGATGAAGATTGAAGACAATATTTAGAGGATATAACATGTCATTTTTCATACCATACCCCATATCAGCCCGAGACCCCCATATCAGCCCGAGGGCCGCAGGCCAGAGGGCTGATATGGGTCGAGGGCTGATATGGGGTATGGTATGAAAAATGACATGTTGTAACCTTTTTATCATATATCATACTTTTTGTCTATAGCATGACAAACTATTTACAGAAATATTAAAATTTTATGCTTTCATGCGAAAATACATTATATATAATAATAAAATATAGGCTACCCTCCATTATAATTAAGTCTTTAAATTTTGTTTATGTGAGCCGTATCCCTTACTCAACTTTCGAAGTAAAAGCATTTTTAATCAAATAAGTTAAAGGCGTCAACAACATCCTTGTTTTGAGGCTACTCTGTCGGAAATGAACCAGTTAATCTGACACTGCTTCGCTTGTGACGTTACTTTGTGTGCCTGTGAACAAAGGGAGATCACTCTGACCTAACGTCGCCCGGGCTGATATTGATATGGATTTGCGGACCGGGCTGATATGGCTGATATGGATTTTTGGACCGGGCAGCAATATGGATGCGGTTTCCTTACCTCTATCACACATGCAAAACATCCCATATCTTTGATGGATATATGATAATTATGATTATTACCTACGAGGGCAATCATATCAGCGTTCATATTTTTCATATGACGGTGACGTGACATCATGAACAATGCTATGACGTCACGCTTCGTCAATGAAGCTGCGTTCTAAATGTGGCAACTGCGTGTGGCGAGCCTATGGTCGAGAGTGGATTTTAGCGTATTTTCATTTTAAGAACTGACTTCAAAATTTATTAAGTTCATGGAGGTATAAACTTTAAAAATGTTTTTAAGTTTATACCTCCATGAACTTAATAAATTTTGAGGTCAATTCTTATAAATAAATATACTCGTACCTGACGTTTTAAAAAGGTTTCATTTCTCCAAATACACAAATTTGCAACAGTTAGAGTTGTACTATTTATGCGTATGAAGACACAAGATGTCATATCAAAATGTCATTGGATTATTAGCCCCGACTACAACGCGTTCATCAGCCAATGAAAATCCACATCCAACGAGCTATGAACCTCACATTATGGGGGCGTGGCTAAACGTGATGTGACGTCACGAAATTAAGTTTATGCAGGTATGAACTGAATCTTTGTGACAGTATTCAGCGAATCAGATCCACACAAAGGAATTGCTATATATTTAAAATTTAATGACTTTAGTAATAAACAGAATTATCAATATTATATTTGTGTCTTTGTAATACTATGTTTACGGAACTCGTGCATGAATATCGGTTTATCCCTCGCTCTCGCTCGGGAAATACTAATATTCAGGCACTCGTGTCATAAACATAGTATGACATAGACACTCATATAATATCCTCTATATATACAACTTCTTTATTCAGACCATGAATGACTACACATGACCTGATGAGCAAATTCATATGAATAAAGGGCTCCTTGAGAGATTCTCACCTGGGGAGGTTTGGCGGAGTTGGTCTGCGGTATCTTCCATAAGGAGGGTGACCTTTGTGGAGTCCCGGGGATCGCTTCCCGTACACCGGGGTTCTGGACTTGCTTGGACTCTTCTTTCCGCTGACCAAGTGAGTCCTGATTCGTCGTAATCTGGAATAATATCGATGATGACCATGAATGATGCTTGGTCACTTTGAAACCTTTTAGGTTTACAGACGGATGGACGACTGACATCATTCCATGCCGTAAGTCCGCTACAAATAAAACTTCTTAGCCTCCATATGAGACAGGAAGCTCTAACAATACAACAAACATAGGGTAATACTTTTAAACAACCTTTTAACGAAGCATTTTTTCGTTTCGGATTCATAACAATGGAATTTTAAAAGAAATGAGCAAATGAAATTTAAAGCCTGAGTTCAAGTGATTGTGTCATTTGCCATTGATGCATAGATGTGTACATTACCAAATGATACAATCACTTTCACCTGTCGGATATTTAATGATATTTTACCTAAATAGTTAATAAATGAGGTTTGGTCTTTTATAATAGATTTTGTGATGTAATCAACAAAGTGTTGCCAGTGACACATGTTACGTATTGACAAATGATGTCATACGCGTCTTGTTTGGGTCCGTGACATCTATGATTTTATTCATGACGTCATCAGGTTTTGTGTACATCTGCCTTAAAGCCTTACTGTCGTAATCATGTATGTCGTAACGACACATGAAGCGCTGGTATAAGATACAGAGGCTGGGATATGTTACAACACAGTGCTTTGACAGGGTGTACAGGACCGTAAGACACTTGCAATCTCAATTCTGTATTGTCAAGAGGACAACCACATACACCCTATCAAAACAATGTGTAATGAATTTATTACCCTTCAGATGTATTACATGTGCTAATTTCACTCATTTCCAACCAGATATATAGGCCAACCTCAATGGGTTTTTTAGACTTATCCAAGTAATCAATGAAATATTTCCTTAGTTGAAATTGACAACCCATCACACTATGTTATTACAAAACTAGAGTCTACTCCATCATAAATTTTCCCATCTTGACCATATGTAAATAGATTTACAAATTGTCAATGCATGTTAAATAGTTTTTCGTCTGATCTTATTTAGGCTACATTGATATATTTTGGAGCAGGCACCCTGTTGTGAAGAAATGATCGTGGAAGTTTGATGCAGCCTCATAACATTATAACATAGTTAATTAATTTTCTATTGTTTATCTAAAGGAAAAACATCAATTTTACCAACATATAAAACGTTTAACATGGTGATGTATGAGACACATGGGTTTGTTTTCAGCGATACAAGCCCCTGTGCTATGAGAAACGTTTGTCGTCAGAAAATCTAACTTATGTGAACCGTTCGGTGAACAGGTAGACCTGCCAACACAGTGACAGTGTTCAGTTCTTCCGTTTGTTAGAAATTACTTACGAATCTTGTTGTTCTCGCCAATATTGTTCCTTAGGTGTTTCAATAGACATAGTCTTATCACACTACATAATCAATAAGCAGGAACAACAAAACTAATATTTAGTTTTCGTAAAGTTCTAAGGTTGTTTACATGCCGCCATGGTGGTATGCAACAGCGCCATCTGAGCTTCCAAGGGGGGTAACTCTGATAACATTCGTCGGATTTCACATTCAGAGCCTTTCACACCGCTTTTCGAGAGAAATAGGTTCTCGCCCTTTGGGTCTGTATTGTCAAAAATAGGCCACAATCGATGATCAAGCCATTTATGTACACTAAAATAATAATGGTATGAAACGAGGTCAACACCCCATATATGTCAGTTTCAAATTAAATTTCAGAAAGTTGTCTCATAGTCATTCATCGATCTACCACATCACAGCCAACTATCCTTTCGGCCAAAATAAACCACAAAGCGTAAAAATCGAACGCTGTAAAAAGTAACTGATTTTCTTTATTTTTCATTTATGCATTGAGTGGTAAATGGTAATAAGATTCAGAACGAATCATATTTAGCCGCCTTTAGCGGTCTTTTCGTAGGTGCAACCAGTTCGTAGAAGTGACCTTTTCGTAGGTGAAACCGGTTCGTAGAAGGTCTTTTCGTAGGAGGATTATTTTTTTAAATATATTATGTTTAGGATATTACTAAGTGTTTGTATGTAAATGTTTTACTTTATTTTGTATGAATAGTGTCTTTTCACATTGAATTGTGTCTGTTAAGTAAGTACAGCGATCGATACGAAACTGAGGATATAGGATTTAATATAGGATTTGATATAGGATTTAATATACGATTTAATATACGATTAAATAGACCTGTTTAATATAATACCTGTACTGTGTAGGAGTAGCCGCAATTATCCACAAGAAGTGGCTGTCCACTCTGGCTGGACTGGTTCGTCCGGTACAGGCTGTGGTTCTGGGTCCCTGATGGAGCTGAAAACAAAACATTATATAACAACTTGACATTGCTATTTAGAGGATATTTGTCTTTTCTTGACTAATACCATGTTTATGCTGCGCCACTCGTGAAAATATATAACTTTTCTACCTCACGAGATGAGATAAACATGGTATTTGTCAAGAAAAGACAAATTTTCTATTTATTATATCACCGAATCTTTGCATATTCACCGAAATAGACTTGCATTTACGTTAAGTCGGCTCCAGAATGAGCCTGTCGCCTAAGCAACAATCATGTGTCATGACGTCGAAGCATTGTTTTATGACGTCAGGTCATTGTTATATCAGTCACTAGTGACTGATAACACGTTCCATTGTTATTTTCACTAGTGACTGATAACACGGTTTATTTTCATTGATAGATCCCGGTATTTCACCTGCAATCATATAATAAAACAATGTTTGTATTGTTATTTGCGTTAAATAATTTATTATATGAAAAATATAATCTTTTGTTCACGTTAAAAAAATTTTATAATGTTTTCTGGGGTGGAGTTAGCGGGGTCGGTGACGATGGTATTGTATAGATCGTGGATTAAAATAAATGAGTCTTCTCAGTTTAGGAAAGTTGTATTTGTATGTAGTGAGATGTTTTGATTGTTGTAGTGAGATGTCTCTGAACATCTTGAGAAACATGATCTCTATGACCATCTCCAGTCTGCCTATCGTGGCTACCATAGCACTGAGACTGCATTGCTCAAAGTGGTCAACGACATTCGGCTCGGCATTGACCAAAAGAAAGTTGCAGCCCTGGTCCTTCTCGATCTCAGCAGTGCGTTCGATACCATTGATCATCATACACTCCTGGAACGCCTGAGGTTGGAATTTGGCATTGATGGTAGAGCTTTGGATTGGATAACATCCTATCTGACTGACAGAAGTCAATGTGTAGTGATTGACAAGAACTCGTCTGACCCATCAAACCTCACATGTGGAGTTCCACAAGGCTCCGTTTTAGGACCGGTGCTATTCACCTTATACATGAAGAAACTTGGCAGTGTTGTGGACAAACATGATGTGGATAGGCATCACTACGCAGATGATTCGCAAGTCTACAAATTTCTCGAGTCTATGCCACAGTTTGCACTAATGGGTTTAAATGAGTTAAGGACATGTTGTGAGGATATCAAGGCGTGGTTGCTTGACAACGAACTCAAGCTGAATAGCGACAAAACGGAATGTATTCTCCTCGGGCCGCAGAAAAGGATAACACAGTGCTGCATCACAGAATTTCAGTTTGACAACACCAACATTCCTATAGCAGATCACGTCAAAGACCTAGGTGTGATAATAGACTCAAGTATGTCATTGGAGGATCACATCTCTCGTTTAGTCCAGACCTGCTTTGCTCAACTGCGCTCTATTGGGCACATACGACCTTTCCTCACAACTGCTTCAGCCACCACTCTCGTCCTAGGTCTTGTCATCAGTAGAATTGACTACTGCAACTCCCTTCTGACAGGAGCTACAAAATCACAGTTAACAAGACTACAGCGCGTGCAGAATGCAGCAGCACGCAGAGTGACTCAATCCCGCAAACATGACCATGTCCTCCCAGTGCTTCGCTCTCTTCACTGGCTGCCTATCCACTATAGGATTCAGTACAAACTTCTGTGTCTCCGCTGCCTGACTGGTACTGCTCCCGTGTACCTTGCCCAATGTCTCACACCACACTGTCCACCTCGTGCTCTCCGCTCCCAGGACAAACGTCTTCTTGTCATCCCTGCAGTCAGCACCTCCACATACGGACAAAGATCATTCACCTACGCAGCATCAACAGCCTGGAACCAACTACCCCAACATCTGCGCAACCATACTGAACTCTCTCCTTTTAAATCCTCTCTAAACACACACTTCTTCAGATTAGCATTCGACAACTAATCCTTCTCTTTATCTCTCTGTTCATCTATTTACCTTTCTCCTGCGCTTTGAGCATTTTTAAAATGGAAAATAGCGCAATATAAGCATGCTATTATTATTATTTTGATTGTACATTGCATTGTCGGCGACTTACCCGTTTCATCTTCAGCGGCACCAGCTAATCTTCTAGTCTTCTAATATAAATTGACAGACGATCATAAAAATAACAAATAAAGACTGCAAATCTTGTACATAATACAATTTAATAATCCTCCTACGAACCGACCGTTATATCCTACGAACCGACCGTTTTGTACTCCTACGAACTGGTTCCTCCTAAGAAAAGACCTACACCCCATGCTAGACGTCTTTCTACGGGTGCCCAATATTCGCTGAGTCATGTCAAAATCATTCGGACAATGACGTTTTTGTCCACAGACTTGGATGTTAATTCAGTCAAGGATAAATTATTTTCATATGTTCGATTTTTTTCTCTCGATCCTATTCATATTTATCAAGTTTCCGAGCAAACATCCTTGATACAAACTCATAAATTGTGTTGAAATATTTATACTATTCATCTAACAAATGACAGTAATTTCATCACCATAATTTGTATCTCTGCCAGGGAGTGGTCACTCCCCAGGTCAACACCTGCAATTACAAAACATGCAGACCCTGGACTCACAGCCAGTAAATTATATATTTTAAATTTTGTTTTCCCCATCTTTTATTATTATTTTTTTTCGTTATTGGAAAAGAAGATGTGGTATCACAGACTCATGTAGCTAGTTTTAATAGTCTTATCTTACTTCATCACCAGTCATATTTTGTTCACATATCTAATGTAAAATAAAACATTTCTTAACCCTTTTAAAAAATGTCCTATGCATCCTGTCACAATATTTAGTTCCCAGGCTATTCAATAATTCTTATTTCACATTGATTACATCAAACATGTCCATAATGTAATATTACTCTTAAGCTGACATATGAAGTGCACATAACATCTCATTATCTTCACAGCTCATTAAAACAGCTGTTTTAAGTGGTTACCCCTGTGATCCATATTTGGGGTCACATGCACAAAATAACAAAATATACAATTTAGAATCCCCATTGGCCAAAGAGTCTGTACATAACATTTAAGCTTTCTAGAGCTTTTGGGACTGGAGAAGAAGATGAAAATAGCTTTTTAGGTTGTGACCCCTGTGGCCCTTATTTGGGGTCACAGGGTCACCAAATCTACAATTTAGAATCCACATTGGCCAAGGTGTCTGTGCATAAAATTTCAGCTCTCTGGGGTCATTGGTTCTGGAGAAGAAGATGAAAAAGTGAAAAGTTTATGGACGGACGCCATCCCATGCCATAAGCCCATCGAGCCTTTCAGGCCTGATGAGCTAAAAACTAATTTTAATTACGGGTACCAAATAAAACGTCTTTAAATGCAGAAGACAGATTCTCATGATACCAGTCCAGAAAAGTTAGCAAGATGAATGAAGTAGTTCCAGTAACCAATGAAATCAGCCTTTATTCTGTAACAGCCAGCAAAGGGTGTAAAGGTGTAACGAAAATACCATGTGTCCACCTTTCCATGTGGGTCCATGTTGTTTATTTTCACGAAATTATTCTGTATCGCTGCTTTTGCATTTTGGAACAATCAACATTTAAAATGTGTGTATGCATGACTGAAAACGTTTTCTGCACGTGTATTTTACAGTACTATCAAAATGCTTGAACATATGTGAACAGAAATGTAACACGTTAGTTATCACCTGTAAATCAAATAAACTGAACGCCAAAAGAAATGTTACACCTCTTTGAATTTGAATATCATAACAAAAATTACGTGTTCAGACGAATTGGTTTTATTGTGTTGTATCACTCCATCAGTTAAAATAGCAGACCTGTAACTTCAATGGTAAATAACTTATCGTCAGTTCTTCATGGGTTTGATCAATTGTCACTGAACTCATACCCAGCAGCGGTTGTTATCTCTTTACCAAGTCATCATCATCATATTCATCATACACAGGGGCGGCGTTTATCGATAAGAAACAGCGTTAGAAAGACATTTATGCTTGTCATTGTCTATAAATCCTGCCCATTAACCTTTTATAAAGTAACAGAGTTGGGTATATGCATGTTTGTCTTCTTAATGCTATTTCTAAATGATACACGCTCGTGTGTAATTATAGACATTGTATTTCTTTCAACCATAGTTTGGACATGTTTTTTATCGAACAATATACTCTGAATATGTATATATACATGTTTCTGAGAAAAAAACAAATCAATAAGAGAGTCATTCCTTATACATTCCGATATCCTTCATGTAAAACACGCAAAGATCATATCAACTTCGTTGTTTCCTGTCGTGGAAATGATAAGCGTTTTGAATCAATAATTCATAAGCATTCTCTGAATCAAATCGTGCGAAAAGAAAATCTTCTTCATATAAATCTTCAAGACGTAACAATTTTACCTGCATCAGAGGTCTGATGGATTTAATTGAGAAATAGCGACTTTGACATACTCATCAGTTAATGGAACTAAACAGCAGCATAAGGGTTACATGAACATAGTTACTTTTGTAAAATAAAAACAAGGTATGTGGTTAGCTGGTAGTTGATGTAGCTACATGTACATGTAGAAGTTAGGAAACATACTTCTTGAATAAAGTCATTAAAAGTTGACAGACGATTGAGATTGTTCTTAAAGCTCATTAGTATTCAGTTTGTACATAGTCATATAATAATATTTGTGAATATGTGTTTGTCTTTATGATTCTAAAATAGTAGCATTAAATAAATAAGCACGTTTTTTGCAAATTGTATTTTTTCACATTTTCCATTACAATAATAGTTCATATCACTTATATTTACCTTAGGGGGTAAAACACCTTATTACATAAACCAGTTATCCGTAGTGGTAATAACGTTGTTGCCTATAAAGCAAACATTGCATGGCGGCCAATTTAATGTGAACACATTTTATTATTTCCAATAACAAAAACGATTCCCATGGCTTTACTGAACCGGGTACATTCAATTTTTAACTCGATTTGTGGAGCACAGTAGTGTAGTGGTTGGCGTGCTGATTTCTCACGCCAGAGACCCGGGTTCGAATCCCGGTGGAGACATAAAATATGTGTGACTTTGGTTTCATGCTGTGTTGTGTCCCTAGGCAAGACACTTAAGTAACATTGCACTCAGTCCATCCAGCTGTTTAAATGGGTACCTGACCAAGGGAAGTACGGACCTATATGGTCGCGAGGATCGCTTAGTAGCAGCACAGAAAGTACAATTTCCTTCAGGGGAAGAAAGCATTCAATGCATGGACAAATGTGCGATATAATTAACCACTATTATTATTATTATTATTATTATTATTATTATATTATATTATTATAAGAGAGAAGGGTGTTTTACTATTGCTATTATCAACTTATTGCACGAAAACAACGTGCTGCTGCCACTTTAAGCAAGAAGATGTGTTATAAAATGAGATTGGCATTGAAACTCAATCCAAGAACGTCGAAGTCGAAAACTTTCTCACGATAACATAAGCCCAATTAAATGAATGTTTTGCCCTAGGCATTTGATATGTACCAAAAACAATCGGATATCATAATGATGTGGACAAGAGTTATCTCCCTTGCCTGAAATGCTGACTTGACACCACCTTCACAAAAATGATTGTAACTCTATGAAACATTGACATAATTTAAAAATTCTTGTTTCTCATGGTTGGCTATATATTTGTCAATCTAAAAAAAGAAAAAAATACTCTGTGACAGTTCATATTTAAAAATAGCAATAAACGAAATATGTGCATTTAACCATTTTTTATGTATTTTTTGTCTTTCATGTGCATAAACACAATAATGAGTGCACAAATGTATTTAATGTTATGTTTTTATGGAAGATTTATATATAGGCTCTCAATTAATATATAAGGTTAGGCTTTCATGGTATTCCATAACAGAAAAATCAACATTTGCAGTGGTGGGGTAGTGCGCAAACAAATGCTGAGTCATGACTTTAGCGCCCTCTAGCGGAAAATTGGTCAGGTTTTGACTTGTAAGACTTAAATATTCTGAAAATTCAGACATTTTTACATAAGAACCAATGTTCAAACCTTTTGGACCTTTCGGGGTAAATAAACGGACCTTATCTCTTGGACTAGTACATTTGCCAAAGATAAAATCTTTTAATTTAAATTTTGATGATTTTCAGGTTAAAAGTTCAGCACAAAGTCGTATTATTCTGCTTTTAATAACATTTACAAGTGGAAATCAGCCAAATTAATGGACCATTTGTACTTTGTGTACAGACTATTTTAGATTTCTATTGCATTTGCACGAAGAAGACAAATGTTGGTTTTTGAGTGTGGTCCTTGTTTGCAATTTAAAATTCCAATGGCCAAAGAGTCTATACACAACATCTCAAATTTTGAGAGCCAGTGTTTCTAGAGAAGTCGAACATATAAAGTTAGAAGACGGAAAGACGGATGGACGGATGGAAGTCTTTCATGCCAAATGAGCTGAAACGTATTGCCATTTAAACTTTTACTACTGTTTTCTTATGATAAAACATTAAACATTAAATAAAAAATCATCAGATATATTTGATTTTTTTAGATGATTTTACATTCATCAGTCTGGGACGTGACGCAGTTCCGTCCTTGAGTTAATAAGTCAATATTCAATAGACAGAATACATTCTTTTTGCAACGAGACGGAAAGTCGTTATGTATTCATAGAAATAAATTTATCCTTTAAATTTCAATAATGATGCGTCCCTACTGAAAATAAAGACGGCATGCCATTCAAATTATTCAAAGATGGCATACCGTCCAAATTCATGTTGTTATCATACGGCACACAATTTGCACATTTAATAAAAGACATGATATAACTGTTTTGGCATATCCATATACTGTTATATGTTATCCTTGGGTATACGAAATTTTAGTTTAATCTTTGGATAAAATCACTACCACTCCTCACTCTGCTTTTCCATGTTTTTCGTCAGTTACTCTGGTCTGAAAGAGATTACTTCAGATAATTTGAGGGAAGGGGACATTTATTGTTTCCAAAACATTGTATCTGTGTCTGATCTTGTGTTTTCTATTTGCTTGAATGAATGGTTAGCCATGTTCTAGTGACTGCATGTCGTCTAAAATCAAGGATGGGATGCCGTTATGTCCCTGACTGATAAACATGCAGATACATTAAGGAGACCAAATCCCAGACAACAACTGAACATTTTTCATTTAAATAATTGTTTATATCAGAAATATTCGATACTCATACACCTATTAGAGAGACCCTTTAAAGCCAGGCAATGTAAGACTGATAACATTGAACAATATACATCATCTCCGTAAAACATTTAGAACAAGCAATTGTCATATTGTGAGCTAAAGTGAGGTCAGTTTTGGTTTAACGCTGCTATAACCTATATCACGACTGCAAGTATTATGGCAGGGAGAAAGCCTGCAACGCCATGTGGCTATGCGAGATTCAGCTGGAACTGGCGAACGATTGGTATTGCGCTGAAATTCAGTGTAACATTGCGCCCAAACCTTACTGTGTGTTCAACAGTTCTCTACTGCAGACAAACTTGCCGAGTCACATTGTGATATGATCTCCTGCCGCACTTCAAAATTAAAGAAAAACAAAGTAGTTGAGAAGTTTATTCAATTGAAGTATGTAGGCCATAGGCCCATAATACTGCATGTACATTATGCATGTGTTATAGAATTGATGCTCTTAAATGCATAGCTTTAACAATGACAGATGCTAACAGCTTGATGGTAATTGGGTTACATGGCGACATTAAAACATAACACTTGTGTCTGCTTGGAAA
Organism: Gibbula magus; assembly: GCA_936450465.1. NCBI lineage: Eukaryota > Metazoa > Mollusca > Gastropoda > Trochida > Trochidae > Gibbula > Gibbula magus. Next base: position 10,858,257 of record OW388298.1, on the reverse strand, counting down.
TTGAAAATATCTTTTAGGACTAAATTTATTTCTTAAATGATCATAACATTTGCATATTGACATAAAGTGAAATTAATCTTCTTTATTATATACCCATGTAAACTTAAGATAGTAATACAGGGGTGCAATACGGTTTCCGTGGTCGATTTCCGTATTGCACGGTGAATTCCGTATTGCACGGCTGACGGTTCTACTTTCTCTAAACTTCGGAACTTATCAAAATTTTCCGTAATTTTCAATGTTTTCCCTATTCAATCTCCGAAATTTATGTTTTGATAACACTGCTAGTAATGTTTCAGTTGATTAAAGTATCAGCTTGGATTTAGACCTAATATTAACAGCACAAGAAGGGAAAATGTTACTCAAATTACCATTACCAAGGAAGAAAAGCGCTTTGCAGAAAGCTTCGCTTCGAACTTGTTGTTCCTCCGCCTCCATGACATCTTCTCGTTCAATACAAACGATCCAACTGCACAAGTATGATGTTGTATATATATATATATATATATATATATATATATATATATATATATATATATATATATATATATATATATATATATATATATAATGACATTTACATACCTCATTGCATATTCGATCATTTCTGGGTTCCTTATTATGCCTAAGGATGACTAAGATGACTAGAGCAACATCGTAAGCGAGCCATTGCATGTCTAAACTTATCACATGTTAAAACAGTAATGTACAAATCAGTGTAAAAACTGTGTTTATACATACAATATATATACGCCTTGGGACTATCTTGAACAGCAGAGTGCCAATCTTGTTCACAAATGTTTTTTAATCTATTGAAAAACTCATTTACAGACACAGAAATATTGTTAATACGCTGATACTCCCAAACATACCTAAACCCGAATGAACATAGAATGTCTCTGACATTTGAAGCCCAGTTGACATTACCATTATTATTAGCTTGCAACTGCATATTATCACAATGTTTTACATATCTGTAATTAAGGCATAGCTGAAATTGTACCTCAGTAGGAAATCACTCTTTTATATGCACAAATATACAGAAGGCATCGGCCACATTCACCTCTAACAATATGGTTGGACGTTGATGACTTTACCCCGAGAAAACGTTTACAAGCTTGTATATGTATAACCTCTATTTCCGAACAGATGCCTTTATTTAACCCCCAGATTTTAGATCCATACAATAATAAGGGACTTACTTGAGAATCTAATATTTTAAAAGAAAAGCTTAAACGAAAGAGGCCTTAGTTTATGTAATGAGGCAAAAATACTATATAACACCTTTTTTGGCTTGAAGCACTGAATTAAGTATATGTTTCCGTCATGAAAATGACCTTGTAAACAATAATCCAAGATATTTGTAAGAACTTTCACATTCCAATTTGATTCCATTAAAATACCACCTTTCTTGACAATATTCCGCTTTTTTAAAACACGACAACCTTCGTTCTATCTAAATTTACAGACAACTTGTATTCCTCACAAAACGATTGTAAAATATCTATGCGATGTTGAAGACCAAAAATAGTATGAGTAATGAAAATGACATCATCAGCAAAAAATAATAAAAATAGTTCCACCAGTTCCGGATGCATTTGAATACCATGAAAACAATTAGAACATAAAAAAGGGTACTTGAAACACAACCATATCTTAATCCAATAGGACAATCAAACGATTGAGAATACCCATTGCGAGCCCGAACACATGCCTTAACACAGTCATAAATAGATTTTAATGACTTACTTAACTTGGAAGATACACTTTGACGGGATAAAATAATAGTGATATCGTGATAGTGAATTGTGATATAAAAACTTCGACCTATCAACGAGATCAAAAGCCTTTTTAAAATCCACAAAGCATACACATTGCCTCTCTTCTTAGACAAATAACGCTGAATAGCAGACTCGGAAAATATACATGTTCTGGACAGTGCTGTAACCCTTCTGAAACCCTGCCTGAGATTCCACAATCTTACTGTTAGCATCCGACCATTTTTTAATATAGAAGTGTAAATTTGCTGACCACACTAAGTACAGCAATACCTCTGTAATTGCCCCGGACATTAGGATCACCATTCTTATACAATGGAATGATAATACCAGTACACCAGGCTGCTGGAAAATTACCTGTGTCAAAAATTATATTAATCAAGAGCTCAAAAGTAAAGAATCAAACTATTCTTAGCTGCAACAATAAACTCTGGAATTAAACCATCCAACCAAGCAAATTTGCCACATTTAATTAAGCTCAGCAATGCCCTTTGAAATTACCTCCTGCGATACTGGTGAATCTAACCTTTTCATCATCACTGCACATATTGAATTTATTATCAGCATTGTCATTAGAGTTAAACAAATTATTAAAATGATTGAACCAATTATCTAGAGAATTAATGATGATATTTTGTTATCAGATATCAGATTTGACTGTCTTCAAAGTTCTTCAGAATAGCTTAGCATTGTTCACATTGGATAGTAGTTCATCTCTCATGTATTCAATGTGCTGTCTCTTTTTGTCACGTATGACACTATTGTATTTGTTTCTACCGTTAATAAAGTTCTGGTGTGGTATACTATCCTGTAATTGCCGAATGCTTTTAACAACCTGTCTCTTTCAATGCCGTAAAACACACAGTCAGAGTCAAACCACGGTTGAGAAATAACGGTATGTCTCACTTTTATTTTCATGTTTTCGGTTAAGTATAGTAGAAGTGTATAACTCTACAGCAGAGTTCAAGTCCGACATGGCAGAGTAGAGATCATATAGTTTGTGATAAATAAAATGATGTTGAATGAATGCAAAATGAGTTTGAATGAAGTTTGAATGCGTGAAGGGGTAAAAAGCAATTCCAGCACTAAATGTCAGATTGAACAGGTATAAAGCAAAATAAAAGTGAAAGTAACATAAAAAGTATCACATCCTAATGAATCCTAATGAATGAAATTGTTTATAGTTTGGATTTTTTACAAAACATATGCTTATAAAAACATTTTAAAATTGAATTTTCCTTCAGCAATATTTTATATTTTTTAGTTCTATTGAGCATTTAGTAAACTTCTTTAAAACATAAATAATAATCATAAACTTTAAAATTAAGAACTGTAGGAAGTGTCAAACGGAACTTGTAATCCTCAAATCTTTATTTTTTAATGAAAAGTGAGATAGAAAATGATAAATCATCTGAAGGAGAACTTTTCTATTAAAAAAATGTTGGAAAAATACACATATTCAACTTTCACGAAAACAAAACATATTACTTATGAATTGGGTTAATAATTAAGATATTCTGTCAAGATGAAGGGATGTAGTAAGTAATATTTCCCTAAATAGGAAAGCACTCTAACATGCAACCGCAGAGAGTGATACCACATATTCTGTTAATCGAATCAAGTTCTGAGCTAACCCCCTCCTTTTGACTGTAATCAAGACTATTTCTGTGTATATTCTGTCAGTGTATCTGTTATTCATTGACAGAGAGATGAGGACTCTTAGTGTTGGCAGACACACAATGACTATGGATCTTGAATACATAATTTCCTTACTGACATGTTTTCTTTCCTTCACGTCTGTTAAGATGGTGACTCAACTGTGGAAGGAAGACAACTTTGTTGAGAAATTTGGCGTTATTGTCACTTTAAAATCAGAAAGTAAGATATACTTTATTAGCTCCTGTAGCTTGAAACCGAAATGTGATACTGTTGGAGTTGTAAAATTCACAAATACAGGAAGTATCTGCCGATTGGGAGATTCCACCAGGAGACCATCAGGAGAGCAGGATGAACAGTTTTCAGAAGAGTGGAGATGCTGGTTGGACAGTCGACGAAGCATGATGGGAGACCCAAGAATGCTGATGAAATTCAAAGGAATGATGGCGACCCTTAAATAGGGGACACTAACTTGATAGTGAGGCATAATGGACCGACCGTCCACAGACGTGAGGACAGAAACCAAGGCCTGAATCCCTATCACCAAAGGGTCCATGTAAATGCAGGCCAGATCAACTCCCCTATGCAGCCGGAAAGAACCTCTTCCAACTCTTCAGAAACAAGAAGAAGAAAGTGTATAATCCAGTAAAGGAGAGGTTTGAAAACCTTCAGACCTCAGTCCCGGGTACGACATATACCTCTTAACCCAGTATCTTCTTTTAAGGTAACGTTTGAAAAGACACATCACAGACTCAGACTCAGACTGCAAGACCAAGGACTTTGTAATCTAATAGCCTTTCATTACCAGCAAACAGTAGCATTATAATAAAGTCTGCTCCTTTTCTCACAAAAATACTTCTTAACCAAATATCTTTTTTTCAGGACCTTTGAAAAGACATTTAATGGCTCCGTTTCTATCCGAGCGAAGTCGTGTAAAATATTATCTTTTGTAAAAGCTTCCTCAATGTCCACCTGGTTATTTATTTTCCACTTCATTCCAGAGAGACTTACCACGTCCACATTTCTATAATAGATAGCAAAGTCAGCAGTAGATATACTACACGTGTACACGAAGGGAAATACTGATACCATTTATAACACAATGAAGGGACCGTACAAGTTGCTTGTCTCGTAGGTATGAATACACTTTCATATACACGCGCCTGTTTTTCTAAGAAATTATAATGAATGCTGAAGTCCTTAAACTGATAGCATGCACAGACTGGTTTTAATGATCCTTTGTTTTCACTAAATACACCATCGTGTACATCAACCTTATTACCTGTGTAAACTGAAAACATATCAACAAGTTCATTTTTCACTGTCCTCCACTTAAGTATATAGATGTATATAAATGAGTTGCTTCTGCACTTACAAGCTAAGAGTAGAATCAGAGAGTTTGACTGGATCAGTATTGTTTAATACGACAAGCTCATATTGACCAGTGTATCGGCCAAGTACTTTATAAGGTCAATACACAGGTTGAAATTAGCTCAACGTATCAAATGAGACTGGGGCGGAATAGCGCAGTGGTTAGTGCGTTCGGCTTCGGATCAAGAGGTCCGGGTTCGAATCCCGCCAGGGGCACGGCAACTTTGTCTGCAGTAGAGAACTGTTCTTCATCCAGTAGGGTTTGGGTGCAATGCTACACTGAATTTCAGTGTAGTACCACCCATGTTTTGCTAGTTCCAGCCAATGCTCGCAGGTTTCACCGCAAAGCATAGCCACATGGCGTTGCGGGCTTTCTCCCTGCCATAATACTAGCAGCCGCGATATAAGTGAAATACTCGAGAAAGCGGCGTTAAACCCCAACGCACCTCACCTCACCTCAAATTAGACTGATCCAGTAAAACACATCTAATGTTCACCAAAACGTTGTATGTCAACAATACATACGCTGTAAATCGAACAAACTTGTATCTTCCTCTCTCAGGGCTTATAAAGTTTTTATTTTTGAATTTCAGATGCATTTATTGATTGTTTGTTGAAGTTTATTGTATATTTAAATATGAAGAGAAAGATCAATGAACATAAATTGCACTACTGAGCAAAGGAAACTATGAACAAAATACAGGTAACACAGTAACGTCCATATCTGCGCTTCAAGCTTTTGACAATTTACTGTAGTTTCTCAAATTTATGTTTCAATGGCATCAAATTAAGTTCCATAAATAAGACATAAAGCTTTAGTCTATGCACATAATAGAATATTTACATGTTCTAGTAAATTCCTCTAACCATCTTAGCGATGTCAAGGAACACTTATTGCCGTCATAGACGCAGTGTAGATCTCTGTATGTATTGAGGGAAAAACTTTTTTATTCATGTTGGAATTGCAAGTGCAGAATATGATGTAACAGTTTGCATTGGAACCATTGAAGATCTGTGTCTGTTGTGCAACGAAAGTGAATATGGTTGTAGAGGTTCCAAGAACCTGTGTCAATGCCAGTGTCATTGTTGACCGTAATCTGCATATTGTACTTTTAGCCACGAAGTCTTAATACAAAAATACGAAAAAAAATTCTAAGCAATAGCTTATTCCAGCTGTAATTACAACAACTTAAAATATTCAGGTCCAGTTGTCATAAATTGTTTCTATGATCATTCCAATCCAACTTATTTCACCTGCTCAACGTTTTAAACATTTGTATGATTTGATGTGCTACAAAAGAGCAATAAAAACACTGACAAAACCTGTATTGTAAACCCCATTCCTGTCATCGGACTGTTCCTGACAAAAGACTCCTTGTTTGGTCTGCAGTGCTGATATACAGACTGCATGAAGAAGGACCGAGATGTGACATTATATATTGGATTTTATTGTAATAATGAAATGTTCATTTAATATGAATATAGAGGTAAGATAAGTTTTCAAATACACTCACATGTGCACATGCGCATTCTTCATATTAAGAGAAGAATGATCAACACTACTTTAATGATGCTGTAAACTGTTGATGGAGTTTTTGTATTACCAAAGTTGAGCCTCCCTGGGAAATAAGTTTTAAAAAGTTTTTCGAAGTGCGAATATAGGCATTGAATCAATAACAGATTTTGTCGACATTTTGTACAGAATATTAGATGTTTAAATGGGCATCATAAAACATGCCAAAAGGTTTTATTTCACTCTCTTATCGTGTCTGGTGTGAAGAAGATGTTTTTAAATGTCTGCTTTTCATTAGAAACATGAACATATTACATTAAAAATGTATGGAACATGACTTTCGTGTATATTTGAATTTATTTGGTTACCTTAAAAACAAGAACAGGAATATTTTCTGGATGACAACTTCTTTAATGTGAAAATACATGACCTTTCGGAGTACATACTATGTGTGTATGTACTCCGAAAGGTCGTGTATTTTCACATTAAAGAAGTTGTCATCCAGAAAATATTCCTTTTCTTATGTTTACAACTTCTAAATGCCCTTCAAAGACTTACTTTTAAAACTCTGTGTCATGTTTTTAGCAATTTATATTTTATCAAATTTGCTATCTATCATTTAAGTCTATAGTATATATTGACACCTTGGAGGGTAAAACATCTCAATGTACCACCCAATAAGCTGTATCTATAGCAAATGGTTATCCATATTGGTGTAGAAATCTTCATTGTCAAGGGTTGATTTGTGGGTATGTACCATATTTAAAACTCTACTCTGAGTGTGTAGGTCAGATGACATGAACTATCTTAGAGCAACTATTTAAATGTGAACACCTTAAAATTGCTGTTCGAAGGGAAAAAATGTGCATGCCTTAACCCATCCATTACATTTGTTTTAGAATCGTTCCGCCAATGGTAAAACTTGTGTACTTTTTCGTCAGAATTCTTTATGTCAGTAATAATGGTGTGCTACAGCGCCTTAGCGAACATTTTGAAAACAAAACAAGGATATATATGACTGTAGACATGAATAAATTTAACCCATTAAAGCCGAGTGACTAAATTGTTTTCAACTTGACAGCTTTGGTTGAGTTTATCTCCTAGATTCATGTGGCTGGTTGCTGTTGGATGTCGTCAAAAGGCATGATGCCATAAGGGTTACTCTAACAATGCCATGCATATCCTTGTGTCTCATTAATCTACCGTGACGTATATAAGCACTGCTCTGTAGGCTTTATTGAAGAAGTAGATTGGATGTAATGCAAATTGGTAAAATGAGGGAGGCCAATTGGTTTTATTGAAATTGTAGTTACAATGATTATAGCTGACCACTCCTGTGTTATCCTGGGTTGTTTGACCATCCCAAAACACACTCTCATGATAGGTTTTATATATTATATGCGATATTAACCCAGATATAATTAGAACTTTGATGGGAAATTTAGAAGTGACATAAATAAGATTTTCTGGATAGCAACTTCTTTAATGTTAAAATACACGAGTCACGAGTCGGAGTCACCTTCATGTCACATTCTACTAAAATAGCTGCACAAAAATGCAGCTTATTATAAAGCCAGTCTCTCCAGGTTGCGAACACTTTCCAGGGATCACTGAAGCATTGTTCAGGTATCGCAAAGGAGGCAGAAATAATGCTGCATGGTCGGCCAACTGTCGCCATAGTCATCAACGTTGGCACAGAGAAATAACAAAGGAGGCAAAGAGGAGGCAGAGAGTAGGCAGAGAGGAGGCAGAGAGGAGGCAGAGAGGAGGCAGAGAGTAGGCAGAGAGTAGGCAGAGAGGAGGCAGAGAGGAGGCAGAGAGTAGGCAGAGAGGAGGCAGAGAGTAGGCAGAGAGGAGGCAGAGAGGAGGCAGAGAGGAGGCAGAGAGTAGGCAGAGAGTAGGCAGAGAGGAGGCAGAGAGGAGACAGAGAGTAGGCAGAGAGGAGGCAGAGAGTAGGCAGAGAGTAGGCAGAGAGGAGGCAGAGAGTAGGCAGAGAGGAGGCAGAGAGGAGGTAGAGAGGAGGTTGATGGGTTGTACAGGGATCACCCTCTGTGCTGAAAAGGTGTTAGATTGCATATAATATTATAATAGTGAACGCCCGGTGAAGGCAGACAGGACACTTCGAAAACGTGAACGTTGTTCAAATATGTTCATGGAAATTCATTTAATTTGCATTCTGGGTCATACAAAGGACGCACAAAGATTGGAGGAGCACATACACAGAAACGTAATTTTACGAATTCTGCCGACCATTGAGCGTCTTGTCCATTTTTTGGTCTCTCAAGGATCGTACCAAGGACATGGCTCTTAGTAAGGTGCTTCAACGAAGCTGTAGGATGACAACACGTGTTTAGTTTGTGTTACCCAGTTAGTTTAACTATAGCAGTCTTATGGTCACATAACTTTTATCTAATTTCTTTCACCACTGAATAAAATATGAATCTTAGAAATACAGCAGTCCCTCCTGTTATGACACTAGTTGCTAATATACCTACAAGTTGCTAATATACCTACAAGTTGCTAATATACCTACATGTACAAGTTGCTAATATACCTACAAGTTGCTAATATACCTACAAGTTGCTAATATACCTACAAGTTACTGATACGGTATTTTTGGCCTCGTTTATGTTTTACATTACTTTACAAGACTGTCTGTTTGTGCAGGTGTGAGACGCCTCGTGCAGCAACTGTCGACAGGAGGACTATCCCTTTACATATTCCCTGCACCTTTTACAGACGGAGTTCTTCCTGGTTGATGTTTTTCCGACTTTCTTCTTAACAACCAGAAGTGTATGATCATATTCAATAAGATTGCTCCCGTCGTCAATGTAAATTTTGTCCTGATAACAAATAGCATCGAAACAGGGCTTGAAAAGCTTTTCACTGCTTTTCATTTCACATGTCCCCCTGTTGAAAGCTTTAAGCCAATATCTTTGATGTATCCTTTCACACCAGATAATCAACTTCAGACGGCTGCAAACATCAAAACGGAGAATGTGGCCTGTTATACTGAAGGAAGTCTTGAAGTCAGGGCTCTTTGTGTACCACAAAATGTTCATGAAGTCGTCGTTATAGAGAGTATAGTAGAAACTGCCCTCCTTATTAAGTATGATGCTGTACTTGAACGAATTTGCTGAACCAAATTGCTTCATCTTCTTCCCTTTCATGTCCGAGGATATGAACAAGGTAGAGCTTTTTATCACAGTGAAGATGAGAACGTTGTTTACAGAGTCCACAAAGACGTTTCGGAGTCTTCCTTTGACTGAGAGAAGATGGCTGCTCTTAGATCCCCCGCCCAGACAAACGGAATGTAGTTGGTGCTTGTTGGCACAGTAGTAGACTGTACATTCTGAAATAGCCACTTGTTTGCATGTCGTACCTGGGACTGAGGTCTGCAGGTTTTCAAACTTCTCTTTCACTGGATTATACACGAAGAGCTCAAAGACTTTCTTCTGCTTGTTTCTGAAGAGTTTAAAGAGGTTCTTTCCGGCTGCGTAGGGGAGTTGATCAGGCCTGCATTCACATGAACCCTCTCGTGATCTGGATTCAGGCCTTGGTTTTGCTTTTGCATCAGTGGTTTTGTTCACCGTTTGGGAATGTTGTTTGTTGTTGAGCTGCAGGCCATTAGCACTCTTATACCCAGGTGGATTTCTATCATCAATTACAGGATGCTTAGCTATTTCCCGTTCTGAGTTTTTAACTGTTCCAATCGCACTTTCATTACCTGACATATCTCGATCAGCCCCTTGTTCCACGTCTGGCTTCCTTTGATAGGGAACAGTTTTCTTGGTCCGCTTTCCTGGTTTCTGTATTTCTTGTTTTCCAGTTCCCTTTGCTGTATCTTTTAATATGTTCCAGTTAGGTTTGCTCCATGGGGTCATATTCTTTCCTTCAAGTTCTGGTTTGGATGTTGTCTTTTTCCTTTCTTGGAGTCCTTGTTTGGATGTCGTCCTCTTTCTTTCTTGGAGTCCTTGTGTGGATGTCGTCAACTCCTGTAGCTTGTGAGAACGTCTGTGTTGGTCAGTCGGTTCACTATGCCTTACCACCAAGTTAGTGTCGCCTATTCTAGGATCGCCTTCGTTCGTTTGAAGTTTATCAGCATCCTTGGGTCTCCCATCATGCCTCGTCGACTCTCCAACCACCATCTCCACTCTTCTGAATATCATCAACTGTTCCTCCCGCCCTCCTGACGGTCTCCTGGTGGAATCTCCCAATCGACAGATAATTCCTGTACTTGTGAATTCTACAAGTCCAACGGTATCACATTTTGGTTTCAAGGTACATGAGTTAATACAGTATATCTTACTTTTTGATATTAAAGTTACAATGACTCCAAATTTCTGGACAGAGTTGTCTCCCTTCCACAGCTGACTCTCTATCTCAGCAGACACGAAACTAAGAAAACATGTGAGTATTGAAAGTATGTACTCAAGACCCATAGTCACTGTGTATCTGCCAATAAAAAAAACTCCCAACCTCTGCGTCAATGAATAACAGATTGGTTGACAAATAAACACATAAATAGTCTTGATTACAGTCAAATCAAGGAGAGGTTAGCTCGATAACCGAATTAACAGAATATGCCACATAACACTATGCCGCTAAATGCGAAAATGCTTCCCTGGCTAGGGAAATGTCATTTACTACTTCCCTTCATCTTGACAGAATATCTGATAAAACAAATTTATTATTAATCTAGTTATTTCCTATTCTCTTCCCACAGAGGTTACTCCCTTCAGATTTCCGATCCTACCCTCTGTTGATTTACACTTGAAATCGGGAGCGGAAAGGGAGTGTCCTGATTGGTTGGAATTGAATCTAGTTGTGCAATCAGCGACGCCGTTGTAAAAGTGACATTTGCCAATGACACGTCATAATGATAAAATAAACGCAAGGCCAACGTTTTCTCGTGTTCCTGTGTTTTCTGTGTTTTCCTCGAAATATTTGATTTTGTGAAAACTATTGATCATAAACATACTTATAAATAAAGAAGACCAAATCAGACACAAATACCAAAAACAGTTCATTTGCGTTATTTACATCAGACATATTCGAATGACATATGCTAATGAGCAAGATTCTTCAGAGTAAAATGCCAAGATTGTTGAAGTCACCCGGTCCACATAGTCAATTAAAGATGAGTTTTCATTGGTTAAGAAGCAGGGACACGGTATGAGATTACTCTTTTCAAGCGAAAAACAACAGAGGGATGTGTATCGTGTAGAAATATCATTAGAAAGACAGATAATGTGCATGCTGACATAGGGACGTGTATCGTGTAGAAATAGCATTAGAAAGACAGATAATGTGTATGCTGACACAGGGACGTGTATCGTGTAGAAATAGCATTAGAAAGACAGATATTGTGTATGCTGACATAGGGACGTGTATCGTGTAGAAATAGCATTAGAAAGACAGATAATGTGTATGCTGACATAGGGACGTGTATCGTGTAGAAATAGCATTATAAAGACAGATAATGTGTATGCTGACATGGGGACGTGTATCGTGTAGAAATAGCATTAGAAAGACAGATAATGCGTATGCTGACATAGGGACGTGTATCGTGTAGAAAAAGCATTAGAAAGACAGATATTGTGTATGCTGACATAGGGACGTGTATCGTGTAGAAATAGCATTAGAAAGACATATAATGTGTATGCTGACATAGGGACGTGTATCGTGTAGAAATAACATTAGAAAGACAGATATTGTGTTTGCTGACATAGGGACGTGTATCGTGTAGAAATAGCATTAGAAAGACAGATAATGTGTATGCTGACATAGGGACGTGTATCGTGTAGAAATAACATTAGAAAGACAGATATTGTGTTTGCTGACATAGGGACGTGTATCGTGAAGAAATAGCATTAGAAAGACAGATAATGTGTACATGCTGACACAGGGACGTGTATCGTGTAGAAATAGCATTAGAAAGACAGATATTGTGTATGCTGACATAGGGACGTGTATCGTGTAGAAGTTGCATTAGAAAGACAGATAATGTGTATGCTGACATAGGGACGTGTATCGTGTAGAAATAGCATTAGAAAGACAGATAATGTGTATGCTGACATAGGGACGTGTATCGTGTAGAAATAGCATTAGAAAGGCAGATAATGTGTATGCTGACATAGGGACGTGTATCGTGTAGAAATAGCATTAGAAAGACAGATAATGTGTATGCTGACATAGGGACGTGTATCGTGTAGAAATAGCATTAGAAAGACAGATAATGTGTATGCTGACATAGGGACGTGTATCGTGTAGAAATAGCATTAGAAAGGCAGATAATGTGTATGCTGACATAGGGACGTGTATCGTGTAGAAGTTGCATTAGAAAGACAGATATTGTGTATGCTGACATAGGGACGTGTATCGTGTAGAAATAGCATTAGAAAGACAGATAATGTGTATGCTGACATAGGGACGTGTATCGTGTAGAAATAGCATTAGAAAGACAGATAATGTGTATGCTGACATAGGGACGTGTATCGTGTAGAAATAGCATTAGAAAGACAGATATTGTGTATGCTGACATAGGGACGTGTATCGTGTAGAAATAGCATTAGAAAGACAGATATTGTGTATGCTGACATAGGGACGTGTATCGTGTAGAAATAGCATTAGAAAGACAGATATTGTGTATGCTGACATAGGGACGTGTATCGTGTAGAAATAGCATTATAAAGACAGATAATGCGTATGCTGACATAGGGACGTGTATCGTGTAGAAATAGCATTATAAAGACAGATAATGCGTATGCTGACATAGGGACGTGTATCGTGTAGAAATAGCATTATAAAGACAGATAATGTGTATGCTGACATAGGGACGTGTATCGTGTAGAAATAGCATTAGAAAGACAGATATTGTGTATGCTGACATAGGGACGTGTATCGTGTAGAAATAGCATTAGAAAGACAGATAATGTGTATGCTGACACAGGGACGTGTATCGTGTAGAAATAGCATTAGAAAGACAGATATTGTGTATGCTGACATAGGGACGTGTATCGTGTAGAAATAGCATTAGAAAGACAGATAATGTGTATGCTGACACAGGGACGTGTATCGTGTAGAAATAGCATTAGAAAGACAGATATTGTGTATGCTGACATAGGGACGTGTATCGTGTAGAAATAGCATTAGAAAGACAGATAATGTGTATGCTGACATAGGGACGTGTATCGTGTAGAAATAGCATTAGAAAGACAGATAATGTGTATGCTGACATAGGGACGTGTATCGTGTAGAAATAGCATTAGAAAGACAGATAATGTGTATGCTGACATAGGGACGTGTATCGTGTAGAAATAGCATTAGAAAGACAGATATTGTGCATGTTGACATAGGGACGTGTATCGTGTAGAAATAGCATTAGAAAGACAGATATTGTGTATGCTGACATAGGGACGTGTATCGTGTAGAAATAGCATTAGAAAGACAGATAATGTGTATGCTGACATAGGGACGTGTATCGTGTAGAAATAACATTAGAAAGACAGATAATGTGTATGCTGACTTAGGGACGTGTATCGTGTAGAAATAGCATTAGAAAGACAAATAAAGTGTATGCTGACATAGGGACGTGTATCGTGTAGAAATAGCATTAGAAAGACAGATAATGTGTATGCTGACATAGGGACGTGTATCGTGTAGAAATAACATTAGAAAGACAGCTAATGCGTATGCTGACATAGGGACGTGTATCGTGTAGAAATAGCATTAGAAAGACAGATAATGTGTATGCTGACATAGGGACGTGTATCGTGTAGAAATAGCATTAGAAAGACAGATAATGTGTATGCTGACATAGGGACGTGTATCGTGTAGAAATAGCATTAGAAAGACAGATAATGTGTATGCTGACATAGGGACGTGTATCGTAAAGTAATAGCATTAGAAAGACAGATAATGTGCATGCTGACATAGGGACGTGCATCGTGTAGAAATAGCATTATAAAGTCAGATAATGTGTATGCTGACATAGGGACGTGTATCGTGTAGAAATAGCATTAGAAAGACAGATATTGTGTATGCTGACATAGGGACGTGTATCGTGTAGAAATAGCATTAGAAAGACAGATAATGTGTATGCTGACACAGGGACGTGTATCGTGTAGAAATAGCATTAGAAAGACAGATATTGTGTATGCTGACATAGGGACGTGTATCGTGTAGAAATAGCATTAGAAAGACAGATAATGTGTATGCTGACATAGGGACGTGTATCGTGTAGAAATAGCATTAGAAAGACAGATAATGTGTATGCTGACATAGGGACGTGTATCGTGTAGAAATAGCATTATAAAGACAGATAATGTGTATGCTGACATAGGGACGTGTATCGTGTAGAAATAGCATTAGAAAGACAGATATTGTGCATGCTGACATAGGGACGTGTATCGTGTAGAAATAGCATTAGAAAGACAGATATTGTGTATGCTGACATAGGGACGTGTATCGTGTAGAAATAGCATTAGAAAGACAGATAATGTGTATGCTGACATAGGGACGTGTATCGTGTAGAAATAACATTAGAAAGACAGATAATGTGTATGCTGACTTAGGGACGTGTATCGTGTAGAAATAGCATTAGAAAGACAAATAAAGTGTATGCTGACATAGGGACGTGTATCGTGTAGAAATAGCATTAGAAAGACAGATAATGTGTATGCTGACATAGGGACGTGTATCGTGTAGAAATAACATTAGAAAGACAGCTAATGTGTATGCTGACATAGGGACGTGTATCGTGTAGAAATAGCATTAGAAAGACAGATAATGTGTATGCTGACATAGGGACGTGTATCGTGTAGAAATAGCATTAGAAAGACAGATAATGTGTATGCTGACATAGGGACGTGTATCGTGTAGAAATAGCATTAGAAAGACAGATAATGTGTATGCTGACATAGGGACGTGTATCGTAAAGTAATAGCATTAGAAAGACAGATAATGTGTATGCTGATAAGGGACGTGTATCGTGTAGTAATAGCATTAGAAAGACATATAATGTGTGTGCTGATAAGGGACGTGTATCGTGTAGAAATAGCATTAGAAAGACAGATAATGTGTGTGCTGATAAGGGACGTGTATCGTGTAGAAATAGCATTAGACAGACAGATATTGTATATGCTGACATATGGACGTGTATCGTGTAGAAATAGCATTAGACAGACAGATATTGTGTATGCTGACATAGGGACGTGTATCGTGTAGAAATAGCATTAGAAAGACAGATAATGTGTATGCTGACATAGGGACGTGTATCGTGTAGAAATAGCATTAGAAAGACAGATAATGTGTATGCTGATAAGGGACGTGTATCGTGTAGAAATAGCATTAGAAAGACAGATATTGTGTTTGCTGACATAGGGACGTGTATCGTAAAGTAATAGCATTAGAAAGACAGATATTGTGTATGCTGACATAGGGACGTGTATCGTAAAGTAATAGCATTAGAAAGACAGATAATGTGTATGCTGATAAGGGACGTGTATCGTGTAGTAATAGCATTAGAAAGACATATAATGTGAGTGCTGATAAGGTACGTGTATCGTGTAGAAATAGCATTAGAAAGACAGATAATGTGTATGCTGACATAGGGACGTGCATCGTGTAGAAATAACATTAGAAAGACAGATAATGTGAATGCTGACATAAGGACGTGTATCGTGTAGAAATATCATTAGAAAGACAAATATGCCTATAGATAAAAGGTTATAGGATAGGGTATACCAGAGCGACTTTCTCGTTTAGAAAACATGTTTTGAGAATGCATGCATATATATTCAGTGTATATTGTTTGACAACTAAATCCATACTATATAAAAAGTTAAAGGGCAGGGTTTAAAGCCATATATGTCTTTCTTATGCTTTTTCTAACCGTTACACGCTCATGCTTATGGTGATAAAGCAGTTTAGTATTTTTTTTGTTTGATTTAGATCTTAAAGCTATACATGAAAAGAATACATATTGTTGTTACTATTGTTTTGATTTTTTAGTTTAACAAGGTATCTTGTAATATATATATTGTACTATAATCTATACATCATACAGATTAGGTAAATGTTGGACAACTAGTAGGAGGTTTGTGTATTAACTTTACGTGTACGAATGTACCTTACCTGCAATAAACTCATGGGCACTATACACATAGCCTAAGGTTATAATGAATAATGAATATGAATAATGAATATGAAAGAACGATGAATGAAGAATGAGATAACGTATTTCTAATAAATCCACCTTTATTTGGAACGTAGAACCTCTAAATGCAACTTTGACGTTGAAATAACTTGCGTTGCTGTTCCTACCTCCAAAATCTCCAGGGGTATTTTTCTTGTTTTAAGATATTCACTTTGATATTATCTTCCCTGAATATATTCCTCAACGGCGGTTCCAGTTCAATTGTAAAACTTATTCTCTCTAGCACCAATATCAACTATTTAAAAAAGAGAACACAAACATTGTATTAGCATTTGCTCTGATTCAAACAATTTGAACTAATATCTATTTCGTTATGACCAACAACTTTGATGTACACACCACCAGGATTATTATTCTCTCCAGCACCAATATCAACTTAAACTTATATACAACAAGTGATATACACACTACATTTTACAACTTTGCTTTACTCGTTAGAATGGACATTTGTGGTTGGAAACTTAAGAAAGGTGATACTCTGCAATCATTACACAGTTTTGTACGACCTTTTACTGCAAGCTTAACATAACATTAAATGTACCAATATTTTAAACGAGTTTTGACTTTTCTCAAAGAAATGTTATTAGTATGTTAGTCAACCGGGTACATATTTTTGAAAAATAACAACAGGAATAAACAACACTCAGTAATGTTTAGAATGGTGTTATTTATATCCACAAATAGTATTGCTAATGCTAAACAGACGTTCCAATTAGCTACGGTGAAGTTTTATCATTCACATTTTGTCACTTCCAAAAGAATGACAACTTATTACAAGCATATAAGTCTATGAAGGTGTTGTGCTTGGTAGTTGAAAAGTGTTAGTGTGCGAGATAGGTTTGATAGAAAGATTGAAAACACGGATCATACAATTATTTTAATAAAAAATGTATATACATTTTAAAAGAATTAATAGCTTAAAAAGTCCTCTTCACTGGTTCCACAGCAAGATTCGGCTTCATCTCAAGGCGTCAAAGCTTTAGAGAGCTGACATCTTGTGTTGAAAAATGCTAGAAAATGTCAAGATGCAAGTTATTAACATTGAATAATATAATATAAAGCCTGACGAATAACATATCGAATGAATATTTTAATGTTTTCTTGAAGAGACAATATAGTTAATTAAATGAAAGAGAAACAAGTTATTGCAGTTTAAGATGTAAATCATATCAACCTGTTCCTTCTTGGTTCTATTCTATTCTTTTCTATTTTCGTTTTTTTTCTTCTATAATTCTTTTATGCACAATTTCTTGTGTCGAGGCATTCTTATATGAACATTTAAAAAAGGTTAAATGTTATATTTGGAACATATGGAGATTTCTAAAAAAAACTTTAATTTTTTTTATTGATTCAAAACTTTCATCATTTCCGCAACAGGAAACAACGAAGTTGATGTGATCTTTCCTTGTTTTATCATGAAATTCATCGGAATTTACGAGGAATGACTTCTTCAAAAACCCCTTTTTGAGGATACATGCTTATATTATTTAGTGTATATCGTTCGATAACAAAATCTCCAACTAAGAGCGGAAAGACAGATAATGTGTATGCTGACATAAGGACGTGTATCGTGTAAAAAAATAACATTAGAAAGACAAATATGCCTATAGATAAAAGGTTATAGGATAGGGTATACCAGAGAGACTTTCATGTTTAGAAAACATGTTTTGAGAATGCATGCATATATATTCAGTGTATATTGTTCGACAACTAAATCTCCAATTTACGGTTTAAAAAATACACGTATAAGATGACACAGGAGTGTCCATCTCTTAGATATAGCGTTAGGAAGGTATATTTGCCTATTGCCCACCCCATACTACTTAAAAGGATAAACGACAGGGTTTAAAGCCATATATGTCGTTCTAACGCTTTTTCTAACCGTTGGACGCCCATGTTTATGGTGATAAAGCAATTTAGTTTTTTTGTTGTATGATTTAGATTTTAAAGCTATACATGAAAAAGAAAAACATATTTTGTTACTATTGTTGTATGCTTTTTTAGTTTAAGAAGATATCTAAAAATCATCATTTCGATGATAAATGAAATAAACTTCTACACCATACTGTACTGTAATATATACATCATATAGATTAGGTAGATGTTGCACAACTAGTAGGAGATATGTGTATTAACTTAACATGTACGAATGAACATTAGCTGCCATAAACTCATGAGCACTATAAACATATCCTAAGATTGAAATGATTCATATGAAAGAATGACTAATGAAGAATGAGATAACGTATTTCTAATAAATCCACCATTCTTTGAAACGTTGAACCTCTAAATGCAACTTTGACGTTGAAATGACTTGCGTTGCTCTTCCTACCTCCAAAATCAACAAGAGTATTTTTTTTGTTTTAAGATATTCAGTTTGATATTTTCTTCGCTGAATACGTTGCTCGATGTAAAATTATTCTCTCTTGCCAATATCAACTATTTAAATCAGACAACACGAAACTTTTAATTTACATTAGCTCTGATTGAAACAATATGAACTGATATCTATTTTGTTATGTTCATCAACTTATATACAACAAGTGATGTAAACGCTACCCGGATCATTTGATAGAAAGATTGAAAACACGGATCATAAAATTATAAAAAAATGTATATACTGGTGTCCGACGTCCATCCATCCGTCTGTCTGTGATCACATTAGGCCCTGAACTTTCCAACCTCCCACTCTTTTCAAGTTACACTGCCTCAAGATACGTGGAAGTCTTTGAAAAGGTAACTTTATCAATGGCCCAATGGGGACTATGAATTGCAACGTTGTAAAATAACTAATTGGGCTAATTATTGATTTCGACGTCTTCTCAACAACCAACAGCTTTAGAGAGCTGAAATCTTGAGTACAGTAAAAGTGAACTGTTAAAGGAAGACTTGAAATATGCTCGAACATATGAACATGCAAATGTTTAAACTAAAAAATATAAAAGTATTGTATATAGCCTGAAGAGTAACAGACCCACGTTATATATAAAAAGTTATATATATATTTATATCTATCTTGTTATATATATATTTTAAGGGACTATTATAAGTTTTAAATCGAGTTCTTAGATTTTGCAACTTCTTTATTGCAGTTAAAGTTAAAGTTAAATGAAGCAAATAAAGCTTTTTGGTTTTCTTTAAATTACTAAGGCACAGTCTTTCTCTAAATATTTTTGTTGAGTATTCCTATATGAACATTTAAAATATGGTAAGGTAATAATTGAACATTTGAAGACTTTGTTCAATAAACAAACAAGCTTTTCCGTTTATAAAATTGTTTTGCAGAAATATGTTTTCGAATCAAAGTTAGAGTTAGATTAATATTTGAAAAGATTATTGTAATGGAAACTAATAATAGGCAGAAATGATGACACGGAACGGCTATGGAAAGTTGCATCAACATGGAAATCTTATCTTTAAGAATAGAAAGTTGCAAGTATGTTGACAAAAAGACAAATATTTTCTCCTTTGATGCATAACACGAAACAGATAATCGACGGAGATAACAACAGTGATGAGATGAAGATGATAGTTTAAAAATAGGATGTAAAAAGTAATTGTCTCCATAAACAGAAATATTATCTTCACTGCTTCATTTACGTACTTGTGTGTTGTGTAGCTCGCTGTACATCGGGACAAAGAATATTGAGGTTTACATAGAATTCCTGGATATCATTTGTAAATATAAACAGTAACCTAGTTACGTAAACAAAATTTAATTTTTTTAATATAAAAAGACTGCAACACAAAACGCAATGAAACTGTTTATGAACATGATGCTGTTTACTATGACTGAAGCAAAGACTTCACTGTGGAAGGGCGACAACTCTGTTTCCTGGTTCCACGACTCTCCAGTGTTTGAGGTAAGAAGTAGACTTGAATGTGTCATATCCTGCAACACTGGACTCTGGGACCTGGCAGCTGTAACAGAACACTCCCACACCGCCATCATGTGCAGGTGCGTGAATTCATCCAGGACAACACCAGGTGACAAGGGGAGCAATGTTCAGATATTAAGGAGAGTAATAACGAAACGTTACATGTCAGACTTGAAAAGATCCCCCATTGAAACTTTGAAGGTACTTACAAAATCGAAGATTCCCAACATAATTAGAGAATTGAAGACAACAAAACTGAAACTCGCAACAAAACATCAACAATTTAACACCAAGTTCAGGACTGTCACTTTTGAATAATTGGTAAATGTCAATCCGAAAAGTATACAATAAAGGTACAGTGAGAAGATCCACCAATCTAGCAACTAGCAGGACATCCATACAATGTGATTATGAAGACCATGGTTTATATTAATATGTATTATCCTGCTTATGATTTGCTAATAAACAAAGAAGTTGTATAAATCAATCACATTTTCTTTTTGTTGTCTTAAACAATGATAATAACGCCACTTGCAAAGAGCAACTATCCACATCCTAAAATGAAAAAATAGTTGATATGAACAGTATCTAGAATTCAATGTACAAAAGAGACTCTTTCTTTATAATTTGGTTAACTCAACCCTTGAAATATTTTTCTAATGGCGAACAATAATTCCAATCTAATCATATTCATTTGATACACTTGTAACCATAGTAACGAAACATTCCGTTTCTAAAATGTCAACAGCACAAATGGTTCTACAAAATGCAATGACATAAACCAAAGACCGGATGCAATGACATATGTATACCAATGACACGATGGGCTAATGACATACATATACCAATGACAAGATGGGCTAATGACATATGTATACCAATGACAGGTGTGGCTGATGACATGGGCCGTCATCCCTGGTGCATGTGTCGAACATCGGGTATCTTTGGTCATCTGTTTACAAACTTTTGACATGTTTTACTTCTTGCCCAGAACTGCTGCATACTCACACCACCGCTTTATTGATCTGTATTGGCTGGACAAGTCGATGTATATTGAGGTGCATCTGCAAAGCTCTGTATGTATTCGGGAAATGATGTGGCTGAGAGGGTCGTAAGACTGACTAGAGCCCGGTTAATTGCAAGGATCTGGGATTGGAATGTGCAAACCTGGGTCGGTAATACGTATACCAATGACAATGCTGTATGTATGCTGACATAGGGACGTGTATCGTGTAGAAATAGCATTAGAAAGACAGATAATGTGTATGCTGACATAGGGACGCGTATCGTGTAGAAATAGCATTAGAAAGACAGATAATGTGTATGCTGACATAGGGACGTGTATCGTGTAGAAATAGCATTAGAAAGACAGATAATGTATATGCTGACATAGGGACGTGTATCGTAAAGTAATAGCATTAGATAGACAAATATGCCTTTAGATAAAAGGTTATAGGATAGGGTATACCAGAGCGACTTTCTCGTTTAGAAAACATGTTGTGAGAATGCATGCATATATATTCAGTGTATATTGTTTGACATCTAAATCTATACTATATAAAAAGTTAAAGGGCAGGGTTTAAAGCCATATATGTCTTTCTAACGTTTTTTCTAACCGTTACACGCTCATGTTTATGGTGATAAAGCAGTTTAGTATTTTGTTGTTTGATTAAGATCTTAAAGCTATACATGAAAAGAATACATATTGTTGTTGATATTGTTTTGATTTTTTAGTTTAACAAGGTATCTTGTAATATATATATTGTACTATAATCTATACATCATACAGATTAGGTAAATGTTGGACAACTAGTAGGAGGTTTGTGTATTAACTTTACGTGTACGAATGTACCTTACCTGCAATAAACTCATGGGCACTATACACATAGCCTAAGGTTATAATGAATAATGAATATGAATAATGAATATGAAAGAACGATGAATGAAGAATGAGATAACGTATTTCTAATAAATCCACCTTTATTTGGAACGTAGAACCTCTAAATGCAACTTTGACGTTGAAATAACTTGCGTTGCTGTTCCTACCTCCAAAATCTCCAGGGGTATTTTTCTTGTTTTAAGATATTCACTTTGATATTATCTTCCCTGAATATATTCCTCAACGGTGGTTCCAGTTCAATTGTCAAACTTATTATCTCTAGCACCAACATCAACTATTTAAAAAAGAGAACACAAACATTGTATTAACATTTGCTCTGATTCAAACAATTTGAACTGATATCTATTTCGTTATGACCAACAACTTTGCTGTACACACCACCAGGATTATTATTCTCTCCAGCACCAATATCAACTAAACTTATATACAACAAGTGATATACACACTACATTTTACAACTTTGCTTTACTCGTTAGAATGGACATTTGTGGTTGGAAACTTAAGAAAGGTGATACTCTGCAATCATTACACAGTTTTGTACGACCTTTTACTGCAAGCTTAACATAACATTAAATTTACCAATATTTTAAATAAGTTTTGACTTTTCTCAAAGAAATGTTATTAGTACGTTAGTCAACCGGGTAAATGTTTTTGAAAAATAACAACAGGAATAAACAACACTCAGTAATGTTTAAAATGGTGTTATTTATATCCAAAAATAGTATTGCTAATGCTAAACAGACGTTCCAATTAGCTACGTTGAAGTTTTATCATTCACAATTTGTCACTTCCAAAAGAATGACAACTGATTACAAGCATCTAAGTCTATGAAGGTGTTGTGCTTGGTAGTTGAAAAGTGTAAGTGTGCGAGATAGATTTGATAGAGAGATTGAAAACACGGATCATACAATTATTTTAATAAAAAATGTATATACATTTTAAAAGAATTAATAGCTTAAAAAGTCCTCTTCACTGGTTCCACAGCACGATTCGGCTTCATCTCAAGGCGTCAAAGCTTTAGAGAGCTGACATCTTGTGTTGAAAAATGCTAGAAAATGTCAAGATGCAAGTTATTAACATTGAATAATATAATATAAAGCCTGACGAATAACATATCGAATGAATTTTTTAATGTTTTCTTTAAGAGACAATAATAAGTTAATTAAATGAAAGAGAAACAAGTTATTGCAGTTTAAGATGTTAATCATATCAACCCGTTCCTTCTTGGTTCTATTCTATTCTTTTCTATTTTTGTTTTTTTTCTTCTATAATTTATTTATGCACAATTTCTTGTGTCGAGGTATTCCTATATGAACATTTAAAAAAGGTTAAATGTTATATTTGGAACATATGGAGATTTCTAAAAAAACTTTATTTTTTTTATTGATTCAAAACGTTCATCATTTCCGCAACAGGAAACAACGAAGTTGATATGATCTTTCCTTGTTTAATCATGAAATTCATCAGAATTTACGAGGAATGACTTCTTCCAAAACCCCTTTTTGAGGATACATGCTTATATTATTTAGTGTATATCGTTCGATAACAAAATCTCCAACTAAGAGTGGAAAGACAAATAATGTGTATGCTGACATAAGGACGTGTATCGTGTAGAAATAGCATTAGAAAGACAGATATTGTGTATGCTGATATAGGGACGTGTATCGTGTAAAAAAAATAACATTAGAAAGACAAATATGCCTATAGATAAAAGGTTATAGGATAGGGTATACCAGAGAGACTTTCATGTTTAGAAAACATGTTTTGAGAATGCATGCATATATATTCAGTGTATATTGTTCGACAACCAAATCTCCAATTTACGGTTTTAAAATACAGGTATATGATGACACAGGAGTGTCCATCTCTTAGATATAGCGCTAGGAATGCATATTCGCCTATTGCCCACCCCATACTACTTAAAAGGATAAACGGCAGGGTTTAAAGCCATATATGTCGTTCTAACGCTTTTTCTAACCGTTGGACGCCCATGTTTATGGTGATAAAGCAATTTAGTTTTTTTGTTGTATGATTTAGATTTTAAAGCCATACATTAAAAAGAAAAACGTATTTTTTCTATTGTTGTATGCTTTTTTAGTTTAAGAAGATATCTAAAAATCATCATTTCGATGATAAATGAAATAAACTTCTACACCATACTGTACTGTATTATATACATCATATAGATTAGGTAGATGTTGCACAACTAGTAGGAGATATGTGTATTAACTTAACATGTACGAATGAACATTAGCTGCCATAAACTCATGAGCACTATAAACATATCCTAAGATTGAAATGATTCATATGAGAGAATGACTAATGAAGAATGAGATAACGTATTTCTAATAAATCCACCATTCTTTGAAACGTTGAACCTCTAAATGCAACTTTGACGTTGAAATGACTTGCGTTGCTCTTCCTACCTCCAAAATCAACAAGAGTATTTTTTTGTTTTAAGATATTCAGTTTGATATTTTCTTCGCTGGATACGTTGCTCGATGTAAAATTATTCTCTCTTGCCAATATCAACTATTTAAATCAGACAACACGAAACTTTTAATTTACATTAGCTCTGATTGAAACAACATGAACTGATATCTATTTTGTTATGTTCATCAACTTATATACAACAAGTGATGTAAACGCTACCCGGATCATTTGATAGAAAGATTGAAGACACGGATCATAAACTTATTATAAAAAAATGTATATACTGGTGTCCGACGTCCATCCGTCCGTCTGTCTGTCATCACATTAGGCCCTGAACTTTCCCACCTCCCACTCTTTTCAAGTTACACTGCCTCAAGATACGTGGAAGTCTTTGAAAAGGTAATTTTATCAATGGCCCAATGGGGACTATGAATTGCAACGTTGTAAAATAACTAATTGGGCTAATTATTGATTTCGACGTCTTCTCAACAACCAACAGCTTTAGAGAGCTGAAATCTTGAGTACAGTAAAAGTGAACTGTTAAAGGAAGACTTGAAATATGCTCGAACATATGAACATGCAAATGTTTAAACTAAAAAATATAAAAGTATTGTATATAGCCTGAAGAGTAACAGACCCACGTTATATATAAAAAGTTATATATATATTTATATATATATTGTTATATATATATTTTAAGGGACAATCATAAGTTTTAAAACGAGTTCTTAGGTTTTGCAACTTCTTTATTGCAGTTAAAGTTAAAGTTAAATGAAGCAAATAAAGCTTTTTGGTTTTCTTTAAATTACTTAGGCACAGTCTTTCTCTAAATATTTTTGTTGAGTATTCCTGTATGAACATTAAAAATATGGTAAGGTAATAATTGAACATTTGAAGACTTTGTTCAATAAACAAACAAGCTTTTCCGTTTATAAAATTGTTTTGCAGAAATATGTTTTCGAATCAAAGTTAGAGTTAGATTAATATTTGAAAAGATTATTGTAATGGAAACTAATAATAGGCAGAAATGATGACACGGAACGGCTATGGAAAATTGCATCAACATGGAAATCTTATCTTTAAGAATAGAAAGTTGCAAGTATGTTGTCAAAAAGACAAATATTTTTCTCCATTGATGCATAACACGAAACAGATACTCGACGGAGATAACAACAGTGATGTGATGAAGATGATAGTTGAAGAATAGGATGTAAAAAGTAATTGTCTCCATAAACAGAACTATTATCTTCACTGCTTCATTTACGTACTTGTGTGTTGTGTAGCTCGCTGTACATCGGGACAAAGAATATTGAGGTTTACATAGAATTCCTGGATATCATTTGTAAATATAAACAGTAACCTAGTTACGTTCACAAAATTTATTCTTTTTAATATAAAAAGACTGCAACACAAAACGCAATGAAACTGTTTATGAACATGATGCTGTTTACTATGAGTGAAACGAAGACTTCGTTGTGGAAGGGCGACAACTCTGTTTCCTGGTTCCACGACTCTCCAGTGTTTGAGGTAAGAAGTAGACTTGAATGTGTCATATCCTGCAACACTGGACTCTGGGACCTGGCAGCTGTAACAGAACACTCCCACACCGCCATCATTTGCAGGTGCGTGGATTCATCCAGGACAACACCAGGTGACAAGGGGAGCAATGTTCAGATATTCAGGAGAGTAATAACGAAACGTAACATGTCAGACTTGAAAAGATCCCCCATTGAAACTTTGAAGGTACTTACAAAATCGAAGATTCCCAACATAATTAGAGAATTGATGACAACAAAACTGAAACTCGCAACAAAACATCAACAATTTAACACCAAGTTCAGGACTGTCACTTGCAAAGAGCAACTATCCACATCCTAAAATGAAAAAATAGTTGATATGAACAGTATCTAGAATTCAATGTACAAAAGAGACTCTTTCTTTATAATTTGGTTAACTCAACCCTTGAAATATTTTCCTAATGGCGAACAATAATTCCAATCTAATCATATTCATTTGATACACTTGTAACCATAGTAACGAAACATTCCGTTTCTAAAATGTCAACAGCACAAATGGTTCTACAAAATGCAATGACATAAACCAAAGACCGGATGCAATGACATATGTATACCAATGACACGATGGGCTAATGACATACATATACCAATGACAAGATTGGCTAATGACATATGTATACCAATGACAGGTGTGGCTGATGACATGGGCCGTCATCCCTGGTGCGTGTGTCGGACATCGGGTATCTTTGGTCATCTGTTTACAAACTTTTGACATTTTTTACTTCTTGCCCAGAACTGCTGCATACTCACAGCACCGCTTTATTGATCTGTATTGGCTGGAGAATTCGATGTATATTGAGGTGCATCTGCTGTATTCGGGAAATGATGTGGCTGAGAGGGTCGTAAGACTGACTAGAGCCCGGTTAATTGCAAGGATCTTGGATTGGAATGTGCAAACCTGGGTCGGTAATACGTATACCAAGGACAAGATGGGATAATATCATATGTATACCAATGACAAGATGGGCTAATGTCATATGTGTACCAATGACAGATATGGCTAATGGCATGGGTCGTCATCCCTGGCGCGTGTGGCCAGGACATCGGGCATCGTCCGGCATCTGTTTACAATTTTTTTTACATTTTTTACTTCTTGCCCAGAACTGTTGCATACTCACACCACCGATTTATTGATCTGTATTGGCTGTAGAATTCGATGTAGATTGAGGTGCATCTGCAAAGCTCTGTATGTATTCGGCAAATAATGTGGCTGAGAGGGTCGTAAGACTGACTGGGGCCCAGTTAATTGCAAGGATCTTGGATTGGAATGTCCAAACCTTGGTCAGCAATGACATACATTTACCAAGGACAAGATGAGCTAATGTCATGGGCTGTCATCCCTGGTACGTCTCCATCATCTGTAATCTTTTGACTTGTTGCTCAGAACTGCTGCATACTCACAGCACCGCGTCATTGTTCTGTATTGGCTGACGAATTCGCTGTATATTGAGGTGACCTGAAAAGCCCGTGTGTATTCTTAAATCTGTTAAGACTCTATTGAGAGCAGTATCCGTACAGTGATAGGCAGACTGGAAGATGTCAAGAAGATCAAACTTGCTAAGGTGTTCGAATAACCTTTCAGCCACAGCGCATTCAATCAGCTTTGAAATAAAGGGAAGGTTTAATACAGGTCTATAATTGCTTTACGTGTCAGGATCCAAATGAGATTTCTTTAGGAAAGGTTTGACTACTCCAGATTTGAAAACTGATCTCTCCATTTATGAGGCTGAAATTGACAATGTTAGGTAACACTGGGAGCAGAACATCCAAGTTGCTCAAGACCAAAGATGTTGGCATGGGATCCACTACACATGATGTTGGCTTTGACTTTCTAATTCTCAGAGGTGGTAAACTCATTGAAAGTAGACAGTTGTTCACAATTAAGTCAATAAAGGGCATTATGTACATACTCTTGGACTTTAAAGGCGCATTAACACGATCTACGATTTTTACTGAATAAAGTGCTCTCACAAAAAATACGTGTCACCGATGGCTTACAATACTTCTATAGCCACGAAAAGAACACATGGTTCAGTTTAGCCATGCAACATTAAAATGGCCGCGTAGTTCAAATGACGTAGCAATACCTTAACACTCAGATTTGAGTTTTAAATATGGTACAATAATGAAATGGTCAACCGTTTTTGCTGTCTGAACTCCCAAATTTTCATGAGACCAACACATCTACCTCTCACACTGACGAGTTCCACACCACTGTTGCTTTAGCGGTCGTATCATTTTCTTTGAATACGGATAGCCGTTTTCTATGAATACAGCTTATCGGGTCATGTAATGAGATGTTTGAGCCATTTACGAAGCAACATATTATATAAAATTAAATAGTAAATGAAAAGTTTTAGAAAACATAATTTACAGAAACTGTACTACAGCAAATTTAAAAGGTGTCATAAAACATGTCAAAGATTAATATTTCTATCTCATATTATGTTTTTTAATCACAAACATGAACAGATTACATTTAGAAATAATTGTAACATGACTTTGATGTATTCTTGATTCTGATTGGTTGATTTGAAAAGGTTACTGTTGAATAATATTCGGAATCCTTCAAATTTGTTGGGGCGATTCACTGTGAAATGATACATCTTATTCAGTCCCAGTCAAGATTTTATATTTCTTTTTTTTCAGATTTCTGTATCTTTTGATATATGCGCCTTACCCATATCACTTCCATTTACTAAACTATGTGTCGAACAGAGGACACACGTGACTCTTAAAGAATTGATTTAACTCTTTAAGGTGGAGTGACACATATATGCGTAAGATTAATTAACTAAAATAATTATCTCAAATGTTTTCAACTTGATAGCTTCGATTAAGTTTGCCTCCTTTCAGAAGGTTCTGTTTGACGCCATCCAAAAGGTATGACGTCTTAAGGTACCCCTGTGTAACATATATATGACGTCATGTAAATTGTATTAATTTTGTTCGATAAGCTAAACTGAAGCAAAAAAAAAAATGTCACACCTCAGTTGGTTTCGATTTATTCAATATTTTAAAAAAGTGAGATGCATTTGATTATGGCATGATGCAGTAACACCGTGTGACAGTAGTTTTAATGACTTAATTGGTAACTTTTTTATTGTTTGATTACTATATCATCTTTCAAACAAGACAGCGGTAAGAAATGAAATTATACAGCAACATGAACCTTACTTAAACGAGGTTATTTATTCTGTTTGGAGGTTGTTTGTTCCGTTTCCTTGGTAGGCCTGTAAACGCTGAGGACGGGTCATTATCACTTTGTTTCTAAGTGACGTCACTTTAGAATCTCCTCTTGCAATTTCAACAATATGGCGACCAAATGAGCGTATCGACTCGAATATTTTTAAACGTTTTACATGTCTTTCTTTCAAACGAGTACACGTAATTTTGCCAAATCATGACATAAACACGATGTGACAATATAACCGTACTGTTTTTAAGTGTTTTCACAAAATAAAGAAGAATATCGTTCTCAGTCACCTCCGGTAGACCTTTAATATATTTAGGTAACCTAAGTACGCATGCGTGCTTAACTTGCTAAACATGTAGATATTCATTGATATTCATTATTTCACTGGATGATTATATAACAAAACACGACTATCGATAATCAGTAGATATAGACTGCTTTCGTTTCCCCGATCAACGGCTGACAAATCTGCTTGGGTTCGTGACCACCGTGAAAGGCAAGCGACTATGACGTCATTCTTCACTTGTGACGTCACAGTGGTTCTCGACTGTAACACTATGCTGTTTTTGCTGTTTTATGCAACTGTAATTAAAACTTGTAGGAGAATTCGGGTAGAAAATAAAAATTCAATCCATTTGAGCTATAATAGGGGTAACGTTGGTTTTCAGGGCATTATCATTTGCAGAAGCCCTCGGTCTTTTTCAACTGCCCTCCTTTGTCGGGAAGTTAATTGAAGACCTCGAATCTTCTCTTGAAATTTCAACAAATATGGTGACCAAATGAGCGTATCGACTCGAACATTTTAAACCGTTTTACATGTCCATCTTTCAAACTAGGATACGTATTTTTGCCAAATTATATTATAAACACGATGTGACAATACAACCGCAGTGATTTTTAAGTGTTTAAACAAAATAAAGAAGAAGATCCGGTAGACCTTCAATGTTAGATTTTGATAGCATAGTACGCATGCATGCATCCTAAATTTGCGAAATATTTAACGATTCGGTGATTTTTATTATTTCACTGATTGGTTCTATATTAAAACACGACTATGCATCATTATGATAATCATTGGATATAGAATGCTTTTGTTTTCACGATTAACGACATTCTGTTCGGGTTCGAATCAACCGTGAAACGCAAGCGTCTATATATGACGTCATTCTTCTCCGGTTACGTGGTCGGGCAGTTAATTGAAGACCTCGGGCTTCTGCAAATGATAATGCCCTGAAATACAACGTTACCCCTATAATATCATTGTGATGTCATTGTTGGATGATGTAAAAACATTATGATGTCATGTAGTTGACGGTGACAGGGCATTGTGCAAAATGTTCTCCCAAATCTATATCTCCTATGAGATATCGCTTGATCTCATACAAGCGATATCTCCTGTGGAACACAGTTTTGGATGATAAAATTTGAAGTCATTTAAGAATTGACTTCAAAATTTATTAAGTTCATGGAGGTATAAACTTAAAAAACGCTGAGTAAAGTTTGCACAGCCTTTTTTAAGTTTATACCTCCATGAACTCAATAAATGTTGAGGTCAATATACTCGTACCTGATGTTTTGAAAAGGTTTCATTGCTACAAATATACAAATTTGCAACAATTAGAGCTGTACTACGCGTATGAAGGCACCAAATATTAGACCCACCTACAACGTGTTAATCAGCCAATGAAAATGCACAACGCAACTAGCCATGAACCTGACGTCATGGGGGCGTGGCTAAATGTGATGTGACGTCACGAAATTAAGTTTATGCAGGTATGAACTGAATCTCTGTGACAGTGTTCATCGAATCAAATCCACGCTAAGCAATTGCTATTTATTTATAAAACAATGGTCTGACGCGGTGGATTGGCTTATGACGTCACAGTGTTACTGCCGCTCGGGGAGAAAACGACCATTTTCGGACGTAATTACAATTAATGATAACATCATATAACAAACATAATATCCGTCAATTCTTGACAAATACCATGTTTATCTCATCTCGCGAGGTAGAAAAGTTATATATTTTCACTCGTGGCTGCGTCACTCGTTAACATATAACCTTTCTACCTCATTCGTTGATATAATCTTGGTATTAGTCAAGAAAAGACAGGTATCCTCTATATGATAAATAGAATATCCGTCAATTCTTGACAAATACCATGTTTGTGTAGTGACCACGTGATCTGCCATATCAAGGATAACTCGGTTATTTTCAACCATATGGATAATAAACCAGTTCACGTAGTTACTCCATTAACGTGATATGACTTTTTTTTATTTTAAATTGAAGGGATTTTAATTTTCTCATAATTCTCTATGAGTCGTTTTTGCTGTTTTGCCTAAATATATTCAGGAGAAATAATGTTCAATACAACGTTGAGTGTTTGAGAAGTCAGATAGCCCTATACAAACACTAATAATTAATGGGTTTCCCTTGGTATTGGGAACAAGTAACATGTTTCGGTGGTCTCAACAGCAACCGATGTAAATGTAGCATATATAATCTGAATTGAGAATTTGATAACGTTATCATATAAAATGTAACGTTGACCCTTCTACCCTATCTACACCGGAATAAGATATTATTTTTGTCAGTTGACATTTTTAAGCAAAACATATGCTAACAAGATGAACCTTATCTTTACTACATTTGTGCTCCTTTTTGAAGACAAAATGTTAGACCCGATGGCAAACTTCACTTTCAAACAGACTTTCCTGCAATGTGCCCAGTACTGCGTCCATGAACACAGATGCAGAGTTGTGTTTTACCATGCGGAGATGAAGCAGTGCTTACCACACGCAGCAGTTCTCAGCAGGAAGGACGTCAGACTCGTGAAACGTTCTGGATATAAGTGCTACAGGAGTGATTTGATTTGTATGTTTATTTTTAAACAAGTGTTGTGTTTTATCTTGATACAGAACATTTCAATGATATATTAGATACATATAACATTAGCAAGTGTGTAATACTTCATATTTTCTGATAACATAACATATTCTGCCTTAGTTTTTAAGACCTTTTTGAGCGTGAGCTTACAATTATTTGTCACTTCGGAGAAGACAAACATCAATAAATTCCTTCAAAGACAATGGTTACTAGACAAATATGATAATGCACAACAATTTGATTTAATTTAATGATAGATTCTCACTTAAGGCAAAACATTCTTTTGAATTCTTTATACTTTAACATATAAAGTGTAGACAATTTTGTTTGAATTATTTCTTGATCATGAAAGTTTCACTAAATAAAATCTTTGCTGAACAGATATTATATTAAGAAATTTTCTACGTCATTTCTTTAAATTTTTCCTTTCATAATTAAGATCCACCCAATACATGCTTGGACATACAATGGGACAACCCGGGGGCAACAGATGGCGAGTATAAAATATTCCCATCAGCTCAGCAATTCCATGGTAAAGCTGTTAAAATATTTTGCCTGATGAGTGTCAACCCTCCTGAAGAATACGTCTCCCTGAATGACAAGAACTATGGAGATTTACCCAATATACAGCAATCAAATTTCATTGGCTGCTCATTTCACTCCCGATTTGCAAGTGGAGCAGATGCTGTAAAAAGAACTGGGATAGTTCAGTACAGGAAAATCAGAGTTCTACCAGATGTAAGTAAAATAAATAAAGTTTGTATAAACTGATTATTTTTTTATATCGGCATTGAGAAGTTGGAAGGTAATATGGCATCGGCAGTCATGAACACATAACGTTATATTATGGATTAGTCTTGAAATGTTGCACGTAAATGTAATATGTAATAGTTAGTACCCTAGTTTCCGAGTTGTATCAGGAATTCTAAGATACCTAGCGGTTAGAACAATCGAAACAAAGTACTTTATCAGACATTTAAGGATGTCCGCTCCTTCCGGTTGAACTTCAAAAATGAAATATGACGAAGCAAAGCTTTTTTGTCCTTTTTATTTACTTCATGATATTTCACATCGTCTAGATACTTTTAAAAAGCAAATGAAAGAAAGAAAATGTGACTTTAGAACCCCTAAAAAGTGCTTAAACAGCATAAATGGCCTAAATTTGACTAAAAAAGGAGGTTTTCAGGTACATTTTGTGTCAAAGCTTTAAAAAAACCACACTACCATATATATTTTTTCATCGATTTCGGTAGGGGAACATGAACTTTGTAACATATCAAAAAAGGAAAAAAAGTTTAATGCTAGAAATGTAGTATTTTAAAGTTTTAAGCACACTATTTCTCATTTTCCCATAGACTCCCATGTTAAAATTGTACTTCTTACAGGCGTCATATCTCGAAAAAAACCACACTACCCCCTATTTTTTAATGCTGATTTTTCAATCATATACTTTGATCTTTTAATATAAGTTGGAAAAAAAGTTTAATTCTATAAATTTGAGAAGGGAACATCCTTAAGGTAAAGATTTTTTATGACGTAACAATTGAATAATGTTCCCGCTGTTATACGCCTCCCCCTCGTAATCAAGTGTGCCCATCGTACCTAAACTAACGTCGATTCATATTATTGCAGTACTCAAATTTCGGAAAGTATTCACGTTCTCGCAGTAATCAAATTCTCGCAGTATTCATATTCTCTCAGTATTCATATTCTTGCAGTATTCACATTCTCGGAGTATTCATATTTTCGCAGTATTCACATTCTCGCAGTATTCATATTTCATAGTTTTAACTATAATAGTTCAGGGTAAACCTATACTTTATTACAAAATACATTGGGGTACAGCGAACTTTATCGCAGTATTCATATTTTCGCAGTATTCACATTCTCGCAGTATTCATATTTTCGCAGTATTCACATTCTCGCAGTATTCATATTCTCGCAGTATTCATATTCTCGCCGTATTCATATTCTCGCAGTCTTCATATTCTCACATTTTTCATATTCTTATCGTATTCCCTTTCACATTGTATTAATATGTTCGCAGTATTCATATTCTCGCAGTATTCATATCCTCCCAGTATTCACATTCTCGCATTACTCAAATTCTCGAAGTATCCTCTCGCAGTAATCACATTCTCGCTGTAGTCATATTCTCGCAGTATTATTATTCTCGCAGTATTCATATTCTCGCAGTATTCATATTCTTGCAGTATTCACATTCTCACATTATTCAATTTCTCGCAGTATTCATATTCTCGCAGTAATCACATTCTCGCAGTATTCATATTCTCTCAGTATTCATATT
This sequence comes from Gibbula magus, assembly GCA_936450465.1. Classification (NCBI taxonomy): domain Eukaryota; kingdom Metazoa; phylum Mollusca; class Gastropoda; order Trochida; family Trochidae; genus Gibbula; species Gibbula magus. Next base: position 10,823,538 of record OW388298.1, on the reverse strand, counting down.
CTTGCAGTATTCACATTCTTGGAGTATTCATATTTTCGCAGTATTCACATTCTCGCAGTATTCATATTTTCGCAGTATTCATATTCTCGCAGTAGTCATATTCTCACAGTATTCATATTCTCGCAGTACTCATATTCTCGCAGTATTGACATTCTAGCAGTATTCATATTCTCATTGTATTCATATTCTCGCAGTATTGACATTCTCGCAGTATTCATATTCTCGCAGTATTCATGTTCTCGTAGTATTCATATTTTCGCAGTATTCATATTCTCACCGTATTCACATTCTCACAGTATTCATGTTCTCGCAGTATTCATGTTTTCGCAGTATTCCCTTTCCCATTGTATTCATATTCTCACCGTATTCACATTCTCGCAGTATTCATGTTCTCGCAGTATTCACATTCTCCCAGTATTCACATTCTCGCATTACTCAAATTCTCGAAGTATTCACTTTCTCGCAGTAATCACATTCTCGCTGTAGTCATATTCTCGCAGTATTATTATTCTCGCAGTATTCATATTCTCGCAGTATTCATATTCTTGCAGTATTCACATTCTCACAGTATTCAATTTCTCGCAGTATTCATGTTCTCGCAGTATTCATATTTTTGCAGTACTAAAATTTCGGAAAGTATTCACATTCACGCAGTATTCACATTCACGCAGTATTCATATTCTCTCAGTATTCAAATTCTTGCAGTATTCACATTCTCGGAGTATTCATATTCTCGCAGTATTCATATTCTCGCCGTACGTATTCCCTTTCTCATTGTATTCATATTCTCGCAGTATTGACGTTCTCGCAGTATTCATATTCTCGCAGGATTCACTTTCTCGCAGTAATCACATTCTCGCAGTATTCATATTCTCGCAGTATTCATATTCTAGCAGTATTCATATTCTCGCAGTATTCACATTCTCGCAGTATTCATATTCTCGCAGTACTCATATTCTCGCAGTATTCATATTATTGCAGTACTCAAATTTCGGAAAGTATTCACATTCTCGCAGTAATCACATTCTCGCAGTATTCATATTCTCTCAGTATTCATATTCTTGCAGTATTCACATTCTCGGAGTATTCATATTTTCGCAGTATTCACATTCTCGCAGTATTCATATTTTCGCAGTATTCATATTCTCGCAGTAGTCATATTCTCACAGTATTCATATTCTCGCAGTACTCATATTCTCGCAGTATTGACATTCTCGCAGTATTCATATTCTCATTGTATTCATATTCTCGCAGTATTGACATTCTCGCAGTATTCATATTCTCGCAGTATTCATGTTCTCGTAGTATTCATATTTTCGCAGTATTCATATTCTCGCAGTATTCATATTCTCACCGTATTCACATTCTCACAGTATTCATGTTCTCGCAGTATTCATGTTTTCGCAGTATTCCCTTTCCCATTGTATTCATATTCTCACCGTATTCACATTCTCGCAGTATTCATATTCTCGCAGTATTCATGTTCTCGTAGTATTCATATTTTCGCAGTATTCATATTCTCACAGTATTCATATTCTCACCGTATTCACATTCTCACAGTATTCATGTTCTCGCAGTATTCATATTTTCGCAGTATTCCCTTTCCCATTGTATTCATATTCTCGCAGTATTTATACTCTCGCAGTATTCACATTCTCGCAGTATTCATATTCTCGAAGTATTCATACTCTCGCAGTATTCACATTCTCGCAGTATTCATATTCTCGCAGTATTCACATTCTCACCGTATTCCCTTTCTCATTGTATTCATATTCTCACAGTCCTCACATTCTCGCAGTATTCATATTCTCGCAGTACTCATATTCTCGCAGTATTCATATTATTGCAGTACTCAAATTTCGGAAAGTATTCACATTCTCGCAGTAATCACATTCTCGCAGTATTCATATTCTCTCAGTATTCATATTCTTGCAGTATTCACATTCTCGGAGTATTCATATTTTCGCAGTATTCACATTCTCGCAGTATTCATATTTTCGCAGTATTCATATTCTCGCAGTAGTCATATTCTCACAGTATTCATATTCTCGCAGTACTCATATTCTCGCAGTATTGACATTCTCGCAGTATTCATATTCTCATTGTATTCATATTCTCGCAGTATTGACATTCTCGCAGTATTCATATTCTCGCAGTATTCATGTTCTCGTAGTATTCATATTTTCGCAGTATTCATATTCTCGCAGTATTCATATTCTCACCGTATTCACATTCTCACAGTATTCATGTTCTCGCAGTATTCATGTTTTCGCAGTATTCCCTTTCCCATTGTATTCATATTCTCACCGTATTCACATTCTCGCAGTATTCATATTCTCGCAGTATTCATGTTCTCGTAGTATTCATATTTTCGCAGTATTCATATTCTCACAGTATTCATATTCTCACCGTATTCACATTCTCACAGTATTCATGTTCTCGCAGTATTCATATTTTCGCAGTATTCCCTTTCCCATTGTATTCATATTCTCGCAGTATTTATACTCTCGCAGTATTCACATTCTCGCAGTATTCATATTCTCGAAGTATTCATACTCTCGCAGTATTCACATTCTCGCAGTATTCATATTCTCGCAGTATTCACATTCTCACCGTATTCCCTTTCTCATTGTATTCATATTCTCACAGTCCTCATATTCTCGCAGTATTCACATTCCCGCAGTATTCTTATTCTCACAGTATTCATATTCTGTGATTCATATTATGTGTATTCATATTCTCACAGTATTCATATTCTCGCAGTATTCCCTTTCTCATTGTATTCATATTCTCACAGTACTAATATTCTCGCAGTTTTCATATTCTCACAGTTTTTTCTCGCAGTATTTCCTTTTTCATTGTATTCACATTCTCACAGTATTAAAATTCTCACAGTATTCATATTCCCGCAGTATTCACATTCTCACAGTATTCCCATTCTCGCAGTACTCATATTCTCACAGTATTCATATTCTCGCAGTATTCATATTCTCACAGTATTCATATTCTGACAGTATTTTCTCGCAGTTTTCACATTCTCGCAGTATTCACATTCTCGCAGTATTCATATTCTCGCAGTATTCATGTTCTCGCAGTATACCATACCCAACTGCCAAATATATCATAATTACTAGTTTCCAAATACAATCGAATACCATCATTATGCATGTGCAGAAACCGAAACTGCACGTCCAATTTACATGCACAGTAGTTATATGACCTATTAAACATGATCAATTCAAATGTATCATTTTGTCTGATATAATTAATACTCTTTAATTACGTTTGACTCATTGGCGCGAGTCAAACGTGATGCAATGTCCGGTTTTCGATCAGAAATCACTACTTTTTCCTTCATACCGTCAATATACTAAGTCGACTATCATCAAAATGGTAGTTTTCGGTAACAATCAGTATTTCTCGATTAAGTAATACCATTTATAATGTTTGGAATATGTGGCCCCCAGCCACACAATGGATGTACCTTTAAGAGGCGATTGTGTTGGCGTTTTTCTGGATATCCTTCGACGGGACATGCGGGGAATGGAGATGGATGGTCGGACTCTCTGAGTTGCTTAGTGACAAGCCCGTCAACCATCTTCTCAGAAACAACGACAGAGGCACCAGATTCAACTTGATTGTAGACAACAATTCATCGCAAACACTACGCCTCATCAACACAAGGATCACCAAGCGTCTGTCAACCAACTTGACCAGAAGTCCGCATTATCAAAGTATATCTTCAAGAACAAGGAATCACTTGGAAGGCCACAACAACAACTGGCGTCCTGTGGTCAAAGAAAACTTCAGGAAGCGATTGACATACAAATGCAACAGCGCGCAATGAACCATGATCACGGCACTTACCTTGCACATGCTTGGGAGTCGTCTGGAGAACATTTTGCAAACCAAGTGTCTCCAGTCGAAGGCAAAGCCTGAGAGTCCATCCATGCATCTGTTCATCCTTAAGGTACCGTCGAAAGAGATTCTGGGAGCCTGAACCCAGCTTTGTTTATAGTGATTTAATTTCTTTCAGACAATGACTATTGTCAAAGATGACAAACGTTTCTGCGAAACAAAGAGAGAAAATGCTTGTATGTATGGAAGATCAGAAGACTGTTACAGCCAGTCTTGCGGAGCCAAAGGGATATTCTGTGGGAATACAGCTGGCACCGGGATGAAGTTCAGCCATGCGGTTTGTTGCCTGTACAAATTCTAAACCTTAATACAACAATCAAAGTCATCGACCGTTAGGTTCATGTTTAGTACACACTGTATATGAATAGCGAATAAGGTTAGGGTCAGGTTTTAATACACGGTGAACATTGTTAGTTTTGAATAAAGAATTAGGTACGGGCCATTTTAATTGCATGATGTACATTAATGAATAGAGGCTCATTCATATTTTTCAAAACGCTTTTCAGATTATACCAGGTACATACCTCTGTGAATTCATCACTTTATCATATCACATATTTCAAAAGAAGGAAATAAACGTGTACATCTAGAAATGAGTTACCTACGTTATATTGTTAGCATCGTGTTTTGTCTTGCTTCTATTCCAGCTTCAGTGGAGGAAACATGGTTATAAACCCCATGACCCAAAGGTGAATTGGTACGACGAAGGCATGGAGGTCATAGTTACTTGTGGAGGCAAGTGTGGAGGGTGTGACGTGGTCGGGGAGATGCTGCTCTATCCACATCCATAGCAGTGTGGTCTTGTGGGGGATATGTGGAATCAAGTGTGGAGGATGTGACAGGGTGTGGTAGATGTTGCTCTATCCACATCCATAGCAGTGTGAGTTTGGGGTTGATATGTGGAGGCAAGTGTGGAGGGTGTGACGTGGTGGGGGAGATGTTGCTCTATCCACATCCATAGCAGTGTCAGTGTGTGGGTGATATGTGGAGGCAAGTGTGGAGGATGTGACGTTGTGGGGGAGATGTTGCTCTATCCACATCCGTAGCAGTGTGAGTGTGTGGGTGATATGTGGAGGCAAGTGTGGATGATGTGACGTGGTGGGGGAGATGTTGCTCTATCCATATCCATAGCAGTGTTAGTGTGTGAATGAAATGTGGAGGCAAGTGTGGAGGATGTGACGTGATGGGGGAGATGTTGATCTATCCACATCCATAGCAGTGTGATTGTGTGGGTGATATGTGGAGGCAAGTGTGGAGGATGTTACATGGTGGGGGAGATGTTGCTCTATCCACATCCATAGCAGTGCTGGTTTGTGGGTGATTTGTAGAGGCAACTGTGGAGGATGCGATGTGGAGGGGTAGATGCTTTTCTATCCGAATCCATAGTAGTGTGGTCTTGTGGGTGATATGTGGAATCAAGTGTGGAGGATGTGACAGGGTGTGGTAGATGTTGCTCTATCCACATCCATAGCAGTGTGAGTGTTTGGTTGATATGCGGAGGCAAGTGTGGAGGATGTGACGTGATGGTGGAGATTCAGCTCTATCCACACCCATAGCAGTGTCAGTGTATGGGTGATATGTGGAGGCAAGTGTGGAGGATGTGATGTGGTGAGGGAGATGTTGCTCTATCCACATTCATAGCAGTGTCAGTGTGTGGGTGATATGTGGAGGCAAGTGTGGAGGATGTGACGTGGTGGGGGAGATGTTGCTCTATCCACATTCATAGCAGTGTGATTGTGTGGGTAATATGTGGAAGCAAGTGTTTAGGATGTGACGTGGTGGGGGAGATGGTGCTCCATCCACATCCATAGCAGTGTGAGTGTTTGGGTGATGTGTGGAGGCAAGTGTGGAGGGTGTGACGTGATGGGGGAGATGCTGCTCTATCCACATCCATAGCAGTGTGACTGAGGTGTTTAGGGAAGGGGGGGGGGGGGGGGGGGGGGGGGGGGGAATATGGAGGGTGAAGAAATGTGCACAATTCTGTTGTATCGACTTGCATAACATTGTTTTGTAGATGTGTTGTCTGTAAGATTTTAATTTTGAAGATATATATTCATATACGACGCAAATGTAATTGTAAATGAGATTTGACAGCTACTTGAAGATTTTTGTTATCCAAATATTGAACACTCCTGTGGATCAGATAAAACAATGTTACTTTGGGACCTCACCTGAGTCCATAGCATAGGTTTGATCAGTACCCAAACACGCAATTGGAGCCACAATGTAACAGCACATCTGAACGTAAAGAAAAGCCTCACCTCATCCAAAGACCTGAAGGGATAGGCAGAGCGTTAAAAATAACATATCATGACAAATATTTGCTGTCAATGTGCTCAATCTAAAAACATAAACTATTTTAACTGTTTGATGTACAACTGTCGTTGTGAATATATTTAGATTTCTTTGTCCCTTGCCCTGTTTTAGATCTATTTGGTAACACATAAGACGTGTACCTTACAGTGTCTGTTGTTCATTGAGGAATTGTTTCTTCCGATAAATGCTGTGTTTTGATGTTTTGGTAATTGTTATGCATATGGATTTATTCTAGTTATTGAGTTTTTAAACAACGTATTCTCTCAAATATATCGGTTTTTATTGAATATGTGTTTATGTTTATTCCTATGTAATAGATTCATTAAAATGTCGAAATAAATTTTGTTGAAAACGATTTATTTGATTTATCTTTAAACACTTAGAACATACTAAATTGTTCAATGAAAAGTGAGCTCATGAACACATCATGTGTTCATGTGATGAAGTAAACTTTAAAAGTTGAATAAGGCCTCACGTGAAGTAAATGTATATACAAATAAAATGGGTTAGTTCACTGGCCTATAAACAGTTAGAAAAGTGCAAGTTGAACTTGTATAAATGAAACCTATTTTTTTACGAATTCAAAATTTGCAATTTAAGCGATTTTTATTCAGTAAATAAACATTTAAAAATAAAAAAAATCTCTGACCAAAATATACAGTGCATACGAAAACAAATGTTGAGTATAGTCTTAGACCAGGCTCTAAGCTCCGCCCACAAATATATCACATAATTATGTTCACCACACGCAAAACGTAGTTCACAGGAAATATGATTAAGGATAAAAGGGACGATGAAGTAAAATATTTTAGAATTTGTTTATTTTGTTAAAACTAACAAGTTTATTATGTAATTTTTTATCCAAAATTGTAAGAACTGTTGAGGGTCACAGAATGATTTAAACAGTTATTGACATTAATGATAATGCTCCGGTCGTCAAATTACGCCATTTTCGACTGTATATGTGTTTAAATGAAATGCTCGTTTTCAACTCAGAAGCATATCAGATACAGTTCAATCACATACGGGGATGTATAGCAGGTCTATATTTTAAAATTAATGACACTGGAAAGAGAAACAGAATTGAATAAAGCACTATTTAATTAAAAAAAACGACGTTATTCTCAAATTCAAAAGGATTTTTCACTGACACATATATTTGAGATATTGCTAAAACTGAAGTATAATGTGCACAGTTGAATTAACAAACGAATGCAGATATAAAAAAATAAATGATCTACATAAAAGTAAAAACCTGACGTCATGGCAGTTTTGATGATTTCACGTATAACTTTGATGGCCTACCATGTTATCATTATTGAACAACTATCAACCTAAGAGTGGTTGGTGAAAGAATAATTATCAGTTGATTATACCAGGAGATTTAAATTCGTCATTAACCTGAGATACGTAGTTGCCTATTTTAGAAACACCAATATCAGAAAATGAGATATCAAATGCAATATCACATTTAAAAAATGGGAAATCCGCTGGTCCTGATCATATAATCATAGAAATGATTAAATCTTCTGAATTCGTGATCATGCCTTTCATGATAAAATGCTTCAACATATTATTTGATAATGGCATGTTTCCAGAAAGTTGGTCTTCGTCAATAATTGTTCCTCTACACAAGAAAGGAAAGCTCGATGATTCCGACAACTATAGAGGCATTTCCTTAATGAATATCTTGGGTAAAATATTTACAACCATATTGAATAATAGAATAACAAAATTGGCAAATATGCGGGATTTAATACCAGAAGCTCAGGCCGGTTTTCGAAAAACATATTCGACTTCAGACCATATCTTTTCATTACATGCAATTATCCAGAAATGTCTTTCACGTCGAAAACACAAATTGTACGTTGCATTTTTGATTTTAAAAAAGCATTCGATTCTGTAGATCGTTCTAAACTATGGTATTGTTTATTAAGGGCCGGATTTCGTGGGAAAATGTTTTCTGTTTTAAAGTCCATGTATGCTAACATAAAATCTCGTGTGCGTTCTGGTGGTGATTGTACGGACTATTTTGATTGCCCGGTTGGATTAAGACAAGGGTGTATTTTAAGCCTGGTGTTGTTTTCATTTTTCATCAATGAATTGTATTATGAGATCGTTAATAATGGAAAGCATGGTATTCAAATGTTCCCAGATATATTTGAAATATTAATGCTACTTTTTGCTGATGATGTGATTTTAGTGTCAGACACTGTTGTAGGATTACAAAATCAACTTAATATATTGGAACGTTACACAAAAGAATGGAAGTTATCGGTTAACTATGACAAAACAAACATTGTAATTTTCAGAAGGGGTGGGCCGTTAGCTTCAAATGAAAAATGGGTACTTAATGGTTTACAACTTAAGATTAATAGTCAATATAAATATCTTGGCATTTTGTTTACCCACACTATGAACTTTTCAAAAAGCGTTGAAGATTTAGTATCAAGAGCGAAGAAAGCTTTATTCAACGTCATGTCTGTTTCATTTAAAATCGGAATGTCTTCCCCTAACGTATTTTTTCTATTCGACTCCCAAATGCAACTGATAATGTTATATGGATCTGATATATGGGGATTCCAAAAAAATTGACTGCCTAGAAAAACTTCACCTATTGGCATGTAAAAGATATTTATCCGTTGGATTATCAACACCAAACTGCATGGTTTACGGCGAATGTGGAAGACACCCGTTATATATAAATTCTCAGGTAAAATGCCTAAAATATTGGATAAAAATTATTGGGATGCATGAATATAGAATTCCAAAGCTAGCTTATGACATGATTTTGCATTTAGATGATATTGGTAAAACCACTTGGGCATCCCATGTAAGAAACCTTCTGTTCTCTCATGGTTATGGCTTTGTTTGGATGAACCAAACAATTGGAAATATTAATCTATTTTTATATAACTTTAAAAACCAAGCTATTAACATTTTTTATCGAGACTGGCATTCCTTCCTCTATGATAGCTCAAGGTATGATAGTTACAGGACATTTAAAAGTTTACTTCAACCAGAAAAAATATTTATCTATTTTATATTCTAATGATTTAAGAAACATTTTCATCAAATTTAGACTTGGTTTATTAGATTTAATGATAAATAAAGGCAGAAAAATGTACATTGAAATGAGTAGAAGAATGTGTCCATTATGTAAATCAGTAGTTGAAAACGAAACTCATTTCAAGCTTGTTTGTCCATTTTACTCCGTTTATAGAAGAAAATACATTCCTGATTTGTATTAGTCAAAACCACCTGCTCCCGCTTTTATATCATTAATGTCTTCTCAAAATGAAAATATAATTCTTAACTTGTCACTGTTTATTAAACATAGTATGAAACTAAGAACTGAACTATTAAATGATGGAAACTCGTCCTGAAGCAAAAATAACTATTTTAGAATTGCTTGTCATGTTGTTTAAGTGGTGTTCTCTATCGTTTGTATTTCTATAACATCTGTATTATATCTATCATTTGTATATGTAGATTTTGTATGTGGGCCGGAGGCCTTAAAGGGGCAGTAGCACGTTTTTTGCAAATTTTATTTTTTCAAAGTTCTCATTTATAATGATAGTTTATGTCATTTATATTTGCTTTAGACGAAAAAAAACATTTTTTTACACAATCTCATTATCCATAGTGGTAATAACGGTGTTGCGTATAAAGCAAAAATTGCATGGCGGCCATTTTATTGTGAACACAATTTATTATTTCGAATGACAAAAACGATTCCAATGGCTTTACGGAACCACGTACACTCATTTTTAACTTGAATTTGAGAAGAGAGATAGGGGTTTTACTATTGGTGACATTATTTTTCAAATATATTTCATCAACTTATTTGCCCCTTTAAATACAATACACACTTTTGACTTTTGACTTTGACCTATTTACCGCAAATAAAGGTGACGGTAACGTTATGTGGCATGTCGTAAAATAACCTTAAATAAGACGTTACGGTAAATTAAAACACTTTTCGTAAGTGTACGGATAAGCATATGTCAAAACAACATAATCCATATATTTTGAGACTTATAAACAACAATTAAATGTTGTCGCAAAATGTTACCGTAAGCGAGTTCGATATCTGAGTTCCACCTCTCCTTAAAGTATTAAATATTTGGTTCAAACATGTTGTATTAATCTAACTGTCAGTGAAACTACAAATAAAATTCACGTTGTAAGGTTTTTAAAAAGTTTCATCAAGAAAAGAGCATGTGATAACAGTGTTATAATTGCACAATGAAACAGTGATAAAGTAAACAGGTTATTGTGTATAAACCTCATGAAGGTTATACTTCTCAGCTGTCAATCTCATGTTTAGCTAGCTTGTTCCATCCAATCGGCAGTGAGCAAATGGCTTAAATTTAAAAATATGGTCTGAATTTATATAGATAGTGTTTTGTATTTATTATTGACATTTACGAAACCTTTTTGAAGCACAATTGTGCTCCACGGAATCCTATATAGATATTCCAAGTCAGGTGTTCTTGTGTGTCACATAGAGGGGGTATTGAGTAAACAAATACTTTCTATATCTTCTCCACTACCAAGCCGCCTCAAGCTTCTTAAACACTGATTCCTATTCTTCCCTTATTCAATATAAAATTAACATTCCTCTCCTAACTTTGCATTCGTAATTGTACTCTGAGCTTGTCTTCTTCAATATCGAGTTCACATTTCTCTCCTGACTTTGCATTCGTAACTGTACTCTGAGCTTGTCTTCTTCAATATCGAGTTCGCATTTCTCTCCTAACTTTGCATTCGTAACTGTACTCTGAGCTTGTCTTCTTCAATATCGAGTTCACATTTCTCTCCTGACTTTGCATTCGTAACTGTACTCTGAGCTTGTCTTCTTCAATATCAAATTAACATTCCTCTCCTAACTTTGCATTCGTAATTGTACTCTGAGCTTGTCTTCTTCAATATCAAATTAACATTCCTCTCCTAACTTTGCATTCGTAATTGTACTCTGAGCTTGTCTTCTTCAATATCAAATTAACATTCCTCTCCTAACTTTGCATTCGTAATTGTACTCTGAGCTTGTCTTCTTCAATATCAAATTAACATTCCTCTCCTAACTTTGCATTCGTAATTGTACTCTGAGCTTGTCTTCTTCAATATCAAATTAACATTCCTCTCCTAACTTTGCATTCGTAATTGTACTCTGAGCTTGTCTTCTTCAATATCGAGTTCACATTTCTCTCCTGACTTTGCATTCGTAACTGTACTCTGAGCTTGTCTTCTTCAATATCGAGTTCGCATTTCTCTCCTAACTTTGCATTCGTAACTGTACTCTGAGCTTGTCTTCTTCAATATCGAGTTCACATTTCTCTCCTGACTTTGCATTCGTAACTGTACTCTGAGCTTGTCTTCTTCAATATCAAATTAACATTCCTCTCCTAACTTTGCATTCGTAATTGTACTCTGAGCTTGTCTTCTTCAATATCAAATTAACATTCCTCTCCTAACTTTGCATTCGTAATTGTACTCTGAGCTTGTCTTCTTCAATATCAAATTAACATTCCTCTCCTAACTTTGCATTCGTAATTGTACTCTGAGCTTGTCTTCTTCAATATCAAATTAACATTCCTCTCCTAACTTTGCATTCGTAATTGTACTCTGAGCTTGTCTTCTTCAATATCAAATTAACATTCCTCTCCTAACTTTGCATTCGTAATTGTACTCTGAGCTTGTCTTCTTCAATATCAAATTAACATTCCTCTCCTAACTTTGCATTCGTAATTGTACTCTGAGCTTGTCTTCTTCAATATCAAATTAACATTCCTCTTCTAACTTTGCATTCGTAATTGTACTCTGAGCTTGTCTTCTTCAATATCAAATTAACATTCCTCTCCTAACTTTGCATTCGTAATTGTACTCTGAGCTTGTCTTCTTCAATATCAAATTAACATTCCTCTCCTAACTTTGCATTCGTAATTGTACTCTGAGCTTGTCTTCTTCAATATCAAATTAACATTCCTCTCCTAACTTTGCATTCGTAATTGTACTCTGAGCTTGTCTTCTTCAATATCAAATTAACATTCCTCTTCTAACTTTGCATTCGTAATTGTACTCTGAGCTTGTCTTCTTCAATATCAAATTAACATTCCTCTCCTAACTTTGCCAACGTAACTGCACTCTAAGTTTGTCCTATCAATATCCCATTCATATTATTCCCCTATCTCTGCCTACGTCACTGTACTTTGAGCCTGTCCTTTCAATATCGAGTTCATTTTAAATTCCTTCACATAGATCGCTTTGAATAACTTTTACAACTATCACATTTCATAATTTGCCATGTTCAGTAGTGAGTGGAAATTCTCGAAATGTTTGTGCGAATAATCACTGTAAGTTTAGAGATTCATACCTTTTGACATTAGAATGTTGAGTTTCACCATACAGAAATCAAATATATTTCTAGAAATATTTGATGAAGAGAACCGAATCCACCTTAGGTATTCTTAACTTTTGTCGTGATATCAACAAATCATATGTCCTGTAGATTATGATAGATACTGAAACTTCTCTTGCTCCATATCTTTGTCAGTTCAAATATTTGCGAGATGGCACTAAGATCCACCTCCACTACAGTTACTGAGACACACGACCCATCTACATCAGGCACTAAGATCCACCTCCAGTACAGTTACAGAGACAACTGAAGTGTTGATATTTCTTCATTGACGTGTAGCCTCTAGTAATGGATATTACATTTGTTTCCTTCGTGTTGTTGTTTCATGATTTGGTTTTAGACCAGAAGGAACATTTCACTTACAAACAGACGTTCCTGCAATGTGCCCAGTACTGCGTCAATGAACACAGATGCAGAGTTGTGTTTTACCATGCGGAGATGAAGCAGTGTTTACCACATGCAACAGTTCTCAGCAGGAATGACACCAGACTCGTGAAACGTTCTGGTTATAAGTGCTACAGGAGTGATTTGATTTGTAAGTATGTTTTAACAAATGTTGTGATGCTATTAAGTATAACATTTCCTTACAAAAGGAAATTAATTTAAAAAATAACATGTGCTACCAAGTGTTGAGCTGCCTTTTAGTATAAAGCATTTTGTGGACTTCTAAGATAAATTTACACAAGCAATTGTGCATATAATGATTGATACTTTATCAGTACGACTTTGCCAGTTATGCATACATCAGCATGAATTTTCAGGAGATCCCCTTTTTCAACGACATGCGTTTGCTATTGTTTATGACTTCGTAGAGGATAGAATATGGGCAAGTTTCAAAGACAAGGGCTACCAGACAAATATTATACTGCACAAGTAGACATATGAAATAATTTATGAATTACCATACTTCTTTTAAGTCCTTTCACTATTATACTTTCTCGTCCTATTTTGTGTTGTCATTAGGTCGACTTGAAGATGTTAAAGGACACTGTTGCAAATTGTGTAAACCATTTTGTTTTCATGTTTTCGTACTATTTCTAAACAGATCAAGATGAATTACACAAAATCCTTGTTATAAATATATTTTACTATTCATTTACACCGCTTTGAAATGTTTTACTTTCATAAGACCTACCCAATACATGCTTGGACGTACAATTGGACAACCCAAATGCAACAGATGGCGAGTATAAACTATTCCCATTAGCTCATCAATTCCATGGAAAAGCTGTGAAAATATTTTGCCTGATGAGTGTCAACCCTCCAGAAGAATATGTCTCTCTGAATGATCGAAACTATGGACATTTTCCCAACACAGAGTCCATATTAATTGGATGTAGTTTGCAAAGAAAATATGTCTGTGGTGCATATGTCTGGAAAAAAACTGGAAAAGTTCACTTCAAGAAAATTAGAGTTCTGCCAGATGTAAGTTAAATAAGCAATATTTTAAATCAGTTAATATTTTTTCTTTCATTGACATCATTGGCAATAATCAATAGTTTCCTGTGAGTGAAGAGTGTAAACAGAAATGTTGATAGTTGAAATCGTTTTATATAAAATACAAACGGTAATTGATTGCTATCCTCTGCAATGAATTGGAATATAGGGGAAATAGGTTTAAGTAACTTCTGACAAAAATGGTACAGTTTTATTGAGAATAAGATAGGATAACCAAATTAGATGTGTGTTGCATGAGGACATAAATACCTTGTTGAGGTTCGAGAATAAAAAAGCATGCTTTTGTGTTTTGCTTTTATTGTGTTTTTGTTTTATTTATGGTATATTCAAAGAGGACAGCCTCAACCGCAAGTGACTGAAATTGGATTACCAAATTTTAAAGGGGCAGTAGCTCAGATACGTCGATGAAATGTATTTGAAAAATAATGTCACCAATAGTAAAACACCCTTCTCTCTCGGAAACCCAAGTTAAATAACGAGTGTACATGGATCCTTAAAGTCATGGGAATCGTTTTTGTTATTCGAAATAATAAAATGTGTTCACAATAAAATGGCCGCCATGCAATTCTTGCTTTATGGTCAACAACGTTATTACCTCTAAGAATAATTGGTTTGTGTAATAAGATGTTTTACCCTCTAAAGTAAACATGAACTATCATTATGAATGAGAAATTTGAAAAAATAAAATTTGCAAAAAACGTGCTACTACCCCTTTAAGTGTATCTTGGTGACATAAACACCTTGATAGAGTTCAAAAAGGAGAAGCTCCCTTTAACCTTTAGTAGAAGATAACGAGTTTAAATAAGAACTAACACGATCGGGATACTGATGACCATGTCTCCTTCTTAACAGTATTACTAGAACAACATATCACTTGCTTCTCCAACTATTTTAATCAAAGGGGCCAAACGTGTGTTTATAAAGATGTGAAATCTAATTATATTATCACTTTCAGACAATGACTATTGTACGAAATGACATACGCTTCTGTGAAACAAAAAGAGAAAATGCTTGTATGTATGGAAGATCAGAAGACTGCTACAGTCAATCTTGCGGAGCCATAGGTATGTTTTCTGGACATACAGGTGGCACAGGGATGAAGTTAAGTCAAACGGTTTGTTACTAATATATTTTAAAAAGTATGTTTTGTAAGTGTTACATTAAAAAAATTAATTTCAATGGGAGATAATATTATCTTATGGTAAGTTACGATAACTTACTTATGGAATAGCCAATGGTAACCTACCTACCTACAATTATCTTAGCACTAAGAAGTCAAAAGTATATTGGCAATTAATAAAACTAATAGTGTCACTAAGGGCAGTGGAGATACTGCATATTGTCAAAATATTTCCTTCTAATTGAATGAATGAAAATTAACTTTTAGAAATAAATAAACGTTTTACTGGATATTATTGTTAAACTACTGATATACACTACTGAAATATGTGTACTTCATGTAACAACATTTGTAACTTTGTTGACTGCATCAAGACTATTTTAAGTGACCTTTATTTCTTTGCATATGAAAGGTGAACCTTATCAATTAGTAAAATGCATTTTGATAAACTAATATTAACTTCTTTTCCAGCTAAAATGGAAGAAGTATGGAACGAAATCTCATGATCCAAAAGTAGATTGGTATCAAAATGGTATGGAGGTAAATGTTAAATGTGGAGGCAAGTGTGGAGGATGTGACGTGGTGGGGGAGATGCTGCTCTATCCACATCCATAGGAGTTTCAGTGTGTGGGTGATATGTGGAGGCAAGTGTGGAGGATGTGACGTGGTGAGGAGATGTTGCTCTATCGAAATCCGTAGCACTGTGAATAGTTTTGTTATACATGTGGCGGTTTTGTGGAGGCAAGTGTGAAGGATGTGACGTGGACCGGAGAAGCTGCTCTGCCCACATCTTCAGCACTGAGATATCACTTTATTATCCCTGTGAACATAAGACTTTCCCCATCTTTTGATAGATGATGAGTGACAGACCTCACTCTGAGGAACATAGGAAGAACAACTTTTCAACATCCATTACAGTGGCCATTCGTTGGTGACATGTAAAGATTATTCTGGTGAATATGCTCTGTTTTCAGATGTTATATTTCAGATGTTAATTAACTAAAACATTGACCATGGTAATGAGAACAGGAATATCCAATGTATTTCGTACCTGAGATTTGACAGCTACTGAAGCAGTATTTGCTCTTGAACACCAGACGTTAGCAAATGCAGCACCAGGCAGCCATAGCTTTAAAATGCTTACTATTATATGGATTAAGGGTATCTTGTGAACACAGAATTCGGAAAGTATTGTCTAAATGTCAAACTAATGATGAATATGAAGAACGTAGCCACCCCCTAATACCCCATTGCCACCTCACCCCCGCCTCAATCTGCCAGTGAAGAGGATTTTTGCCTGGTATTTGGCTTGCTGTAATTTCGTGATGAGTTCGTTCTGTTCATGTGTACGTCTTGATTGACTCTTGGATAGGCCCTGCTTTTACTTTTTATCAAATGTATTCTTATGTTGTGTTGTCGTCAATTGTACAATTGTAATGGGACAAGTTTCCACTTTACATGCATACTATATTAAACTTCATTGGTTTTAACATTGTTGGCAAGATATGCCGAGCTTTATGTTTGAAAACGGATGCTTCTTTTTGTCAAGTGATAGTTATACTGTTATACATGACTAATTAAATAGCCTTGATGGCTCTTTGTCAATTGGACAGTTCTCTCCATATGGGAGGACTGCTTGAGTCGGGACACTCTTATGGGTATATGATAAGAAACATCTATCTTAGAAGGCGTTGGGTTGGTGAGAATAATATTTTTAAGTCTTATGTTAATCACTTATATTCTTCCACTTCGCACTTTCTGGAGTTTTAAAATGAATTTTGGCTGTAAATGTTATGTAATTTAACATGTCTAGTTCAATGACAAAGTCACTATCACTTTTCAGATGTGGAGTAGCGCCGCTTAAGATCAAAACTGGTCATTACATCGGGTGTCCTCTGTCTGTAAGGACATGCTTTTATTGAAAAGATTTTATTGAAAATGAATGCCATGTTTTATTGCACTGTCCTTTGTATATGAATGACCGCTCTCAACTTGCATCGACATGTACAAGTCTATTTGATGTTTTTTTAAAAGATAGTTTTATACTCGGTTGTCAAGTTTATCGTTTTTATATGCCTAAACTTAAAGTATCGCAAATCTGTATATATCTTCGCAGTTTAATATTACCCTATACAATTTACTGTATCCATATTATACTCATTTCTTATTGTGCACATTTTATCCTGACATAATTGTCTCTCATAATTAAGTTTTGTATGATGCAACGTTTTACTGTAATGTTTTATTTTTGTATATATTCTATTTTTGTATCATGAGGCGAAAATAAAAATGTGTCTGGTCGTCTGCCTGCCTGTCTGTCCATATTCTCCCATTGTGGTGATACGTTTTACTATTCAAGCATTCTTATCTTACTCATATAGTCTTCTCATATGTGTAATCCTAATTATCAACCTACTAGCCATATAACATGATGTTTGAAACGACCTTTCTAAACCATAACACCCGGTAAAGGGGACCCCAGGAAGGTCTACAGAGACAATTGTAACCCTGATAGGAGGAATTACAATGATTGTAAAAATTGATTTATTTACTTAGATGATGATGTGAAAGTAAAGAAGACGTAAAGAAGAAAGTATTTTAGACTAGTTTCGAAATTTCTCAAACTTTTGTCAGAATATGAATTGCAAATGTTTTTATGAAAGTGCGTCTCGAACCCGTATATCCACTAACACTTGTAGTACGTGTGCTAACGCTTTAGCCTATTGTGCCACCAAGGCACATGGAATTCATTGGTATAAAAGCAACCTTCATATCGTGGCTGTAAACAGGGATTTCAGGTTTTATGAACGACTCTATTTTCCAGGGATCCTCAATATAACGCGAAAACAAAGAACTTTTTAGACTTAAAAAACGGTAGATAATATAGAGACGCCATTATATCTCGGATATAGTGAGGATGTAGACCCAATAGTTTCCTTCCTGTCAGGGTCCACAACCTTACCACATTCCTGGTTCATGGTCTCTTCTGGTAGTATTCTTGACTTAAGTTATAGCTGTTTTAGGTATTTTGAACTAATTAACATTGTGTTGTGATTTTTGTGTCTTTTTGTGTGGTTCAAGATCCGTTCTTTCGTTAACTGAATGTTGATTCTGTAATAAACAATTGTAACACATTCCATCTTACCCAGGCGTTCTGTCTTGTTTTAAGTTTATTCATTTTAATCATATTGTTCAGATAGATTAATTTTTATTTTCGCCATTTTGTCCCAAAGCTTGTCTCCATGTCACGTGATTTGGTCATGTGACAAGCCATTGATATCCCACAGCAAGGCAAGGCGGACAATTCAGTATTCATAGGTGCTGTCAACATTGCTGGAATTAATAAACGATTTTAAAAGATAAGTTTTCACGGATTTTTGTGAGCGGGGAAATTGGCTTGAAAGTTTAAAGGTACCGATATATGTTGTTTCATACCTTTTGAAATAATGATCCGATTGTGACCATACATAGGTCATTTTGTAGGGAAATCATTTAGCTTTCGTATCGTAGTCATCGACTTTGCCATAACAGAATTTTTTATGCGAAATAAGACTTTGAATGAGGAGGTTTCGATGTTACATCCCTTTCCTTTTATCTAGTAATCGGGTAAGGTAAATATAGGTTTATGTCTTTCAAACGCTGTTTCTAAGCGATACAAGCCCCTGTGTCCTGAGTGTATTGTGATGTTGCATGGAATAAATAAAATGTTATAAAATAAGTGAATAAAGAAAATTTACATTGAAGCAGAAGTAAGTATATAAAGTTACTAAACTATTCCTTCCACACATCTTCTAACCAATGAAGCAAGGGTGTCACAAAGGTTGAAACTTAATCGTAGTCAACTTCAAATGTGTATCACTTCCCATTGGACTTACAATACATTTACTGCCCAGTTTTCCTGTATTGGTGATACATAAAGGTCATATGATGCATCATGTCAAGAGATCATAGCTGAACGTTAGTAAGTATAATAATATATAATTATAATATGTATAATAAGAGCATTGTCTTCAGGGATGTCTCTATCACCACAAAACCACAGTCATATGTTCAAGATATTGAAGATGATTTATATAACATGCAATAAAACGTTATCAGTTAAAAACCTTTGATTACATTATTTTCGTAAATGAGAATACACAGTTTTATTCAATAACAACACAAACGATTGCACTGTCCGAATAAAAACTTGTTAAATAAATTTAATTTAAAAGTGTATAAACAGTTCAGTGAGATATTTCAAAATTCAAATATCCCTTAGGTTGTACGAAGAGGAATTTTAATTGTATGTGGATACCAATAGAAGCGACCTTTCTTTGTTGAATACCTAATGACTTTGTTGTGGTGATTGTTATCAAAGAAAACATTAACCATAAACAAATACCAATTACATCTCAATCACAACTGGTCAGTTGAGACACTATATTTGAGTATGCTGTCGGGCACATCTTATTTGTGATCGGACGATCCAGACACGCATTTGACAACATTGTTGATTGCAAGTGACAAGTAGCGTGCGTTCACTGCCTCCTTGAGATTACACGTATAGCACAGTGGTGTAGTGGTTAGCATGTCTGCCTCTCGTCCCTACGGCCAGGGTTCGAATTCTGGTGAAGACACCAAACATTTGTGACCTGGGTCTCATACAGTGTTTTGTCCTTCGGCAAGGCACTTCATCCACATTGCACTCAGTTCACTCAGCTGTAGAAATGGGTATCTGGACATGGGAATGTATAGACCAAAACGTTCGCACGGAGCGCTTCATAGGCGGCACCGAAAGTACGATTCCTTCAGGGTAATATTTGTATAGTGCTTTGGATATGTGCGCATTATAAATATAATATACTATTATTATACCATTGTTGATTGAAAGTGACAAGTCACGTGTGGTCACTGCCTCCTTGAGATCACATGTAAAGCGTTTTTGTTATAGTCTTTGATTACTTGTTTACTAATGTTTTCATTACAATGAACACACTAAAATGATGAATATATTCGTGCTACTTAACCCCATGCTTTTGTTTCGCTTACATTATTGTTAACAACGGAAACAGTGTCATAAACAAGAGTTTACAAGGTGTGATAGCTTTACACTGTGAAACGGAGAGAGGTATTCATGCAAATGCTCTCGTTGTTGGGAATTCAAAGCCTATTACTGTCTCGTTAAGAGATGCCACTAATTCCTGTGTCTAAGAAAGCGTAACCAAAGTTCAACCACTTTTATTAATGAGTTAAAACCAGACAAAGTACCAGGACGAGAGAGTAAACTGATAGAACATTGTTTATTACAGAATTAAAATTCAATTAACGAACAACGGATATTGTACCACATCTATGAATACACAACACACAGGTTAATTGGCTCAAAATACAAGAGTTACAAAGTCCAGGGTACATTTGAAAATCCATTTAAAAAATGTTCACCGGATTGAGAAAATTAGAATGCTAGAAAAGCAGAACGTCTCACCGCAATGGTAAGAATATAAGAGATCAGCAGAACATAAAAGCAGACTTACAACTGTTATTCTCACAACCCAAAGTGTCACATCAAATCTCTGTTAGTGTCCCAACTCAAACAGTGTTCCAACTGGGAGAGAACTGTCTAATAGTGTGGGTACATATCATAATTTGATGAAAAATAGTGTGGTTATATATCACAATTTCACGAAAAACAGTTTGGTTATATATCATCACAATTTCATGAAAAACAGCGTGGGTACATATAACAATTTGATGAAATATAGTGTGGTTACATATCACAATCTGATGAAAAGTTGTGTGGTTATATATCATCAAAATTTGATGAAAAACAGTGAGGTTATATATCATCACAATTTGATGAAAAATAGTGTGGGTACATATCACAATTGGGTGAAAAAAGTGAGGTTATATATCATCACAATTTCATGAAACCAGGGTTGGTTCATATCACAATTAGATGAAAAACAGCGTGGGTACATATCACAATTTGATGAAATATAATGTGGTTACATATCACAATCTGATGAAAAGTTGTGTCTTTATATATCATCAACATTTGATGAAAAACAGTGAGGTTATAATATATATCATCACAATTTGATGAAAAATAGTGTGGGTACATATCACAATTTTAAGAAAAATTGTGAGGGTACATATCACAATCTGATGAAAAATTGTGTGGACATATATCATCACAATTTGATGAAAAACATTGAGGTTATATATCTTCACAATTTTATTAAACAAAAAAAAACAAAAAACAGTGTGGGTACATATCACAATTTGATGAAAACCCAGTGTGGGTAAAATGTATGGATATATATCATCACAATTTGATGAAAAATAGTGTGGGTACATATCACAATTTTATGAAAAATTGTGAGGGTACATATCACAATCTGATGAAAAGTTGTGTTGTTATATATCATCAAAATTTGATGAAAAACAGTGAGGTTATATATCATCACAATTTGATGAAAAATAGTGTGGGTACATATCACAATTTGATGAAAAATAGTGTGGGTACATATCACAATTTTAAGAAAAATTGTGAGGGTACATATCACAATCTGATGAAAAATTGTGTGGAGATATATCATCACAATTTGATGAAAAACATTGAGGTTATATATCTTCACAATTTTATTAAACAAAAACGGATATATATCATCAAAATTTGATGAAAAATAGTGTGGGTAGATATAACAAGTTGCTGAAAAATAGTATGGGTAAATATCACAATTCGATGAAAAACAGTGTGGGTACATATCACAATTCGATGAAAAATAGTGTGGGTACATATCACAATTTGATGAAAAATAGTGTGGGTACATATCACAATCTGATGAAAAGTTGTGTGGTTATATATCATCAACATTTGATGAAAAACAGTGAGGTTATAATATATATCATCACAATTTGATGAAAAATAGTGTGGGTACATATCACACTTTGATGAAAAATAGTATTGGTACATATCACAATTTTAAGAAAAATTGTGAGGGTACATATCACAATCTGATGAAAAATTGTGTGGACATATATCATCACAATTTGATGAAAAACATTGAGGTTATATATCTTCACAATTTTATTAAACAAAAAAAACAAAAAACAGTGTGGGTACATATCACAATTTGATGAAGAAAAGTGTGGGTACATATCACAATTTGATGAAAACCCAGTGTGGGTAAAATGTATGGATATATATCATCACAATTTGATGAAAAATAGTGTGGGTACATATCACAATTTTATGAAAAATTGTGAGGGTACATATCACAATCTGATGAAAAGTTGTGTTGTTATATATCATCAAAATTTGATGAAAAACAGTGAGGTTATATATCATCACAATTTGATGAAAAATAGTGTGGGTACATATCACAATTTGATGAAAAATAGTGTGGGTACATATCACAATTTTAAGAAAAATTGTGAGGGTACATATCACAATCTGATGAAAAATTGTGTGGAGATATATCATCACAATTTGATGAAAAACATTGAGGTTATATATCTTCACAATTTTATTAAACAAAAACGGATATATATCATCAAAATTTGATGAAAAATAGTGTGGGTAGATATAACAAGTTGCTGAAAAATAGTATGGGTAAATATCACAATTCGATGAAAAACAGTGTGGGTACATATCACAATTCGATGAAAAATAGTGTGGGTACATATCACAATTTGATGAAAAATAGTGTGGGTACATATCACAATCTGATGAAAAGTTGTGTGGTTATATATCATCAACATTTGATGAAAAACAGTGAGGTTATAATATATATCATCACAATTTGATGAAAAATAGTGTGGGTACATATCACACTTTGATGAAAAATAGTATTGGTACATATCACAATTTTAAGAAAAATTGTGAGGGTACATATCACAATCTGATGAAAAATTGTGTGGACATATATCATCACAATTTGATGAAAAACATTGAGGTTATATATCTTCACAATTTTATTAAACAAAAAAAAACAAAAAACAGTGTGGGTACATATCACAATTTGATGAAGAAAAGTGTGGGTACATATCACAATTTGATGAAAACCCAGTGTGGGTAAAATGTATGGATATATATCATCACAATTTGATGAAAAATAGTGTGGGTACATATCACAATTTTATGAAAAATTGTGAGGGTACATATCACAATCTGATGAAAAGTTGTGTGGTTATATATCATCAAAATTTGATGAAAAACAGTGAGGTTATATATCATCACAATTTGATGAAAAATAGTGTGGGTACATATCACAATTTGATGAAAAATAGTGTGGGTACATATCATAATTTTAAGAAAAATTGTGAGGGTACATATCACAATCTGATGAAAAATTGTGTGGAGATATATCATCACAATTTGATGAAAAACATTGAGGTTATATATCTTCACAATTTTATTAAACAAAAACGGATATATATCATCAAAATTTGATGAAAAATAGTGTGGGTAGATATAACAAGTTGCTGAAAAATAGTATGGGTAAATATCACAATTCGATGAAAAACAGTGTGGGTACATATCACAATTCGATGAAAAATAGTGTGGGTACATATCACAATTTGATGAAAAATAGTGTGGGTACATATCACAATTTGATGAAAAATAGTGTGGGTACATATCACAATTTGATGAAAAAAAGTGTGGGTACATATCACAATTTGATGAAAAATAGTGTGGGTACATATCACAGTTTGATGAAAAAAATTGTGGGTACATATCACAATTTGATGAAAAATAGTGTGGGTACATATCACAATTTGATGAAAAATAGTGTGGGTACATATCACAATTTGATGAAAAATAGTGTGGGTACATATCCTCGAGTGCCCAAAGTTCGTGGCCCTAAGCATCTATCAATAATTTCTCTTCAATAAATGCATGTCAGCCTAGTTTGAAAGTTTACAGCAAAATTATAACATTTTATGAATTACCTGACAGGATCAGGTGGATATTTTATATTACAGCAGAAGCTTTGATCAAGGAGAAACATTTGCTGTCAAAAAACGAGTGTAGTGGCCTTGGGACACAAGTTCGTGACCTTTGATTTAATGCTGTTTTCTTCAAGACTAATTATGTATGATTAGTCAAGTATGGTCATCTGTTGACCTGACATATTTTTCTTTCTGAATTGAAGGCATTCTTTATACAATTTAATATATTTTGTTATTGTAGAAGTAAGAAAACTCTTAATGTATTTATTTTCCAAAAAAATTATGACAAACTTGCTTAATATTTATTTTGAGAATATTTTATTCACAAACAACTTTATACATTGATTGACTGACAACACCATGTGAAGAAATAACCAATGCTCAAATAAATGAATATGAAATTAAATAATGATAAATATTTTTCTCAAGTAACTTATTTTGAAATTATTATTTTTTAACATCTCTATGAATATTTTGACAATCCAACAGACGACTTCTCTGGCTTAATAAAATAAGTTGTGTGACGACCAGTATTTGATTGTTGGCACACTGCCACATGACATACTTTTGGAAAGCAGACGACATGAAATGAAATTTATACATCATTCTGAAATTTTTTTATCGACTTTTGAAAATCAAGACATTTTGGAGGTAGAACAAACAGTGATTTTGTGCACATTTGTTGACAAAATTGGCATTGTAAATGTTTAATTGGTTATATGCTACTGCAAGTTGTATAAATCAATTTTGTTTGTGTTTTGAAACAATAGTCCGGGCGTTTCAGATATTTTGCGCGAGTCATAATGGAGCGCGCACATGTGTAAATGACGTCACGAACTTAGGATACTAACGAACTTAGGGCACCCTACCATATCACAATTTGTTGAAAAATAGTGTGGGTACATATCACAATTTGATGAAAAATAGTGTGGGTACATATCACAATTTGATGAAAAATAGTGTGGGTACATATCACAATTTGATGAAAAACAGTGTGGGTACATGTCACAATTTGATGGAAAATAGTGTGGGTACATATCACAATTTGATGAAAAACAGTTAGGTTATATATCATCACAACTTGATTAAAAACAGTGTGGATATATATCATCACAATTTGATGAAAACATTGAGATTATATATCATCACAATTTGATGAAAAATAGTGTGGGTACATATCACAATATGATGAAAACCAGTGTGGATATATATCATCACAACTTGATTTAAAAAAGTGTGGTTATATATCATCACAATTTGATGAAAACCAGGGTGGGTACATATCACAATTTGAATTTAAAAAGTGTGGTTATATATTATCACAACTTGATTAAAAATAGTGTGGTTATATATCATCATAATTTGATTTAAAAACGTGTAGGTAAATATAACAATTTGATGAAAACCAGTATGGGTACATATCACAATTTGATGAAAACCGGCGGTTGTACATATCATCACAATTTGACGAAAGCAAAAAGATTTTGTTTCTCGAAAAATTTCTAGAGATATAACATCATACTTCATAATCTAACATTTCAGTATTACTAACCTTCTTGGCCTTCTGTGCATAATGTAAGAGGAATATAAAATCTCTATAGATACAATTGGTTGGTTCCCACTGACAAGAATATATATCATTCTATGAAGAGCTTGAAATGGAGCCTGAAGTTGACATTTCGTGCTGAGCTGAGCTGTGCTGAGACACCAGCATGTCAGTTCTTACATATAGAAAGAGCCCCTGCCTCAGAACGGTTTAGTAAATACATTTACCACTTAGTGAATATATGTGTTGACAGAAGACAGACGTATTTGCAACAATACCATTGGACAATTGAAACTGCAACAACTGAATTGATGAACTTACTCCATTAACGGAATATGAATATTTCATTTGCTTCCTTTGTTTTGTTGTTTCATGATTTGGTTCTAGACCAAAAGGAATACTTCACTTTCAAACCTACATTACTGCAATGTGCCCATTACTGTGTCCATGAGCACAGATGCAGGGCTGTGTCTTGCTATGCAGATATGAGGACGTGTTTAGCACACGGAGCGGTTCTCATCAGAAAAGATGCCAGGCTCGGGAAACGTCCTGGATATAAGGGAAACAGGAGTAATTTGCTATGTAAGTTTTGTTATGACAATCCTTTTTGTTACGCTTGCTTATGGATGCCTATGGGAACAGAGTTTCAAAGTAATCTTGCATATACAAATGCCAAAATTGGGCAGAATGCCTGAAGTGTCAACCTCAAAGACCAAAAGCCTTGTTGTTGAAGAGTCATTTTGTATTTTTCATAACATTTTATTTGGCTTCAATACTTTCCAAAATACCATATTTGCCAATTTGAGTTCAGATCATTTCACTCGACTTTTAACTGTTATGTGAACTGATGAAATTAAACATGATAGAAATATGGACGGATGATATTGTTTCAACTGTTGAAATAATATTTATTATTCCGTTAAACTGTTACCAGTGTCTCGTTCCAGTCACCGACCCAGCTGTTTATCGATGTTTCTTGTGGATGCAATTGAGTCTGTTGAGTAATAAAAACATATGTAAATTGTTTTTCACAAACCATAATTGAAATATATTTTCTTCTTAGATTCACCCAATACATGCTTAGACGTACAATTGGACCATCCTGAGGCGAAAGATGGCGAGTATGAGATTTTCCCATTAGCTCATCAATTCCATGGCAAAGCTGTTAAAGTATTTTGCCTGATGAGTGTCAACCCTCCAGAAGAATACGTCTCTCTGAATGATCAGAACTATGGAAATTTTTCCAACAGAGAGTCCAATTCATATGGATGTAATGTTCAAGGAAAATATGTCAGCGGTGCAGATGTCAAGAAGAAAACTGGAAAGGTTCAATACAAGAAAATCAGAGTTGTACCAGATGTAAGTTAAAAAAACATTTATAAAATTAATTATGTCTTTTTACTTTGTGTGACACTGTTGACAATAATTTAAAACGTTTCTGTTAGTTCAGATTGTAAATAGAATGATTTGGTTATGTTGGTAGTTGAAATATTGTGCTGAATGTTATCTCCTGCCATGAAGAAGAACAGGGTTATATTTTTGGAGTGTATGTATCAAGGAAAATATGTCAGCGGTGCAGATGTCGAGAATAAAACTCGAAGAGTCTAATACAAGATTTCACCAGATTTAAGTTAAATAAGCAATGTTTCAAATCAACGACATTATGGAGCATGATGATGACCATGTCTTATTGTTATCATTATTATCAGAACAATCTCCCAATTCTTTCCCCAAACATCTGAATCAAATTGCCCCAACTTTCGTCATTAGCAAGTTTCAAATTGAATTGTAACATCCCTTTCAGACAATGACTATTGTACGAAATGACACTCGCTTCTGCGTAACAAAGAGAGAAAATGCTTGTATGTATGGAAGATCAGAAGACTGCTTCAGTCCATCTTGCGGAGCCATAGGTACATTTTCTGGAAGTACAGACGGAACTGGGATGAAATTAAACCAAAAGGTGTGTAACAAATTTAAAATAATGTTTATGGTCACTTTCGAAAGCTTTTGATAGTCATAAGCCAATGTTGGTATGTGGTCATAACTCAGCACTTAGAAGGTGAGATTATATCTGATTTATCACTGCGACAAGTGAAAATATAACATATCTATTATATAACTAGCAATGAAATATGTGATTATACGATGAAAATATAATCCATATTTGCACAAAAGCAGTAGAAAGGCATATTTTCACTGCAGTGAAAATATAACTCATATTTTCACTGCAGTGACTAACGTGTGGCCGGAATTACTGTTCATGATTGTCTCCCTTTGAAATGAAATTATAAGTGATTACCTCCCTTGCTTTCCACGTCTTACGGTGAACGCCAATGTTGTGATGTTACAGTCAGTGACTGTTGACCTTGTGTGGTGTTAATAGCATATTCAACATTCCTTAACACTTTGAACTTGATTTATTCTTGATATGTAGCATAGTAGTTCTTGTTGAGGCGAGAGGTATGTGACAGACAATAACGAACGTCACTCGCTGTATGATGTGTATCACTTCGCGTTTGAAATAACGACACAACTTGCATTTTTCAATGTCTTAGGCATCTTCACTTGACTAGATGGTTCTGTAAATAAACATTCACAACATATTTATTTTTGTAAAACATTCTCCTGCTTTAAATATCGACTTATTTCAGTCGAATTATTTTCTTAATGCATTTACCGTTAACGCATAAATGATGAAAGAGTTTTACTTTTATTAAGAAATGTTATTATAGAGAGAATACATAATTGATAATGTTTAATATAAGTTTATTTAAGATAGTGTCATTTGTAAATTCGAAAAATGAATGAAGACTCTGTTAAATGACCTATATTTATTTGCATGTGAATGATGAACATTATCACAGGACAAAAAGTGGTTGAATCCATTTGCCGGATTCTTCAGGATTCTTCCCGATTCTACAAGAACTGCCAGTATTTGGGAGAATCCAGACGGATCCGGCAAATGATTTCCAGCACTTTTTGTCCTATGTATGAACGTTAAATTAACTTTTTTCCAGCTAAAATGGGAGAAGTATGGGAGGAAATCTCATGATCCAAAAGTAACTTGGTACCATCATGGTATGAATGTATATGTTACATGTGGAGGCAAATGTGGAGGATGTGACGTGGTGGGGGAAATGACGCTATATCCACATCCGTAGCAATGTCAGTGAGTGGGTGATATGTCGAGGCAATTGTGGAGGATGTGACGTTGTGAGGGAGATGCTGCTCTATCCACATCCATAGCAATGTCAGTGAGTGGGTGATATGTGGAGGCAAGTGTGGAGAATGTGACGTGGTGGGAGAAGGGAGATGGAATGCCGTTGGAGAAAGTTGGGTGGGGGGGGGGGGGGGGGGGAGGGGGGGGGGGAGGGATGGGGTTAAGTGTATGGCGTCACAGAGTCGTGGCGAATGTGATTTTCTACAGGAGGATGTGGAAGTGAGTTTGGAAAAGGGTACGGTTTGGTGTTTCTCTGTCTATATCTGTTCAGTTTCAGTGGGTTTTGTAGGTTTTGATGTTTCTCTGTCTATATCTTTTTCAGTTTCATTGGGCTTTGTAGGTTTCGGTGGGTTTTTTTTCTATATCTGTTTCTGTTTCAGTGTGTTTCACAGATCTGGTGAATGTGACTTTGTACTTGAGAGAGTTTTACGTGATGTTAGGATGGGGTGTTACTCTATCAGTGTCAATGTGGGGCTGACATGTGGAGAGTTGTCACTTGTGTGTCTATGCTTCTTAAAAATGGGGGAGAGAGGGAGGGGGCTGGAGGGGTATGTGATGATTATTCGAGTGCATCAAATCACTTAAGTAATGCCAAGCATATCTTAATCCAAAATAATGTAGAATACAAGCCATTCAATTTATCAAAAGCTCAGAGCTGATTAGAATGCAAAACCACATTACATGTTTTATTTGACAGCAATGTCTGTTCTATTCTGATAACTGTTGTAAATAGAGGTTGTAGTGAATGGAGAATAAAGGTGTTTCTTTAAGCTGTTGCGCCTGTGGCTGTCAAAGTGTATTCTCCAAGGAAAATTAGAGCAAAATATAAGAAAAACAGGAATTGTTCAAGAAATACGATAAAATTGGTTATGCTCAAGAACTCAAAAGGAAATGGATTAATGGCCACGTTACTTTCCAAATATCAAAAGGTTTCTTGAATCAAAATGTTTGGATTCGAAAACATACATCAACCAATGAAAAGAACTGTCTGAGCCAAACAACTCTGTAGTGACGTCATGATAAGATGGACAACGAAGATTGTGTTACTGCGTGGTCAATTGTGAAAATAAAAGAAATGGTCCATCTCTGGTTTATGTTGTAATCTGTTGAAATTAACCCAATATTGTCTAGAAATACTTTAACTATTTTTGTCAGATACACAGAAACAGAAAATACATTGGTATATCTTCCACTTTATATATGGCAGTTTGCCATTAGAGATGTTCATCATCATGTACATATGTCACAAGAATCAATGATGAATGAAACATGAAAACGTTTGGTCATTTTTAAAAGCAAGGATAGTCGGGGGAATCAGATCAGACAGTATGATAGGATTGATCACCTGGATTGATAGGAAAAGTTGATTAAGGTAAAGCTGTCTTAATTTCTCTGTCACTTTGTGAAAATCGAAGAACAATCATGCATCATCCAGTTCTACATGATCAGCTGACATCCTCAAAACAAACCAGATCACATGGTGGAGATGAGGCGTATTGATCACCTTACTAGAGATCAAATCTGTTCTCGGAACCATGAATTATCTTATGATTCATTGTTTCAAACTCCTTGCTAAATTCCGTAATTTATGACAACGTTTCATTCAGGACGGATATGACAAATATTGAATTAGTTTAAGTTTATTTTCCCCATTACTATAAATAAGACAAATATATATCATTTATTCTCGTATGGAAAAATAATTTTATCAAATGCTTTCGACTGATTTCTTACAGTGTAATCTTTTGGGTTGATATTATTGAATAAACTATATTCAGTGTCCTGAATGTGCGAGTCTGTTATGTGATAGTGACAGGAAGAGGGACAGATGAATTATCTGACAATTTATTATTTCGATTATTTAAATTACGTAATGCATGTGTCTTGAATGTGCGAGTCTGTTATGTGGTAATGACAGGAACAGGGGCAGATGAATTATCTGACAATTTATTATTTCGAACTCCTTGCTAAATGACGTAATGCATGTGTCTTGAATGTGCGAGTCTGTTATTTGGTAGTGACAGGAACAGGGGCAGATGAATTATCTGACAATTTATTATTTCGAACTCCTTGCTAAATTACGTAATGCATGTGTCTTGAATGCGTAATAAAGTGTAATATCATGATACATCGGTTTCACTAACCCAACAGAAGTGAATACAAATCTACCCAGACAGTACAATTAAAATGAATATATTAACCTATTTGCAGCCAGTGACGCCAAGTTGTATCATTACTGATGATGTGTCACGACCAGTGTCATAATACAGGGTCGGTCTTTATGGGGGTTCTCCTAGCGGTAGACGACAAAGTCCAAATAGAATAATGTGTGAGTTTGCTTTCGCATTCTGAACTATCTATCCTGTGACTGTATTTTCACAGTTACACGAGTAAATGTCTTTAAATAGATAACAACACAATCATTTTTATACCTTTAATTCAGAAACAACACCAGATTTTTTAAACCTGGACAGAGATTTGGGTTATTGTTGATTTGACAGTTGACTGCTCGTGCTGTCCGCTTGTTTGCTGGTGTTGTTTTAGTCATTAAGTATAAAACTTTGCAGTCATATATACTACACTGACATTCCTTAGGTTGTTCCATGCAAAATGTTCAGTGAAGAGGAATTTGAATTGTATGTGGATACCAATAGAAGATACCTTTCTTTGTTGAGTACCTAACGTCTTTGTTGTGGCAATTGTAATCAAAGGAAACATTTATCATCAAAAAATACCAATTACATCTCACTCACGCCTGGTCAGTTGACCCTATATTTGAGTATGCTGTCGGGCACATGTTATTGGTGATTGTGATTGGACGATCCAGACACGCATTTGATATCATTGTTGATTGCAAGTGACAAGTCACGTGCGTTCACTGCCTCCTTGAGATCACACTTATAGCACAGTGGTGTAGTGGTTAGCATGTCAGCCTCTCACGCCAAAGGCCTGGGTTCGAATTCCGATGAAGACACCAAACACTTGTGAACATACACTGTTATGTCCTTGGGCAAGGCACTTCATCCACATTGCACTCAGTTCACTCAGCTGTACAAATGGGTACCTGGAAATGGGAATGTATGGACCTATACGGTCGCACGGAGCGCTTCATAGGCGGCACCAAAAGTACGATTCCTTCAGGGTAATAAATGTGTAGTGCTATGGATATGTGCGCATTATAAATATACTATACTATTATTATACCATTGTTGATTGAAAGTGACAAGTCACGTGCGTTCACTCACTGCCTCCTTGAGATCAGCGTTTTTGTTATAGTTGTCTTGATTACTAATGTTTGATTACAATAAACACACTAAAATGATGAATACATTCGTCCTACTTAACCCAATGCTTTTGTTTCACTTACATTATTGTGTCATAAACAAACAGCAGTGTCATAAACAAGACGTTTACAAGGTGTGATAGCTTTACACTGTGAAACGGAGCGAGGTATTCATGCCTATGCTCTCGTTGTTGGGAATACAAAGCCTATCACTGCCTATGCTCTCGTTGTTGGGAATACAAAGCCTATCACTGCCTATGCTCTCGTTGTTGGGAATACAAAGCCTATCACTGCCTATGCTCTCGTTGTTGGGAATACAAAGCCTATCACTGCCTATGATCTCGTTGTTGGGAATACAAAGCCTATCACTGCCTATGCTCTCGTTGTTGGGAATACAAAGCCTATCACCGCATATAATCTCGTTGTTGGGAATACAAAGCTATCACTGCCTATGCTCTCGTTGTTGGGAATTCAAGGCTAACATTGCCTATGCTCTCGTTGTTGGGAATACTAAACCTATTTCTGCCTATGCTCTCGATGTTGGGAATACAAAGCCTATCACTGCCTCGTTATGAGATGCCACAACTTCCTGTGTCTTAGAAAACGTAACCAAGGTTCAACCACTTTGTTCAATGAGTTAAAACAAGACAAAGTGCTAGGACGAGAGAGTAAGCTGATAGAACAGTGTTTATTACAGAATTAAGATTTTGTACCACATCTATGAATACACAACACACAAGTCAATTGGCTCAAAACACAAGAGTTACAAAGTTCAGGATACATTGGAATATCCATAAAAAAAAAATTCACCGGATTGTGAAAATTAGAATGCTAAAAAAGCAGAACGTCTCGCCACAATGGTAAGAATATAAGAGATCAGCAGAAAATAAAAGTACACTTCAAACTGTTATTTTCACAATCCAAAGTGTCACATCCATATCTTTTTAAGTGTCCCAACTCAAACAGTGTTCCAACTGGGAGAGAACTGTCTAACTGACAAGGAACCATCAAGGTTATTTAAACTGTCCATATGAACTTCAAAGAAAGCTACTTGAGAAAGCCGCTATCTTTGTTACAAACTAATGCTAAAGTTGTGTTTGTTATGTTAAATGGTTTGTAACTACAAAATTACTCATAGTTACCGCAACTGAAGGAAATACGGAATATACAAGGTTTTACAGTATTGTACACTTATCAAAGTATGTGTAATGAATGTATTACCTCAAGATCCAATACTTATTCGACTTATTACGGAAACAAATATAAAGGCTTTTTAGCTTTCACAGGTAGAGATAAAAACTCTGCAGAAGGTGAATCAGCAGAAAGGGAGGTAACTCTGCAACTAAAAAAAATCGTTTTTTAAGTTTACTATAAACTAAACAATATAAGATGTTTGTTATTGTAATTTTGATTCTGAAATTCCGAGTCAAGCAACTGTTATTTACGAATTCCATCTACTGTCAAAGTCATCTCTAAAACCAATTTAGCTTGTTACATGATCTGTCTTGACGGGTTTTATGGTTGCTACATTCAAGCAAACCCGCATGCATGGTTTCGTATGCATCGGGTAATGACCAATCAGAATTCAACAAATGTATCTAAAGGGTAATAAATATGCATGTAGTATCTTTGGATAGGATACATGATCCTCACAAAACCATATATGTATATACAACATTGATGACAGAGCAACTTGGTTATTACATGACAAAAGATTTTACAAATTTGCCAGAACCGTCCCTTATTATACAACAAACTGTTCATGTATTGCACACAATGTTTAACAACAATAAAGTATGACATATAATACATATATAGAACATCATACTTGTGCATTTGGATCGTTTGTATTGAACGAGATGTTATGGAAGCGGAGGAACAACGCGTTCGAAGAACGAGTTGTTCTTCTGCTTCCATGGCAGCTTCGAGTTGTTTAGACAAATTGTTTTAAAATATCAGTTGATCAAATTTACTGTGACGGCGTACTGTGCAAGGATACACCGGTTGATCGACCAGCTCGACTAATGGTTTCATACCTAACTTATAGCTTTATTTTCTCATTGATCAGTGCAGTAAAGCTTTGTGTGATATTTGTTCGAGTGAGTTAACATAATGAAAACATAGAATCTGCTTGAAATATATAAATTCCA
Organism: Gibbula magus; assembly: GCA_936450465.1. Classification (NCBI taxonomy): domain Eukaryota; kingdom Metazoa; phylum Mollusca; class Gastropoda; order Trochida; family Trochidae; genus Gibbula; species Gibbula magus. The sequence goes on along the minus strand of OW388298.1, from coordinate 10,789,166 downwards.
AAGAAATCAAAATCAGAAATAACAATCAGGATTCAGTCCGTCGTGCTTCTTTCGAATGACGTAACCATGGACATGACGTCACAGTCAAAATTGGTTGTGACGTCACAGTCAAAATTGGTTGTGACATCTCAATGACGCAGCATCACTAGGGTCGCCATCGGAAATGCTTCCCGATTCCCTTAGCATGGCCCTTCTTGCCTTATTAATGATTGTGTGAGTGTATATTTTCCTGTTGTCAAAATTGTCTTAATCCAAGTTCATAGTTTAATTATTTGAAACATTATTACCAGTGTGATGAAAGCATAAATTACGAAGATCGAATTGGAAAAACATTGTTGCATACGGAAAGTTCCAAGAACTGCCGAAGTTTAGAGAGGGTAGAACCATCAGCCTTGCAATACGTATGCACAGAATTCATCGTGCAATTTGGAAATCGACCATGGGAACCATATTGCACGCCTGTATTACTTACCTAAGTTTACATGGGTATATAATAAATCCACATATCACCAACATAAGAGCACTGCTATGAATGTGGATAGAGCAGTATCTCCCCCACCACGTCACATCCTCCACATCAACCTCTACATAAAACATATACAGTCATACGCAAGTTCTTAAGCCTTATTGCCAAAGCAAACGTGGCGCGACGGAAGCTGCACAAAAACTTATAGCAGCCCTGCTGTATAATACATCCACATATCACCAATATAAGAACACTGCTATGGATGTGGATAGAGCAGCATCTTCCCCACCACGTCACATCCTCCACACTTGCCTCCACATGTCACCCACACACTGACACTGCTATGGATGTGGATAGAGCAGCATCTCCCCCACCACATCACATCCTCCACACCTGCCCCCACAATAAACATCTACGTCCAAACCATTTTTGTATCTTTTAACTTTTGGATCATGAGGTTTGAATCCATACTTCTTCCATTTTAGCTGTTAAAGAAGTTAATATTACTGGAACTGGATTTAAATATATTTGAATATCATCCATATACATATACAATTAGATAAAGGTCACTTTACATAATCTTGATATATTTTATGAATCTATAAATGGTATTACATGGAATAAACTGATATTTTAATCCCCATTAAGTATTTTGACAATCATAAGTTATGGTACATGATCATAAGCCTTTCCCGTTTAAACTATGATTTAAAGTGTATTGGTTACCAACCTTTTGACTTAACTTCATCCCAGTACCACTTGTATCCGCAGAAAATTTACCTTTGGCTTCGCAAGTTTCACTGTAACAGTCTTCTGATCTTCCATACATACAAGCATTTTCTCTCTTTGTTATGCAGAAGCGAGTGTCATTCCGTACAATTGTCATTGTCTGAAAGAGATAAGATAATTAGATTTTAAGTTGGGCCAATTTGAATCATATATTTCGAGAAGCAAGGGGGTTGTTCGTATGCTGTAGTTTTTAGCGTGTTGGTCTCTCACGTCAGTGGCTTGGTTTTCAATCCGGATGGAGACTTATAACTCTGGATCTCTGGTGTCCCTTGGTTAGGCTAGGCATTTCAACTTTCTCTATCATTCTGGTTCTCGTGGCAACCTTCTCCTAAGTGTAAGAGAGAGCTTTTCATTTGCAAACTTCATAAAGGTATAAATCTTTCAAATTTGGGGTGAGTTGTCCCCTCGAAACCACAATAAGTAGAACAAAAACAAAGGCAATAACTGTTAAAACAAAAGCATGGTTCTGTTGTCGAACTCTAACAGTGCATGCATGTCCTCAAGAGACACACCAAATTTGGTTGTACTATATCTGAAAGTGCTTGAGAAAATCTGACTCCTTTGAAAGTTCCATGAACAGTCCAAAAATATGGAACAATGTTATCACCAGCTTTTTATTTTCAAAATACAACAAAGTACTTTCTACCACCCTCAAGTCTGACCCCTATCGAACTTATTCTGAGTAAAGGTGTCCCTTTTAGAGATACAATGAAGAGAGTTAAAATAATGGGCAATAACATGAGAAAAATAACCATGCGCTGTCTAAAGCATCAAAACATCACACTAAATTTGGTTATTTTATGTCACATGATTTTATCTCGGACAAACACAGTGACAAGACACAAGGGGTCAAAGAGGAATGTCCGACCTCAGTATATGTTCGCCATTTGCCTGAATCGTTGAGTTACAATGACACCTAAGGAATTTCCAAATCCTGATGACTGTTACTGTCAGCTCTTACAACGTCCCTGGAGGGTGCAGCTGGCGACATAATCTCTGCTCCGTTTTTCCATATACACTCAATTGGAGATAGATCAGACGAATTCGCAGCCATCGCAGAAAGTCGACATTATTCTGCTGCATAAACATTTGTACAAAGCATGCGATGTGTGGTCTAACATTTTCCTGCTGCACAATACGACCAGGGCCATAAGGAAGACAAGTGAGATTGCCCTAGCTGTTATCCCACCCCAGGCCTGAGCACTGTGTTGGCCACGTTCTCTGTAGACATGTTGGCAGCCATCAGTATCTGGATTCAACCTTGAATATGAAGTTCCTCCACCATTGAAGAGGATGTCTGATGTGATGCCTGCACCGACCGATTTAGATTGATATTCTCTACCACACGTCTTCTCCTTGATATACTGCAGTTGTAGATCAGTTCTTACAAGGCCATATTCTTTTTGAAGATTAATCTCAAGGCAAAGGCGTCAGGGACCAACAAGGAGTAGGGCAGCTTCCTAGGTTCAACATCTGAATTACGGTCAGCTGGTTCAATGGGTTCATGAACTAGGCGTGGTACACTTGTGACAGACACATCAGTAGTTGTTTCCACTTTGTCCAGGTGTGCGGATGTTTTATGTGTTGAGCACCATGGGCATGAGGTAGTCGCTATTTGCTTACACTCTTCTTGTAGTGGACGTCATGATCTGTCGTATCTGTAGGCATCCACCATACCTTTGCAGACGATATTGGTATATAGCGCTGAAATGATGTCCGGATTACCCTGTTAGTAATAGATCATACTTACATACAGGCGTTTAGACTTTCAACGATCCAAAGAAGATCTGAAGAAGTGGCGTCTCATTCTTTCCCAAATGTTTTCATGTATTATCCTTAAACAAATGCTTCAAATTTAAACTTCACTTATACCTTCTACTTTTTGGACAACTAAGGTGCAGTCTCGGACATTCTGCAGTTCTTGTTGTTCTTGTCACAAAGCAAAGTAACAACCAAGGGCATTTCCTTTTCCATCGTATCAAGGCTGTATGCTAGTGAGTCTCAGAATGACATGATTGCAATTTTTTACTTTGCGCCGGTACGGTCGGGCATAAAAATTGTGTTGAGACTGACTTGGGATCAATGGGACCGATATTATCAATCTCACCTATGGGTGCATTGAGATCGTACACCAGGCTTGGTGGAACCAGAAATTAAAAATTTTTGAAAATTGTCGAATGTCTGGGACAGCTGCAACTAGATTGATCGCAGCGATCGCACACTGTCGCATATAGGTCGCCGTTACGTGGAATGGGGGCCTAACGTGAGTCTGAGTAAGTGGTAACTGTGATGTGCTGTCTGCTACCGGTTTGTGGAAGGTTTTCTAAGAGCTGCAACAGTCCGTCACAATTGAAGTCCATGGTAATTTCCTGTTGAAAGACACCTTCTGGATTACATTGTGCATTTGACAGTCATGGCATATTGCATATTGTCTGATTAAACAATAGTCCTTAAAGATCTAAAGGGACCTTTTTAGATGGACAGTTTCCTTTTGCACCTTGTATATACTGACATGGTAAAAGCATTTCTGTTTTGAATCTAAACGAAAAGGAATATATTTATCATTGTCAATGGTGAGAAGGCAAGTAACAAAACTAAAATATTGCTTATTTTACTTACATCTGGAAGAATTCTGATTTTCTTGAATTGAACTTTTCCAGTTTGTTTCTCGACATCTGCACCGGTGGCATGTTTTCCTGTGAAAAGACATCCACCATATTTGGCTATTACGTTGGGATAGTCTGCATAGTTCCCCTCATTCAGAGAGACGTATTCCTCAGGAGGGTTGACACTCATCAGGCAAAATATTTTCACAGCTTTGCCATGGAATTGCTGAGCAAGTGGGAATATCTTATACTCGCCATCTTTCGCCTCTGGATTGTCCATTTGTATGTCCAAGCATGTATTATGTGGATCTTAGGAAAAGAAACAATTTAAATAATGGCTTTAAAACTCGTATATATATAGAGAGAGATGTAAAGTTAAAAGTTCATGGTTTATGTTTTAGATATTCTTTAAAAAAATGACATACTGAAGATTAACTTTCATATTATAAGTTCATTTCCGACCGATATCATAACATAGTGTATAAGTTTAATTTATAAGTTTCCCTAATGAAAAATATGCAGTGAAACCGGTCGGAAATGAACTTATAACATGAAAGTTAATCTTCAGTATGTCAATTTGTTAAGAATAGATATATATGTATGTGTGTGTGTGTGTGTGTGTGTGTGTGTGTGTGTGTGTGTGTGTGTGTGTGTGTGTGTTGGTTTTTTTAGGACTGTTAGTAGTGAATTTGGTATCATGATAAGTAATTGCCTATACATTTTGCAGCAGTATATATGATATTTTCAAATTATCCTAATGTCGATTGGACGAGGAAGTACAGTAGTGGAAGGGATGTTTTATTTCAATTATGAATCATGTAATACAAATCATAGGTATGTCATAATTTACATAGTTTTACTTTTGCAGTATCAGTTTTGCCTAGCAAACATTGAAACGAATTCCCATATTTTTCTCTTCTCACAAGTAATAAACCTCGCCCCTCCCCGCTCCTTCAAAGGCAATCTGATACTGCACACATGTGTATGTGCAATATTTGCTTGTGTGATTTTATCAAATATATCAAAGAATTGTTTTATTCTAAATAGCATTACAACACTTGTTAAAACACAAACTTACAAATCAAATCACTCCTGTAGCACTTATAACCAGATCGTTTCAAGAGTGTGGTCTCATTCCTGCTGAGAAAGGCCGCATGTGGCAAACACTGTCTCATCTTCGCATGGTAAAACACAACTCTGCATCTGTGTTGATGGATGCAGTACTGGGCACATTGCAGGAACGTCTGTTTGAAAATGGAATTTCCCTTCTGGTCAAGAACCAAATTATGAAACAACAACACAAAGGAAGCAAAAGTAATATTCATGATCTGGTGATAACAATTAATTCGTCAATTCAATGTTGGATTGTGTTTTGTAAGTATTGAAACACCACGACTAGAGTGGTCTGTAATTTGAAAACTATTTCTTAAGCATAGACCAAGCTTGTAGGAGAAAATTGGTCAACTGAGGATAAATGTATGTCCTGAAACACTGATGTCACAACTTGTGAAGAAAGTGTTGACAAAGTGTCTTGAATATTGCTGCTCTGTCTGCGAGCACGGCTAAAATGACTGTATTTAAACTAGAGTTGATCATTTACTTCATATTTTACAAACAGATTTTGTTTCTCGAAACCTTTCTAAAGATATATCATTATACTTCATAATCTTACATTTCAGTATTAGAACATTCTTGGAATTCTGTGCATTACATACACGTAATAGAAACATATATCAAATAGGGTCTTTGAAGGGAATTTAGAAGTGGTATACATAAGAGCAGGAATATTTACTGGATAACAACTTCTTTAATATAAAAATACACGACGTTTCGGAGTAAATGCTCACTCCTTCATCAGGTAGAATGTAAGAAACTAACAGGATGTGATACAACTCGATCTGTTTCAGAAATAAACAGACCCTAGCCAACGCCAACGCCAACAGCACACAGGAGTCTGCACACAACTTTTCAGCTCTCTAGAAATAAGGGTTCTGGAGTAGAAGTCGAAAAGCGAAAAGTTTACAGACAGCTCAACGAAAAAACGAATGCCACTCACATCAGCACGTTTAACCGTCTACAACACCTGACATGACCCTGACATCAGCTCAAACCCCACCAACAAAACTGTAGTCAACCTCAGATTCACCCAATACATGTTTAGACGTACAATTGGACAATACAGAGGCAAAAGATGGCGAGTATCAGATATTCCCATTAGATCAGCAGTTCAATGGCAAAGCTGTGAAAATATTTTGCCTGATGAGTGTCAACACTCCTGAATGTCTCTCTGAATGATGAGAACTATGGAGACTTTCCAAAACATAGATACAATATTATATGGATGTTCTCTTCAAGGAATATGTCATAGGTGCAGAGGTCGAGAAGAAAACTGGAATAGTTTAAGGCAAGAAAATCAGTTAAAGTTAAATCCGCAATATTTCAAATCAACGAAATAATGGAGGATGCTGATGACCATGTCTCCTTGTATTAAAAAGATAAATCTTTCAACTGCTTCTCGAAATATCTGTATCAAAATTGTCCCAACTTTTGTCAAATCTCTTTCAGACAATGACTATTGTACGGAATGACACACTGTCGTCGGCAAATCATGCTATTTTTAACCGATTTGGTATACTGAAGCCCGTTTTATCAATGAATCAACTTTGAATATTTTCAGGTACATTTTAATCACAAACAGCTATGTATAGCAATTTTACATTTTGAAAATTAATGACTCTATTGTGAGAAACAAAATTAAATTAAGCACTTTTAAGAAAACCATATTTATCATTGTTTTTCGAATAGTCAACATGAATTTTCAGTGACACACATATTTTAGATATTAAAGATTAGTTAAAATTGTTAAAATTGCAATATAATGTTGAAAAAACAAACATACCACTCATTTTTAACTTGATTTTCCGAAGAGAGAAGGGTGTTTTACTATTGGTGACATTATTTATTGACATTTCATCGATATACATATACATTGTTGTCGCAAAATGTAACTGCAAGTGAGTTCAATTTCGATTTAACACTACAAAGGTGACTATTCATATATAACATATATATTTTCTTCTATGTGAATGAATAAAACTACTTTTAAAATGAAAACATTTGACTGTATGTTGTTTTTAAAATGTTAATATAAATAGAATACTTAATTGCGGTTGTCAAATATCAGTTTGTTTCAGGTAGTGACATTTGTAAATTCGTGAAATAAATCAAGACTTTTCTAAATGACCCGTATTTATTTACATCTGAACAATGAACGTTATTAATGTTAAATTAACTTCTTTTCCAGGTAAAATGGAAGAAGTATGGAACGAAATCTCATGATCCAGAAGTAGCTTGGTACAAACAAGGTTTGGAGATAAATGTTAAATGTGGAGGCAAGTGTGGAGGATGTGAAGTGGTGGGAGAGATATCCACATCTGTAGTAGTGAGATATCACTTTTTATCCCTATGAAAACATTGGGCTTTCCCCAACTCTTGATAGACAATGAGTGACAGACATTACTCTGAGGAGCAGATGAAGATGAACTGTTATTTTATGTGTTGTATGTGTTGGTAATAGGTGGAGGATGTGACGTAGTGGGGGAGATGCTGATCTATCGAGAACCTTAGAACCAAGAATATGTTTGCCGAACGTGGCGGTTATGTGTGCACGAGTGTTGAGGATCTGAAATGGTGTGGGATATGATGATCTATCCACACCCATAGCAGTTAGATATCATGTTCCTATCCCAGTGATTATTACCAGCTTTCCCCAACTCTCGAAGATGACATTACACATAGCGGTTCTTCTTGTTCTTCTTTTAGTAGTGGTCGTGTGTGGGTGACATGTAAATGTTTCTCTGGTGGATATGCTCTATTTATTTAAATGTTTTTTAACTAAAACTTACATCACAACGTGGACGTATGTGTGGAATCATTATAGTTGGACTTGATATACCAAAATGCTTGAACAGGTTCATAGACTGGGATACAAATCCTAACTGAGGCTTGACAACTGGATGTTCGCAAATGTACCAGATAGTCATAACCTTACCATGCTTAACTCATTAACGCCAACAGGTAATTAACAGCTCAACGCCTAGGCAGCCAGGTTCACTAGCACCTGGCTGCAGTGAGATCAATTAGACTTCGTCACCTCTGATTTAGCGAGAGCATGACTGATTGTTTTTTGTGTCTTGCATAACGATCAAACGTAGACAGGAAATGGGAAATTATGTAACATTAAGATATCAGATATTGAATTTCTTTGCTGCTTGTTTTTTTATATATTGTCAGATCTTACAGATGAACAATTATGATATATACAGTGCTGTGAAAAGATAAGTTTGCGAAACTTAAAATCCTGTAAGAAATCTATTTAATCAATGTGCAAAGGTGAATGTCTTTACCTGAATTTATATGTATGCTTGGTCTGTATCACTAGTAACTGTTTGCCACTTAGTTTAGTAAAATGTATTTAAAATTGGGATAATTTGTATGTACTAGATGAGACAAAAATACTTTTACTTCAGTGTTAAAATTCCATTTGACAATTAGGGAATTTAGGGAAATAAGTATTATTGACATGACTTGAATCATGAACATTACATGACTCGATTGTCCAAAAGTGTCTTGTTCCTATACATGATGACCAGTCGTGAGATACTTGTAATAAAGATTGACACATTACGGGGCGTGGCCTAAACTTGCGAAGCACATGTGGTAAAATACCACCTTGAATAGAGATACACAGTTTGTTTGTTGTTGATGCAGAGTATGTTACATTAACTTATCATATAAACGCACAATTTGGCAGGAATAGACAATTAGGCAAGTTAATTCGTTATTTTTCTGTTGGCTATTCAGAGTATACCCGAGATATCTCAAACTGAAAATTGAAAACAAACAAGCTGACTGAATAACAAAGCAAACTGAATGTTCTTTTCAACCCCTTCTTACTGTAAGGTACACGTGATTTGCCATGATCGCCAGCAGGAAAGAGAAATAATGAAAAGGAGTAATAATGTAACAGATAAATGATGTTTATATACTTGAATATATTTGAAATATATAAAATTCTTTGTCATCGCTCAACATACATCGTATTTGAAGTAAATGGGCAAGACATCATTGACATTAGATGCTCAAATATGATTACATAAAACATTACAGACAGGGGCGTGACTTTACGAAGAAGGTTGTCCAATATTATGCTTGTTTTACATCGGCCTCGCACCTGTCACTTGTCCTTTAATTAGGTATGGTCTCCGTCTGATTTAAACCTTAGACTTTTATTTCAAGGTCAAATATGTTATTTCTATACTCTAATTGAATGCGTATTCACGTAAGTATCAATCCCGTTACAGCATCTTGCATTTATTGCCAATGAATCAAAATAAATCACTAATTACACCGGATGTACTGTTATATGAGATACACAAGCTGACACTTCATCCACTGAACTCAAAATACAATTGAAATATATTATATGGTTTACGGGTAATGATTAAGTTATTCCGTTATGCTCACTTGCATGTTTAGTCGATTTCAAAACATACATGTAACAAATACATTTAGAGATCTACACTACATCTATGACTGCAAAAAGTGCTCACTGACATCGCTACAAACGTTAAAAGAACGGGTTTTCTGCAATAAAACTCGCCGAATAAGGGATGATTTCAGCCGACACATATATGAGGCTTTCGCTGATTGAGAGCTGCCGGCCGTTCAACAAAATGAAGCGCTTCGTAGCGCTCATTGATCGCTCAATGTAGCGCTCAATGAGCGCTTCTTCTCTCTTGAACGACACAGTGCAAATTCCTCGAAGTTTGCTCGCCTTGCTACGTAGCGCTACATTGAGCAATCAGGTTCAAGAGAGGTTTCAAAGTAATCGTTAATTGAGCGATTACTTTGAAACCTCTCTTGAGCACGGCCCAGATTTAGCTGACGCACATATGCTGTGAGGAGCTAATTAATCTGTCGCATATGTGCGGCTCTCGGCCTTAATGAGTTAATATTATGGACTTAAGGATCTCACATGAACACAGGATTCTTGTTGTCTTGTCTCAATGTGAAAGTATATGGAATACACCTCATCCAATAATAAATGGGCATGGAGACGTGGTCGAACCCCCTTAATGACCCCGCCCAATGAAAATGCTTTAATTTGTATAAAGCGTGTAATGTTGAGGTGATTTCATGATGTCCGGGCGTACCTCTTTTTCCCCTATTTGTTAGGCATCAGTTTCCCACATCTCATCCAATGTATATAATTTCATGTCATCATCAATTGTACAATTGCAATGTGCCAATTCTACTCTTTATATAGATATGGCATACTTTATTGTTTTTACATTGTTTGTAGTTTGTTGTATAAGAAAGGGGTGATCCTGCCAAATCTTTGGTCATGCAAAAACTAATTTGCTCTTTTATTCATGTTGTATATACATATATGGTTTTGTGAGGAGTATGTACCCTGTCAAAAGATACTACATGCATATATGATGACCTTTAGATACTTTTTTGAATTATTATTGGTCAATAGCCTATGCATACACAACCATGTATGCGGATTTGTTTAAGTGTGCCAAGCGTACAACTCATAAAAAAATACATAAATGAATTGATTCAATGAAACATGTCTAACTTTTATTCTTTAGTTTATATAGATATTTTTGTCGTTTTGTTACCTCCCTTGATATTGATTAGTAAATTTAATGATGTGTTTTGGCTGTTTCACATTGAGTTTTTTGTCCTGATTCTAGAAATTCAGGTTAGAATTACATATGTAAATTTAGGAGAGGAATGTGAACTCGATAGGACAAAATCAGAGTTCAATTCATGTGCAAAGTTTGAAGTGAAATGTATATTTACTATTGCTATGACAACCTCCGAGTACACATACCTATGGAAAGTTAGGAGAGGAATGTGAATTCGATATTGATAGGATAAACTCAGAGAACAATTATGTATGCAAAGTTTCACTATTACACACGTCAATGGCTGACAACCCTTAACCAGAACGGACAAACAGTGTAAAACTGTCAAATTTACCAAGAACATTATAACAAGAGGTTTTAACATACATCTCTTGCAAGCTATAATATGAATTCTTTCATGATCATTGAATTTTGTGCATCTCCAAATTTCACAGCCAGACGTTATTAAGTATTCTGAAGTCAGAAATGTTCAAGTATTTTGTGAGCTATTTAGCAGATCATATTTAACAGCTTGAGAATAGCATTTTAATCTCTTACCTTCAATAACCCTTCACAGAATAGAATATGTTTTTTGTCTAAAATCCCTTTTAATATCAAATGTTTGGCTTTTGTGGTATATTGTCTTGTATATTGATGTGGTGTAATAATAACAATAACAAAAGATCAAATTTCGAAATATCGTTCAAACTCGTAATTGATGACAGCAGTTCATTCAAGACAGATATACAATAATGCCCGCAAACAATTTCATTATTTTCAATTTAATATGTGTATAGCTCTGGTCATCAAACTGTTTGGAGGTTAGGATCTTAAGCTTAAGTTTAAGTCACGAATATTTGCAGCTACAGATCTCCAACTCTTAAAGATAATAAAACCTCTCTGTTTTGTTCGATGTTAGTTCGTTTATTCATTCATACAATACTGTCAAGTAAACAAGACACTAAATTTTAATTTGAAGCATCACCTGCTTAGCAAGATATTGCGGTTCAAAGTGAGTAAAATTGGCCCGCTAATTATCTCATTCTTGAAACAGTTTTCGTGGCCACTCAGAGTAGCTTAACCTCCGTTAGCGATTTGACGTCATACTCAGGAGTTGCTATGATGGAATACTTAGGCGATTTGTCGATTTTCGTCGATGATTCATTTAAAACATAATAACATCTTTTGACATTGTAAGTTTCCGATAGAATGGGTATTTGTGCGTCTGTAAGGAGTAATTCCTGAGTTTTTTTAAGAATTTTTCGATATTTAATCGCTTGTTTTAGTTTTGTTCTTTTCTCAATCGAGTGGAGTGTTAGGTTATTTTAAAGGCTACAATATGTTTTGAAATGAATAACTGACAAGTCAAAAATAATAACGAACCTGCAATTTTTATAAAATTATAAACGTCATTATTATTTCAATTGTTGTTGTGCTTGATTTTGTGTTTGACGTGGCCTATAGTTTGAGGTCTACTGCGTCAATATTTCTCATGTTGTTTTTTGTATTCTTGAATAATAAATATAAATAAATAAATAAATAAATAAATAATATAGAATAATTGCATTATTACTAACTGTTACTGGTTTACAGTTTTTAGAAAAAACATTATTGGGGTTATCGTTAAATATAAAATCTTGTACATTTACAATCACCTAGATTCAGTGTAATACCACTGACCTAAAATGTACATTTATAGATACAGCATCGCATGCGCTTAACTGAAAAATCAGGCTTTATCATTTTCCTAACATGATATAAAAAAGGCATAAATTATTTAAACATTAACATTGGTTGAGGACATCAGATTTAGAAAACTGTATTGTGATATGGGATATTTCAAATATTTATCAAGAATAGTACTTAGTCTAGGTATACTTAACATTAACAGGAGAACATGTATTCATCTTCAATCAGATTAAGATTAGGTAATTTACAAAAAGGAACAAATCTTAAAACATTGTTATATCTAACAGTCTCTAAACTAACTTTAAATTTACCAAGAAACTTAGATTCTAAGGAAAAGAAATCATCACTTCATCATTATATGTTACCATGTTTTTAGGAAAATCTGCTGGTCCATTTTCCTTTCATTTATATTACAAGTAGGTTGTACTTAACTGTTTAAAACGAATATGAATTCTTTATTGTTCATACAATTTACCAGCCATATGTTAGGAACGATAGCATTCTGCTCTCAGAAATGTTCAGGAATATTTGGTGAGCTATAAAGCAGATCATATTTAACATCTTGAGAATGGCATTTAAAGATCGTGTACCTTTGAAAGCTCCTTCCAGAATAACATATCTTTATGTATCTTTGTCTCAGAACTCCTTTTAATACCAAATGTGTGGCTTTTGAAGTAAAAGATCAAATCAAATGTAGGAATATCTTGTGTGGTATTGTTTCAAACTCCTTGCTAAATTTCGTAATTTATCACAACAGTTCGTTCAAGACAGATATTCCTTAATTCATTTCCAATTATTTTGAGTATAAGTTCCCCTTTACTAACATGTGACAATTGCATAAAACAACCATAATGTCATAATCGTATGCTACAAGGATATTTGAATTTTGAATGTCATTGATTGGTTTATTATCTTTTTAAAAATATTAACTGATTCTTAAAGTGCAATCGTTTGAAATGACTTTATTGAATAAAACTGTGTATTGCTGTGGTCATCACCCTGTTTAGAGGTTATAATATTAAGTGTATGATCTCATAAACCCACTACCGACTAGCTATCACACTTTGCATACAGATACAAATCTGCCGATCATTGCCACGCTCTGTCTTTCTTCTTAGTCTTTAGCAGATGGCAAAGACGATACACCTTTCAAATTGTGGCCACGGCTACAGTAATAGAAAAAAACGGACAATATGATTAAAATTAATAAACTTAAAATGAGACAGAACGACAAGACGAGTGAGTAATATGAAAGGCACTGTTTATTACAAAACAACATTCAATTAACGAAAGAACAAATCTTGAATCACACCACACCACACAACACACAAGGCAATGTTTATCAGCTCAAAATACCTAAAGTCAAGAATATTTAGGGATATACATAGGCTATAGGACAACTACCGGTGTGAGAAAGTAAGAATGCTAGAATAGCAAATCTCACCACAAGGGAAGAATAAAAGTGCTCAACACAACATAAGTCTTTAAAATATTATTCTCACCAACCCAAATGTGGGCGTTTTAAGAAGTTTCTTATCTAACTCCTTTAAGTGTCCCGAATAAAGCAGTCCTCCTGCTAGGAGAGAACTGTCCAGGTGACAAGGAAACATCCAGGCTATTCACACTGTTCACACGGACGTCAGAGAAAGCCATTACTTACAGTTTCATTGGGGAGGTTTTAATTGAAGCTGGTGATTAAGTGATGATTTTTTTGTGCTAAGATGATCTTAAGTACCATATATTAACATTAGTTTATGACTATGTCTACTGTAAGTAATAGAAAATTGCCATAGTCTCATCTCTCATTGAAATACATTTTTCTCAAATGTACTGGTTACACACCTTTTGGCTTAATTTCATCCCGGTACCGCTTGTATGTCCAGCAAATGAACCCATGGCTCCGCAAGATTGACTGTAACAGTCTTCTGATCTTCCATACATACAAGCATGTTCTCTCTTTGTTTCACAGAAGCGAGTGTCATTCCTTACTATAGTCATTGTCTGAAAGAGATTATAATTATATAATTGAATTCACTGTAAACAAAAGTATGATTTGATTTGGTAATTCGTTTAGGTTATTTTGGGGGAAGAATTTAGAAATGTTCTCATAAAACTGACAACAAGAAGACATAGTCATCAGCATCTTCTATCATGTTGGTTCTCTTTAAAAACTTGCAAACTTATATTAAATGTAAAAGGGAGCTTTTCGTTTTTGAACTCCATTAAGGCATGTATGTGTGTCCTGCAGCAACACCTCAAATCTGGTTATCCTATCATGGTCAGTTTTCGGGAGAAGTTGTCCCCCTTGAAGAACTCATTTCTGAACTCCATCAAGGTATAAAAACCCTCAAGCCACACACCAAGGTTAGTTATCTTATGTTAAATGGTTACTGAGAAAAACTGTCCCCTTATCTCGGCCGGATGGACACACAGCCGTACAATACTCAAATATATAACCGCAGTGTTCTTTGTGGCAGAGGATAACATTCAACAAACCGTTTCTAATATGTAGTAATATATTTCAACTATCAACATGGACAGAGCATTCTATTTACCATCTAAACTAACAAGAAGTTATTGATTATTGTTTATATATATCAAAGTAAATCAGTGATTTTAAAAATGCTTATTTAACTTACATCTGGTAGAACTCTAATTTTCTTGTATTGAACTCTTCCAGTTTTCTTCTCGACATCTACACCACTGACATAAATTCCTTTAAAACTACATCCATATAATATGGACGCTATGTTGGGAAAGTCTGCACTGTTCTCATCATTCACAGAGACATATTCTTCAGGAAGATTGATTGCAGAATATCTTCGCAGCTTTACCATGGAATTGCTGAGCTGATTGGAATATCTTATACTCGCCATCTTTCGACTCTGGATTGTCCAGTTGTACGTCCAAGCATGTATTGGGTGGATCTTATGAAAGGAAACATTTTCAATAGTCATGTAAAAAAATCATTTTGCCAAGGACTGTACGTAGTGAAACTTACTTCTTTAAAAAAGTGAAGATAAAAACAAAATTGAATGCACATTTTGCAATAGTATCGTTTAAATATCAAGTCGTTCTAATGCCAACTACAATATGACGAGGAAGTACAGAAGTGAAAGTATTTAAAAGATATATTTTAAATCAATTTTGAATCGGTATTACAAATCATTAGCTCGGTCATATTTGCCATAGGTTTACGTCTGCAGTATCAGTTTTGCATAGTAGCCATTGTCTTTGAAACAAATTAAACTACGAAATCATGACCGAATTCCCTAAAATTGAGCCTGATAATGCAAATATGTGTCACACATCACAAATCAAACCACTCCTGTAGCACTTATATCCAGAACGTTTCACGAGTCCTGGCGTCCTTCCTGCTGAGAACTGCTGCACGTGGTAAACATTGCTTCGTCTCGGCATGGTAAAACACAACTCTGCATCTGTGTTCATGGACGCAGTACTGGGCACATTGCAGGAAAGTCTGTTTGAAAGTGAAGTGATCCTTCTGGTCAAGAACCAAATCATGATATAACAACAAAAAGGATGTAAATGTAATGTTCATTACTAAAGGCCAAACAGCAATGACGAAAATTAATTCAACAATTCAGTTGCCTCAATGGGTGTATAGCAGATGGGCCTTGTTTCTCAGACGCTGTATTGTAAATTGTTCTTTGTGACTGTATTGTAGATGGATCTTGCGTCACAGTGACTATTATAGATATTGTTGACTGTATTGTAGATGGGTCCTTTGTATCAGTGACTGTAATGTAAATGGGTCCTTTGTATCGGTGACTGTATTGTAAATGGGTACTATGTTTCAGTACCAATATTGTAGATGATCTTGGTGACTGTTTTGAAGTTTGGAGTTACTTAGTCTCTTCAAGTGTAAACAATTGTGGAAGGTATCAACAGTTCAATGTTGTGTTCATATGAATCACAAAAAGCAACAGAATAAAATAAAGGTAGTAGTCACCATCTCGCAGATAGATGAACTGACAAGAAGTATTCGAAGCAAGGGAAGTTTCAGTAGCTATCATAATCTTACAGACATGTGATTTGCTGATATCATGACAAGAGATAAGAATGACCACTTTTGGATTCATTTCCTGCTCTTAATCAAAATTTATTTTTTTAGAAATATTTCATTTCTTTCAAGTGAAACTCTACATTCTATTATCAAAAGGTAAGTATTGCTTGAGTTGCAGTGGGTATTACACACACATTTCAAGAATTTTCTACTCACTGCTAAATATGCCAAATTTTGAAATGTGATAATTCTAAAGTTCTCCAATGCCTTCCAATTTAAAACAAATATATTTAAGCATGACTTTACGGTTTCCCTTAACTGGCATTGCTAGTATACCGTACACAGACATATGCAACTAGGACATCGGTGATCTATGTAAAGGAATTTAAAATTAAGACACTGATAGTGTATTAAGTATATATGAAGGGAGGGAGGACAAGCAGGTCTGTTTAAATAATTAGCCTGAAGTCTATAGCATTGGGATATAAACTAATGTCCACAAGAAACGAAAACATTTCTTTGAAAGGCGATTAAGGGACAACACAACGATACAGAAAACAAATTAAGATTTGTTTAATTCATTTTCTTTCTTTAAATAACGGGTACAGAAATGTGTTTTCAAACGATCACTAGGACAGCAACTATGACATGCATGGCTGACGCAAATGTTGGCCAAGCCTAATATCCTACTGAAATCACATCAGGTAAATATTTGGGTCATGCTTACGTTGGCGTTGTTGAGGAAGTTTTGATTTAAACTTATAAACCTCTAGTGACGTCATTCTATTGTTCTATTAGGTTCAACTTTTACCGGGTAAAACTCTATTGTCAGTTTGCCGGGCGTTCTCCAAGAATGCCCAGGGCTTTCTCTAGGAATGCCCGGGGCTTACTCTAGAATCTATCGGAAATTTATTTTGATTGGGAATTATACACGTTTTGAAAAACTTTGATTCAAAGTCCTTCTTTGAATAAATACCATCACAAAATATCACATTTTTTACAAATCACAAACATAAGCTTTGAATGCCTGGTTTCGAACCCTGCACAACCCGCTTACTTAACCGGCGCCTTTGACAACTCGGCTATAAAGGCCCACGAGAACAATGATGTATTTTCCACAGTGACAATCATGTGAACTCCACGAGGCAGATAGTGCATGCAGCTCACGTGCACGGCGTGGGTAGCGAGCGCAAAGCACGTGCAGGGCGCGGGTGTGCTCTCTTCATAGCAGTTGAACTCCCAGCAGTATAAACCAATGAAGCCACGTGAAGACAAAATATTGAAGTTCTATCTAAATCATAATTTCTGTCGGGTCATAAGTAAGATCAAAACCTGGTCCTCGGCTTTGTTTGTGGAGTATGCCCTTGGCGTCGGACATACTCCACAAACAAAGCCTCTGACACGGTTTTGATCCATTACAAAACACACACAATCTCATACTGTCGTCGGTTCATTGACATGCCACCTGTTGATGGCCGCACTTGATTTGGAGCCAAATCTTCCCCAACTCTTCAATACATACTCTGCAGGCTATTGTTTCTGTAGATGTAAAATCTGCTCTAAACACGAGACCTGTGGCCAGTTTCACTAATGCAACACGCCAATAGCTGAAGACCAGTTTAAATTTTTGGCATATTTTGGATCGAAAATATTTTGCATATTTATAGATTTTTGGCAGTTATTGTGTATGTTTAGCCACATACTCAAGGCCTCTTCGAGTATTTAGACCATTTCCGGCATTCATTGCATAGCACTTACCTCTAAATATACAATCGGCTGGTTCTTACTGACATTTACAAGGATATACATCAAATAGTTTATGAAGTGCATGAAATGGAGCCTGAAGTTGGTATTTCTTGTAAGCTCACGATACTAGCATGTGGACTCTTAGGTAACAAAAAGAAAGATATACAGTCCCTTACCTCGTTTGTGCTTTAGGTCATACATTTTAGAGTCAGTGAATATAAGTGTTCCACCTTCATAACTTCGAATAAGTGCTACATTCCACAATTTCTGTTTGAACTGAAAACATACTAATTTGCCACATGACCATTGCACAATACAGAAATTAGGGTAACTGAACTGATGAACTTGACTGAATATGAATATTACATTTGCTTCCTTCGTGTTGTTATTTAATGACTTGGTTGTAGACCAAAACGAATACTTCACTTTCAAACAGACGTTCCTGCAATGTGCCAAGTACTGCGTCCATGAACACAGATGCAGGGCTGGGTCTTGCTATGCAGATATGAGAAAGTGTTTAGCACACGGAGTGGTTCTCATCAGAAAAGATGCCAGGCTCGGCAAACGTCCTGGCTATAAAGGTAACAGGAGTGATTCGCTTTGTGTTTTGTTATAACAATCCTTTACTTTTTTAGGTTCAGAACATTTCATCAAAGAATAAGAAATGGTAGTTTATACAAGCAAGTACTGTATATAGCAAAAGGGGTAATTAAGGAAAAGTGACCTTTAGTATTTTTCCTTTATATTTGATGTATTTGCTCCATTTGCAGTTATGCTGCCTTGAATTAACCAAGAAGCCATGTTTGTTTTCTCCTCATTTTCCAGATGCAATAATGCCTACGTTCCTGGTTAGTGGGAAAGCATTATAGAAATATATAGAAAATCATGTATCACAGAATGCCATCAAATATGTTTATCGTGTAAATGAAGGAAAAGTTTTGTTTTAATCAAATAATCTTTGTCATGTGACCGAGTGAAAATAGTCCCGGCAGCACATGGTGTTATTGCACAATTTGGTATTGCATTGCAAATGTTGCTGAACAGTGTTATCTTTAATGGGTGACTAATAATAAAATATATGCACAATGTATTTCCAAAACATTATTGAACTATAGTCCATTTTATTAGATTCACCCAGTACATGCTTGGACCTACAATTGGACAATCCACAGGCAAACGATGGCGATTATAAGATTTTCCCATTAGCTCAGCAGTTTCAAGGCAAAGCTGTGAAAATATTTTGCCTGATGAGTGTCAACCCTCCTGAAGAATATGTCTCTCTGAATGAATGGAACTATGCAAACTTTCCCAATAAAGTAGTCAAAAGATTTGGATGTGCTTTTAAAGGAAAATATGTCAATGGCGCAGATGTCGAGAAGAAAACTGGAAAAGTTCAATTCAAGAAAATCAGAGTTCTACCAAATGTAAGTTAAATAAGCAATTGTTCTTCAAATCAATGAAGAGTTTTACTTTCATTGTCACCATTAGCAATAATCAGTACCTCAAGTTGAATTTAGAGTGTGAACAGATAGGATTGAACCATTTTGGTAGTTGAAAGTGTTTACTATACATTATAATGTATGTTGATTATTATCAATATCACTTTTTCAAATTCGATCAATTGCTTCTCGAAATATCTGAATAATATTGCCAAAACTTTTATTCATAGCGATTTTCAATCATACTATATAATCCCTTTCAGACAATGACTATTGTACGGAATGACACTCGATTCTGCGTAACAAAGAGAGAAAATGCTTGTATGTATGGAAGATCAGAAGACTGTTACAGTAAATCTTGCGGAGCCATAGGTAGATTTTTTGGAAATACAGGCGGTACTGGGATGAAGTTGAGTCGAAAGGTTTGTAAACAACGTATCAAACATATAAATTTATTTCAAATGGGATAATCACTTACAATATCTTACGATAGTCGTGGGCCAATCTTAATCTTTGGTACTAAAAAATCTCATATATTTATATAATATATTTGTAATACATATAACTAATATAGTCACTGAGAGAAGAGAAGATATTACATATCGTCCACATATTCTCTCTGTGTGAATGAATGTAAGCTATTTGTTAAAAAATATAAAAGTGTTTTAATGAATGTAATTGTTAAATTTTTATTTTAAAGGGAATATTTTGGGGATTTGTCCAATATCAGTTTATTGAAAATTGTAAATTCGTAAAATATATCAACACTCTTTTAAGTGGCCTAAGATAAACCATATGAACAAGCTTTGATATCTTTGGAGCGAGTAATATTTCCTTCTTTTCAGCTAAAATGGAAGAAGTATGGATGGAAAGCTCATGATCCCAAAGTTGGTTGGCACCAAAAAGGTTTGGACATTGACGTTAAATGTGGAGGCAAGTGTGGAGGATGTGACGTGGTGGGGGAAATGCTGCTCTATCCACATCCATAGCAGTGTCAGTATGTGGGTGATATGTGGAGGCAAGTGTTGAAGATATGACGTGGTGGGGGAGATGGTGCTCTATCCACATCCATAACACCGTCTGTGTGTGGGTGATATGTGGAGGGAAGTGTGGAGGATGCGACGTGGTGGGGGAGTTGTTGCTCTATCCACAACCAATAGCAGTGTCAGTATGTGGGTGATATGTGGAGGCAAGTGTGGAGGATGTGACGTAGCTTGGGAGATGCTGCTCTATCGAAATCCGTAGCTGTGTCAGTGTGTGGGTGATTCCTGGAGGCAAGTGTGGAGGATGTGACGTGGTGGGGGAGATGTTGCTCTATCGAAATCCGTAGCAGTGTCAGTGTGTGGGTGATTCCTGGAGGCAAGTGTGGAGGATGTGACGTGGTGGGGGAGTTGTTGCTCTATCCACAACCAATAGCAGTGTCAGTATGTGGGTGATATGTGGAGGCAAGTGTGGAGGATGTGACGTAGCTTGGGAGATGCTGCTCTATCGAAATCCGTAGCTGTGTCAGTGTGTGGGTGATTCCTGGAGGCAAGTGTGGAGGATGTGACGTGGTGGGGGAGATGTTGCTCTATCCACATCCGTAGCAGTGTCCGTGTGTGGGTGATATGTGGAAGCAAGTGTGGAGGATGTGACCTGGTGGGGGAGATGTTGCTCTATCCACATCCATAGTAGTGTGAATATTTTGTTTATACATGTGGCGGTTTTGTGGATGCAGGTGTGAAGGATGTGACGTTGGCCGAAGAAGCTGCTCTGCCCACATCCACAGCACTGAGATATCGCTTTCCTATCCCTGTGAACATAAGACTTTCCCCATCTTTTGATAGACGATGAGTGACAGACCTCACTCTGAGGAACAGAGGAAGAACAACTTTTCTTTTTCCAACATCCATAACAGTGGCCATTCGTGGGTGACATGTAAAGGTTTTTCTGGTGAATATGCTGTGTTTTCAGATGTTATATTTCAGATGTTAATTAACTAAAACTAAGATCAAAACATTGACCATGGTAATGAGAACAGGAATATCCAATGTATTTCGTAACTGAGATTTGACAGCTACTGAAACAGTATTTGCTCATGAACACCAGACGTTAGCAAATGCAGCACCAGGTAGCCATAGCTGTACCATGCTTACTGTTATATGGATTAAGGGTATCTTGTGAACACAGAATTCGGAAAGTATTGTCTAAATGTCAAACTAGTGATGGTTATGAAGAACGTAGCCACCCCCTAACACCCCTCCCCCATCTCCCCTCACCCCCACCCCTCCTCCAACTCCCAAACCCCCCCCCCCCCCCCCCCCCCCCCCCCAACATTCCCCAGTGTCACCTCACCCCCGCCTCAATCTGCCACTGAAGAGGATTTTTGCCTGATATTCGGCTTGCTGTAATTTCGTGATGAGTTCGTGCTGTTCATGTGTACGTCTTGATTGACTCTTGGATAGGCCCTGCTTTTACTTTTTATCAAATGTATTCTTATGTTATGTTATCGTCAATTGTACAATTGTAATGGGACAAGTTTCCTCTTTACATGCATACTATATTAAACTTCATTGGTTTCAACATTGTTTGCAAGATATGTCGAGATTTATGTTTGAAAACGGATGCTTCTTTTTGTCAAGTGATAGTTATACTGTTATACATGACTAATTAAATAACCTTGACGGCTCTTTGTCAATTGGACAGTTCTCTCCATATGGGAGGACTGCTTGAGTCGGGACACTTTTATGGGTATATGATAAGAAACATCTATCTTAGAAGGAGTTGGGTTGGTGAGAATACTATTTTTAAGTCTTATGTTGATCAGTTATATTCTTCCACTTCGCACTTACTGGAGTTTTGAAATGAATGTTGGCTGTAAATGTTATGTTAATTTAATATGTCTAGTTCAATGACAAAGTCACTATCACTTTTCAGATGTGGAGTAGCGCCGCTTAAGATCAAAACTGGTCATTACATCGGGTGTCCTCTGTCTGTAAGGACATGCTTTTATTGTAAAGATTTTATTGAAAATGAATGCCATGTTTTATTGCACTGTCCTTTGTATATGAATGAGCGCTCTCAACTTGCATCGACATGTACAAGTCTTTTTGATGTTTTTTTTAAAAAGATAGTTTTATACTCGGTTGTCAAGATTTATCTTTTTATCTGCCTAAACTTAAAGTATTGCAAATCTGTATATATCTTCGCAGTTTAATATTACCCTATACAATTTAGTATATCCATATTATTCTCATTTCTTATTGTGCACATTTTATCCTGACATAATTGTCTCTCATAATTAAGTTTTATATGATGCAACGTTTTACTGTAACGTTTTATTTTTGTATATATTCTATTTTTGTATCATGAGGCGAAAATAAAAATTTGTCTGGTCGTCTGCCTGCCTGTCTGTCCATATTCTCCCATTGTGGTGATACATTTTACTATTCAAGCATTCTTATCTTACTCATATAGTCTTCTCATATGTGTAATCCTAATTATCAACCTACTAGCCATATAACATGATGTTTGAAACAACCTTTCTAAACCATAACACCCGGTAAAGGGGACTCCAGGAAGGTCTACAGAGACAATTGTAACCCTGATAGGAGGAATTACAATGATTGTAAAAATTGATTTATTTACTTAGATGATGATGTGAAAGTAAAGAAGACGTAAAGAAGAAAGTATTTTAGACTAGTTTCGAAATTTCTCAAACTTTTGTCAGAATATGAATTGCAAATGTTTTTATGAAAGTGCGTCTCGAACCCGTATATCCACTAACACTTGTAGTACGTGTGCTAACGCTTTAGCCTAATGTGCCACCAAGGCACATGAAATTCATTGGTATAAAAACAACTAATAAATCGTGGCTGTCAACAGGTATTTCAGGTTGTAAACATGGATTTTATGAACGACTCTATTTTCCAGGGATCTTCAATATAACGCGAAAACAAAGAACTTTTTAGACTTAAAAAACGGTAGATAATATAGAGACGCCATTATATCTCGGATATAGTGAGGATGTAGACCCAATAGTTTCCTTCCTGTCAGGGTCCACAACCTCACCACATCCCTGGTTCATGGTCTCTTCTGGAAGTATTCTGGACTTAAGTTATAGATGTTTTAGGTATTTTGAACTAATTAACATTGTGTTGTGATTTTTGTGTCTTGAATTAATAGGTGTGGTTCAAGATCCGTTCTTTCGTTAACTGGATATTGATTGTAATAAACAATTGTAACACATTCCATCTTACTCAGGCGTTCTGTCTTGTTTTAAGTTTATTCATTTTAATCACATTGCCCAGATATATTAATTTTTATGTTCGCCATTTTGTCCCAAAGCATGTCACGTGATTTGGTCATGTGACAAGCCATCCATATCCCTCAGCAAGGCGAGACGGACAATTCAGTATTCATAGGTGCTGTCAATATTGCTGGTATTAATAAACGATTTTAAAAGATAAGTTTTCACGGATTTTTGTGAGCGGGGAATTTGGCTTGAAAGTTTGAAGGTACCGATATATCTTGTCGCAAACCTTTTGAAGTAATGATCCAATGTGACCATACATCGGTCATTTTGTAGGGAAATCATTTAGCTTTCGTATCGTAGTCATCGATTTTGCCATAATAAAAATTTGGATACGAAATAAGACGTTGAATGAGCATGGGGAGGTTTCGATGTTACATCCCTTTCCTTTTATCTAATAATAGGGCAGGATCAATTTAGGTTTATGTCTTTAAAACGCTGTCTCTAAGCGATACAAGCCCCTGTGTCCTGATTGTATTGTGATGTTGCATGGAAGAAATGAAATGTAATAAAATAAGTGAATAAAGCACATTTACATTGATGCAAAAGTAAGTTTATAAAGTTACTAAACTATTCCTTGAACACATCTTCTAACCAATGAAACAAGGGTGTCACAAAGGTTAAAACTTAATCGTAGTCAACTTCAAATGTGAATCCCTTCCCATTGGACTTACAATACATTTACTGCCCAGTTTTCCTGTGTTGGTGATACATACAGGTCATCATGTCAAGAGATCATAGCTGAACGTTAGTAAGTATAATAATATATATAATATGTATAATAAGAGCATTGTCTTCAGGAATGTCTCTATCACCACAAAACCACAGTCATACGTTCAAGATATTGAAGATGATTTATATAACATGCAATAAAACGTTATCAGTTAAAAACCTTTGATTACATTATTTTCGTCAATGAGAATACACAGTTTTATTCAATAACAACACAAACGATTGCACTGTCCGAATAAAAACTTGTTAAATAAATTTAATTTAAAAGTGTATAAACAGTTCAGTGAGATATTTCAAAATTCAAATATCCCTTAGGTTGTACGAAGAGGAATTTTAATTGTATGTGGATACCAATAGCAGCGACCTTTCTTTGTTGAATACCTAATGACTTTGTTGTGGTGATTGTTATCAAAGAAAACATTAACCATAAACAAATACCAATTACATCTCAATCACAACTGGTCAGTTAAGACACTATATTTGAGTATGTTGTCGGGCACATCTTGTTTGTGATTGGACGATCCAGACACGCATTTGACAACATTGTTGATTGCAAGTGACAAGTCACGTACGTTCACTGCCTCCTTGAGATCACACTTATAGTACAGTGGTGTAGTGGTTAGCATGTCTGCCTCTCGTCCCTACGGCCAGGGTTCGAATTCTGGTGAAGACACCAAACATTTGTGACCTGGGTCTCATACAGTGTTTTGTCCTTCGTCAAGGCACTTCATCCACATTGCACTCAGTTCACTCAGCTGTAGAAATGGGTATCTGGACATGGGAATGGTCGCACGGAGCGCTTCATAGGCGGCACCGAAAGTACGATTCCTTCAGGGTAGTAATTGTGTAGTGCTATGGATATGTGCGAATTATAAATATACTGTACTATTATTATACCATTGTTGATTGAAAGTGACAAGTCACGTGCGTTCACTCACTGCCTCCTTGAGATCACATGTAAAGCGTTTTTGTTATAGTCTTTGATTACTTGTTTACTAATGTTTGATTACAATGAACACACTAAAATGATGAATATATTCGTGCTACTTAACCCCATGCTTTTTTTCGCTTACATTATTGTAAACAACGGAAACAGTGTCATAAACAAGAGTTTACAAGGTGTGATAGCTTTACACAGTGAAACGGAGAGAGGTATTCATGCAAATGCTCTCGTTGTTGGGAACTCAAAGCCTATTACTGTCTCGTTAAGAGATGCCACTAATTCCTGTATCTAAGAAAGCGTAACCAAAGTTCAACCACTTTTATTAATGAGTTAAAACCAGACAAAGTACCAAGACGAGAGAGTAAGCTGATAGAACATTGTTTATTACAGAATTAAAATTCATTAAAACGAA
This sequence comes from Gibbula magus, assembly GCA_936450465.1. Classification (NCBI taxonomy): domain Eukaryota; kingdom Metazoa; phylum Mollusca; class Gastropoda; order Trochida; family Trochidae; genus Gibbula; species Gibbula magus. The sequence continues at coordinate 10,763,328 of OW388298.1, read as the reverse complement.
CAACGGATATTGTACCACATCTATGAATACACAACACACAGGTTAATTGGCTCAAAATACAAGAGTTACAAAGTCCAGGGTACATTTGAAAATCCATTTAAAAAATGTTCACCGGATTGACAAAATTAGAATGCTAGAAAAGCAGAACGTCTCACCGCAATGGTAAGAATATAAGAGATCAGCAGAACATAAAAGCAGACTTACAACTGTTATTCTCACAACCCAAAGTGTCACATCAAATCTCTGTTAGTGTCCCAACTCAAACAGTGTTCCAACTGGGAGAGAACTGTCTAATAGTGTGGGTACATATAACAATTTGATGAAATATAGTGTGGTTACATATCACAATCTGATGAAAAGTTGTGTGGTTATATATCATCAAAATTTGATGAAAAACAGTGAGGTTATATATCATCACAATTTGATGAAAAATAGTGTTGGTACATATCACAATTGGATGACAAAAGTGAGGTTATATATCATCACAATTTCATGAAACCAGGGTTGGTTCATATCACAATTAGATGAAAAACAGCGTGGGTACATATCACAATTCGATGAAAAATAGTGTGGGTACATATCACAATTTGATGAAAAATAGTGTGGGTACATATCACAATTTGATGAAAAATAGTGTGGGTTCATATCACAATTTGATGGAAAATAGTTAGGTTATATATCTTCACAATTTTATTAAACAAAAACAAAAAAAACAGTGTGGGTACATATCACAATTCGATGAATAATAGTGTGGGTACATATCACAATTTGATGAAAACCCGGTGTGGGTAAAATGTATGGATATATATCATCACAATTTGATGAAAAATAGTGTGGGTAGATATAACAAGTTGCTGAAAAATAGTACGGGTAAATATCACAATTCGATGAAAAATAGTGTGGGTACATATCACAATTCGATGGAAAATAGTGTGGATACATATCACAATTTGATGAAAAATAGTGTGGGTACATATCACAATTTGATGAAAAACAGTTAGGTTATATATCATCACAACTTGATTAAAAACAGTGTGGATATATATCACAGTTTGATGAAAAACAGTGAGGTTATATATCACAATTTGATGAAAAATTGTGTGGTTATATATCACAATCTGATGAAAAGTTGTGTGGTTATATATCACAATCTGATGAAAAGTTGTGTGGTTATATATCATCAAAATTTGATGAAAAACAGTGAGGTTATATATCAGCAAAATTTGATGAAAAACAGTGTGGGTACATATCACAGTTTGATGAAAAGTTGTGTGGTTATATATCACAACTTGATCAAAAGTTGTGTGGTTATATATCACAATCTGATGAAATGTTGTGTGGTTATATATCATCAAAATTTGATGAAAAACAGTGAGGTTATATATCATCACAATTTGATGGAAAATAGTGTGGGTACATATCACAATTTGATGAAAAATAGTGTGGGTACATATCACAATTTGATGAAAAACAGTTAGGTTATATATCATCACAACTTGATTAAAAACAGTGTGGATATATATCATCACAATTTGATGAAAAACAGTTAGGTTATATATCATCACAACTTGATTAAAAACAGTGTGGATATATATCATCACAATTCGATGAAAAACAGTGTGGGTACATATCACAATTTGATGAAAAACAGTTAGGTTATATATCATCACAATTTGATGAAAACATTGAGATTATATATCATCACAACTTGATTAAAAACGTGCTGTTCATGTGTACGTCTTGATTGACTCTTGGATAGGCCCTGCTTTTACTTTTTATCAAATGTATTCTTATGTTATGTTATCGTCAATTGTACAATTGTAATGGGACAAGTTTCCTCTTTACATGCATACTATATTAAACTTCATTGGTTTCAACATTGTTTGCAAGATATGCCGAGATTTATGTTTGAAAACGGATGCTTCTTTTTGTCAAGTGATAGTTATACTGTTATACATGACTAATTAAATAACCTTGACGGCTCTTTGTCAATTGGACAGTTCTCTCCATATGGGAGGACTGCTTGAGTCGGGACACTTTTATGGGTATATGATAAGAAACATCTATCTTAGAAGGAGTTGGGTTGGTGAGAATACTATTTTTAAGTCTTATGTTGATCAGTTATATTCTTCCACTTCGCACTTACTGGAGTTTTGAAATGAATGTTGGCTGTAAATGTTATGTTAATTTAATATGTCTAGTTCAATGACAAAGTCACTATCACTTTTCAGATGTGGAGTAGCGCCGCTTAAGATCAAAACTGGTCATTACATCGGGTGTCCTCTGTCTGTAAGGACATGCTTTTATTGTAAAGATTTTATTGAAAATGAATGCCATGTTTTATTGCACTGTCCTTTGTATATGAATGAGCGCTCTCAACTTGCATCGACATGTACAAGTCTTTTTGATGTTTTTTTTAAAAAGATAGTTTTATACTCGGTTGTCAAGATTTATCTTTTTATCTGCCTAAACTTAAAGTATTGCAAATCTGTATATATCTTCGCAGTTTAATATTACCCTATACAATTTAGTATATCCATATTATTCTCATTTCTTATTGTGCACATTTTATCCTGACATAATTGTCTCTCATAATTAAGTTTTATATGATGCAACGTTTTACTGTAACGTTTTATTTTTGTATATATTCTATTTTTGTATCATGAGGCGAAAATAAAAATTTGTCTGGTCGTCTGCCTGCCTGTCTGTCCATATTCTCCCATTGTGGTGATACATTTTACTATTCAAGCATTCTTATCTTACTCATATAGTCTTCTCATATGTGTAATCCTAATTATCAACCTACTAGCCATATAACATGATGTTTGAAACAACCTTTCTAAACCATAACACCCGGTAAAGGGGACTCCAGGAAGGTCTACAGAGACAATTGTAACCCTGATAGGAGGAATTACAATGATTGTAAAAATTGATTTATTTACTTAGATGATGATGTGAAAGTAAAGAAGACGTAAAGAAGAAAGTATTTTAGACTAGTTTCGAAATTTCTCAAACTTTTGTCAGAATATGAATTGCAAATGTTTTTATGAAAGTGCGTCTCGAACCCGTATATCCACTAACACTTGTAGTACGTGTGCTAACGCTTTAGCCTAATGTGCCACCAAGGCACATGAAATTCATTGGTATAAAAACAACTAATAAATCGTGGCTGTCAACAGGTATTTCAGGTTGTAAACATGGATTTTATGAACGACTCTATTTTCCAGGGATCTTCAATATAACGCGAAAACAAAGAACTTTTTAGACTTAAAAAACGGTAGATAATATAGAGACGCCATTATATCTCGGATATAGTGAGGATGTAGACCCAATAGTTTCCTTCCTGTCAGGGTCCACAACCTCACCACATCCCTGGTTCATGGTCTCTTCTGGAAGTATTCTGGACTTAAGTTATAGATGTTTTAGGTATTTTGAACTAATTAACATTGTGTTGTGATTTTTGTGTCTTGAATTAATAGGTGTGGTTCAAGATCCGTTCTTTCGTTAACTGGATATTGATTGTAATAAACAATTGTAACACATTCCATCTTACTCAGGCGTTCTGTCTTGTTTTAAGTTTATTCATTTTAATCACATTGCCCAGATATATTAATTTTTATGTTCGCCATTTTGTCCCAAAGCATGTCACGTGATTTGGTCATGTGACAAGCCATCCATATCCCTCAGCAAGGCGAGACGGACAATTCAGTATTCATAGGTGCTGTCAATATTGCTGGTATTAATAAACGATTTTAAAAGATAAGTTTTCACGGATTTTTGTGAGCGGGGAATTTGGCTTGAAAGTTTGAAGGTACCGATATATCTTGTCGCAAACCTTTTGAAGTAATGATCCAATGTGACCATACATCGGTCATTTTGTAGGGAAATCATTTAGCTTTCGTATCGTAGTCATCGATTTTGCCATAATAAAAATTTGGATACGAAATAAGACGTTGAATGAGCATGGGGAGGTTTCGATGTTACATCCCTTTCCTTTTATCTAATAATAGGGCAGGATCAATTTAGGTTTATGTCTTTAAAACGCTGTCTCTAAGCGATACAAGCCCCTGTGTCCTGATTGTATTGTGATGTTGCATGGAAGAAATGAAATGTAATAAAATAAGTGAATAAAGCACATTTACATTGATGCAAAAGTAAGTTTATAAAGTTACTAAACTATTCCTTGAACACATCTTCTAACCAATGAAACAAGGGTGTCACAAAGGTTAAAACTTAATCGTAGTCAACTTCAAATGTGAATCCCTTCCCATTGGACTTACAATACATTTACTGCCCAGTTTTCCTGTGTTGGTGATACATACAGGTCATCATGTCAAGAGATCATAGCTGAACGTTAGTAAGTATAATAATATATATAATATGTATAATAAGAGCATTGTCTTCAGGAATGTCTCTATCACCACAAAACCACAGTCATACGTTCAAGATATTGAAGATGATTTATATAACATGCAATAAAACGTTATCAGTTAAAAACCTTTGATTACATTATTTTCGTCAATGAGAATACACAGTTTTATTCAATAACAACACAAACGATTGCACTGTCCGAATAAAAACTTGTTAAATAAATTTAATTTAAAAGTGTATAAACAGTTCAGTGAGATATTTCAAAATTCAAATATCCCTTAGGTTGTACGAAGAGGAATTTTAATTGTATGTGGATACCAATAGCAGCGACCTTTCTTTGTTGAATACCTAATGACTTTGTTGTGGTGATTGTTATCAAAGAAAACATTAACCATAAACAAATACCAATTACATCTCAATCACAACTGGTCAGTTAAGACACTATATTTGAGTATGTTGTCGGGCACATCTTGTTTGTGATTGGACGATCCAGACACGCATTTGACAACATTGTTGATTGCAAGTGACAAGTCACGTACGTTCACTGCCTCCTTGAGATCACACTTATAGTACAGTGGTGTAGTGGTTAGCATGTCTGCCTCTCGTCCCTACGGCCAGGGTTCGAATTCTGGTGAAGACACCAAACATTTGTGACCTGGGTCTCATACAGTGTTTTGTCCTTCGGCAAGGCACTTCATCCACATTGCACTCAGTTCACTCAGCTGTAGAAATGGGTATCTGGACATGGGAATGGTCGCACGGAGCGCTTCATAGGCGGCACCGAAAGTACGATTCCTTCAGGGTAGTAATTGTGTAGTGCTATGGATATGTGCGAATTATAAATATACTGTACTATTATTATACCATTGTTGATTGAAAGTGACAAGTCACGTGCGTTCACTCACTGCCTCCTTGAGATCACATGTAAAGCGTTTTTGTTATAGTCTTTGATTACTTGTTTACTAATGTTTGATTACAATGAACACACTAAAATGATGAATATATTCGTGCTACTTAACCCCATGCTTTTTTTCGCTTACATTATTGTAAACAACGGAAACAGTGTCATAAACAAGAGTTTACAAGGTGTGATAGCTTTACACAGTGAAACGGAGAGAGGTATTCATGCAAATGCTCTCGTTGTTGGGAACTCAAAGCCTATTACTGTCTTGTTAAGAGATGCCACTAATTCCTGTATCTAAGAAAGCGTAACCAAAGTTCAACCACTTTTATTAATGAGTTAAAACCAGACAAAGTACCAAGACGAGAGAGTAAGCTGATAGAACATTGTTTATTACAGAATTAAAATTCATTAAAACGAACAACGGATATTGTACCACATCTATGAATACACAACACACAGGTTAATTGGCTCAAAATACAAGAGTTACAAAGTCCAGGGTACATTTGAAAATCCATTTAAAAAATGTTCACCGGATTGACAAAATTAGAATGCTAGAAAAGCAGAACGTCTCACCGCAATGGTAAGAATATAAGAGATCAGCAGAACATAAAAGCAGACTTACAACTGTTATTCTCACAACCCAAAGTGTCACATCAAATCTCTGTTAGTGTCCCAACTCAAACAGTGTTCCAACTGGGAGAGAACTGTCTAATAGTGTGGGTACATATAACAATTTGATGAAATATAGTGTGGTTACATATCACAATCTGATGAAAAGTTGTGTGGTTATATATCATCAAAATTTGATGAAAAACAGTGAGGTTATATATCATCACAATTTGATGAAAAATAGTGTTGGTACATATCACAATTGGATGACAAAAGTGAGGTTATATATCATCACAATTTCATGAAACCAGGGTTGGTTCATATCACAATTAGATGAAAAACAGCGTGGGTACATATCACAATTCGATGAAAAATAGTGTGGGTACATATCACAATTTGATGAAAAATAGTGTGGGTACATATCACAATTTGATGAAAAATAGTGTGGGTTCATATCACAATTTGATGGAAAATAGTTAGGTTATATATCTTCACAATTTTATTAAACAAAAACAAAAAAAACAGTGTGGGTACATATCACAATTCGATGAAGAATAGTGTGGGTACATATCACAATTTGATGAAAACCCAGTGTGGGTAAAATGTATGGATATATATCATCACAATTTGATGAAAAATAGTGTGGGTAGATATAACAAGTTGCTGAAAAATAGTACGGGTAAATATCACAATTCGATGAAAAATAGTGTGGGTACATATCACAATTCGATGGAAAATAGTGTGGATACATATCACAATTTGATGAAAAATAGTGTGGGTACATATCACAATTTGATGAAAAACAGTTAGGTTATATATCATCACAACTTGATTAAAAACAGTGTGGATATATATCACAGTTTGATGAAAAACAGTGAGGTTATATATCACAATTTGATGAAAAATTGTGTGGTTATATATCACAATCTGATGAAAAGTTGTGTGGTTATATATCACAATCTGATGAAAAGTTGTGTGGTTATATATCATCAAAATTTGATGAAAAACAGTGAGGTTATATATCAGCAAAATTTGATGAAAAACAGTGTGGGTACATATCACAGTTTGATGAAAAGTTGTGTGGTTATATATCACAACTTGATCAAAAGTTGTGTGGTTATATATCACAATCTGATGAAAAGTTGTGTGGTTATATATCATCAAAATTTGATGAAAAACAGTGAGGTTATATATCATCACAATTTGATGGAAAATAGTGTGGGTACATATCACAATTTGATGAAAAATAGTGTGGGTACATATCACAATTTGATGAAAAACAGTTAGGTTATATATCATCACAACTTGATTAAAAACAGTGTGGATATATATCATCACAATTTGATGAAAAACAGTTAGGTTATATATCATCACAACTTGATTAAAAACAGTGTGGATATATATCATCACAATTCGATGAAAAACAGTGTGGGTACATATCACAATTTGATGAAAAACAGTTAGGTTATATATCATCACAACTTGATTAAAAACAGTGTGGATATATATCATCACAATTTGATGAAAAACAGTTAGGTTATATATCATCACAACTTGATTAAAAACAGTGTGGATATATATCATCACAATTTGATGAAAAACAGTTAGGTTATATATCATCACAACTTGATTAAAAACAGTGTGGATATATATCATCACAATTTGATGGAAAATAGTTAGGTTATATATCATCACAACTTGATTAAAAACAGTGTGGATATATATCATCACAATTTGATGAAAAACAGTTAGGTTATATATCATCACAACTTGATTAAAAACAGTCTGGATATATATCATCACAATTTGATGAAAACATTGAGATTATATATCATCACAATTTGATGAAAAATAGTGTGGGTACATATCACAATATGATGAAAACCAGTGTGGATATATATCATCACAACTTGATTAAAAACAGTGTGGATATATATCATCCCAATTTGATGAAAACATTGAGATTATATATCATCACAATTTGATGAAAAATAGTGTGGGTACATATCACAATATGATGAAAACCAGTGTGGATATATATCATCACAACTTGATTAAAAACAGTGTGGATATATATCATCCCAATTTGATGAAAACATTGAGATTATATATCATCACAATTTGATGAAAAATAGTGTGGGTACATATCACAATATGATGAAAACCAGTGTGGACATATATCATCACAACTTGATTTAAAAAAGTGTGGTTATATATCATCACAATTTGATGAAAACCAGGGTGGGTACATATCACAATTTGAATTAAAAAAGTGTGGTTATATATTATCACAACTTGATTAAAAATAGTGTGGTTATATATCATCATAATTTGATTTAAAAACGTGTGGGTAAATATAACAATTTGATGAAAACCAGTATGGGTACATATCACAATTTGATGAAAACCGGCGGTTGTACATATCATCACAATTTGACGAAAGCAAAAAGATTTTGTTTCTCGAAACATTTCTAGAGATATAACATCATACTTCATAATTTAACATTTCAGTATTACTAACCTTCTTGGCCTTCTGTGCATATAAAACCTCTATAGATACAATTGGTTGGTTCCCACTGACAAGAATATATATCATTCTATGAAGAGCTTGAAATGGAGCCTGAAGTTGACATTTCGTGCTGAGCTGAGCTGTGCTGAGACACCATGTCAGTTCTTACATATAGAAAGAGCCCTTGCCTCAGAACGGTTTAGTAAATACATTTACCACTTAGTGAATATATGTGTTGACAGAAGACAGACGTATTTGCAACAATACCATTGGACAATTGAAACTGAAGCAACTTGCATTGATGAACTTACTCCATTAACGGAATATGAATATTTCATTTGCTTCCTTTGTTTTGTTGTTTCATGATTTGGTTCTAGACCAAAAGGAATACTTCACTTTCAAACCTACATTACTGCAATGTGCCCATTACTGTGTCAATGAGCACAGGTGCAGGGCTGTGTCTTGCTATGCAGATATGAGGACGTGTTTAGCACACGGAGCGGTTCGCATCAGAAAAGATGCCAGGCTCGGGAAACGTCCTGGATATAAGGGCAACAGGAGTAATTTGCTATGTAAGTTTTGTTATGACAATCCTTTTTGTTACGCTTGCTTATGGATGCCTATGGGAACAGAGTTTCAAAGTAATCTTGCATATACAAATACCAAAATTGGGCAGAATGCCTGAAGTATCAACCCCAAAGACCAAAAGCCTTGTTGTTGAAGAGTCATTTTGTATTTTTCATAACATTTTATTTGGCTTTGATACTTTCCAAAATACCATATTTGCCAATTTGAGTTCAGATCATTTCACTCGACTTTTAACTGTTAAGTGAACTAATGAAATTAAACATGATAGAAATATGGACGGATGATATTGTTTCAACTGTTGAAATAATATTTATTATTCCGTTAAACTGTTACCAGTGTCTCGTTCCAGTCACCGACCCAGCTGTTTATCGATGTTTCTTGTGGATGCAATTGAGTCTGTTGAGTAATAAAAACATATGTAAATTGTTTTTCACAAACCATAATTGAAATATATTTTCTTCTTAGATTCACCCAATACATGCTTAGACGTACAATTGGACCATCCTGAGGCGAAAGATGGCGAGTATGAGATTTTCCCATTAGCTCATCAATTCCATGGCAAAGCTGTTAAAGTATTTTGCCTGATGAGTGTCAACCCTCCAGAAGAATACGTCTCTCTGAATTATCAGAACTATGGAGATTTTCCCAACAGAGAGTCCAATTCATATGGATGTAATGTTCAAGGAAAATATGTCAGCGGTGCAGATGTCAAGAAGAAAACTGGAAAGGTTCAATACAAGAAAATCAGAGTTGTACCAGATGTAAGTTAAAAAAACATTTATAAAATTAATTATGTCTTTTTACTTTGTGTGACACTGTTGACAATAATTTAAAACGTTTCTGTTAGTTCAGATTGTAAATAGAATGATTTGGTTATGTTGGTAGTTGAAATATTGTGCTGAATGTTATCTCCTGCCATGAAGAAGAACAGGGTTATATTTTTGGAGTGTATGTATCAAGGAAAATATGTCAGCGGTGCAGATGTCGAGAATAAAACTCGAAGAGTCTAATACAAGATTTCACCAGATTTAAGTTAAATAAGCAATGTTTCAAATCAACGACATTATGGAGCATGATGATGACCATGTCTTATTGTTATCATTATTATCAGAACAATCTCCCAATTCTTTCTCCAAACATCTGAATCAAATTGCCCCAACTTTCGTCATTAGCAAGTTTCAAATTGAATTGTAACATCCCTTTCAGACAATGACTATTGTACGAAATGACACTCGCTTCTGCGTAACAATGAGAGAAAATGCTTGTATGTATGGAAGATCAGAAGACTGCTTCAGTCCATCTTGCGGAGCCATAGGTACATTTTCTGGAAGTACAGACGGAACTGGGATGAAATTAAACCAAAAGGTGTGTAACAAATTTAAAATAATGTTTATGGTCACTTACGAAAGCTTTTGATAGTCATAAGCCAATGTTGGTATGTGGTCATAACTCAGCACTTAGAAGGTGAGATTATATCTGATTTATCACTGCGACAAGTGAAAATATAACATATCTATTATATAACTAGCAATGGAATATGTGATTATACGATGAAAATATAATCCACATTTGCACAAAAGCAGTAGAAAGGCATATTTTCACTGCAGTGAAAATATAACTCATATTTTCACTGCAGTGACTAACGTGTGGCCGGAATTACTGTTCATGATTGTCTCCCTTTGAAATGAAATTATAAGTGATTACCTCCCTTGCTTTCCACGTCTTACGGTGAACGCCAATGTTGTGATGTTACAGTCAGTGACTGTTGACCTTGTGTGGTGTTAATAGCATATTCAACATTCCTTAACACTTTGAACTTGATTTATTCTTGATATGTAGCATAGTAGTTCTTGTTGAGGCGAGAGGTATGTGACAGACAATAACGAACGTCACTCGCTGTATGATGTGTATCACTTCGCGTTTGAAATAACGACACAACTTGCATTTTTCAATGTCTTAGGCATCTTCACTTGACTAGATGGTTCTGTAAATAAACATTCACAACATATTTATTTTTGTAAAACATTCTCCTGCTTTAAATATCGACTTATTTCAGTCGAATTATTTTCTTAATGCATTTACCGTTAACGCATAAATGATGAAACAGTTTTACTTTTATTAAGAAATGTTATTATAGAGAGAATACATAATTGATAATGTTTAATATAAGTTTATTTAAGATAGTGTCATTTGTAAATTCGAAAAATGAATGAAGACTCTGTTAAATGACCTATATTTATTTGCATGTGAATGATGAACATTATCACAGGACAAAAAGTGGTTGAATCCATTTGCCGGATTCTTCAGGATTCTTCCCGATTCTACAAGAACTGCCAGTATTTGGGAGAATCCAGACGGATCCGGCAAATGATTTCCAGCACTTTTTGTCCTATGTATGAACGTTAAATTAACTTTTTTCCAGCTAAAATGGGAGAAGTATGGGAGGAAATCTCATGATCCAAAAGTAACTTGGTACCATCATGGTATGAATGTATATGTTACATGTGGAGGCAAATGTGGAGGATGTGACGTGGTGGGGGAAATGACGCTCTATCCACATCCATAGCAATGTCAGTGAGTGGGTGATATGTGGAGGCAATTGTGGAGGATGTGACGTTGTGAGGGAGATGCTGCTCTATCCACATCCATAGCAAATTTCAGTGAGTGGGTGATATGTGGAGGCAAGTGTGGAGAATGTGACGTGGTGGGAGAAGGGAGATGGAATGCCGTTGGAGAAAGTTGGGTGGGTGGGTGGGGGGGGGGGGGAGGGATGGGGGAGGTTAAGTGTATGGCGTCACAGAGTCGTGGCGAATGTGATTTTCTACAGGAGGATGTGGAAGTGAGTTTGGAAAAGGGTACGGTTTGGTGTTTCTCTGTCTATATCTGTTCAGTTTCAGTGGGTTTTGTAGGTTTTGATGTTTCTCTGTCTATATCTTTTTCAGTTTCATTGGGCTTTGTAGGTTTCGGTGTTTTTTTTTGTCTATATCTGTTTCTGTTTCAGTGTGTTTCACAGATCTGGTGAATGTGACTTTGTACTTGAGAGAGTTTTACGTGATGTTAGGATGGGGTGTTACTCTATCAGTGTCAATGTGGGGCTGACATGTGGAGAGTTGTCACTTGTGTGTCTATGCTTCTTAAAAATGGGGGAGAGAGGGAGGGGGCTGGAGGGGTATGTGATGATTATTCGAGTGCATCAAATCACTTAAGTAATGCCAAGCATATCTTAATCCAAAATAATGTAGAATACAAGCCATTCAATTTATCAAAAGCTCAGAGCTGATTAGAATGCAAAACCACATTACATGTTTTATTTGACAGCAATGTCTGTTCTATTCTGATAACTGTTGTAAATAGAGGTTGTAGTGAATGGAGAATAAAGGTGTTTCTTTAAGCTGTTGCGCCTGTGGCTGTCAAAGTGTATTCTCCAAGGAAAATTAGAGCAAAATATAAGAAAAACAGGAATTGTTCAAGAAATACGATACAATTGGTTATGCTCAAGAACTCAAAAGGAAATGGATTAATGGTCACGTTACTTTCCAAATATCAAAAGGTTTCTTGAATCAAAATGTTTGGATTCGAAAACATACATCAACCAATGAAAAGAACTGTCTGAGCCAAACAACTCTGTAGTGACGTCATGATAAGATGGACAACGAAGATTGTGTTGCTGCGTGGTCAATTGTGAAAATAAAAGAAATGGTCCATCTCTGGTTTATGTTGTAATCTGTTGAAATTAACCCAATATTGTCTAGAAATACTTTAACTATTTTTGTCAGATACACAGAAACAGAAAATACATTGGTATATCTTCCGCTTTATATATGGCAGTTTGCCATTAGAGATGTTCATCATCATGTACATGTGTCACAAGAATCAATGATGAATGAAACATGAAAACGTTTGGTCATTTTTAAAAGCAAGGATAGTCGGGGGAATCAGATCAGACAGTATGATAGGATTGATCACCTGGATTGATAGGAAAAGTTGATTAAGGTAAAGCTGACTTAATTTCTCTGTCACTTTGTGAAAATCGAAGAACAATCATGCATCATCCAGTTCTACATGATTAGCTGACATCCTCAAAACAAACCAGATCACATGGTGGAGATGAGGCGTATTGATCACCTTACTAGAGATCAAATCTGTTCTCGGAACCATGAATTATCTTATGATTCATTGTTTCAAACTCCTTGCTAAATTCCGTAATTTATGACAACATTTCATTCAGGACGGATATGACAAATATTGAATTAGTTTAAGTTTATTTTCCCCATTACTATAAATAAGACAAATATATATCATTTATTCTCGTATGGAAAAATAATTTTATCAAATGCTTTCGACTGATTTCTTACAGTGTAATCTTTTGGGTTGATATTATTGAATAAACTATATTCAGTGTCCTGAATGTGCGAGTCTGTTATGTGATAGTGACAGGAAGAGGGACAGATGAATTATCTGACAATTTATTATTTCGATTATTTAAATTACGTAATGCATGTGTCTTGAATGTGCGAGTCTGTTATGTGGTAATGACAGGAACAGGGGCAGATGAATTATCTGACAATTTATATTTCGAACTCCTTGCTAAATGACGTAATGCATGTGTCTTGAATGTGCGAGTCTGTTATGTGGTAATGACAGGAACAGGGGCAGATGAATTATCTGACAATTTATTATTTCGAACTCCTTGCTAAATTACGTAATGCATGTGTCTTGAATGCGTAATAAAGTGTAATATCATGATACATCGGTTTCACTAACCCAACAGAAGTGAATACAAATCTACCCAGACAGTACAATTAAAATGAATATATTAACCTATTTGCAGCCAGTGACGCCAAGTTGTATCATTACTGATGATGTGTCACGACCAGTGTCATAATACAGGGTCGGTCTTTATGGGGGTTCTCCTAGCGGTAGACGACAAAGTCCAACTAGAATAATGTGTGAGTTTGCTTTCGCATTCTGAACTATCTATCCTGTGACTGTATTTTCACAGTTACACGAGTAAATGTCTTTAAATAGATAACAACACAATCATTTTTATACCTTTAATTCAGAAACAACACCAGATTTTTTAAACCTGGAAAGAGATTTGGGTTATTGTTGATTTGACAGTTGACTGCTCGTGCTGTCCGCTTGTTTGCTGGTGTTGTTTTAGTCATTAAGTATAAAATTTTGCAGTCATATATACTACACTGACATTCCTTAGGTTGTTCCATGCAAAATGTTCAGTGAAGAGGAATTTGAATTGTAAGTGGATACCAATAGAAGATACCTTTCTTTGTTGAATACCTAACGTCTTTGTTGTGGCAATTGTAATCAAAGGAAACATTTATCATAAAAAAATACCAATTACATCTCACTCACGCCTGGTCAGTTGAGACACTATATTTGAGTATGCTGTCGGGCACATGTTATTGGTGATTGTGATTGGACGATCCAGACACGCAATTGATATCATTGTTGATTGCAAGTGACAAGTCACGTGCGTTCACTGCCTCCTTGAGATCACACTTATAGCACAGTGGTGTAGTGGTTAGCATGTCAGCCTCTCACGCCAAAGGCCTGGGTTCGAATTCCGATGAAGACACCAACATCATAAACAAGACGTTTACAAGGTGTGATAGCTTTACACTGTGAAACGGAGCGAGGTATTCATGCCTATGCTCTCGTTGTTGGGAATACAAAGCCTATCACTGCCTATGCTCTCGTTGTTGGGAATACAAAGCCTATCACTGCCTATGCTCTCGTTGTTGGGAATACAAAGCCTATCACTGCCTATGCTCTCGTTGTTGGGAATACAAAGCCTATCACTGCCTCGTTATGAGATGACAAAACTTCCTGTGTCTAAGAAAACGTAACCCAGGTTCAACCACTTTGTTTAATGAGTTAAAACAAGACAAAGTGCTAGGACAAGAGAGTAAGCTGATAGAACATTGTTTATTACAGAATTAAGATTCAAGTAACGAAACAACGGAGTTTGTACCACAACTATGAATACACAACACACAAGTCAATTGGCTTAAAACACAAGAGTTACAAAGTTCAGGATACATTGGAATATCCATAAAAAAAAATTCACCGGATTGTGAAAATTAGAATGCTAGAAAAGCAGAACGTCTCGCCACAATGGTAAGAATATAATAGATCAGCAGAAAATAAAAGTACACTTCAAACTGTTATTTTCACAATCCAAAGTGTCACATCCAATCTTTTTGAGTGTCCCAACTCAAACAGTGTTCCAACTGGGAGAGAACTGTCTAACTGACAAGGAAAGCCGCTATCTATGTTACAAACTAATGCTAAAGTTGTGTTTGTTATGTTAAATGGTTTGTAACTACAAAATTACTCATAGTTACCGCAACTGAAGGAAATACGGAATATACAAGGTTTTACAGTATTGTACACTTATCAAAGTATGTGTAATGAATGTATTACCTCAAGATCCAATACTTATTCGACTTATTACGGAAACAAATATAAAGGCTTTTTAGCTTTCACAGGTAGAGATAAAAACTCTGCAGAAGGTGAATCAGCAGAAAGGGAGGTAACTCTGCAACTAAAAAAAATTCGTTTTTTAAGTTTACTATAAACTAAACAATATAAGATGTTTGTTATTGTAATTTTGATTCTGAAATTCCGAGTCAAGCAACTGTTATTTACGAATTCCATCTAATGTCAAAGTCATCTCTAAAACCAATTTAGCTTGTTACATGATCTGTCTTGACGGGTTTTATGGTTGCTACATTCAAACAAACCCGCATGCATGGTTTCGTATGCATCGGGTAATGACCAATCAGAATTCAACAAATGTATCTAAAGGGTAATAAATATGCATGTAGTATCTTTGGATAGGATACATGATCCTCACAAAACCATATATTTATATACAACATTGATGACAGAGCAACTTGGTTATTACATGACAAAAGATTTTACAAATTTGGCAGAACCGTCCCTTATTTTACAACAAACTGTTCATGTATTGCACACAATGTTTAACAACAATAAAGTATGACATATACTACATATATAGAACATCATACTTGTGCATTTGGATCGTTTGTATTGAACGAGATGTTATGGAAGCGGAGGAACAACGAGTTCGAAGAACGAGTTGTTCTTCTGCTTCCATGACAGCTTCGAGTTGTTTAGACAAATTGTTTTAAAATATCAGTTGATCAAATTTACTGTGACGGCGTACTGTGCAAGGATACACCGGTTGATCGACCCTCGCCTAAATGGTTTCATACCTAACTTATAGCTTTATTTTCTCATTGATCAATGCAGTAAAGCTTTGTGTGATATTTGTTCGAGTGAGTTAACATAATGAAAACATAGAATCTGATTGAAATATATAAATTCCAAAGAAATCAAAATCAGAAATAACATTCAGGATTCAGTCCGTCGTGCTTCTTTCGAATGACGTAACCATGGACATGACGTCACAGTCAAAATTGGTTGTGACGTCACAGTCAAAATTGGTTGTGACATCTCAATGACGCAGCATCACTAGGGTCGCCATCGGAAATGCTTCCCGATTCCCTTAGCATGGCCCTTCTTGCCTTATTAATGATTGTGTGAGTGTGTATTTTCCTGTTGTCAAAATTGTCTTAATCCAAGTTCATAGTTTAATTATTTGAAACATTATTACCAGTGTGATGAAAGCATAAATTACCAAGATCGAATTGGAAAAACATTGTTGCATACGGAAAGTTCCAAGAACTGCCGAAGTTTAGAGAGGGTAGAACCATCAGCCTTGCAATACGTATGCACAGATTTCATCGTGCAATATGGAAATCGCCCATGGGAACCATATTGCATGCCTGTATTACTTACCTAAGTTTACATGGGTATATAATAAATCCACATATCACCAACATAAGAGCACTGCTAAGAATGTGGATAGAGCAGCATCTCCCCCACCACGTCACATCCTCCACATCTACCTCTACATAAACATATACAGTCATACACAAGTTCTTAAGCCTTATTGCCAAAGCAAACGTGGAGGCGACGGAAGCTGCACAAAAACTTATAGCAGCCCTGCTGTATAATACATCCACATATCACCAATATAAGAACACTGCTATGGATGTGGATAGAGCAGCATCTCCCCCACCACGTCACATCCTCCACACTTGCCTCCACATGTCACCCACACACTGACACTGCTATGGATGTGGATAGAGCAGCATCTCCCCCACCACATCACATCCTCCACACCTGCCTCCACAATAAACATCTACGTCCAAACCATTTTTGTATCTTTTAACTTTTGGATCATGAGGTTTGAATCCATACTTCTTCCATTTTAGCTGTTAAAGAAGTTAATATTACTGGAACTGGATTAAAATATATTTGAATATCATCCATATACATATACAATTAGATAAAGGTCACTTTACATAATCTTGATATATTTCATGAATCTATAAATGGTATTACATGGAATAAACTGATATTTTAATCCCCATTAAGTATTTTTTTACAATCATAAGTTATGGTACATGATCATAAGCCTTTCCCGTTTAAACTATGATTTAAAGTGTATTGGTTACAAACCTTTTGACTTAACTTCATCCCAGTACCACTTGTATCCGCAGAAAATTTACCTTTGGCTTTGCAAGTATCACTGTAACAGTCTTCTGATCTTCCATACATACAAGCATTTTCTCTCTTTGTTATGCAGAAGCGAGTGTCATTCCGTACAATTGTCATTGTCTGAAAGGATAAGATAATTAGATTTTAAGTTGGGCCAATTTGAATCATATATTTCGAGAAGCAAGGGGGTTGTTCATATGCTGTAGTTTTTAGCGTGCTGGTCTCTCACGTCAGAGACTTGGCTTTCAATCCGGATGGAGACATAAAACACTGGATCTCTGGTGTCCCTGGGTTAGGCTAGGCATTTCAACTTTCTCTATCATTCTGGTTCTCGTGGCAACCTTCTCCTAATTGTAAAATAGAGCTTTTCATTTGCAAACTTCATAAAGGTATAAATCTTTCAAATTTGGGGTGAGTTGTCCCATCGAAACCACAATAGGTAGAACAAAAACAAAGGCAATAACTGTTAAAACAAAAGCATGGTTCTGTTGTCGAACTCTAACAGTGCATGTATGTCCTCAAGAGACACACCAAATTTGGTTGTAATATATCTGAAAGTGCTTGAGAAAATCTGACTCCTTAAATATGGAACAATGTAGTCACCAACTTTTTATTTTCAAAATACAACAAAGTACGTTCTACCACCCTCAAGTCTGACCCCTATCGAACTTATTCTGAGTAAAGGTGTCCCTTTTAGAGATACAATGAAGAGAGTTAAAATAATGGGCAATAACATGAGAAAAATAACCATGCGCTGTCTAAAGCATCAAAGCATCACACTAAATTTGGTTATTTTATGTCACATGATTTTATCTCGGACAAACACACTGACAAGACACAAGGGGTCAAAGAGGAATGTCCGACCTCAGTATATGTTCGCCATTTGCCTGAATCGTTGAGTTACAATGACACCTGTCAGGTAGGGACTTAAGGAATTTCCAAATCCTGATGACTGTTACTGTCAGCTCTTACAACGTCCCTGGAGGGTACAGCTGGCGACATAATCTCTGCTCCGTTTTTCCATATACACTCAATTGGAGATAGATCAGATGAATTCGCAGCCATCGCAGAAAGTCGACATTATTCTGCTGCATAAACATTTGTACAAAGCATGCAATGTGTGGTCTAACATTTTCCTGCTGCATAATACAACCAGGGCCATAAGGAAGACAAGTGAGGTTGCCCTAGCTGTTATTCCACCCCATATTGTGACTGAACAACCGACAGGTCTGAGCACTGTGTTGGCCACGTTGTCTGTAGACATGTTGGCAGCCATCAGTATCTGGATTCAACCGTGAATATGAAGTTCCTCCACCATTGAAGAGGATGTCTGATGTGATGCCTGCACCGACCGATTTATATTGATATTCTCTACCACACGTCTTCTCCTTGGTATACTGCAGTTGTAGATCAGTTCTTACAAGGCCATATTCTTTTTGAAGATTAATCTCAAGGCAAAGGCGTCAGGGACCAACAAGAAGTAGGGCAGCTTCCTTGGTTCAACATCTGAATTACGGTCAGCTGGTTCAATGGGCTCATGAACTAGGCGTGGTGCACTTGTGACACATCAGTAGTTGTTTCCACTTTGTCCAGGTGTGCGGATTTTGTATGTGTTGACCATCGAGAGCACCATGGGGATGAGGTAGTTGTCATCTTTCATCAAACTGTTTCGCTATTTGCTTACACTCTTCTTGTAGTGGACGTCATGAATATCTCGTATCTGTAGGCATCAACCATACCTTTGCAGACGATATTGGTATCAAGCGCTGAAATGATGTCCGGATGACCTTTATAGTAATAAGTCATACTTACATACAGGCTTTTTGACTTTCAACGATCCAAAGAAGCTCTGAAGAAGTGGTGTCTCATTCTTTCCCAAATTTTTTCAACGAGTTTGACTGCCTTCCTCATGTATTATCCATAAACAAATGCTTTAAATTTAAACTTCACTTACACCTTCTACTTTGTTGACAATGTTTAATCACAACTAAGGTGCAGTCTCCGATATTCTGCAGTTCTTGTTGTTCTTGTCACAAAGAGGGTCACAGCCATTTCCTTTTCATTCGTATCTGGGCTGTATGCTCGTGAGTCTCAGGATGACATGATTGCAATTTTTTACTTTGCGCCCGGTACGGTCGTGCATAAAAATTGTGTCGCCATGGCAATATTGGAGTCAAGAGTTCAAGAGTCGCAACTGTCGTCCTTGATTGCACAAGCTGTGGCAGGGGTGGCAAATGGGTTGCATGTCACTCATAAGGCGATCGCATGTCCATCACAGAAACTGTTGGGTAGCTCTCGGCATTGTCCTAGCCACTCGCAAGTCTAATCGCCAATTCGGTCATACCAAAGTACGACCCTGTTGATACTGACTAGGGATCAATGGGACCGATATTATCAATCTCACCTCTGGGTGTATTGAGATCGTACCGGGGATGTAGCTCAGTTGGTAGAGTGTCCGTTCATCACCCGGAAGGTCGGGGTTCGATTCCCGGCTGCGTCATACCAAAAGACGTTAAAAGATGGGAGTTGTTGCTTCCTTGCTTGGCACTCAGCATTATAAGGATAGAACAACGCATGAACTGGCGCTGCACTGTGGCTGCCGGGTAACAATGGTACAAAACAAATTTCCGAATTTACATTGTAATAAGGACAATAAAGTGTTATTATTATTATTATTATTATTATTATTATTATACCAGGCTTGGTCGAACCAGAAATTAAAAATTGTTGAAAATTGTCAAATGTCTGGGACCGCTGCAACTGGCTTTATCGCAGCGATCGCGCACTGTCGCATATAGGTCGACGTTACGTGGAATGGGGGCCTAACGTGAGTCTGAGTAAGTGGTAACTGTGACGTGTGGATGCGACTGGTTTGTGGAAGGTTGTCTAAGAGCTGCAACAGTCCGTCACAATTGAAGTCCATGGTAATTTCCTGTTGAAAGACACCTTCTGGATTACGTTGTGCATTTGACAGTCATGGCATATTGCATATTGTCTGAATAAACAATACTCCTTAAAGGTCTATAGGGATATTTAGATCCACAGTTTCCTTTTGGACCTAGTATATACTGACATGGTAAAAGCAAGATATGTATCATTGTCAATGGTGACAAGGCAAGTAACAAAACTTGATTAATCTAAAATATTGCTTAATTTACTTACATCTGGAAGAATTCTGATTTTCTTGAATTGAACTTTTCCAGTTTGTTTCTCGACATCTGCACCGGTGGCATGTTTTCCTGTGAAAAGACATCCACCATATTTGGATATTACGTTGGGATAGTCTGCATAGTTCCCCTCATTCAGAGAGACGTATTCCTCAGGAGGGTTGACACTCATCAGGCAAAATATTTTCACAGCTTTGCCATGGAATTGCTGAGCAAGTGGGAATATCTTATACTCGCCATCTTTCGCCTCTGGATTGTCCATTTGTATGTCCATGCATGTATTATGTGGATCTTAAGAAAAGAAACAATTTAAATAATGGCTTTAAAACTCGTATATATATAGAGAGAGATGTAAAGTTAAAAGTTCATGGTTTATGTTTTAGATATTCTTTAAAAAAATGACATACTGAAGATTAACTTTCATATTATAAGTTCATTTCCGACCGGTATCATAACATAGTGTATAAGTTTAATTTATAAGTTTCCCTAAAGAAAAATATGCAGTGAAACCGGTCGGAAATGACTCATAACATGACAGTTAATCTTCAGTATGTCAATTTGTTAAGAATATATATATATGTATATGTGTGTGTGTGTGTGTGTGTGTGTGTGTGTGTGTGTGTGTGTGTGTGTGTGTGTGTGTGTTTTTAGGACTGTTAGTAGTGAATTTGGTATCATGATAAGTAATTGCCTATACATTTTGCAGCAGTATATATGATATTTTCAAATTATCCTAATGTCGATTGGACGAGGAAGTACAGTAGGGGAAGGGATGTTTTATTTCAATTATGAATCATGTAATACAAATCATAGGTATGTCATAATTTACATAGTTTTACTTTTGCAGTATCAGTTTTGCCGAGCAAACATTGAAACGAATTCCCATATTTTATCTTCTCACAAGTAGTAACCCTCGCCCCTCCCCGCTCCTTCAAAGGCAATCTGATACTGCACACATGTGTATGTGCAATATTTTGCTTGTGTGATTTTATCAAATATATCAAAGAATTGTTTTATTCTAAATAGCATAACAACACTTGTTAAAACACAAACTTACAAATCAAATCACTCCTGTAGCACTTATAACCAGATCGTTTCAAGAGTTTGGTGTCATTCCTGCTGAGAACGGCCGCATGTTGCAAACACTGTCTCATCTTCGCATGGTAAAACACAACTCTGCATCTGTGTTGATGGATGCAGTACTGGGCACATTGCAGAAACGTCTGTTTGAAAATAGAATTTCCCTTCTGGTCAAGAACCAAATCATGAAACAACAACACGAAGGAAGCAAAAGTAATATTCATGATCTGGTGATAACAATTAATTCGTCAATTCAATGTTGGATTGTGTTTTGTAAGTCTTGAAACACCACCACTAGAGAGGTCTGTAATGTGAAAACTATTTCTTAAGCATAGACCAAGCTTGTAGGAGAAAATTGGTCAACTGAGGATAAATGTATGTCCTTGATTCAATTGGACCAACAACGAAACACTGATGTCACAACTTGTGAAGAAAGTGTTGAAAAAGTATCATGAATATCGCTGCTCTGTCTGCGAGCACGACTAAAATGACTGTATTTAAACTAGAGTTGATCATTTACTTTATATTTTACAAACAGATTTTGTTTCTCGAAACCTTTCTAAAGATATATCATTATACTTCATAATCCTACATTTCAGTATTAGAACATTCTTGGAATTCTGCGCATTACACATACGTAATAGAAACTTCTATAGGTTCACTCGGTTGGTTCCCACTGACGTGTACAAGAACATATATCAAATAGAGTCTTTGAAGGGAATTTAGAAGTGGTAAACATAAGAGTAGGAATATTGTCTGGATAACATCTTCTTTAATATGGAAATACACGACGTTTCGGAGTAAATGCTTACTCCTTCATCAGGTGGAATGTAAGGAACTAACAGGATGTGATACAGCCCGATCTGTGTCAGAAAACACAGACCCTAGCCAACGCCAACAGCACACAGGAGTCTGCACACAACTTTTCAGCTCTCTAGAAATAATTGTTCTGGAGCAGAAGTCGAAAAGCGAAAAGTTTACGGACAGCTCAACGAAAAAACGAATGCCACTCACATCAGCAAGTTTAACCGTCTACAACACCCGACATGACCCTGACATCAGCTCAAAAGCCACCAACAAAACTGTAGTCAACCTCAGATTCACCCAATACATGTTTAGATGTACAAGATCGCAAGTATCAGATATTCCCATTAGATCAGCAGTTCCATGGCAAAGCTGTGAAAATATTTTGCCTGATGAGTGTCAACACTCCTGAAGAATATGTCTCTCTGAATGATGAGAACTATGTAGACTTTCCAAAACATAGATACAATATTATATGGATGTCCTCTTCAAGGAATATGCCAGTGGTGCAGAGGTCGAGAAGAAAACTGGAATAGTTTAATGCAAGAAAATCAGTTAAATCAGCAATATTTCAAATCAACGAATTGATGGAGGATGCCTTGTATTAAAAAGAAAAATCTTGCTTCTCTGGATCAAATTGCCCCAACTTTTGTCAAATCTCTTTCAGACAATGACTATTGTACGGAATGACACACGCTTTTGCGAAACAAAGAGAGAAAATGCTTGTATGTATGGAAGATCAGAAGACTGCTACAGTCAATCTTGTGGAGCCACAGGTAAATTTTCGGGAAATACACGTGCTGGGATGAAGTTAAGTCAAAAGGTTTGTAACCAATACATCATATACCAATTCTTACGATAGACATAAACCAATCCAGTCATGTGGTCATTAAGAACATCTTAAGAAGAGATGGGATGATGAAATGATTTTTTTTTGGATTTTTTCAAAAGAGCAACTTTATTATGTCTTTCATCCAAATATGTAAGAAAATTTGGGGATCACCGAAAGATGTAAAGAGCTATTATTGACACATAACACAAATCACGCTATTTTTAGCCAATTTCGTATACTGAAGCCTGTGTTATCAATGAATCAACATTTTAATCACAAAAGGTTATGTATAGAAATTTGTGAGAAACAAAATTGAATTAAGCACTTTTTTTAAGAAAACCATATTTATCAATGTTTTTCGAATAGTCAATTTGAATTTTCAGTGACACACATATTTTAGATATTGTTAAAATTGTTAAAATTGCAATATAATGTGCGCAGTTGAAAGAACAAACGAATTCAGAAATAAAAATAGGGCATCACCAAAAGTTGTCCATAACTTTAATGTCATTTTTAAATTTACCTACATAAAAACCTGACAAAAAGAAAATTTTGATCAATTTAAGTGTAAGTTTAATGAACTATCGTGTGATTATTATTTAATGAATCTATGAGTGCATAGTGGAAGAACAACTGTCAGTTAAACATACAAGGCAATTTAAATTCCACACTAGCTTGAGATATGTATGTAATTGGAATAACACACAGAGCAGCGTGTTTACTGTGAATATAGGTGACGGTAATGTCATGCGGCATGTCATAAAATGACGGTTTATGAGGCGATACAGTAAATTTAAGCGATTTCCATTACTGTACAGATAGGCATTAAACCATATGTACATATTTTGAGACTTACATTGTTGTCGCAAAATTTACTTTAAAGGGTAAAACAGTGTTGCGAATGAAGCAACATTTGCATGGCGGCCATTTTATTGTGAACACAATTTATTATTTCGAATTACAAAAACGATTCCCATGGTTTTACCAAACCATGTACACTTATTTTTAACTTGATTTTCCGAAGAGGGAAGGGTGTTTTACTATTGGTGACATTATTTATTGACATTTCATCGATATACATATACATTGTTGTCGCAAAATGTTCCTGCAAGCGAGTTCAATTTCGATTTAACACTACTAAGGTCACTATTTATATATAACATATATATTTTCTTCTGGGCATAGACTTCGAAAATCGCTCGTGCAGATACTGCCTTAAATATAATATTAACCTCATTGAAAACGAATATCATGTTATTCTTGTATGCTGTGCCTTTTCGGACTATATAGCAAAAATATGTAGATTATAAATTCTACAGTAACCCCTCATTTGAAATGTTTGTTCGAATTATGTCTTCAAATCATCAATCTACTTATATAAATTTGTCCAAGTATATATTTTATGATATGATATTGTATGAATCACTTCATTTTTTAAATGTTATGTACTTTGGGCCTGTGGCCTAGAAAAACGTGAATGAACTATATCTTATACATATTTTCTTCTATGTGAATGAATCAAACTACTTTTAAAATGAAAACATTTTACTGTATGTTGTTGTTTAAATGTTAAAATAAATAGAATACTTAATTGCGGTTGTCAAATATCATTTTATTTCAGGTAGTGACATTTGTAAATTCGTGAAATAAATCAAAACTTTACTAAATGACCCATATTTATTTACATCTGAACAATGAATGTTATTAATGTTAAATTAACTTATTTCCAGCTGAAATGGAAGAAGTATGGAACGAAATCTCATGATCCAGAAGTAGATTGGTACAAAAAAAAGTATGGAGGTAAATGTTAAATGTGGAGGCAAGTTTGTTAGATGTGACGTGGTGGGGGAGATGCTGCTCTACCCACATCCATAGCAATGTCAGTGTGTGGATGATATGTGGAGGCAAGTGTGGAGGATGAGACATGGTGGGGGAGATGTTGTTCTATCTACTTCCATAGCAGTGTCAGTGTGTGTGTGATATGTTGAGGCAAGTGTGTTGGATGTGACGTGATGGTAGAGATGCTGCTCTATCCACATCCATAGCAGTGTCAGTGTGTGGGTAATAAGTGGAGGCAAGTGTGGAGGGTGTGACGTGGTGGGGGAGATGTTGCTCTATCCACATCCATAGCAGTGTCAGTGTGTGTGTGATATGTTGAGGCAAGTGTTGATGATGTGACGTGGTGACTTTCAAGGTCAAATATGTTATTTCTATACTCTAATTGAATGCGTATTCGCGTAAGTATCAATCCCATAACTGATACAGCATCTTGCATTTATTGCCAATGAATCAAAATAAATCACTAATTACACCGGATGTACTGTTATATGAGATACACAAGCTGACACTTCATCCACCGAACTCAAAATACAATTGAAATATATTATATGGTTTACGGGTAATGATTAAGTTATTCCGTTATGCTCACTTGCATGTTTAGTCTATGTTAAAGATACGTGCAATAAACGATTTTAAAACATACATGTAACAAATATATTTAGAGATCTACAGTGCATCTATGACTGCTAAAAGTGCTCACTGACATCGCTACGAACGTTAAAAGAACGGTTTTTCTGCAATAAAACTCGCTGAATAAGGGATGATTTCAGCCGACACATATGTGAGGCTTTCGCTGATTGAGAGCTGCCGACCGTTCAACAAAATGAAGCGCTTCGTAGCGCTCATTGATCGCTCAATGTAGTTCTCAATGAGCGCTTCTTCTCTCTTGAACGACACAGTGCAAATTCCTCGAAGTTTGCTCGCCTTGCTACGTAGCGCTTCATTGAGCAATCGGGTTCAAGAGAGGTTTAAAAGTAATCGCTAATTGAGCGATTACTTTGAAACCTCTCTTGAACACGGCCCAGATTTAGCTGACGCACATATGCGTCACTCGCTGTGAGGAGCTAATTAATTTGTGCGGCTCTCGGCCTTAATGAGTTAATATTATGGACTTAAGGATCTCACATGAACACAGGATTCTTGTTGTCTTGTCTCAATGTGAAAGTATATGGAATACACCTCATCCAATAATAAATGGGCATGGAGACGTGGTCGAACCCCCTGAATGACCCCGCTCACTGAAAATGCTTTAATTTGTATTAAGCTTGTAATGTTGAGGTGATTATGATGTCTGGGCGTACCTCTTTTTTCCCTGTTTCATAGGCACCAGTTTAACACATCACAACCAATGTAAATTATTGCACGTCCTCATCAATTGTACAATTGTAATGAGTCAAATTAGCGATTAAATGATATCCGCAATAGATGAATAGTTTGTTGTATAAAAAGGGATATTTTGTCATGTAATAACTAATTTGTTCTGTTATCGATGTTATATATACATATATGGTTTTGTGAGGAGTATGTTCCCTATCCAAAGATACCTCAGGCATATTTACTACCCTTCAGATAATTAATTAATAATTTTAAAAAATGTATGCAGATTTGCTTGGGTGTGCCGTACAACCGTCAAGTCAGGTCATGTAACAAGCTGAATGGGTTTTAGAGATGACCTTGACCTTAGATGTAATGCAGATTTTTCAGAATCAAAATGTACAATAACAAACATTAGTATGGAGGATGTTGTTTGCTTCAATAAATTCATTTAATGAAAACATGTCTTTTTCTAATTCTTTAGTTTATAATAAACCTTAAATTCATTATCTTTAAGTCACAGCGTTGCCTCCCGTGTCGTGAATTGGCTATTTCACAGTGTGCAGAGTTTTTAACACAAATGGAAGAAGCTATTTAGCGTATTTATTTATTTATTTATTTTTATTTTATTTTGTTTTTACAAAGAAGAGCATGTTACATATATGTTCAAATAGTTGGCAAAGTAATCATAGATGTAACATAAGGACAAAAAAGGAGAAAAGATAGGAATAGAGGTCGGAAGGATAGGGGTGCAAAGTGAGAGGGTGAAAAGAGGCGTATTTATTTGATCCCTGAATGACTGAAACAAGATAACTTCTTAGTCTTTACGGACAATATGATTAAAATTAATAAACTTAAAATGAGACAGAACGACAAAACGAGTGAGTAAGATGAAAGGCTATGTTTATTACAATTAACGAAAGAACAGATCTTGAATCACACCACATTGCACACAAGGCAATGTTTATTAGCTCAAAATACCTAAAGTCAAGAATATTTTGTCAGGTCTCAGGATTTGTACAACTACCTATGAACCATGTCATGCATTTCATTAACATTTGGTATATTAAGTCAAAATACATTGAATGCTCCTGTTCACTTCAGAATGACCTGTGTTTTAATCTTAGTTTTAGTTAATTAACATCTAAAATAAACTGAAAAGAAAGAAACCGTCACCACTTTTTCAACAGAGTAGAAATCAAAATACTGCTGTCAGTTTTGATTGTCCTTGATAGGCACATGTTGAGAAAAATACTCACAATTTCAAACATCAGAGTACGATATTTTGTTATTATGTTTGTTCAAATACACTTGGGACACTTTTTTCAAGGTATTTTTTTACCACAATGTAAGGTAAACATTTTAAATGTTTTAAAAAGTAGAAATTTAATTAATAAAAGATGTCGTTGATATTACTAACCAACATGGATTTAAATTTGTTGACGCATCATTACTGTAGGAGGTCATAAAATAAGCCCAAAATTATATCAAGTTAAGGAGATTGCAAACCAACGATTTATTAAAAAGTTTGTTCTAAAGAAAGTTGAACAGATAATGGTTTACATATTTACATTTAGTTTCAATGACATAATGTAACCCAGTTAGATATCACTGGATAGCACACCATCTCAACCTGTTTTCCCCCACATATCACCCACACACTGATACTGCTATGGCTGTGAATAGAGCAGCATCTCCCCCACCACGTCACATCCTCCACACTTGCCTACACATACAACATATACCTTCATACCTTTTTGGCACCAATCCACCTTTGGATTATGAGATTTCGTTCCATACTTCTTCCATTTGAGCTGGAAAGAAGTAGATATTACAAATATTATAAATATTTTGATGATAATATATTTTCACTGATCACAGAGACACTATTAGCTATATTATTTGCCAATATTCATTTATATGGTAGCTTCTTTGTGCTTAGATGATCTTAAGTACCATATATTGGTTTATGACTATTACTAGTGTAAGTAATCAGACGTTGCTATAGTCTCATCTCTCTAATATATTTTTCTCAAATGTACAGGTTACACACCTTTTGACTTAATTTCATCCCGGTACCGCCTGTATGTCCCGCAAATGAACCCATGACTCCACAGGATTTACTGTAACAGTCTTCTAATCTTCCATACATACAACATTTTCTCTCTTTGTTTCACAGAAGCGTGTGTCATTTCGTACAAAAGTCATTGTCTGAAAGAAATTATATAATTGAATTTTAATCACTTTACACAAAAGTATGATTTGATTTGGTAATTCGTTTAGGGTTATTTTGGGGAAACAATTTTTAAAAATTCTCATAAAACTGACAACCAGAAGACATAGTCATCAGCATCTTCTATCATGTTGGTTCTCTTTGAAAACTTGCAAACTTCTATTAAATGGAAAAGGGAGCTTTTCGTTTTCAAACTCCATTAAGGTATGTATGTATGTCCTCAAGCCTCACCTCAAATGATGGCCAGTTTTCGGGAGGAGTTGTCCCCCTTGAAGAACTCATTTCTGAACTCCATCAAGGTATAGATACCCTCAAGCCACACACCAAAGTTAGTTATCCTATGTTAAATTGTTTCTGAGAAAAACTGTCCCCTTTATCTCGGCCGGATTCAACAAACCGTTTCTAATATGTAGTAATATATTTCAACTATCAACATGGACAAAGCATTCTATTTACCATCTAAACTAACAGGAAGTTATTGATTATTGTATATGGTGCCATTGATTTAAAAAAATGCTTAGTTAACTTACTTCTGGTAGAACTCTAATTTTCTTGTATTGAACTCTTCCAGTTTTTTACTCGACATCTACACCACTGACATAAATTCCTTTAAACCTACATCCATATAATATGGACTCTATGTTGGGTAAATCTCCACAGTTCTGATCATTTAGAGAGACATACTCTTCAGGAGGGTTGACCGTCATCAGGCAAAATATTTTCGCAGCTTTACCATGCAACTGCTGAGCTTATGGGAATATCTTATACTCGCCACATTTCACCTCTGGATTGTCCAGTTGTACGTCTAAGCATGTATTGGGTGAATCTAAGACAAGGAAATATATTTCAATTATGGTTTGTGAAAAAACAGGAAACATTTACAATAGTCATGTACACAAATTATTTTGTCAAGGACTGTACGTAGTTAAACTTACTTCTTTAAAAAAGGAAGTGAAGATAAAAACAAAATTGAATGCACATTTAGCAATAGTATCATTTAAATATCAAGTCGTCCTAATGCCAACTACAATATGACGAGGAAGTACAGTTGTGAAAGTATTTAAAAGATATATTTTAAATCATTTCTGAATCAGTATTACAAATCATTAGCTCGGTCATAATTACCATAGGTTTACGTCTGCAGTATCAGTTTTACCTAGTAGCCATAGTCTTTGAAACAAATTAACCTCCGAAATCATAACCCCATTCCCTAAAATCGAGCCTGATAATGCACACAAATGTGTAACACAACGCTTGCTAAAACATAAACTTACAAATCAAATCACTCCTGTAGCACTTATATGCAGAACGCTTTACGAGTCTGGCGTCCTTCCTGCTGAGAGCTGCTGCATGTGGCAAACACTGTCTCCGCATGGTAAAACACAACTCTGCATCTGTGTTCATGGACGCAGTACTGCGCACATTGCAGGAAAGTCTGGTTGAAAGTGAAGTGATCCTTCTGGTCAGGAACCAAATCATGAAATAACAACAAGAAGGATGTAAATGTAATGTTCATTACTAAAGGTCAAACAGCAATGACGAAAATTAATTCAACAATTCAGTTGCCTCAACGGGTGTATAGCAGATGGGCCTTGTTTCTCAGACGCTGTATTGTAAATTGGTCTTTGTGACTGTATTGTAGATGGATTAGCGTCACAGTGACTATTATAGATGGGCCTCATGGGTTCTCAGCCTCTGTATTGAAGATGGGTATTGTTGACTGTATTGTAGATGGGTCCTTTGTATCAGTGACTGTAATGTAAATGGGTCCTTTGTATCGGTGACTGTATTGTAAATGGGTACTATGTTTCAGTACCAATATTGTAGATGATCTTGGTGACTGTTTTGAAGTTTGGAGTTACTTAGTCTCTTCAAGTGTAAACACTTGTGGAAGGTATCAACAGTTCAATGTTGTGTTCATATGTATCACAAAAAGCAACAGAATAAAATAAAGGTAGTAGTCACCATCTCGCAGATAGATGAACTGACAAGAAGTATTCGAAGCAAGGGAAGTTTCAGTAGCTATCATAATCTTACAGACATGTGATTTGCTGATATCATGACAAGAGATAAGAATGACCACTTTTGGATTCATTTCCTGCTCTTAATCAAAATTTATATTTTTAGAAATATTTCATATCTTTCAAGTGAAACTCTATATTCTATTGTCAAAAGGTAAGAATTGCTTGAGTGACAGTGGGTATTACACACATATTTAACATATTTAACTCACTGCTAAATATGCCAAATTTTGAAATGTGATAATTTTAAAGTTCTCCAATGCCTTCCAATTTAAAAAATATATATTTAACCATGACGTTTCTATTTCCACTTAACTGGTATTGATGGTATACTGCACACAGACATATACAACTAGATCATCGGTGATCTATGTAGAGGAATTTAAAAAGAGACACTGATAGTGTATTAAGAATATTTAAAAGGAGAGAGGAAAAGCAGGTTTGATTAAATAATTAGCCTGAAGCCTATAGCATTGGAATATAAACTAATGTTCACAAGAAACGAAACCACGTCTTTGTGAGATGACTAAGGGACAACACAACGATACAGAAAATAAATTAAGATTTGTTCAATTCATTTTCTTTCTTTAAATAACGGGCACTAAAATGTGTTTTCAAACGATCACTAGGACAGAAACTATGACATGCATGGCTGACGCAAATGTTGGCCAAGCCAAATATCCTACTGAAATCACATCAGGTAAATATTTGGGTCATGCTTACGTTGGCGTTGTTGAGGAAGTTTTGATTTAAACAAAACACACACAAGCTCATACTGTCGTCAGTTCATTGACATGCCACCCGCTGATGACCACACTTGATTTGAAGCTAAATGTTCAGCAACCCTTCAATACACACCCTGCAGGCTATCGTTTCTGTAGATGTAAAATATATTTTATGGAAAATATGTGGCATATTTATATATTTTTGGCAGTTATCGTTCATGTTTAGCCTCATACTCAAGGCTTCTTAAAGTATTTAGAACATTTTCAGCATTCTTTGCATAGCACTTACCTCTAAAGTTACAATCGGCTGGTTCTCACTGACATTTACAAGAATGTACATCAAATATTTTATGAAGTGCATGAAATGGAGCCTGAAGTTGGTATTTCTTGGTAAGCTCACGACAGTAGCGTGTGGACTCGTGGGTAAAAACAAAATATATACAGTCCCTTACCTCGGTTGTGCTTTAGGTCATACATTTTAGAGTCAGTGAATATAAGTTTTCCACCTTCAACACTTTGAATAAGTGCTACATTCCACAATTTCCGTTTGAACTGAAAACATACTAATTTGCCACAAAACCATTGCACAATACCGAAATTGGGGTAACTGAACTGATGAACTTGACTGAATATGAATATTACATTTGCTTCCTTTGTGTTGTTATTTAATGACTTGGTTCTTGACCAAAACGAATACTTCACTTTCAAAGAGACGTTTCTGCAATGTGCCAAGTACTGCGTCCATGAACACAGATGCAGGGCTGTGTCTTGCTATGCAGATATGAGGAAGTGTTTAGCACACGAAGCAGTTCGCATCAGAAAAGACGCTAGCTTCGGCAAACGTCCTGGCTATAAAGGTAACAGGAGTGATATGCTTTGTGTTTTGGTATAACAATACTTTGTTTAGGTTCAGAACAATACATCAAAGAATAAAAAATGATAGTTTAAACAAGCAAGTACTGTATATAACAAAGGGGGTAATTTAGGAAATGTGACCTATGCTATTTTTCTTTTATATTTGATGTACCTGCTACATTTGCAGTTATGCTGCCTTGAATTAACCAAGAAGCCATGTTTGTTTTCTTGTCATTTTCCAGATCCAACGATGTCAACGTTCCTGGGTAGCGGGAAATCATTATAGAAAGATATAGAAAATCATGTGACACAGAATGCCATCAAAGATGTTTATCGTGTAAATGAAGAAAAAGTTTTGTTTTAATCAAATAATCTTTGTCCACAATTTTTTATTGCATTGCAAATTTTACTAAACACTGTTATCTTTAATGGGTGACTAATAATAAAATATATGCACAATGTCTTTCCAAAACATTATTGAACTGTAGTCCATTTTCTTAGATTCACCCAGTACATGCTTGGACCTACAATTGGACAATCCACAGGCTAAAGATGGCGATTATAAGATTTCCCCATTAGCTCAGCAGTTTCAAGGCAAAGCTGTGAAAATATTTTGCCTGATGAGTGTCAACCCTCCTGAAGAATATGTCTCTCTGAATGAATGGAACTATGCAAACTTTCCCAATAAAGTAGTCAAAGGATTTGGATGTGCTTTTAAAGGAAAATATGTCAACGGCGCAGGCGTCGAGAAGAAAACTGGAAAAGTTCAATTCAAGAAAATCAGAGTTCTACCAAACGTAAGTTAAATAAGCAATTTTTCGAATCAATGAAGAGTTTTACTTTCATTGTCACCATTAGCAATAATCATTACCTCAAGTTGAATTTGGAGTGTGAACAGATAGGATTGAACCATTTTGGTAGTTGAAAGTGTTTACTATACATTATAATGTATGTTGATTATTATCAATATCACTTTTTCAGATTCGATCAATTGCTTCTCGAAATATCTGAATAATATTGCCCAAACTTTTATTCATAGCAATTTTCAATCATACTATATATTCACTTTCAGACAATGACTATTGTACGCAATGACACTCGATTCTGCGAAACAAAGAGAGAAAATGCTTGTATGTATGGAAGATCAGAAGACTGTTACAGTAAATCTTGCGGAGCCATAGGTAGATTTTTTGGAAATACAAACGGAACTGGGATGAAATTAAGTCGAAAGGTTTGTAAACAACGTATCAAACATATATTTCAAATGGAAAAGTCACTTACAATATCTTACGATAGTCCTGGGCCAATCTTAACTTTTGGTACTTACGACTATCTTAGTACTAAGAAATCTCATATATTTATATAATATATTTGTAATACATATAGCTAATATAATCACTGAGAGAAGTGAAGATATTACATATCGTCCACATATTTCCTCTGAGTGAATGAATGTAAGCTATTCATTAAAAAATATAAAAGTGTTTTACAAAATGTAATTGTTCATTTTTTATTATAAAGGGAATATTTGGGGGGTTTGTCCAATATACGTTTATTGAAATTTGTAAATTCGTATAATATATCAAGACTCTTTTAGATCAACTATATGAACTTTAATATCTTTGAATCGAGTAATATTTACTTCTTTCAGCTAAAATGGAAGAAGTATGGATGGAAAGCTCATGATCCAAAAGTTTGTTGGTATCAAAAAGGTTTGGACATTGACGTTAAATGTGGAGGCAAGTGTGGAGGATGTGACGTGATTGGGGAGATGCTGCTCTATCCACATCCATAGCAATGTCAGTGTGTGGGTGACATGTTAAGAGTTGTCACTTTTGTGTCTAAGTATCTTAAAAATGGGAGGTTTGGGCTGGAATGCATTACATCAATTCAGTAGGGCCAAACATATCTTAAACTAAAATAACGTAGCATACAACCCATTCGATTTATTAAATGTAAAACAAAAGCTCAGAGCGGATTAGTATGCAAACCGACATGTTTTATTGGACTACAATGTCTGCCCTTTTCTGATAACTGTTGTAAATAAAGGTTGTAGTGAAGGGAGAAGAAAAGGTTTTACTGTAATTTCGTGCGCCTAGTGCCTGCCAAATTGTATTCTTCAAAGGAAATTTAGAGAAAAATATGACAAGAAAAGGAATGTTCCAAGAAATGGGATAGAATTGGTTATGCTCAAGAACTCTAAGAAATTTTTTTAATATTTCATGTTACTTTCCAAATATTGAGACGTTTCTTGAATCAAAATGTTTGGAGTCGAAAACATAGATCAATCAATATAAAGAACAGTCTAAACCGAATATCGCTGTAGTGACGTCATGATAAGATGGACAACCAAGATGAAGTGTTGCTGCATGGTCAATTTTGAAAATAAAATAAATGGTCCCTTTCTGTTTTATAACTATTTTTGTCAGATACACAGAAACAGAAAATACATGGGCATCTCTTCCCCTTTAGTTTGCCATTTGAGATGTATTAATCATGTACATGTGTCAGAAGAAAACAAATATATATGGTCGCTTTTAAAAACAAGGGGAGTTGGGGGAGGAAGATGACACAATATGGCCGTCTCGATTGATAGGAATACATGGTTGAGATAAAGCTGGTTTAATTTCTCTGTCAGTTTGTAAAAATATAAGAACAATCGTGCATCATCCACTTCTACATGATGAGCTGACTTCCTCACGACGAACCTATTCACAAGGTTGACATGCTGGTATTGTTTCCTCACAAAAGATCAAACCAATTCTCGGAACCATGAATTATCTCACGATTTGTGATCTTAAACTCCTTGCTAAATTCAGTAATGCATGGGTCTTGAATAAGACTGAAACGGTTCACAACTACAGTAGTTGAACCGCGTTTTTTTTGCTTTCGGTTCGGTACACTGTACATCAACGTAATTTTTCGGTATATATCGTATATATAACTTAATTAAACAATCATTAACTATTATTAATTAAATCTTCACTCTGATGTAATTATATTTTTAATGTACATTTTGAAACCAATGTAATTTCCACATCGAACAAATTAAATTTGAAGAAAAACATGTGATGTGTTATGATTCAGTTTATATATTGAAACACCTTCTTGGTTTTGTACAGAACCAAACATGTAACGAACCGAGGATCCTGTACCACAATACATACCGAACCGAAGCTCAACTGAACCGTTTCACCCCTAGTCCTGAATGTGGGATTTTGTTATGTGATAGTGACAAGGACAGGTTTGTTTACAGTGCAATCATTAGAGGTTCATTTATTAAATGAAACATCGTCAGTGTCCTCAATGTTTGGCTTGGTTGTGTGGTTGCGACAGTGGCAGTCCTGAAGACTATGCTCTTATTATACTCATTGAGTTTCAGTGATGTTTTCTAGACATGATGATTATTATGGATTATTCACACTGGAAGGAGAAAGTTTGAAAGTAAATTTAATCTTGTCGATGGGGAGGGATTCGCAATGATTTGGTTAATTGTCGTGATACTCTTGTTTCATTGGTTAGAGGATATGAGCATTGGGTATTTGGGTAACTTTAACTACAGATTTTTGCTTTAACTAATTAAGGCCGAGAGCCGCATATATGCGACCAATTTGATTAGCTCCTTACATATATGCGTCATCTGAAAGCAGCGCTTATTCAGCGAAAGCCACTCATATGCGTCGCCTGAAAGCATCCCTTATTCAGCGAGTGACGCATATGTGCGCTCTCACTGTTTAAATGCAGAAAACACATTCTTTTCACGTTCGTATCGATGTCAGTAAACACTTATTGTAGTCAAAAATGCACTGTAGATCTCTTAATGTATTTGTTACATGTGTGTTAAGAAATCGTTTACTTCACGTATCTATTACAAAGGCAAAACATACATGGAATGAATGCAAGTGAGCAGAACGTAATAACTTAATCATTACCCGTGAACCATATAATATATTTGAATTGTATTTTGAGTTCGGTTGATGAAAGTGTCAGCTTGGGTATCTCATATAACAATACATCCGGTGTAATTAGTGATTACTTTTGATTCATTGACACTAAATGCAAGATTCGGTATCAGTTACTGGATTGATACTTACATCTTGTTGTTGTTTCTGTCATGTTAATAGAGGCCACTAATTCTTATGTCTTAGAGAGCGTAACCCGGGTTCAACCACTTTTGTAATGAGTTAAAACCAGACACAATGCCAGGACGAGTGATAGAACATTGTTTATTACAGTATGAAAATTCAATTAACGAAACAACGGATCTTGTACCAGACCACATAACACACACGACAATGTTAATTGGCTCAAAATACAAGGGTTATACAAAGTCCAGGATACAATGGAATATCCATGACAAAAATTGTCACTGGATTGAGAAAATTAGAATGCTAGAAAAGCAGAACGTCTAACCACAATGGTAATAATATAAGAGATCAGCAGAACATAGAAGCACACTTAAAACTGCTATTCTCACAACCAAAAATGTCACATCCAATCTTTTTAAGTGTCCCAAATCAAACAGTGTTCGAACTGGGAGAGAACTATCCAAATGACAAGGAACCATCAAGGTTATTATTAAAAACTGTCCATATTGACGTCAAAGAAAGCTACTTCAGAAAGCCGCTATCTATGGTACAAACTCATTCATAAGTTGTGTTTGTAACGTTAAATAAGTTGTAACTAAAAATTTATCTAAAGTTTTTTAAAAAAACAAAAAAACATTTACGGTTAAACAGCAGAATGGGAAACTGAAATTTACTGACTAATATCAAGGGAGGTAACTCTGCAACTAAACAAATCGATTTTAAGTTTATTATAAACTAAACAATATAAGATGTCTGTAATTGTAATTTTTATTTTGAAATTCTGAGTCAACCAACTGTTAAATTCCATCTAAGGTCCAGGTCATTTAGCTTGTAACATGACCTGTCTTGACGGGTTTTATGGTTGTTACATCCAAGCAAATCCACATACATGGTTTCATATGCATTGGCTAATGCCCAATCAGAATTCGACAGATGTATCATAAGGGTAATAAATATTCATGTAGTATATTTTCATAGGGTGAAAACACCTCAGAAAACCATATATATATATATATATATATATATATATATACATGTATATATATGTATATATATGAATAAGAGTTCATTTCCTCTCTCTAACATTGGTCAACCCTTTGTCGAGTCAACAAATCTGCATGTCTTCCATGCGCGACCTTCCTTATTTCATCACACATGGCTGCATCTATTTCTCGCAACTTCTCCTGTTGAGAAACTGAGCGCATTTTCATTAACTTAATTTCCGTTTCTATAAAAGAGAAGGCCTGTAGTTCTCTTTTTCTTCTTTGTTCTGCTGGTTCACCAACTATTTCATCACTATCCATCCACTGAATCAAAACGTCTGGCATAATTGTTATTGCGAAGGCCCAGCCAGAATAACCTTCTCTTTTGCGTCAGCCGTCCATTCCAAATGTGTTGTATATAATGTATTTAATGTAATTATATTTGGTAACGGGTCATTGTCTGGCTGAGACAGAACATTAGGTTCACACGTTTGGGTAACGGATTCTTGGAAGGATTGTTTGACAATCACCGTGTCTAACTTCTTCTCAATAGTTGACACTGTGTCACTTACAACAGTTTTCAGGTTATTAAAGTTTTCATTAAGATTGTTTAATGATTTACCTTTGCAGTGTTGTTGTTCCAGTAATAGCTCCGTAAGTCCATCAAATTTCACTGATATGTGAGACAATTGTCCTCACATGTCCTTGAAGAAACACAAAGCTTGTTCTTCAAATGGTTTGTCCCCTTTACTTCTCGCTGGCGGCATTATGTTTTCGTCATACAGCGTAAATATATATGTACAAAAAGTCAAATGTCCAGGTGTATGGCTGCTTCAAATTATCAAAAAATTAAAAACATAACGCCGAGTTTCTTTCTCCTACCGGTTTCATTTCATCTTCAGGGAGAATGATTCGTTATACAGAAGGTTATGATGTCATAGTCTATATATTATGACGTCATGGTGGGGACAATGTGCATTCATGAAATAATGCGTCAGAATTTAATAGTATTCAATTTTGGGTGGTATTTCTTTATGAAATATTCTTCTTTTAAAACTCCTTTGACTTTATTTGAGTTTTCAATTTGATAGAATGGGAAAATGCTAAATTTCATTTCTGCACACACGTCCAAATGTTCACTGAGAGGGATACAGCGCACCTCTGGACACTTTATTTGCTGTTTGTGGACTCGAACACGGGCTCGTAGATTTTATGTTTGTCCGATATACTGTTCTTTACAACCTGTACATGTTATAACATATAAAATGTTTTTTGATGCACAATCAAAATTATGTTTAACTCGGAAATCTCCTTTTCCCCTTAAAATTCACTGTATTTCCTTCCAATAGATACGGGCATGTACCACAATTGCCTCTTTTGCATTTTCTCAAAGTTGGAATGGAAATATTTTGTACATTCGAAACAAATTTAGCTTTTGTTAGAATGTTTTTTAGGTTTTTACTTTGCCGTTTACTGTTTATAATTCTTCTTGACTCCAAAATTGATTTCATTTTCACATCTTGGTCAAGGATACACATATTTGATTGGATATTTTGATAGATATTAGGATTTCGGGGGTTATATGTTGCACAAAAGCAATAACTTTTTCTTCATTGTTGTGTTTCCTCGCTGTTAATCAACATGGATGACAGAGCAAATCAGTTATTAAATGACAAGAGATGTGACAAATTTGGCAGAATCATCCCTTTTTATACTACCATCTACCATGTTTCGCAAAAAAAAAACAACATAAAGTATGGCATATGCATGTAGTGAATAGAATTAGCTCATTAATTGTAAAATTGATGATGGCATGATATAATATACATCGGATGCGATTTTTGAAACTGGTGCCTATCAAATCACCTAAAAATTACAAGCTAAATACCAAGTAAGGTGTGGCAGGTTCATTTGACGGACAACCTTGTGTATAATACATCCACAGATTTGATTGAAACATATTTTATTCATTCAAGAAATGGATTGGGCACAAGTTATCCAACTTAGAAAAGCCCTCTCCAGATAATTACATGATTCTTCTCACAACAATATGCAACAAGAGACGGACAGGCAGTCAGCATATGTACAAAAGAAGTCAGAGAAAATGTTTAGTTTGAGAAATGTAGATATGTACAAATTTGAAAACATCCACATATCACCAACATAAGAACACAGCTACGGATGTGAATAGAGCAGCATCTCCACCATCATGTCACATCCTCCACACTTGCCTCCACACATCACCCAAAAACTGACATTGCTATTGATATGGATAGAGCAGCATCTCCCCATCCACGTCACATCCCCCACACCTGCCTCCACAAAAAACATCTACGTCCAAACCATTTTTGTATCTTGCAACTTTTGGATCATGAGCTTTCCATCCATACTTTTTCCATTTTAGCTGTTAACAGAAGTTCATAGTACTGGATCAAAATGCATTGAAGCTCATTCATAAAGTCCACCCTCCATATACAATTAAATAAAGGTCACTTAACAGAGTCTTGATATATTTCACAAAATTAAAAAATGGCATTGCCTGAAATAAACTGATATTTGACAACCTCCATAAGGTATTCTATTTATAATAAGAATATAACAATAACATACAATATTGTGTCATTGTAAAATGTCTTCACTGCCCACAGTGACTCTCTATGTATTACCAATATCTTTGGAGTCTTTTTAATGCTAATTTATCCAGAGGTACTATAAGTTATCGTAAGTGACCAAAACTAATCCCCTTTAAAATATAATTTTAAATAGTTTGGTTACAAACCTTTTGACTTAAAATCATCCCGGTACCG
The DNA here is from genome assembly GCA_936450465.1 of Gibbula magus. Classification (NCBI taxonomy): domain Eukaryota; kingdom Metazoa; phylum Mollusca; class Gastropoda; order Trochida; family Trochidae; genus Gibbula; species Gibbula magus. The sequence goes on along the minus strand of OW388298.1, from coordinate 10,722,989 downwards.
TCGGTATTTGCAGCAAATTTACCTTTGGCTCGGCAAGATTGACTGTAGCAGTCTTCTGATCTTCCATACATACAAGCATTTTCTCTCTTCGTTACGCAGAAGCGAGTGTCATTCCGTACAATAGTCATTGTCTGAAAGGGATAAGATAATTAGATTTTAATTTTGGCCATATATATTTCGAGAAGCAATTGTGGAGTTGTTATTATAAAATCGATAATAAGAAGACATTACTGTCAGCATTCTCATCATGCTGGTTCTGATGGCAACCTTCTTCTAATTGTAAATGCGAGCTTCTCATTTTCGAACTTCATTAATATAATCAGCGCACTTTTCAAATTTGGATGAAGTTGTCCCCCTTTAAATCACAATAAACAGAACAAAATCACAAAATAGGTTAATGATTGTTTAAAACAAAAACATGGTTCCATTGTCGAACTCCAATGGTATTCATGCCCTCAAGACACAAGCCAAATGTGGTTGTACTACATTTGAAAGTATTTGAAAAAAACTGATCCCTTTAAAGATTCCATTTACAGTCCATCAACATGGAACAACGCAATCACCAGCTTGTTATCTTCAAAATACAACAAGGAACTTTCTATCAACCTCAAGTCTAACACCAAATTTGGCTAAATTTTTCTAATTAAAGCTGTCCCTTTTGGAGATACAATAAACCGAGTTAAAAGGCATCAACTTCAGAAAAATAACCATGCGCTGTCAAAGCAACAAACTAAATCTTAGATGGTTTCTGCGTGGACGGTACTCAAACCAATATCCCCCTTCCCCATTTGTAATTAATAATAGGTACAAAAAGAAACTGTGCTTTGAATCATCTTACGGTTTTATTCAGTTATTCAGTTACATTTGAAATATTAGACAATGAAGCACCAAAACGGGTAGACAAACACATTCTGTGTTGCAAATGCTGTCAGAAGCTCGTTCTTATGAGCGTCAGCGTTCCTAGAGATCGTTGAACACACGACGGGTCAAAGAGGAATATCCAACCTCGATATCGAGTATGTCTTCCATTTTCCTGAATCGTTGCATCACAACAATGCCTCATCGACCCAATCAGACATGTCAGGAAGACTTGAGGAATGTTATTCGAACTTCTGTCAGCTCTTGCAAAGTCACTGGAAGATGTCGCTTGCGACATATTCTCCGCTCCATTTCATTCCATATATCCTCAATGGGAGATAGATCAGGTGAATTCTGAGAGGCAGAGGGTCAACATTAATCTGTTGAATAAACATCTGTACAAACCGTGTGTTGCCCGCTCTAGCATTGTCCTGCAGCAGAATAACACCAGGGCCATGACGTTGAAGGAAGGGGAGGATCACAGGGGCAACAATTTGATCATGTATCGAACACAAGTGATGTTGTGCTGGACAACCACAGCTTCAGTTCGGTTCTGTGGACATGTTGGCAGCCATTGGTATCTGAATTCAGCCGTGTAGAGGAATGTCCTCCACCATTAAAGAAGATGTCTGATGTGATGCTTGCACCACTGCAACTGATTATGTCAACGAGGTCGTGTAAGAATTGGTCGAATTGCAGGTCGATGATCAAAACAGTGTAAGGGTGAATTCTCCTTAGTTAGGAACGGTTCTGGCTGTTGTTACAGGATATTGCAACTACTTGATCACGTTGTGCATTTGACAGTCGTGTCATATTGCATTTTCTCTTAATGAATAGCCAAAGTATTCTTTGTATTTTTAAAAGGGAGGCAGAAAAGTTTAATATTTTATTGTCATATTCTATTGTCAGCATTAACTGATTTCCACTGGTGAAAGTGGTGTGTTGTTGTTCGTGCTAATCAGATTGTAATGATTATAACGCTTGTGCATTGTTTTCTGGGGAAATGCATAACAACAATTCAATGTGGTGTTAACAAGTTTGTCAAATAAAGTATTATTCCTTAAAGATGTATAGGGATTTTTTTTTAGATGCACAGATTCTTTTGTACCTAGTATATACTGACATGGTAATATCATTTCTATTCGGAAGGTTTTTCTCATTGTCAGTGGTGACAACAAAAGTACAACACTATTCATTGATCTAACATGTTGCTTATTTTACTTACATCTGGAAGAATTCTGATTTTCTTGAAATATACTCTTCCAGTTTTCCTCTCAATATCTGCACCGCTGACGTATTTTACTATAAGAAAACATCCATATCCTTTGGACTTTAGGTTGGGAAACTCTGCAAAGTTCCATTTATTCAGAGAAACATATTCTTCAGGAGGGTTGACACTCATCAGGCAAAATATTTTCACAGCTTTGCCATGGAATTGCTGAGCAAGTGTAAATATCTTATACTCGCCATCTTTCGCCTCTGGATTGTCCATTTGTACGTCCAAGCATGTATTGTTCGGTACCTAGCTGTTATTCCACCCCATATTGTAACTGAAGCACCACCGAAACAATTCTGAAACAGGCCTGAGCACTGTGTTTTGCCACGTTGGCTGTAGAGATGTTGGCAGCCATCAGTATCTAGGTTCAACCGTGAAGAGAAAGGTTCTCCACCACTGAAGAGGATGTCTGATGTGACGACTGCACCACTACAACTGATTATGTCAATGAGGGTGTGTAAGAATTGGTCGAATTGCAGGTCGATGTGCACAAAGAGTGTTCGGATGCATTCTCCTTAGTTAGTAACGATTCTTGCTGTTGTTACAGGATATTGCAACTTCTTGATTACGTTGTGCATTTGACAGTCGTGTCATATTGCATATTCTCTGAATAAATAGCCAAAGTATTCTTTGTATTTTTAAAAGGGAGGCAGAAAGTTTCATGTTTTATTGTCAGCATTCATTGATTTCCACTGGTGAAAGTGGTGTGTTGTTGTTCGTGCTAATGAAGTGTTAATGATTATAACGCCTGATGTGCATTGTTTTCTTGCGGAAATGCATAAAAACAATTCAATGTGGTGTTAACAAGTTTGTCAAATACAGTCCTATTCCTTAAAGATGTATAGTGATTTTTGTTAGATGCACAGATTCTTGTGTACCTAGTATATACTGACATTTCTATACTAAAGGTATTTCTCATTGTCAATTGGTGACAACGAAAATACAAAAAAAATAATTGACCTAAAATGTTGCTTATTTAACTTACATCTGGAAGAATTCTGATTTTCTTGAATTGTACTTTTCCAGTTTTCCTCTCAACATCTGCACCACTGACGTATTTTACTACAAGAAAACATCCATATCCTTTGGACCTTTTGTTGGGAAACTCTGCATAGTTCCATTCATTCAGAGAAACATATTCTTCAGGAGGGTTGACACTCATCAGGCAAAATATTTTCACAGCTTTGCCATGGAATTGCTGAGCAAGTGGGAATATCTTATACTCGCCATCTTTCGCCTCTGGATTGTCCATTTGTACGTCCAAGCATGTATTGTGTGGATCTTAGGAAATGAAACAATTTGCTTTAAAAAAAGTTTTAAAATGTGGAAAATGTAGAAATTTAATCAATCAATATGTTGTCATTATAAATAACCTTCTTGAACTGAAATTTGTTTCTGCGTCTTCACCAGGACGTGATAAAAGAAGCTGAAAAGACCATTTTTGACTCTTCTATCTCATCTTTAGTTAAGGAGATTCGTAAACGTCGATTTGTGTGTTTCTTAGATATGAACAGATGTTTTGAAATGTCATGTTTAGTTTAGTTGGCTTCTGAAGACATGATGTATCTTTGCTTCAGTTTTGATATCACTCCTGAATAGAAAAATTTTGCATTTTGTATGGCTACGTTTCTTTTGCATTTGAGTGTATACATTTTGCAGCAGTATAAACTGATATTTTCAAATCGTCCTAATGTAAACTTTAATGGGACGAGGAAGTACAGTAGTGAAAGTAATACTTTAAGTCAATTGTGAATCATATATTACAAATGAGATAAATCTTAAGCTCTGCCATAATTGACATAGTTGTACTTTTGCAGTATCAGTTTTGCCTTGCAAACATTGTCTTTGAACGAATTCCCATATTTCATCCTCTCCCGAGTTGTAACCCCCACACCACCCCGCTCCCACAAAAGCAATCAGATACTGCACACATGTGTTATATGCAATGTTTCCTTGTGTACGTTAATCTGATATATCAAAGAAATGTTTTATTCTAAATAGCAACACAACACTTTCTAAAACATAAACTTACAAATCAAATCACTCCTGTAGCACTTATATCCAGAACGTTTCACGAGTCTGACGTCCTTCCTGCTGAGAACTGCTGCATGCGGTAAACACTGCTTCATCTCCGCATGGTAAAACACAACTCTGCATCTTTGTTCATGGACGCAGTACTGGGCACATTGCAGGAACGTCTGTTTTAAAATCAAGTTTGCCTTCTGGTGCAGGACTAAATCATAAAACAACAACACGAAGGAAGTAAGTGTTATATTCATCATCTGGTGACAACAGATAAGTCGTCAATTCAATATTGCCTTCTGCTCTGTAAGTCTTGAAACACCAACACTAGAGAGGTCTAAAATGTGAAAACTATTTCTTTAGCATAGGTCAAGCTTGTAGGAGAAAATGGGTCAATTCAGGATATATGTCCTTGATTAAACTGTACAAACAGCAAAATACTGATGTCAAAATTTATGAAGAAAGTGTTGAAAAAGTGTCATGAATATTAATGCTCTATCTGCGAGCACGGCTAAAATGACTGTATCTAAGCCAGGGAAACAGAAATTATACCATGACACAAACATGATACTATGGAATGTTACCTTCTTCTTAAGTGCTTAACTGATATTAAGGTTACATACGACAGGGTCAAGTTACTTTTTGTTGTAAGTTATACCTGAACATAATTCCCAGATGTGTTTATAATTCATGGTGTTTTTCTTGATTTGGTATCCAACTGACAAGACCTCAATTACTGCCGCGACATTTGTAGTTTTTAAAAATTGAAATTAAATTAACTTATTCGCAATACTCTTTCCAATTTAAAAACATATTCGTTCCTAATTTAAATTCATTTAAAGGGGCAGTAGCACGTTTTTTTGCTCAAATAAGTCGATGAAATGTATTTGAAAAATAATTTTACCAATAGTAAAACACCCTTATTTCTTTGGAAAATCAAGTTTAAAATGAGTGAATATGGCTCAGTAAGGCCATGGGAATCGTTTTTGTGATTCAAAATAATAAATTGTGTTCACAATAAAATGGCCGCCATGCATGTTTTGCTTTATGCGCAACAACTTTATTACCACTACGGATAATTGGTCTGTGTAATAAGATGTTTTATCCTAAATTTAAATGACACTAACTATCATATAAATAGGAAATTAAAAAAAAAATTGTTTGCAAAAAAGCGTGCTACAGCCCCTTTAAATGATTCACATAATTGTTCGAAATTTTACCCGAAACATGGTTAAGGTTTGGTAGCTGTTTTTGTTTCTTTTCAGAAAGTCTGTCCACCAAGTAGAGTATATATCATGCAAATTGGTTTTCATTGTAACATCAATATAATTACGTCAAATGTTATGTAAAATATTATCTTTTATCCATGTCTGCCACACTCATTCTTAGCCAGCTCCATAAGGAATATGGATGAAAAAATTTGTTTACGGGCGTACGAGATATTTTTAATTAATATATCATGTACGTACGTAGTAAAATATCACATACGTAGGGGAAAGCGGGGATGGTTCTGACACCTCCGCTAACTATTAATTATTGCAGTTTCCTCAACGTTACTTTGTTCACATACTTGTAGTTAGAAGGGAATAGACTCAAAACACATGTTTGGTGAACCACACGGCAAAGACGCGTATATGACAGACACATACATTTTTTGACACCTTCATAAACATTGCCATGATAAGACGAGTCGTCGATGTATGATTGGTTAAGATTGTTTTCCACATTCATGTCTTCTCTTGAATATCACAAATAGAATATAGAAACATTTTGCAATAATTTTAATATAAATATTTTTAGCGAGTTTCCAGAACGTTTAACTACTTTTGATTCATCTTTTATCCGTTGATTGATTTCTATAAGAGATGTATAGGATTATTTAGTGCTGTAAGGATAAAATATCCTGGATGTCGGTTTTGATTACTTATCTTGATGGTTTCTCATGTAAGTTGTGGTTAAAGAATAGCAGAAAACTGCAGAGGTAGTTTATAGTTATACTTGATGTTGGTTCATATTCATTTAATTTTCATGTTTACTTCATTGCAATAAACTTATTTTTCAGCAAAAGCAGTATGTGTCTGGATGTGCCCCACCCCTAGTCCGAAGTATCCCTGCCAGTGGGGTAACTTCAGACAATGTGGACATCTTTCAAAATCTGATACACTTATTTTACTACGAGAGGAAGCACTCTAATTAAAGGCATATACATAGATAAGATACTAAGCTTTATTGAGGCATGTATCATGGCTTTCATATCTTAGTATTTAATAGTCCAGGAACATTTGCCTAAAAATCGTCCGAACCATCCCTGCTCTCCCCTATATAGTCAAATATCTCGTACCACATACGAACATAAAACTATTGTTGTTTTGATAAAGACTGGCGGGGATACTTTCAACATTATATGCTGTGACCCAAACATTACCTGGAACTGATATTAATTCTCCTGACATGATGAAAACATTATGACTTATTCATATATTTGTATATGGAACTGTGCCGTTAGGATGCAGCCAGTGAGACTGAAAACTGTTGATTTAAATACATTTAAACATTTATCAATATCATGAATTATCAATAATCTAACAAACGCAGAACGTTTTCGTAAGGCAAAGTAGAGACACGAGTTATTTGTCAACATAATTTATAAAAGTAAATTTCATATAATAAAGAACAACTATTGAATAAAATCAAATAAAATGCTTCTAAACTATAAAATGGATGATGGTACATATAGAATACTAAATGATGTCCCGTTTGATAACATGTTTATGAAACGAGTGAAAGGTTGAACCAATGAAATATCGTGACGTGAAAGTTAATGATCGTGTTCATCATCCTACTCAACTTGGGTTTGCTCGATTTGAAGTCATTTCAGTGGCTGGCTACTTTTAGTTTTTTAGGCCATTTCCCTTATTATACATTCAGGATATTAGGAAGTGTTACAGATTAAAACACCCAGGTCGTGCAGAAAACTGAATAATACAATCCCAAATTGACTATAAATAAAGCAAATAATTACATGAAACGTATTTAAGATTGACATTCTTTGGGACTCTATAAGTGTTTTTAACGAGGCGTCTGCACTGCACTCCACTGCACACCCCTGCTGAACAAACCTGCTATTTGTCACACTATAAAATACATTTGTATATGTTTGTGTATATATATATATATATATATATGTAAAGAATGTATGCCACCTGACATGACTGGATCAACTACAGTCTTGATTTGCCTCTTTATCCTCAAATTTCAGCATAGAGTTGCTTTTAAATAATGCATGTTCGTATCGGTTTTGTGATAAACTTTTTCTTGTGATTTTGCATTTTACACATTCTTGATATAGTCCTAAAATGTATACCTTGATTCATACTCTTTAAAAAAAATGAGCGGGAAAATGTTATTCATGTTTGAATTCCACAAATGTAGTTGTCCCCTGGTATTCGACTCAACAACAGGGTAACTTCCCTATAGGAGTGATGAGAGTTGGGTTTATCAAATATATCCAAATCTCTATTCTTCCACACACAAACACAATTTCGAGGAGAACTACATAGAAATCAAAAGTTCAACCCATGTTTGAATATCCATGTTACTGTTCCTGATTTCAAATAAGAGTGCGTTTGCTGTCATTGTTGCTTTATCTGCAAGATAATGTATTGCTTTGATGTATCTCTGTTTGATAACAGATCTACACTAGTACACATTCTTGTAGTTTTTTTGGGACGAGTCCCACATCCATAGAGTCAGCACTGAGTGTACCAACAGTTTACCCATTCGGCCACCATGACTTGATAAGTACGAGAATATTTACTGTTGCAGATAGGTGATCCTAAGTAAACCAATGTTACATGTGTACATTTTATAAATGGCATGTATTTCTATAGGGGGTTTCATCAATAAAACATAGTTATTGATAGAATATCCACAAATACAAACACTTTATCATAAGATCGATCAATAATGTCATGTTAAGACAAAGTAAGGTTTCCAGATTCATAGTGCCCATGACTTCACTTCTCGTTATTTTTATCTTTTAGATAACGCATGCTAGATTTAATCCAACTGTCAAATAAAACGTCATCAAAATACTACAAAGATTCAACAGGATCATCATCCTGTATTAACGACATAGGCCTACGTAAACAGGATTGTCCCCTTGAATTTCGTTTCCACAACATGCTCAGATAGAATATTGGGGACTAGATGTGTTGTTAAAGAAAAGTAATTTAAATGTACATCAATTATTTCTTCAAATTTAAACTCCGTATTAGATAACATTCATTAGATTTGGTTTTGAATTCACATAAATGGAATATTTGCAAATGCATAAAATATACAGCTGTATCCCCAAAGTTTACATACTTGTGTATTTGAGAGCAAATATCATGAAATCTTGGATGTCTTTGATGAGCTGGCGTGATTTATCATAGAAAAAACAAAGCAGTGAGCATAAAACACGGTACAAGGGCAGTTGATGAGAAAATTACTCACATGGTTTAACTGAACCATGTACATTCGTTTTAGATCATTTTTTTTATTGATTCAGGTGTATTATTTAGGCATTGGTGACACTTATTTGCCTTTTTGTGAGAGAACTTTGTTTCAGTATGAATAAGTATGAATAAGTTGAATGTTTAATTTGTTTTATGATTCAGATTGAAATGAACTACATTCATGGACATTCATGGACACTTAATCATACATAAATCAACATAATTAATATCACAACTGAATGCTTCAATGCAGGCAAGAGGATGACATTTTTCTCTATGGTATCAAGTATGGACTATTTTTCTCTTTGACATTTTCAACGTTAAATACATACACGTGTATCTTTATCGATTGAATGTCGGGTGGATAACAATTTAAGCAAAACACCATGAATTATTAAAACATCTGGGCATTCATTTCAGGTATAATTTACAACAAACAGTAACTTGCCTCTGTCGTATGTAACCTTAATATCAGTCAAGCACTTAAGAAGAAAGTAACATTCCATAGTCTCGTGTTTGTGTCATAGAGTTATGTCTGTTTTTCTTCAACTCTAGTTTAAAAACAGTCATTTTAGTCGTGCTCGCAGACAGAGCATCAATATTCATGACACTTTTTCAACACTTTCTTCATAAATGTTGACATCAGTATTTTGCTGTTTGTACAGTTGAATCAAGGACATAACCTTATCCTGAATTGATCCATTTTCTCCTACAAGCTTGACCTATGCTTAAGAAAAAGTTTTCATATAACAGGCCTCTTTAGTGTTGGTGTTTCAAGACTTAGAGAGCAGAAGGTAACATTGAATTGACGACTTATCTGTTGTCACCAGATGATGAATATAACACTTACTTTCTTCGTGTTGTTGTTTTATGATTTAGTCCTGCACCAGAAGGCAAACTTGATTTTAAAACAGACGTTCCTGCAATGTGCCCAGTACTGCGTCCATGAACACAGATGCAGAGTTGTGTTTTACCATGCGGCGATAAAGCAGTGCTTACCACACACAGCAGTTCTCAGCAGGAACGACACCAGACTCGTGAAACGTTCTGGATATAAGTGCTACAGGAGTGATTTGATTTGTGAGTTTATGTTCCAGCAAGTGATGTGTTGCTATTTAGAATAAACAGTTGTTTGATATATTAGATAAAATTACACAAGCAAATATTGCATATAATGAAAATACCGTTGTAGTGGAGGGGAGGGGTTATAACTTGGGAGAGGATAAAATATGGGAATTCGTTTCAAAGACAATGTTTGCTAGGCAAAACTGATACTTCAAAGTAAAACTTTGTAAATTATGGCAGACCTTATGATTTATCTCATTTGTAATATTTGATTCATAATTGACTTAAAACAATACTTTCACTACTGTACATCCTTGTCCCATTATAGTTGACATTAAGACGATTTGAAAATATCAGTTTATACTGCAGCAAACTGTATACTCTCAACTGCAAAAGAAACGTCACCATACAAAACGACAGATTATTCAATTCACGAGTGATAAACACAACTGAAACAAAGTTACATCATGTCTTCAGAGGCCAACTAAACTAAACTTTTCAAAACATTATCTGTTCATATTTCTGAGAAATACACGTTTTACGAATTCTCAAAATTGTCGTTTACGAATCTCCGTTACTAAAGATGAAATAAAAGAGTATTTTATGACATCCTACGGTAAATACGTATCGACATATTTCAGTTCAAGAAGTTTATTTTTGTTGACAACATATTAATTAATTAAATTTCTACATTTTACACCTTTTTCACTTAAATGCAAAACACCCAGGCCAAAAAACATGATTTCAGCACCTTACGTGTATTTGAACTGATAAGTAAGAGAAGCATTATACTTTGAAATTATGAGTACTTCTTTACTGAACCTGTGTCTTTCAAATACATTGAAAATCTACTTACTCCGGTAATTTGTTTGTTGCAATGATGAAAATGTTGTGACATTTCTTTACGGTTGAATGTATATATATCAGAGTTTTTTTAAACTGTTATCTAAATTGTTTCATTTCCTAAGATCCACACAATACATGCTTGGACGTACAAATGGACAATGCAGAAGCGAAAGATGGCGAGTATAAGGTATCCACACTTGCTCAGCAATTCCATGGCAAAGCTGTGAAAATATTTTGCCTGATGAGTGTCAACCCTCCTGAAGAATATGTTTCTCTGAATGAATGGAACTTTGCAGAGTTTCCCAACCTAAAGTCCAAAGGATATGGATGTTTTCTTATAGTAAAATACGTCAGCGGTGCAGATATTGAGAGGAAAACTGGAAGAGTACATTTCAAGAAAATCAGAATTCTTCCAGATGTAAGTAAAATAAGCAACATGTTAGATCAATGAATATTGTTGTACTTTCGTTGTCACCACTGACAATGAGAACAACCTTCCGAATAGAAATGATACTACCATGTCGGTATATACTAGGTACAAAAGAATCTGTGCTTCTAAAAAAATCCCTATACATCTTTAAGGAATAATACTTTATTTGACAAACTTGTTAACACCACATTGAATTGTTGTTATGCATTTCCCCAGAAAACAATGCACAAGCGTTATAATCATTACTACCTGATTAGCACGAACAACAACACACCACTTTCACCAGTGGAAATCAGTTAATGCTGACAATAAAATATGACAATAAAATATGAAACTTTTCTGCCTCCCTTTTAAAAATACAAAGAATACTTTGGCTATTCATTAAGAGAATATGCAATATGACACGACTGTCAAATGCACAACGTGATCTAGTAGTTGCAATATCCTGTAACAACAGCCAGAACCGTTCCTAACTAAGGAGAATTCACCCTTACACTGTTTGGATCATCGACCTGCAATTCGACCAATTCTTACACGACCTCATTGACATAACCAGTTGCAGTGGTGCAAGCATCACATCAGACATCTTCTTTAATGGTGGAGGACATTCCTCTACACGGCTGAATTCAGATACCAATGGCTGCCAACATGTCCACAGAACCGAACTGAAGCTGTGGTTGTCCAGGACAACATCACTTGTGTTCGATACATGATCAGATTGTTGCCCCTGTGATCCTCCCCTTCCTTCAACGTCATGGCTCTGGTGTTATTCTGCTGCAGGACAACGTATGGTTTGTCCCGATGTTTATGCAGCAGAATAATGTTGACTTTCTGCCATGGCTGTGAATTCACCTGATCTATCTCCCATTGAGGACATATGAAATGAAATGGAGCGGAGAATATGTTGCCTACGACACCCTCCAGAGCATTACAAGAGCTGACAGCAGCACTCAATAGGATTTCAAATAACATTTCTCAAATCTTCCTGACACGTCTGATTGGGTCGATGAGGTTGGATTGAGGTTGGATATTCCTCTTTGACGCCTTATGTATTCAACGATCTCTAGGAACGCTGACGCTCATAAGAGCGAGCTACTGGCAGTATTTGCTACACATATTGTGTTTTTCTCTACCCATTTTGGTGCTTCGTTGTCTAATATTTCGAATATAACCGAATATCTGAATAAAACCGTATGATGATTCAAAGCACAGATTCTTTTTTTTGTACCTATTATAAATTACAAATGGGGAAGGGGAATATAGGTTTGAGTACCGTCCAGGCAGAAACCATCTAAGATTTAGTTTGTTGCTTTGTTCGACAGCGCATGGTTATTTTTCTGAAGTTGATGCCTTTTAACTCGGTTTATTGTATCTCCAAAAGGGACAGCTTTACCCAGAAACATTTAGCCAAATTTGGTGTTAGACTTGAGGTTGATAGAAAGTTCCTTGTTGTATTTTGAAGATAATAAGCTGGTGATTGCGTTGTTCCATTTTAATGGACTGTAAATGGAATCTTTAAAGGGATGAGTTTTTTTTCAAATACTTTCCGATGTAGTACAACCACATTTGGCTTGTTTCTTGAGGGCATGAATACCCTTGGAGTTCAACAATGGAACCATGTTTTGTTTTTAACAATCATTGACCTATGTTGTGTTTTTGTTCTGTTTATTGTGAATTAAAGAGGGACAATTTCCCCCAAATTTGAAATGTGCGCTGAGCAATTTATATATTAATGAAGTTCAAAAATGAGAAGCTCGCATTTCCAATTAGAAGAAGGTTGCCATGAGAACCAGCATGATGAGAATGCTGACAGCAATGTCTTCTTGTTATCGTTTTTATAATAACAACTCCTCAATTGCTTCTTGAAATATATATGGCCAAAATTAAAATCTAATTATCTTATCCCTTTCAGACAATGACTATTGTACGTAATGACACTCGCTTCTGCGTAACAAAGAGAGAAAATGCTTGTATGTATGGAAGATCAGAAGACTGTTACAGTCAATCTTGCGGAGCCAAAGGTAAATTTGCGGCGGATACAAGTGGTACTGGGATGATTTTAAGTCGAAAGGTTTGTAACCAAGTATTTAAAATTATATATTAAGGTCACTTATACTTATACTTATAGTACCAGATAAATCAGCATTAAGAAGACTCCAACGATATTGGTAATACATAGAGAGTCACTGTGGGCAGTGAAGACATTTTATAATGACACAATATTGTCCTTTATGTCAATGAATTAAATGTTGTATGTTATTGTTATACTCTTATTATACATAGAATACTTAATGGAGGTTGTCAAATATCAGTTTATTTCAGGCAATGCCATTTTTTAATTTTGTGATTTATATCAAGTGACCTTTATTTAGTATATGGAGGGTGGACTTTATGAATGAGCTTCAATGCATATTGATCCAGTACTATGAACCTCTTTTAACAGCTAAAATGGAAGAAGTATGGATGGAAAGCTCATGATCCAAAAGTAAAAAGATACAAAAATGGTTTGGACGTAGATGTTTTTTGTGGAAGCAGGTGTGGGGGATGTGACGTGGATGGGGAGATGCTGCTCTATCCATATCCTTAGCAGTGTCAGTGTGTGGGTGAAATGTGGAGGCAAGTGTGGTGGATTTGACGTGATGGGGGAGATGCTGCTCTATCCACATCCACAGTAGTGTTCTTATATTGGTGATATGTGGATGTATTATACACCAGGGAGTCCGTCAAATGTACCTGCCACACCTTACTTGGTATTTAGCTTGTAATTTTAAGCTGATTTGATAGACACCAGTTTCAAAAATCGCATCCGATGTATATTATTTCATGCCATCATCAATTTTACAATTGTAATGAGCTAATTCTATTCGTTACATGCATATGTCATACTTTATGTTTGTTTTTAAACATTGTTTGCAAAACATTAATAGATGGTAGTATAAAAAGGGATGATTTTGCCAAATTTGTCACATCTTTTGTCATTTAATAACTAATTTGCTCTGTCATCCATGTTGGTCATATATATGGTTTTCTGAGGAGTTTGTATCCTATCCAAAGACACCACATGTATATTTATTACCCTTTAGATAAATTTCTTGAATTCTGATTGGTCAACAGCCAATGCATACGAAACCATGTAAGTGGATTTGCATGGATGTAACAACCATACAGCCCGTCAAGACAGGCCATGTAACAAGCTAAATGGAGTTTAGAGATGACTTTGACATTAGATGGAATTCGTAAATAACAGTTGCTTGACTCGGAATTTCATAATCAAAATTACAATTACAGACATCTTATATTCTTTAGCTTATGATACAGAGTTACCTCCCTTGATATTAATCAGACAATTTTTTAGTTTCCCTTTCTGCTAAGTGCAGAGGTTGTTTTTATGTTAAACGGTAATAGCTATAAAGCCTATATATTTGTTTTCGGAATGAGTCAAATAAGTGTGAATACTAGATCTTAAGGTAAATAAATTCGTTACACATGCTTTTACATAGTGCTCAGGACTGTAAAACCTTGTATATTCAGTATGTCCTTCAGTTGTGATAACTTTTGATAAATATTTAGTTATAACTTATTTAACGTAACAAACACAACTTAAGAATTAGTTTGTACCAAAGATAGCAGCTTTCTGAAGTCCATATGGACAGTTTAAATAACCTTGATGGTTCCTTGTTTGTTGGACAGTTCTATCCCAGTTGGAACATTGTTGAGTTGGGACACTTAACAAGATTGGATGTGAGAATAACAGTTTTAAGTTTTCTTTTATGTTCTGCTGATCTCTTATATTATTACCATTGTGGTGAGAAGTTCTGTTTTTCTAGCATTCTACTTTTCTCAATCCGGTGACAATTATTTTTATGGATATTCCAATGTACCCTGGACTTTGTAACCCTTGTATTTAGAGCCAATTAACATTGTCCTGTGTTTGGTGTGGTGTGGTGTGGTGTGGTGTGGTGTGGTGTGGTGTGGTGTGGTACAGAGCTGTTATTTCGTTAATTGAATCTAAATACTGTAATAAACAATGTTTCATCACTCGTCCTGGCATAATGTCTGGTTTTAACTCATTAAACAAGTGATTGAACCTGGGTTACGCTTCCTAAGACACAGGTATGTGTGACCTCTCTTAACGAGATAGTAATAGCCTTTGGATTATCTACAATGTGATCATTTGCATGAATACCTCACTCCTTTTCACAGTGCAAGGTTGTCACACATTGTAAACGTCTTGTTTATGACACTGTTTTCTTTGTTAACAATAATGTAAGCAAAACAAAAGCATGGGGTTAAGTAGGACGAATGTATTCATCATTTTATTGTGTGAATTAAAAAATGTATTAATGAATCAAACAACTAAAACAAAAACATGTGATCTGAAGGAGGCAGTGAACGCACGTGACCTGTCACTTGCAATCAACAATGGTGTCAATTGCAAATTGGATCGTCCAATGACTAATAAGATGTGCAAGACAGCATACTCAAATAGAGTGCCTCAAATGATCAGTAGTGATTGATATGTAATTGGTATTTGTTTATGGTACATGTTTCCATTGATAACAATCACCACAGCAAATCAAAAGGTAATCAGGTCGCTGCTAATATCCACATCAAACTAAAATTCCTCTTCGCTGGCAAGTTTCAATGGGACATTCTAATCAACGCAAGTGAATTATGTATAACTGAGATTATCTCTCAAACACGTCTTAGTGGAGCACAGTGGTGTAGTGGTTAGCGTGCTGGCCTCTCACATCAAAGGCCCTGGTTCGATTCCCGGTGGAGACACCATAAATTTGTGACCTAGGTCTCAAACTGTGTTGTGACCCTGGGCCAGGCACTTGATCCACATTGCACACAGTTCACCAACTGTTTAAATGGTACCTGAACACAGGGAAGGGAAGGAAAGGACACTTAAAGTTCAATTCCTTTAGGGTAATAATACACATTGTGTGCATGGAAATAGCGCTATACAAATGGACTATTATTATAATTATCTAAAACAACCCTATAACATGGTTATATTTGGGATAACACTACCTTCAATAGTATAAATTCTTGTACTGCGCCGATTTACGTTTATCAGAGGGGTGTTGAATGTAAAATTAGCTTAACTTTCGATTGTTGGACCTCGATTCTTGTCGAGGCAAAATGGTTGTGTGGTAAGCTGTTGGTACATGGTACAGTCAATGCTGGCAATAGTTGCCTTACTCTGAGGGCGTGTGTTCAAATCCCACATGGGACTCGGACCGAAAACAGTACAAGAATTTGTACTATTGAAGGTAGTGTTATCCCAAATATAACCATGTTATATTTCTTCACTATCTAAATGGCAAGTATTTCTAAAACAACCCTAGCAAACAAGCGGATAGCATGAGCAGTTGACTGTCAAATGACAACAATCACCCAAATCTCATTCCAGGTTTTAAAAATCTGGTGTTGCTATATCAATTTATCTTATCTTATATGAACCAGTTTATCTTGATTGTGATGTCACATTGCGGACAAAATTAGATGATGAAATACATGAATAAGCAAATTTATATTGAAGCAAAAATCTGTATGTAACTTTACCGAACTACTCCATACACATATCATCTAACCAATGGAACAAGAGTTTCACGAGGGCGGCAAATCAAAATCAAGTTCAAATGTGACTCCCTCCCCTTGGACAAGATTAATTTTACTTTCCAGCTTCCTCCTTCCTGTGTGAATAATACATAAAGATCATCATGTCTAGAAAACATCACAGAAACTCAATGAGTATAATAAGAGCATAGTCTTCAGCAATGCCCCTACGCTACCACACAACAAAGCAAAACATTCTAGACACTGAAGATGTTTTCATTTAACAAAGGCAACTTTAACAATTGCACTTTTTTCCCCTCATAAATTAAGCAATTTAGTAAGGAATTTGAAACAATAAATCGTAAGATAATTCATGTCTCCAAGAATTGATTAGATCTTTTGTAAGGTGATCAACTCCCGCATCTCCGCCACGTGATCAGGTTCGTTTTGAGGAAGTCATCTCGCCATGTAGAAGTCAATGATGCAAGATTGTTCTTAGATTTTCTCATACTAAGAGACAAATTAAACCAGCTTTATCTCAATCAAGTATTCATATCTATCTTTATAGTCATAATGTGTGATCTGATTCTCCAGATTCCCCTGTTTTTAAAAGCGACCAAACGTTTTATTTATTTTATTTTGTTTTATTCTTGTGACACATGTACATGATGATGAACAACTCTAATGGCAAACTGCCAGAAATAAAGTGGAAGAGATGCCAATGTATTTTTCTGTTTCTGTGTATCTGACAACAATAGTTAAAGTAATGTCATGACAATATGGGGTTGCATTCACCAGATTACAGTATAAAACAGAAAGGGACCATTTAATTTATTTTCAAAATTGACCATGCCGCAACACTTCATCTTGGTTGTCCACCTTATCATGACGTCAACTTCATCGATATTCGGTTAAGACTGTTCTTTATATAGGTTGATCTATGTTTTCGACTCCAAACATTTTAATTCAAGAAACGTCTCAATATTTGGAAAGTAACGTGAAACATTAAACAATTTCCTTTTGAGTTCTGGAGCATAACCAATTATATCCATTTCTCGGAACAATTCCTTTTCTTGTTATATTTTTCTCCGAATTTCCTTTTGAGAATACACTTTGGCAGGCACTAGGCACATGATAGTACAGCAACACCTTTTCTTCTCCCTTCACTACAACCTCTATTTACAACGGTTATCAGAAAAGGGCAGACACTGTAGTCCAATAAAAAATTAATGTGGTTTGTATTCTAATCCGCTCTGAGCTTTTGTTTTACATTTAATAAATCGAATGGGTTGTATGCTACATTATTTTAGATTAAGATATGTTTGGCTGAATTGATTTGATGCACTCGAATAATCATCACATACCCCTCCAGCCCCCTCCCTCTCTCCCCCATGGTTAAGACACACAGGCACAAAAGTGACAACTCCTCACATGTCAGCCTCACATTAACACCCCATCTACCCAACATCACGTCAAACTCCCGTCCACTCACTCAAGTCACATTCACCAGGTTTGTAAAACACCCAGAAACTGAGTCAGATATAGATAGAGTAACACCGAACCCTACCCCACATCAACCTCAATCCACTCCCTTTGACAAAGTCACAGTAAACACATACGACAAAACAAACTGACACTTCAACTGGTGTATATGTAGCATCATGAAATCACATCACGACCAATTTTAAACCTTCCCAAACCTTCCCTTTGATGAAAAACATTGAGGTTATATATCTTCACAATTTTATTAAACAAAAACAAAAAAACAGTGTGGGTACATATCACAAATTGATGAAGACAAGTGTGGGTACATATCACAATTTGATGAAAACCCAGTTTGGGTAAAATGTATGGATATATATCATCACAATTTGATGAAAAATAGGGTGGGTACATATCACAATTTTATGAAAAATTGTGAGGGTACATATCACAATCTGATGAAAAGTTGTGTGGTTATATATCATCAAAATTTGATGAAAAACAGTGAGGTTATATATCATCACAATTTGATGAAAAAAGTGTGGTTATATATCATCATAATTTGATTTAAAAACGTGTGGGTAAATATGACAATTTGATGAAAACCAGGGTGGGTACATATCACAATTTGATGAAAACCGGCGGTTGTACATATCATCACAATTTGACGAAAGCAAAAAGATTTTGTTTCTTGAAACATTTCTAGAGATATAACATCATACTTCATAATTTAACATTTCAGTATTACTAACCTTCTTGGCCTTCTGTGCATATAAAACCTCTATAGATACAATTGGTTGGTTCCCACTGACAAGAATATATATCATTCTATGAAGAGCTTGAAATGGAGCCTGAAGTTGACATTTCGTGCTGAGCTGAGCTGTGCTGAGACACCAGCATGTCAGTTCTTACATATAGAAAGAGCCCTTGCCTCAGAACGGTTTAGTAAATACATTTACCACTTAGTGAATATATGTGTTGACAGAAGACAGACGTTTTTGCAACAATACCATTGGACAATTGAAACTGCAACAACTGAATTGATGAACTTACTCCATTAACGGAATATGAATATTTCATTTGCTTCCTTTGTTTTGTTGTTTCATGATTTGGTTCTAGACCAAAACAAATACTTTACTTTCAAACATACGTTCCTGCATTGTGCCCAGGACTGTGTCCATGAGCACAGATGCAGGGCTGTGTCTTGCTATGCAGATATGAGGACGTGTTTAGCACACGGAGCGGTTCTCATCAGAAAAGATGCCAGGCTCGGGAAACGTCCTGGATATAAGGGAAACAGGAGTGATCTGCTTTGTAAGTTTTGTTATGACAATCCTTTTGCTACGCTTGCTTATGGATGTCTATGGGAACAGAGTTTCAAAGTAATCTTGCATATACAAATACCGAAATGGGACAGAATGCCTGAAGTGTCAACCCCAAAGACCAAAAGCCTTGTTGTTGAAGAGTCATTTTGTATTTTTCATAACATTTTATTTGGCTTTGATACTTTCCAAAATACCATATTTGCCAATTTGAGTTCAGATCATTTCACTCGACTTTTAACTGTTAAGTGAACTAATGAAATTAAACATGATAGAAATATGGACGGATGATATTGTTTCAACTGTTGAAATAATATTTATTATTCCGTTAAACTGTTACCAGTGTCTCGTTCCAGTCACCGACCCAGCTGTTTATCGATGTTTCTTGTGGATGCAATTGAGTCTGTTGAGTAATAAAAACATATGTAAATTGTTTTTCACAAACCATAATTGAAATATATTTTCTTCTTAGATTCACCCAATACATGCTTAGACGTACAATTGGACCATCCTGAGGCGAAAGATGGCGAGTATGAGATTTTCCCATTAGCTCATCAATTCCATGGCAAAGCTGTTAAAGTATTTTGCCTGATGAGTGTCAACCCTCCAGAAGAATACGTCTCTCTGAATGATCAGAACTATGGAGATTTTCCCAACAGAGAGTCCAATTCATATGGATGTAATGTTCAAGGAAAATATGTCAGCGGTGCAGATGTCAAGAAGAAAACTGGAAAGGTTCAATACAAGAAAATCAGAGTTGTACCAGATGTAAGTTAAAAAAACATTTATAAAATTAATTATGTCTTTTTACTTTGTGTGACACTGTTGACAATAATTTAAAACGTTTCTGTTAGTTCAGATTGTAAATAGAATGATTTGGTTATGTTGGTAGTTGAAATATTGTGCTGAATGTTATCTCCTGCCATGAAGAAGAACAGGGTTATATTTTTTTAGTGTATGTATCAAGGAAAATATGTCAGCGGTGCAGATGTCGAGAATAAAACTCGAAGAGTCTAATACAAGATTTCACCAGATTTAAGTTAAATAAGCAATGTTTCAAATCAACGACATTATGGAGCATGATGATGACCATGTCTTATTGTTATCATTATTATCAGAACAATCTCCCAATTCTTTCTCCAAACATCTGAATCAAATTGCCCCAACTTTCGTCATTAGCAAGTTTCAAATTGAATTGTAACATCCCTTTCAGACAATGACTATTGTACGAAATGACACTCGCTTCTGCGTAACAAAGAGAGAAAATGCTTGTATGTATGGAAGATCAGAAGACTGCTTCAGTCCATCTTGCGGAGCCATAGGTACATTTTCTGGAAGTACAGACGGAACTGGGATGAAATTAAACCAAAAGGTGTGTAACAAATTTAAAATAATGTTTATGGTCACTTACGAAAGCTTTTGATAGTCATAAGCCAATGTTGGTATGTGGTCATAACTCAGCACTTAGAAGGTGAGATTATATCTGATTTATCACTGCGACAAGTGAAAATATAACATATCTATTATATAACTAGCAATGAAATATGTGATTATAAGATGAAAATATAATCCATATTTGCACAAAAGCAGTAGAAAGGCATATTTTCACTGCAGTGAAAATATAACTCATATTTCCACTGCAGTGACTAACGTGTGGCCGGAATTACTGTTCATGATTGTCTCCCTTTGAAATGAAATTATAAGTGATTACCTCCCTTGCTTTCCACGTCTTACGGTGAACGCCAATGTTGTGATGTTACAGTCAGTGACTGTTGACCTTGTGTGGTGTTAATAGCATATTCAACATTCCTTAACACTTTGAACTTGATTTATTCTTGATATGTAGCATAGTAGTTCTTGTTGAGGCGAGAGGTATGTGACAGACAATAACGAACGTCACTCGCTGTATGATGTGTATCACTTCGCGTTTGAAATAACGACACAACTTGCATTTTTCAATGTCTTAGGCATCTTCACTTGACTAGATGGTTCTGTAAATAAACATTCACAACATATTTATTTTTGTAAAACATTCTCCTGCTTTAAATATCGACTTATTTCAGTGGAATTATTTTCTTAATGCATTTACCGTTAACGCATAAATGATGAAACAGTTTTACTTTTATTAAGAAATGTTATTATAGAGAGATTACATAATTGATAATGTTTAATATAAGTTTATTTAAGATAGTGTCATTTGTAAATTCGAAAAATGAATGAAGACTCTGTTAAATGACCTATATTTATTTGCATGTGAATGATGAACATTATCACAGGACAAAAAGTGGTTGAATCCATTTGCCGGATTCTTCAGGATTCTTCCCGATTCTACAAGAACTGCCAGTATTTGGGAGAATCCAGACGGATCCGGCAAATGATTTCCAGCACTTTTTGTCCTATGTATGAACGTTAAATTAACTTTTTTCCAGCTAAAATGGGAGAAGTATGGGAGGAAATCTCATGATCCAAAAGTAACTTGGTACCATCATGGTATGAATGTATATGTTACATGTGGAGGCAAATGTGGAGGATGTGACGTGGTGGGGGAAATGACGCTCTATCCACATCCATAGCAATGTCAGTGAGTGGGTGATATGTGGAGGCAATTGTGGAGGATGTGACGTTGTGAGGGAGATGCTGCTCTATCCACATCCATAGCAATGTCAGTGAGTGGGTGATATGTGGAAGCAAGTGTGGAGAATGTGACGTGGTGGGAGAAGGGAGATGGAATGCCGTTGGAGAAAGTTGGGTGGGGGGGGGGGGGGGGGGGGGGGGGGGGGGGGGGGGGGGGGAGAGGGATGGGGGGGGTTAAGTGTATGGCGTCACAGAGTCGTGGCGAATGTGATTTTCTACAGGAGGATGTGGAAGTGAGTTTGGAAAAGGGTACGGTTTGGTGTTTCTCTGTCTATATCTGTTCAGTTTCAGTGGGTTTTGTAGGTTTTGATGTTTCTCTGTCTATATCTTTTTCAGTTTCATTGGGCTTTGTAGGTTTCGGTGGTTTTTTTTTGTCTATATCTGTTTCTGTTTCAGTGTGTTTCACAGATCTGGTGAATGTGACTTTGTACTTGAGAGAGTTTTACGTGATGTTAGGATGGGGTGTTACTCTATCAGTGTCAATGTGGGGCTGACATGTGGAGAGTTGTCACTTGTGTGTCTATGCTTCTTAAAAATGGGGGAGAGAGGGAGGGGGCTGGAGGGGTATGTGATGATTATTCGAGTGCATCAAATCACTTAAGTAATGCCAAGCATATCTTAATCCAAAATAATGTAGAATACAAGCCATTCAATTTATCAAAAGCTCAGAGCTGATTAGAATGCAAAACCACATTACATGTTTTATTTGACAGCAATGTCTGTTCTATTCTGATAACTGTTGTAAATAGAGGTTGTAGTGAATGGAGAATAAAGGTGTTTCTTTAAGCTGCTGCGCCTGTGGCTGTCAAAGTGTATTCTCCAAGGAAAATTAGAGCAAAATATAAGAAAAACAGGAATTGTTCAAGAAATACGATAAAATTGGTTATGCTCAAGAACTCAAAAGGAAATGGATTAATGGTCACGTTACTTTCCAAATATCAAAAGGTTTCTTGAATCAAAATGTTTGGATTCGAAAACATACATCAACCAATGAAAAGAACTGTCTGAGCCAAACAACTCTGTAGTGACGTCATGATAAGATGGACAACGAAGATTGTGTTGCTGCGTGGTCAATTGTGAAAATAAAAGAAATGGTCCATCTCTGGTTTATGTTGTAATCTGTTGAAATTAACCCAATATTGTCTAGAAATACTTTAACTATTTTTGTCAGATACACAGAAACAGAAAATACATTGGTATATCTTCCACTTTATATATGGCAGTTTGCCATTAGAGATGTTCATCATCATGTACATGTGTCACAAGAATCAATGATGAATGAAACATGAAAACGTTTGGTCATTTTTAAAAGCAAGGATAGTCGGGGGAATCAGATCAGACAGTATGATAGGATTGATCACCTGGATTGATAGGAAAAGTTGATTAAGGTAAAGCTGTCTTAATTTCTCTGTCACTTTGTGAAAATCGAAGAACAATCATGCATCATCCAGTTCTACATGATCAGCTGACATCCTCAAAACAAACCAGATCACATGGTGGAGATGAGGCGTATTGATCACCTTACTAGAGATCAAATCTGTTCTCGGAACCATGAATTATCTTATGATTCATTGTTTCAAACTCCTTGCTAAATTCCGTAATTTATGACAACATTTCATTCAGGACGGATATGACAAATATTGAATTAGTTTAAGTTTATTTTCCCCATTACTATAAATAAGACAAATATATATCATTTATTCTCGTATGGAAAAATAATTTTATCAAATGCTTTCGACTGATTTCTTACAGTGTCATCTTTTGGGTTGATATTATTGAATAAACTATATTCAGTGTCCTGAATGTGCGAGTCTGTTATGTGGTAGTGACAGGAAGAGGGACAGATGAATTATCTGACAATTTATTATTTCGATTATTTAAATTACGTAATGCATGTGTCTTGAATGTGCGAGTCTGTTATGTGGTAATGACAGGAACAGGGGCAGATGAATTATCTGACAATTTATTATTTCGAACTCCTTGCTAAATTACGTAATGCATGTGTCTTGAATGTGCGAGTCTGTTATTTGGTAGTGACAGGAACAGGGGCAGATGAATTATCTGACAATTTATTATAAACTTCCGGTGACGTCACGATGATAGGACGTGTCGTTCTGCGCTCCCGTGGACTGATGTAAAAAAAATCTATGTTTGGTGGATATCTGCTTACTTTTATTGGACCGCAACTCTATGGTATGTGAACAAAACGTATATTTGAACAGAAGTAAACGAATTTGGCGAACGGATGGCTTATAAACTTTGAGATTTGCTTTGGATAAACTCCGTCAAACTTTGTCTCATGTGAGTATACCGTGAGCTAACGACAACTGATCAGTGAAATATACTTAACACCTGTAAACAGTCTTTCTACTTAAATACTCATCTTATGGAAAATACACCGACGGGGAAACGTATACGCTCGGAAGTATCTACCCCTGACTCAGAGGACGCTAAACGCCATTGTAATTTAAGTTTTGAAAGCTCAGACACGTCAGTAATAATGGAGGCTGAGCACGACACTGTGAGTCAACTCAGCGAGGACGTGTTCCACGACAAACTCCTCAAGGTGCTGCAGAGTAAGGACTTTATGTCAACTATCTGTGCTGCAGTTTCCGAAATAATCAGGCCTATGTTACGGGAGGAAATTGTAGCTATCGTTTCTAAAACTGAAGCTTTGGAATCCACGGTAACTACGCTTCAACAATCTCTGGACGAGAAAAACATCGAAATTAAGAATCTCAATGAACGTTTAGACCGCAGCGAGCAGTATTCCCGGCGTAACAACATCCGGATATCCGGTATCACTGAAGAGCAAGGTGAGGATACTGACCAACTCGTACTCAAAGTTGCCAAAACCATTGGTATTGATGTCACCCTCGACGCTATAGATATCAGCCACAGGGTACCCCGACGACC
This sequence comes from Gibbula magus, assembly GCA_936450465.1. Classification (NCBI taxonomy): domain Eukaryota; kingdom Metazoa; phylum Mollusca; class Gastropoda; order Trochida; family Trochidae; genus Gibbula; species Gibbula magus. The sequence goes on along the minus strand of OW388298.1, from coordinate 10,698,074 downwards.
GACTACCCCCCAAGACACCCCGAGACCAATTCTAGCTCGTTTCGTAAGTAATGTGACCCAGAGAGTGTTTCTGAAAAACCGTTCCAAGCTCAAGTATGCTACAACAGACTTATCTACAAGACACATCTTTATTAACGAAGATCTGACCAAACCGCGCTCCGATCTGGCCCGCCAGGCCCGGCGTTTGGTGTCTGAGGGTCGCTTCGAATCCGCCTGGGTCACGGGTGGGGTGGTACTGATCAAGCTTAAGGACGGATCTGTCAAGAAAGCCGCAAACTCCTCCCAGTTCCAAACTGTACTTGAAGCTGCAGCCTTGTAAATGACTTCTTGTTAGAATGAACTTTCCTCCAATGGACAATCATTGAATCAATTGTTTTATTTTTATGAAACATGCAGTCAACATACCGACTACAATGTACTGTTTCAGCTTTTGTTTTGTTTTCCTATGTCACGATTCAGGGAAAATTATCCTAAATCTGACATGATCCAAGCTACCATGTATTTATATCCTCATTCACGCTATCAATGTTCTTTTAACTTATTTTTCGTCACATGGTATCTATTCAACGATTTGAAAAGGTTTATCGGTTATCGGCTTAATGAGAATATTTGATGTTCCAACCTATTTTCTGTTATGTCTTGTTTTGGTTAGGTTTCAGTCATATTTACCTTCTGATGAAAGTTCGACACTTTTATCATAATATGTAACAAATAAACACTTATACTTTTTGAAGCTTACAGTTATGTCCGCCTGTAGCAATAGGGTATACATACATTATCTCCCACATGCATCGTGTGCTGTGCCACACTAGTTTATACATTGGTCCAATGTAATGTTTTTGGACGATAAACATATCAAAGTAAATAACATAAACACTTATACTTTTTGAAGCTTACAGTTATGTCCGCCTGTAGCAATAGCCTAGGGCTAGGGTATACATACATCATCTCCCACATGCATCGTGTGCACTTGCCACACTAGTTTATACATTGGTCCAATGTAATGTTTTTGGACGATAAACATATCAAATTAAATAACATAAAATTAGTACTCACGCGTGCTAGTAACAATGATTTCAAATCCGTGGTAGAAACTATCCATGATGGTATATCCAAATTGACTGCAAACATACACTACTATATCTCTCCAACTCAATCACATGCACGAGCTTCATGCGTTTCACGGTGTCTCAACACGTGATGCGGTCGCTTAGTGTCTCTTCTCTATCCATACTTCCACCAAACATTATCACCTTGCAGATTATGAAATTAATCTGTTGTTTTATTGTTCTACTTTCTGTTTGTTTATTCTCCCAAAATACTCTTGTTTTGTATCATCTTTCACACAACCAGTGTTTTGTTTACTATTTGCATTCGTTTATCGCATATGACATGACCTTTTACAAGGTAGCAAGTTGTTGGAATTACAAGGAATCAATGTCTAATTACTTTAGATCCAATCCAACCACCGCCATGTATATTTTTGTTCTGTTAACACTCGATGCCGGTTGATATTGCTCAATACAGGCGCACGGTTGGATTGTTTTACTCTAGTGTCACTAGCAAGGCATATTCCAAATTGCTTATTTTTATATGTCTATTTTCCTCCCTTTGTCTATACAAGTTTAAAACTCCCATTTTTATATTTATTCTACTGTTGTGCTGCGGAGATATTCACCCAAATCCTGGACCCCGTAAGCACACTGATCTTAAAATAGTTCATCTAAATGTAAGAAGCCTAAAAGACAAAGTAGATCTTATATCTGTTGAGTTCCAGTCATATGATGTAATCTGCTTGACAGAAACATGGCTGCATAACGGTATCCCTCAAAGCGATATTTCTATTCCAAATTTTCATTTACCATATCGTATCGATCGCCCAAGCCGGGGTGGGGGTGTAGCTATTTATGTTAAAAAAAATCTCTACGCAAAACAAATGGATCAGCTAACCATACCGGGACTAGAAGGGCAATGGATACAGATTAAGCGCAAAAATAAGAATTATTTAATCGGAAACTTTTACCGAGTCGACAAAAGCGAGGCATACTGGGAGTTACTTAACCAATCAATTAGCAATTCTATGGCCTTAAATTTGCAAACCATAATTACAGGTGACTTCAATATCGATATAATAAAAGGAAACAATGCGAAAATTGAAAGTCTTACAACAATGTATGGTTTAACCCAGCTTATTACCAAACCAACTAGGATTACACCCACCTCTAGAACTTTAATTGATTTAGTGTTTGTATCTAACGCGGATAGTGTACTTAGTTCAGGTGTGTCTGACCCTATTTGTAGCGATCATAGTCCTGTTCATGTAACCATTAAGGACGATATCCCTCAAAATAATATATATAAAAGAAAAATTTACAGTTATGACAGGATTGATAACGAAAACCTGAAAAAAGACCTTAACTCCGTTGAATGGCAGGTCGTCTTGTCAGCAGACACGATCGACGAAGCAACAACAGCTTTCTCAAAAACGTTTACGGATATATGCGACAATCACATCCCACATAAAATAGTAACCATTAGACCTAAAGATCCATTATGGATAACTGGCGAAGTACGCAGCATAATACGAAAACGTAACCGCATACACAACATCGCTAAAAAACGAAACCGTCCTTCTGACTGGGAGTGCTTTCGTAAACTCCGGAATAAAGTAATTTCAACTGTCCGTAATGCCAAAAGAAAATATCTATCGAAGATTGACAGCAAAATAAATGAATCGTACGGTAAAAAGCAGTGGTGGCGCTTAATTAAAAACTATTTGAAATCCACTGGCAACAACACACTATTCCCGCCAATAACCCACCAGGACTCTGTATATGACGATCTAAACGATATCGTTACAATAATGAACAACTATTTCTGTGATCAAGCGACTGTCAAACATCCCGATAAAAATCTACCTAATGTTGATCTTAAAACGGGCACAATTTTGCATTCCGTCCATCTGTCTGTCAACGAAGTTAAAGATATTTTACTTTCCGCTAACATTTCTAAAGCGACCGGACACGATGGCATTGGAAACCGCTTGTTAAAAATCTGTGCATCCGACATAGCTAATCCACTTACCAAACTTTTTAATGCTTCCTTAACCGACTCAATATTCCCAAACATTTGGAAAATAGCATCTGTAATACCAATTCACAAGAAAGAAAATATCAACGAATGCAGCAATTATAGACCTGTAGCCCTAACATGCTGCCTGGCAAAGGTTTTTGAAAAATGTGTCTTTAAATATGTATTCAATTATTTCAGAGACAACAATTTACTAACTAATCTCCAGTCTGGTTTTATCCTGGGAGATTCCCCCTCTAACCAATTGACCTTCTTATATAATGTTATCGCCAGTGAACTCGACAAAGGCAAAGAAATAAAAGCGGTTTTTTGTGATGTAAGCAAAGCTTTTGATAAAGTATGGCACAAGGGAATAATTCATAAACTTCGATCGTACGGCATATGTGGCAGTTTACTGTCATGGTTCGAAAGCTACCTTGAGCATCGTTCTCAACGAGTCGTCATAAATGGGTACAGCTCTGATTTAAAATTCGTCGCTGCTGGCGTCCCCCAAGGTTCGGTTCTAGGGCCACTATTATTCCTAGTTTACATCAATGACATCGTTGACGGCATCGAAAGCAATATACGCTTGTTTGCTGACGACACATCGTTATATGTAATAATAAATGACGCAAACGAAGCCGCCCAGTGCCTTAACAATGACTTATCCGTTATCACTAAGTGGGCTAATAAATGGCAAGTTGATTTCAACGCGAGCAAAACTGTTTCGATTCAATTCTCCCGTAAACATAAACAGACTATCGTACCAGCTCTATCGATGAATAACACAACTATCAACGAGGTATCTTCTCACAAACACTTAGGCATAATTTTTCAGCAAGATTGCATGTGGCATAGCCATATCGGAAATATTGTTAAAAAGGTAAGTCCAATGATAAACTGCTTAAGGAGTTTTAAATAACTACTGCAAATCTTTCCTACCAGATACGGTAAATATCTGGAATTCTCTCCCTTCAGATATTACTAACTCAAATACACTTGGTGAATTCAAAAGTAAACTTAAGGAAGCCAACACCAACCCAATATACTTTAATTTATTTCTCGGTTCAAGATTCTGTCAAATTATTCATTCCCGCCTTCGGCTTGGTTGCAGCGATTTAAACAGTGATAGATTCGCCAGATATATATCAGACAGCCCTGCTTGTGACTGTGGACATCATCTGGAGGACGCTCTACACTTCTTTCTTACATGTCCTAATTACGACGCCATTAGAGTTAACTCTTACTTCTTTAGAAAAGGTTATAACTTGCCATCAATTATGCATGGAAATGCTGGCGTATCAAACCAAAAAAACTGCGAACTACTAAAATCTATTCACAATTACATTGTTAACTCTGGTAGATTCTCAAATTTCAAATTATAAACCACAGTTTCAATGCCTTGCTATTTCACGATATATCGTTATTATCATATTCCAAAACAACGACTTGACCTTGCACCAACTCCTTAGATGAAATTCATTGTATCAACGAATGCAGCATTTTGTTTTGGTAACAGTGATTGTCACCTTTCATTTTCTCATGTACATTGTAGAGAGAGGCATTTACATAAGCACTCATGTGCTTGTTTGCCGATCTCATCACACTTTTCTGTGAATAAATATGTTTAAACCACAATTTATTATTTCGAACTCCTTGCTAAATTACGTAATGCATGTGTCTTGAATGCGTAATAAAGTGTAATATCATGATACATCGGTTTCACTAACCCAACAGAAGTGAATACAAATCTACCCAGACAGTACAATTAAAATGAATATATTAACCTATTTGCAGCCAGTGACGCCAAGTTGTATCATTACTGATGATGTGTCACGACCAGTGTCATAATACAGGGTCGGTCTTTATGGGGGTTCTCCTAGCGGTAGACGACAAAGTCCAACTAGAATAATGTGTGAGTTTGCTTTCGCATTCTGAACTATCTATCCTGTGACTGTATTTTCACAGTTACACGAGTAAATGTCTTTAAATAGATAACAACACAATCATTTTTATACCTTTAATTCAGAAACAACACCAGATTTTTTAAACCTGGAAAGAGATTTGGGTTATTGTTGATTTGACAGTTGACTGCTCGTGCTGTCCGCTTGTTTGCTGGTGTTGTTTTAGTCATTAAGTATAAAATTTTGCAGTCATATATACTACACTGACATTCCTTAGGTTGTTCCATGCAAAATGTTCAGTGAAGAGGAATTTGAATTGTATGTGGATACCAATAGAAGATACCTTTCTTTGTTGAATACCTAACGTCTTTGTTGTGGCAATTGTAATCAAAGGAAACATTTATCATAAAAAAATACCAATTACATCTCACTCACGCCTGGTCAGTTGAGACACTATATTTGAGTATGCTGTCGGGCACATGTTATTGGTGATTGTGATTGGACGATCCAGACACGCATTTGATATCATTGTTGATTGCAAGTGACAAGTCACGTGCGTTCACTGCCTCCTTGAGATCTCACTTATAGCACAGTGGTGTAGTGGTTAGCATGTCAGCCTCTCACGCCAAAGGCCTGGGTTCGAATTCCGATGAAGACACCAAACACTTGTGAATATACACTGTTATGTCCTTGGGCAAGGCACTTCATCCACATTGCACTCAGTTCACTCAGCTGTACAAATGGGTAACTGGAAATGGGAATGTATGGACCTATACGGTCGCACGGAGCGCTTCATAGGCGGCACCGAAAGTACGAATCCTTCAGGGTAATAAATGTGTAGTGCTATGGATATGTGCGCATTATAAATATACTATACTATTATTATACCATTGTTGATTGAAAGTGACAAGTCACTCACTGCCTCCTTGAGATCAGCGTTTTTGTTATAGTTGTCTTGATTACTAATGTTTGATTACAATGAACACACTAAAATGATGAATACATTCGTCCTACTTAACCCAATGCTTTTGTTTCACTTACATTATTGTGTCATAAACAAACAGCAGTGTCATAAACAAGACGTTTACAAGGTGTGATAGCTTTACACTGTGAAACGGAGCGAGGTATTCATGCCTATGCTCTCGTTGTTGGGAATACAAAGCCTATCACTGCCTATGCTCTCGTTGTTGGGAATACAAAGCCTATCACTGCCTATGCTCTCGTTGTTGGGAATACAAAGCCTATCACTGCCTATGCTCTCGTTGTTGGGAATACAAAGCCTATCACTGCCTCGTTATGAGATGACAAAACTTCCTGTGTCTTAGAAAACGTAACCCAGGTTCAACCACTTTGTTTAATGAGTTAAAACAAGACAAAGTGCTAGGACAAGAGAGTAAGCTGATAGAACATTGTTTATTACAGAATTAAGATTCAAGTAACGAAACAACGGAGTTTGTACCACATCTATGAATACACAACACACAAGTCAATTGGCTTAAAACACAAGAGTTACAAAGTTCAGGATACATTGGAATATCCATAAAAAAAAAATTCACCGGATTGTGAAAATTAGAATGCTAGAAAAGCAGAACGTCTCGCCACAATGGTAAGAATATAAGAGATCAGCAGAAAATAAAAGTACACTTCAAACTGTTATTTTCACAATCCAAAGTGTCACATCCAATCTTTTTGAGTGTCCCAACTCAAACAGTGTTCCAACTGGGAGAGAACTGTCTAACTGACGAGGAAAGCCGCTATCTATGTTACAAACTAATGCTAAAGTTGTGTTTGTTACGTTAAATGGTTTGTAACTACAAAATTACTCATAGTTACCGCAACTGAAGGAAATACGGAATATACAAGGTTTTACAGTATTGTACACTTATCAAAGTATGTGTAATGAATGTATTACCTCAAGATCCAATACTTATTCGACTTATTACGGAAACAAATATAAAGGCTTTTTAGCTTTCACAGGTAGAGATAAAAACTCTGCAGAAGGTGAATCAGCAGAAAGGGAGGTAACTCTGCAACTAAAAAAAATCGTTTTTTAAGTTTACTATAAACTAAACAATACAAGATGTTTGTTATTGTAATTTTGATTCTGAAATTCCGAGTCAAGCAACTGTTATTTACGAATTCCATCTAATGTCAAAGTCATCTCTAAAACCAATTTAGCTTGTTACATGATCTGTCTTGACGGGTTTTATGGTTGCTACATTCAAACAAACCCGCATGCATGGTTTCGTATGCATCGGGTAATGACCAATCAGAATTCAACAAATGTATCTAAAGGGTAATAAATATGCATGTAGTATCTTTGGATAGGATACATGATCCTCACAAAACCATATATTTATATACAACATTGATGACAGAGCAACTTGGTTATTACATGACAAAAGATTTTACAAATTTGGCAGAACCGTCCCTTATTTTACAACAAACTGTTCATGTATTGCACACAATGTTTAACAACAATAAAGTATGACATATACTACATATATAGAACATCATACTTGTGCATTTGGATCGTTTGTATTGAACGAGATGTTATGGAAGCGGAGGAACAACGAGTTCGAAGAACGAGTTGTTCTTCTGCTTCCATGACAGCTTCGAGTTGTTTAGACAAATTGTTTTAAAATATCAGTTGATCAAATTTACTGTGACGGCGTACTGTGCAAGGATACACCGGTTGATCGACCAGCTCGCCTAAATGGTTTCATACCTAACTTATAGCTTTATTTTCTCATTGATCAGTGCAGTAAAGCTTTGTGTGATATTTGTTCGAGTGAGTTAACATAATGAAAACATAGAATCTGATTGAAATATATAAATTCCAAAGAAATCAAAATCAGAAATAACATTCAGGATTCAGTCCGTCGTGCTTCTTTCGAATGACGTAACCATGGACATTACGTCACAGTCAAAATTGGTTGTGACGTCACAGTCAAAATTGGTTGTGACATCTCAATGACGCAGCATCACTAGGGTCGCCATCGGAAATGCTTCCCGATTCCCTTAGCATGGCCCTTCTTGCCTTATTAATGATTGTGTGAGTGTATATTTTCCTGTTGTCAAAATTGTCTTAATCCAAGTTCATAGTTTGATTATTTGAAACATTATTACCAGTGTGATGAAAGCATAAATTACGAAGATCGAATTGGAAAAACATTGTTGCATACGGAAAGTTCCAAGAACTGCCGAAGTTTAGAGAGGGTAGAACCATCAGCCTTGCAATACGTATGCACAGATTTCATCGTGCAATATGGAAATCGCCCATGGGAACCATATTGCACGCCTGTATTACTTACCTAAGTTTACATGGGTATATAATAAATCCACATATCACCAACATAAGAGCACTGCTATGAATGTGGATAGAGCAGCATCTCCCCCACCACGTCACATCCTCCACATCTACCTCTACATAAAACATATACAGTCATACGCAAGTTCTTAAGCCTTATTGCCAAAGCAAACGTGGCGGCGACGGAAGCTGCTTAAAAAACTTATAGCAACCCTGCTGTATAATACATCCACATATCACCAATATAAGAACACTGCTATGGATGTTAATAGAGCAGCATCTCCCCCACCACGTCACATCCTCCACACTTGCCTCCACATGTCACCCACTCACTGACACTGCTATGGATGTGGATAGAGCAGCATCTCCCCCACCACATCACATCCTCCACACCTGCCTCCACAATAAACATCTACGTCCAAACCATTTTTGTATCTTTTAACTTTTGGATCATGAGGTTTGAATCCATACTTCTTCCATTTTAGCTGTTAAAGAAGTTAATATTACTGGAACTGGATTAAAATATATTTGAATATCATCCATATACATATACAATTAAATAAAGGTCACTTTACATAATCTTGATATATTTCATGAATCTATAAATGGTATTACATGGAATAAACCGATATTTTAATCCCCATTAAGTATTTCGACAATCATAAGTTATGGTAAAAGATCATAAGCCTTTCCCATTTAAACTATGATTTAAAGTGTATTGGTTACAAACCTTTTGACTTAACTTCATCCCAGTACCACTTGTATCCGCAGAAAATTTACCTCTGGCTGCGCAATATTCACTGTAACAGTCTTCTGATCTTCCATACATACAAGCATTTTCTCTCTTTGTTATGCAGAAGCGAGTGTCATTCCGTACAATTGTCATTGTCTGAAAGAGATAAGATAATTAGATTTTAAGTTGGGCCAATTTGAATCATATATTTCGAGAAGCAAGGGGGTTGTTCATATGCTGTAGTTTTTAGCGTGCTGGTCTCTCACGTCAAAGGCTTGGTTTTGAATCCGGATGGAGACATAAAACACTGGATCTCTGGTGTCCCTGGGTTAGGCTAGGCATTTCAACTTTCTCTATCATTCTGGTTCTCGTGACAACCTTCTCCTAATTGTAAAATAGAGCTTTTCATTTGCAAACTTCATAAAGGTATAAATCTTTCAAATTTGGGGTGAGTTGTCCCCTCGAAACCACAATAAGTAGAACAAAAACAAAGGCAATAACTGTTAAAACAAAAGCATGGTTCTGTTGTCGAACTCTAACAGTGCATGCATGTCCTCAAGAGACACACCACATTTGGTTGTAGTATATCTGAAAGTGCTTGAGAAAATCTGACTCCTTTGAAAGTTCCATGAACAGTCCAAAAATATGGAACAATGTTATCACCAGCTTTTTATTTTCAAAATACAACAAAGTACTTTCTACCACCCTCAAGTCTGACCCCTATCGAACTTATTCTGAGTAAAGGTGTCCCTTTTAGAGATACAATGAAGAGAGTTAAAATAATGGACAATAACATGAGAAAAATAACCATGCGCTGTCTAAAGCATCAAAACATCACACTAAATTTGGTTATTTTATGTCACATGATTTTATCTCGGACAAACACACTGACAAGACACAAGGGGTCAAAGAGAATGTCCGACCTCAGTATATGTTCGCCATTTGAATGAATCGTTGAGTTACAATGACACCTGTCAGGTAGGGACTTAAGGAATTTCCAAATCCTGATGACTGTTACTTTCAGCTCTTACAACGTCCCTGGAGGGTACAGCTGGCGACATAATCTCTGCTCCGTTTTTCCATATGCACTCAATTGGAGATAGATCAAATGAATTCGCATCCATCGCAGAAAGTCGACATTATTCTGCTGCATAAACATTTGTACACAGCATGCGATGTGTGGTCTAACATTTTCCTGCTGCACAATACTACCAGGGCCATAAGGAAGACAAGTGAGGTTGCCCTAGCTGTTATTCCACCCCATATTGTGACTGAACAACCGACAGGCCTGAGCACTGTGTTGGCCACGTTGTCTGTAGACATGTTGGCAGCCATCAGTATCTGGATTCAACCGTGAATATGAAGTTCCTCCACCATTGAAGAGGATGTCTGATGTGATGCCTGCACCGACCGATTTATATTGATATTCTCTACCACACGTCTTCTCCTTGATATACTGCATTTGTAGATCAGTTCTTACAAGGCCATATTCTTTTTGAAGATGAAGAATAATCTCAAGGCAAAGGCGTCAGGGACCAACAAGGAGTAGGGCAGCTTCCTTGGTTCAACATCTGAATTAGGGTCAGCTGGTTCAATGGGTTGTGACACACCAGTAGTTGTTTCCACTTTGTCCAGGTGTGCGGATTCTTTATGTGTTGACCATCGAGAGCACCATGGGCATGAGGTACTTGCCATCGTTTATCAAACTGTTTCGCTATTTGCTTACACTCTTCTTGTAGTGGACGTCATGAATATCTCGTATCTGTAGGCATCCACCATACCTTTGCAGACGATATTGGTATCAAGCGCTGAAATGATGTCCGGATTAGTAATAGATCATACTTACATACAGGCTTTTAGACTTTCAACGATCCAAAGAAGCTTTGAAAAAGTGGCGTCTCATTCTTTCCCAAATTTTGTCAACGAGTTTGACTGCCTTCCTCATGTATTATCCTTAAACAAATGCTTCAAATTTAAACTTCACTTATACCTTCTACTTTTTGGACACCTAAGGTGCAGTCTCTGACATTCTGCAGTTCTTGTTGTTCTTGTCACAAAGCAAAGTAACAACCACGGCCATTTCCTTTTCCATCGTATCTAGGCTGTACGCTAGTGAGTCTCAGAATGACATGATTGCAATTTTTTACTTTGCGCCGGTACGGTCGTGCATAAAAATTGTATCGCCATGGTCATATTGGAGTCAAGAGTCGCAACTGTCGCACTTGATTGCACAAGCTGTGGCAGGGGTGGCAAATGGGTTGCAAGTCAATCATAAGGTGATCGCATGTCCATCACAGACTCTGTTGCTTAGCTCTCGGCATTGTCCTAGCCACTCGCATGTATAATCGCCAATTCGGTCATGCCAAAGTACGACCCTGTTGAGACTGACTTTGGATCAATGGGACCGATATTATCAATCTCACCTCTGGGTGCATTGAGATCGTACACCAGCCTTGTTGGAACCAGAAATTAAAAATTGTTGAAAATTGTCGAATGTCTGGGACAGCTGCAACTGGATTGATCGCAGCGATCGCACACTGTCGCATATAGGTCGCTGTTACGTGGAATGGGGGCCTAACGTGAGTCTGAGTATGTGGTAACTGTGACGTGCTGTCTGCTACCGGTTTGTGTAAGGTTTTCTAAGAGCTGCAACAGTCCGTCACAATTTAAGTCCATGGTAATTTCCTGTTGAAAGACACCTTCTGGATTACGTTGTGCATTTGACAGTCATGGCATATTGCATATTGTCTGAATAAACAATAGTCCTTAAAGATCTAAAGGGACTTTTTTAGATGCACAGTTTCCTTTTGCATCTAGTATATACTGACATTGTAAAAGCATTTCTGTTTTGAATCTAAACGAAAAGGAATATATTTATCATTGTCAATGGTGACAAGGCAAGTAACAAAACTTAAATATTGCTTATTTTACTTACATCTGGAAGAATTCTGATTTTCTTGAATTGAACTTTTCCAGTTTGTTTCTCGACATCTGCACCGGTGGCATGTTTTCCTGTGAAAATACATCCACCATATTTGGATATTACGTTGGGATAGTCTGCATAGTTCCCCTCATTCAGAGAGACGTATTCCTCAGGAGGGTTGACACTCATCAGGCAAAATATTTTCACAGCTTTGCCATGGAATTGCTGAGCAAGTGGGAATATCTTATACTCGCCATCTTTCGCCTCTGGATTGTCCATTTGTATGTCCATGCATGTATTATGTGGATCTTAAGAAAAGAAACAATTTAAATAATGGCTTTAAAACTCGTATATATATAGAGAGAGATGTAAAGTTAAAAGTTCATGGTTTATGTTTTAGATATTCTTTAAAAAAATGACATACTGAAGATTAACTTTCATATTATAAGTTCATTTCCGACCGGTATCATAACATAGTGTATAAGTTTAATTTATAAGTTTCCCTAAAGAAAAATATGCAGTGAAACCGGTCGGAAATGAACTTATAACATGACAGTTAATCTTCAGTATGTCAATTTGTTAAGAATATATATATATGTATGTGTGTGTGTGTGTGTGTGTGTGTGTGTGTGTGTGCAAAACCGTCTAATTGGGGACTTGAACATGAATACACACCTGCAATTGGGGACTCGAAATCCAATTGGGGACCTGACCCAAGTCCCCAATTGGACCACCTATTTTTTTCGCTTTATTTTTGCTCAAATATACCAAAAAATGCTAAATTAAAAAAGTCCCCAGTTGGACGAATTTTAGAAAAAGTGTAACTTTATCTCACACAAGCCCTGCGATGGCCATTTCGTGTGTATGTCGAAAACGGAACCGAAATCGCCGCGCATGCGCACTCTTTGGAATTCTCCGGCCTTCATGGATGCTGCAAGTTTCTGAGCACGAAAGGAATAAACCGGTATGTCTTTTTAGGGTATATTTTTATGATTTTAAGGTATTAAAGATAACTATATGTACACAAGTTATTATTTATCATAACTTACAATGTATATATACTGGCAGTGGAGGAGGAACGTGTTTAATTTAACTTCATCAGGTTCATACCAGATCTACGGTCGTCCGCGTGACTAAGGACAAATTCAATTTTTCAATTGCTTCACAGAACCACGCATTGAGATAGCCTATATTACAAAACTAGGCATTAGATAATCGTAATTTCCTTTGGGAATATAATGTACAAATGGGCAAAAGGTCCTTTTCAAGACAGTTCGCCATATGCACATGATAACTATCGGCAGTGTGATTGTGAACAACTTGGTGTTGTCATAAGTTTCGCTCTGTCAGCGAAAGTTAGATTTGATCTAAGATTAATCGAAAACAGCTTTGTCAAATAAAACGTCAAGACAGTCACGCTTTCATCAGCTCATTCCGTTTACGTTCCAGCTGGACCTAACCCCAATATCCTGGTTCCAAGCCGACAGCAAGTTACACGGAAAAAGACAGGTGCGTGTATAATATTATAATTTGATCTGATAATGTAATTTGAAATATACCATAAACAATATTTTGGAAATGGTCATGATAGATTGATACTGTTCAAACGTTTGGGAGCAATGCAACTATTGTAGTCTGGCTAGTGACAAATTGTTTGTTTCCAAATGGAATTAATTAATACTGTACAATTTCAATTTCACAGTTTTAGATTAGATTTCTATTTTGAAATTTAATTAATAAACAGTGTCAACATTATTCAATAGCTATTTGATGTTGATTTCAAATAAAATTCCAAAATCCTATAACCATAAAAGTGTAAAATACATGAAAGATAATAACCAGTAATTCCCCTGTTTAAGCCCCAGGCTTAAAAAAGGAAAATGATGTTCCAGTGATGGACTATTTTGACCAAATTTAAGCCCAGGGCTAAAATTTTAAAATGGCAAAATATTAAATTCAAAAGATTTTCTATGCTATTAAGTCTTTAATAAAAAGGCCACTCAGAAGAGAAAGTTTGAATTCTTGTCACTATATCCTTTAACGAGTGTCAGGGATAACCTTGCACAGCACTACAGTCCGTCCCTCCATCTGTAAACTTTCGCAGTTTCAACTCCTTCTCCAGAACCAGTGACACAAGAGAGCTGAAATTTCATGTACATATTCCTTGGCAAAGGGGATTCTAAATTATAGATTTGGTGACCTTGTGACCCTTCAAAATATTTTCATCTTTTTCTCCTGTACGAAAAGCTCTTGATAGCTGAAAAATTGTCACAAACTCCTTGGCAAATGGGGATTCTAAATTGTAGATTTGGTGACTGTCAGCCCAAATGTATGTCACAGGGGTCACAAGTTAGAAAGCCTCTTTTTCTTGTTAACAAAGTAATACCAGTACTTGAGATGGGTAGATCTTCTACCTTAGATAATTAATGACTGAAGTCCTAATAAGCTACAGAGCCCATGGCTCTTTTTTTTATATGTTCTGGTGTCCATAGAAACAATTAGAACTTAGTGCATAGTTTGGGGGGCAGTGACCTTTTCAGGCCTCTTTTTCAAAATCTTTTTATTATCATTTAATGTTAGATATTCACATGTGTTCAGACTCAAAGATGAAATGCTGCAAGCCTTTTGTAACTTAAAACATATTTTTCTGCTTTCCATGGAAACAGTTTTAACAACGAGGCCAGAAAAGGGACACCCCCCATCCCCGCCCCCGTGCTTGAAGATCAGTGGCATATAATATCGGACTTATAATAGCTCTACATTTATTTTAAAGTCAAACTTGTATCCCCCATTCTAAAATATAAAAGACCTAATTACTTGTATTAATTGACTAATTGTCAGTTTCACACGTTGGCAATTTGTCAATCTATGCTTGTGCAGGAATTCATTGTCCTGGCATTCATAAAGAGATGAAGTATTCGGTAATCTCGAATGACGTAGCATGTCATAAGGCTTCGGAAAACAGCGACAATTTCTGAATGCATTAAAAGGAAGCTCACTCCATTCTGTAGACGATAGAGCGTTTCACTATTGACAGTCTTTATTCTGGATTATTTCTGCAATATTTTGAAAATTGTTATCAGCACTGTCCTGTCGATTTTGCTTCTGGTAAGTCTTTTCAACATTCCGTCAGTTTTCAGATGGTAAGTTGCCAACAACATTTCTGAAATGCGATTCGAATCTAGATCTTACATTTGCATAAATTTCACCGTTTCGGGTCACATTTGATAGCATTCTGGTGTCATCCTGACAAAGTATTTTTTGTGGCATTGAATCGCTCATTAAATGTTTGTGCATGCAACAATTTAATGGTAGGTCCACAAAACAGCTTCAGTTATCCTGCACATGTGCTAACATTCTCTCCCCATGTAGGTTACTCGATTCAAAAACTTTTGAAACATTTGCTGAGTCTACGACCTACATATAATAATTTAAAACTTTAAATAATTTAGGGATTAAAGTAAGTATATGTAAATGAACAAGGGATTATCTTTAATTTTGTTGTAGGCAACTTGAAAACTTTTATTAAATAAATTAATAGTAGCAGCTAGTCCTTTGGCCCAAGGCTAATAAAATTGCCACACGGCGTCGGCTAGTAAATGTCAGCTTGAACAAGGGATCGAAATGTGCCATGTGGACACTCTCATAGTATTTCAAGTGTGCCATTTCAATGTTAGGTGTGCCTTTGAAATTCAAAATACCATGGTCTATGAAAGTTAAAACTGAACCATATAACCCTCCAAGACTTAAGATTTAATGTTGATTATTTAATGGCTATATTGTTGTATAAAATGTACTACACATTGAGTTAAATCATGAAATAAAATTGATTATGATAATTTAAATCAAAATGTGACCGGTGTATTCACTGAGTAGTCTTTTTCTATGATAATAAAGTATTTTAAATCATAAGTGTATTTTGGAGCAACGAGAAAAGCAGAATTTTTTATCACAAAAATGTTTGGGAAATGTTTTAACTTGACAACGCTTGTCACATGAAATTCTAATTGATAAATGAGCAATGAGTTATTTTCACACTTCTCAAATTATTCACTTCAATTCAATTTGTTTATTCTGAAGTGTAGGCCATCGGCCCATAACTACATATGTTGGATTGTACATGACAAACTGGTGTGTATACAATAAAAGGTTAATTTTCAGCTTTAACATCTTTGGTACATTGCATGGTAAATAAAGCATGCTAAGTTATTAATAAGTTTACAATCTGATGTCAACATGAGAAATTTGAATTTATTTGGATTTGTACAATATATCTGAGGTAAATATTTAGAACGGAGTTGATGGAATTTGGAACATACAAGGAGAAAATGGTACTCATCCTCAATATAACCTTCATTACATTGTAAACACAGTCTATCATATCTATTCATATTAAAATGCCTTCCGGTTTCGATACGTAAATGATGTGAAAAACATCTCAATTGAGCAATAGCTACTCTAAACTTCTTGATATTAACTGCACTTAAGTATAATTCCTTTGAAAATGATAGTTTGAAATAAGAATAAGCGATAGATTTGGTACCAATTTGAAGAGAGCTATGCCAATTCTGCTCATGAATACATTTCAACCGACTCATAAACTCGGATAAGAACGACGTAGGAAGACTAACAAATTGCTGTTCCCAGACATAACCAAAGCATAAACTGTTAATTTATTCACTTACTGTACTTATGAAATACATTTATCAATAATGATGTTATATCTTATATTATCTTTTATCAATGATTTAAATTGTAATTGTCGTAGATTATCAACTTAATATTAAATTAAATTATTAAATTATTATTATTATTTTTAAATTGTTGGTAAATAATATTTAAGAAGTGTGAAACATAATTTCTTTTTCAAATTGGTGATAAACATCGACTTTGCTTCATGCGGTGCTTCATGCTGTCCGTTTTCCTCCCTCGCCATCCTATATTTCAACCAATCAGCATGCTCACTTCCTTAGATACCGATACGGCGAAAAGGACAGCCAAAGATCAAACAGCATGCAAAAAATGATAGAGGGGACGATGTTTAAAATTTGAGTTCATATAAATTGACAGTTGACTTTACAGTTTTGTGAAAATTTAACAAAATATTCAAATTTTTAACGGTGACAAAACACGATGATACATTATTGATAATTATCAAGTGTGCCATAAGGGCATGCAGGTAAAAATTTACCCGTGCTTTTACGATTTTAACTGTGCCCTCGGCACTATGGCACTAATAATTTCGAACCCTGGCTTCTATAAGCCCTGTTGGCCTTTAAACATTTGTGAATCATTATGAAATACTCAAAGTACATTGAACAGAGATTCTTGTTTTTATTGACCAGCAACAATGGTATCAGATGTGAATGATTGATTGAAATAGAGAAAATATTTGCCATTGTAGCTCAAACATAACATTTAATAATTGTTAGATTAATAGGAGGTACTGGCTAGTAATAGTTTTTTGGGCTAGTAGAAATCAAAAGCGACTAACCCTGAAGGCTACCATATGTTTAAAGAAAGTTTCTACCCTGATTTTTTATGTGATTATCATTATGAGATAATTTCAAGCCACTAATGTTTCAATTTGAATATGACTGAAATTATAGGGGGCAGGATAGCGCAGTGGGTAGCGCGTTCGGCTTTGGATCAAGAGGTCTGCGGTTCGAATCCCGCCAGGGGCATTGAATTTCAGCGTAGTGCCTCCCATGGTTCGCTAGTTCCAGCTGATTGCTCATTGGTTTCCCGCAATGCATAACCACATGGTGTTGCAGGCTTTCTCCCTGCCATAATACTATTACTAGCAGCCACGATATAAGTGAAATACTCTTGAAAGCGGCATTGAACCCCTACTCACCTCACCTCACCTGAAATTATATGCACCATTCTGGATACTTTTGAGGATTCTAAGGAACTCAACGTAATTGATTTAGTTACATTTGTTTTCAGCAAGGGTATATAGCTTTCTTTCTGTTCGTCTGTCCATCCGTCCGTCACAAAACTTTGTGCAGAGCATATATCTCAAACTATACAAGTTAGCTACATCAAACGTACTACCCTTGTTAGCCATGATCTCTAGTTGTGCCTTTTGAGGTTTAGACTGATTTCTGAATTTTATTTTGGCTGTTTCCATGGAAACATGACCAAAGCAGTGACTCTGAGGAAGTCATTTTGTGGGAGCATAATCTCTCAAACTTAAGATGCTAGCTTCACCAAACTTGTGCTACACATGTTAGCCATGATCTCTAGTTGTGCTATTAGAGGCTTAGACTTACTTCTTAATTTTATTTGTGCGGTTCCCATTGACTTTATAGTTATCTCTGGAACTGTATATTTCATAATCTTAACACACAGATTAATCATTCCCATAGATGTGCCTTTCCTATTTTTAATTATGTCAAACTATATTTTTGGGTATGTGAGCTGTGCTCGCTTGCACATTTGTTGTAAAGGTGTTAAATTGATTTAATAATGAAATAATGATGAATACATATGTACAATTAGGTAGGAGAAGGGGGTACTACTTTTTAGCTCATCTGGCCTGAAAGGCCCGATGGGCTTATGGCATGGGATGGCGTCCGTCCATCCGTCCGTCCGTAAACTTTTCGCTTTTTCGACTTCTGGGTCACAGGGGTCATAACCTTAAAAGCTATTTTCATCTTCTTCTCCAGAACCAATGACTCCAGAGAGCTGAAATTTTATGTACAGACTCCTTGGCTGAAAGGGATTCTAAATTGTAGATTTGGTGACCATGTGACCCCAAGTGTGGCTCACAGGGGTCATTACCTAAAAAAAACTATTTTCATCTTCTTCTCCAGTCCCAATGAACGTAGAGAGCTGAAATTTTATGTACATACTCCTTGACTGAAGGGGATTCTAAATTGTAAATTTGGTGACAGTGAGACCCCAAATATTGGGTCACAGAGGCAATGACCTAAAATGCTATTTTCATCTTCATCTCCAGTCCCAATGGCTCTAGCGAGCTGAAATTTTATGTACAGACTCCTTGGATGTAAGGGATTCTAAAATATAAATTTGGTGAGTCTGTGACCCCAAATATGGGTCACAGGGATCATAACCTAAAAGCCTATTTCAGTTTACAGCATCTTTCTGAGATTATATGTGCACTTCAATCAGTAAGTAGGTAAGGGAGGTAATTTTAAAGAAAACAGCTGAGTTAAAGGCATTTCATCTTTCTGATGTGAGAGTTCTAACATGTGCTTTGAGAATATAATATGTCTGATGAAAAAGAGATATTTAGAATTAAAAACTTAGAATTGGAGGTCTAACAAAAATTATAAGTCATATTTTATCTTTGTCTCACATTTCACATATGAGTAATTATTTGTATTTTGTAAGTGAATTTGCTGATAAAGGTACACAAGTCTAAAAGTATTCTAAAGACTTAATACAGAATCTTTTATTAAATCTAATATTATGTTCTTTGTAATTTAAGAGTAAGTAATGGAGTTTTTTAATATCTCATGATATTGTGTAATTATTTGGAGAATTAATTAATTAATTAATGAGAATTTCCAGTACGAGTCAATTTGGTATACCTTATTTATATCATATTTTATACTTTATAACTGATTTAGTTTTCTATTAACTTTGCAGTTAATTTTATTCAATAGGAACAAGAAATGAGATAGATGTCTACATCATGGACATGTTTAATGTGAATCTATTTGAAATGAGAACTATTGAATACCCTTTGAAGGAATAACTTGAAGAGGAATTAAATTTTTTCATTTTACATGAGATAATTATGTGAACTGAATATGACTAGTGATGACTGGTGATAACATAGGACTATAAAAGAAGTAGCTATATGAGATTGTGACATCACACCTATTTTCATCATCTTCTCCAGTACAGAAAAATAATTAATTGTAGGAAAAACTGCATCTAACATATAAATTTTACTGGCTGTGAGTCCAGTGTCTGCATGTTATGTTATTGCATTGTGTTGACCTCTTCCTGGCAGAAGAATGAAAACTGATAGTTACACAGAGGTTTCAGGTTACTTCAAACTACTGTGCAGCACTGTGTTATCATAGACTGTGCGTGAGACTGCTTTAGTCTTCCACTGACTCTAAAAAAGAATTTATTCATAGAATATCACCATTTTATAAAATATTGAAAAGGAGCCTATAAGAAATGGTGAAAAAGAATTTACTAAAAAAAATTCACCAATTTATTAAGTATTGAAATGGAGCCTATGAGAAATGGGATTTTCAAAAACTGAGGCTCCTATTCATTATGTAATAAATGTTGGTATTGCCATAATGCAATTAAGAATTAAAACAATATAATGCAAAGGTGTATGATATTCATAACGAATGTTGATTTATGTGTAACCAATTTTGATAATAATTAGCAGGGGTCATGACCTAAAAAGGTTTTTTTCATTTTCTTCTACAGCCCCAGGCCATTATTGCAATAGCTTACAGTGGTGAATTGTATGCAAAGAATTGTACCCGGTATATTCATTATTATATGATGTGTGTACGATCTTAAAAAATAGTATGATCTCTCCACCACATTATTATATGTTTGATACCAGCAATTTATTTCCAAGCTTTGTGTTGCTCTTTCAACACATATATATAGCAGATTGGCAAAGTTATGGTAACAAAATATTTTTAAACTGCTTTAATCGTTTCACTACCTAGATTCTTATTACTACATTCCATTATCTAACCATTGCTATAAAGTCCACTCCATAACATACCCCACTTATTATCTCCTGATGAGCTACAGAGGCCATGGCTCTATTTTTATTTAATATATTATTTAATAAATATGTAATTTTACCAATACTTGTAACACTACTTCAGTTGGCATACTTTTTAAAAACTGATAATTGTAATCACTAATTGGCATTCTCATTGTTCATGGATATTTCCATCTCTTTGGATTAGGGCAGGAGGGGCTGCTACAGTAAGTGTCTTCTGATATAAAATATAAGCAAGAATTGTCTGAACAAGAGAAGGATATATCTGTCATCAATACATGGGGCGGTCCGCAGGAGAAGCAGAATTCTGTAGTTGCATGATATGGGGTAACCCTGGGTTAGACCCCTTTTATCAGACTCAGATTGTTGAAAGCAACAAATATTTAGACTTGGCAAGGATGTTCTTACTTTAATCAAGAGATTATTTTTTTTCATCCAAAATCAATTTCACTGAGTCACATATACCCCTATTGACCAATGTATTTGTCAAGGCTGGCCATAAGCAATCTTCAGTTATCTCATAAGAATTCCATTGCTTGGATTTCTACAATGTAGATATGAGATTCAGATAACAGACTCTGATCTCGCAAAAGTGATATTTAGTCTTGGAATACCAATTTTGTTAAAAAAGTTAACAAATTAATTCTGTACTCTTCTGGGATTATGTTATAACAGTAAAGAGATGTATCTTTCAGCTGGGCAGGTTGTTGGATGCAGAGTACCAGATGATTGTGCTTTGTTGGAACGTCTTCTCCTCTGGACCAATCCACCAGGGGTCCAACTGCTGTAATAGGTCAGTACTGGAGGTTGAATTTGATAGGTCAGTGTCCATGCAGGTGATTTCTTCTGATCAAGGGCAAACCAACTCCTAACCGTGAGTTCCCATTGTTTTATGCACTCCCCGTGTCCTTGCTAGGGATGAAACGGTACGGTTGGGTTTCGGTTCGGTACGTATTGCGGTACTGTACCCTCAGTTCAGTATAAAACCAGGAATGTCTTTCAATATATGACCTACAACCATAACAAATCACATGTTTTTCTTGAAAATAAGTTTGTAGACTTTGGAATTGTTCAAATGAAAAAATATTTAAATCTGAGTAAATAATACATAATTGTTTAATTAAGTTATATATTTGGTATATACCAAAAAATCAAGTTGATGTACCGTGTTCCGAACAGAAAGCAAAATACTGCGGTTCAACTTCTGGAGTTTGGAACCGTTTCACCCCTAGTCCTTGCATCCATACCTCGATCAGAAAATGTTTCCAAAATTTAATTAAGAGGTTTCAACCCTAAAGGTTAAAATAATTTGTAGCTCATCAATCCTGAAAGGTCAGATTGGTGCTAGACATGGCTTCCATCCTTCTTTCTTTTTTTTTTTACTTCTTTTCCCGAACGGCTGGCCGCAGAGAACATAAATTTTGTAAATGAACGTTTGACAAATGGGGATTATGAATTGTAGATTTGGTGGCCGTCTATCCAACCTTCCATCCTAAAACTTTTTGCTCTATTGATTTCTTATTCTGAACCTTTGACTCTAGAGAGCTGAAATTTATGGAATTCTAGATTGTAGACTACCCGGTAAGGGACCCTGTAAACCCGAATAAACTATTTTCATCTTCTTCTAGTACCAAAAGATCTAGACAGCTAACAAGTTATGTGCAGACTCATTTGCCAATGGGAATTCTAAATTGTAGACCTGGTGACCCCATAAACTGAATCACCACAAATACCGTATATTACCGGGTATAAGTCGACCCCGCGTATAAGTCGACCCCCTTTCTCAACTACCCAAATACTGGTCAAAACCCTATATCTCATGTATAAGTCGACCCCCCTTTTACCACGTGCTGACTGACACCGAGTGACAAGTCGACATGCCCAAAAGTCAACACAGCGGCGATTGGTAAGCAGTTATGTTGATCGACTTATCAATTGTTTTGCCCTTAATATTATTAAATGATAATTTATTTTTCAGACTTTGTAAACAACCAATAAAAAAATACAACTTGTGACTCACGGTGTCTGTTATTATTTGTTTCAATCAAATTACATTTATCTCTCATCAAGCTGAATATACTACGTGTATATTTTTTGTTATATGTATTTTTTTATTCATATATCACGCTATATTTGTATTTTAAAAAGACAACAATAAAGCATATGTTTTTTATTCAATGATTTTAATATTGACTGGACATCGATGTTTGTGAATTGTTTCCCCTGTAAACATCGTCCGTTCGACTTGCTGGGCTGGCAGATACTTACCTGGCCTCTAGATTTTTGGGTCTGAAACATAGACCCCATGTATAAGTCGACCCCCCTCCTTGACCCCCTAATTTTTTGTATCAAATTCTCGACTTATACCCGGTAATATACGGTAGGTTCAAAGGGGTCACATCCTTAAAAACCTATTTTCCTCTTCTTCTCCAGTTCAAAAAGGTCTAGAGAGCTGAAAGGTTGTATGCAGACTCCGTGGCTAATGGGGATTCTAAATGGTAGATATGGTGACCCCATGACCCAAAATAGGATCACAGGGGTCACAACCTAAAAAAACTTTTTTCATTTTTATTTCAAGTACTTCAAATTTGTTATACCTGTCGAACTTTAATTTTTGAAATTTATTTAGCTGCTGCCTGATGAGCTACAGAGTCAATGGCTCTATTTTTTTTTACAATAAATATAGACCTCACGTGCCATGATATGACCTACAAATCTTTATCTTGACTGTTTATTTATGTCTACAACATCACTCACTATAAAGTAGGGTTGAAACCGTACGCCTATGCCACGGTTCGGTACGTATTGCGGTACAGAGTTCTTGGTTCAGTACATTTTGGTTCAGTTCTTCAATAGTTCAATAGTTGATAACAAGGAACTTTACAAAAACCGAACGGTACGTTTTGTTTTCAAAGCAATTTTTCGGTGTACCGGACCGTGAATAAATACTGCGATA
The DNA here is from genome assembly GCA_936450465.1 of Gibbula magus. Taxonomy (NCBI): domain Eukaryota; kingdom Metazoa; phylum Mollusca; class Gastropoda; order Trochida; family Trochidae; genus Gibbula; species Gibbula magus. Next base: position 10,674,442 of record OW388298.1, on the reverse strand, counting down.
CGAATAAACCGTTTCAACCCTACTATAAAGCAAGATGGCACATGGATCAATTTTTAATACTTTATAGTAAGCACTAGAATGCTGAAATCTTGTGTATACATATATTTTTCGAACCAGTTATATTATATAATATAAATATCTGATTTAAGCAGTAGTAAAATAATTCACTCACTAAGCCATCGACTTGAGATATTAAATTATGCAATTTACCATGAGCTACAGAGCCTGCATGGCTCTATTTTTATTTACACATCAGCAGTCTAATGCTACATATTTACAGGTCTCTTAACTTTGATGTAATTACAGGCCTACTGGACATGGTACCATTGGTGACAGAACTCGAAACTGCAGCCTGGAGGGCATTCAAGGAGATGTTCCATTGAAGATCTGATCAATATTGGCAGATGTTACATACATAGGTACATACATATATATCTATAAGTGGAATCTCTCATAACATAAATTAAGTTGACCAAATATTTGCAAATGTACCTGCACTTTAAATAGTATTTTGTGAAATAACACGTTTCAATAATGATATTAATCCATGAATTATGACTATTGACTAATAATTACAATTGGAATTTGACGTGTGGTAGATGTTATGCGTTGACTTATTGATCATGCATTTCACTGCAGGTAAACTCAAGCTAGCCAGGTTAAAGAAGGTGCTCAAAATATGTTTGCCATTAGGTCGTTTTGTGTAAAACATAAGCACAGCCTGACTTCTCTCCCAACAGGGGTTAACCAACATGTTTCTTTACATGTATCCTCAAGTGGAACTTTTTCTTTGGCTAACATAGATAATCCTGATTGGTTGCAATCAAAGTAACTTGTGCAACCAGTGACATAGTTTTCATACTGAGCTTCAGTCTGTTCCCTCAACTCTAGCCTGTGTGGAGATAGAAAAATATAACCTGATCCTAGTTAACAAATACGAATACTGATAGCCCAATGAGCCTCTCAGAATTCCTGATTCACTGTGGTACACTGGTAATCAGAGTAGAGGCTTTTTTTGGGGAGGCCACAATAAATAAGTGAATTTAGCCCACAAGGCGTAGGCTAAAGGCAAGATGGCATCGGTTGTCGAGAATCGGCTATAACTTTTTGAAACATTTTTGACTTCTCCAATACCTCTTACACCCACATCGCTGATATTTTGTGGGGAGGTACCTTGCACCAAGGAATCAAAGTTTGTTCATTAGGCCCTCACCCCCCTCTAATATGGGCATGACAGGCATTTTAAGACCTTTAAAAAATTTTAAACATATTGACATGGACTGAACTTTGTAGAATAACATCCCTGTTACATTGAGACTTAAGTTGTTCATTTAGGAGATAAACCTACTGAGTTGGAAAATCAGAGACATGTTATACTGGATTGAATTGGCCAATTGTTCCAAAACTGGTGAAGCAACACTTAAATCAGTGGAGGTTCAATCCATAACTAAGTGTCTGTCCATCTCAAAGAAGATAACTGAATGTGTTTAATATTTAGCTCATCAGGCATGTAAGGACCGATGGGCTTATGGCATGGCATGGCATGGTATCCAGTGTCTGTCAATCCGTAATCTTTTCGCTTTTTCGACTTCTTCTCCAATAACCAAAAACTCAGCTGAAATTTTATACGCAGAGACTCCTTGGTAGGATTTGATTTAGCCATTTACAGCTTGCACCTTTGCGAGTTAATTTGAACAATTGCAAGTAACTATTCACTTCATATATGATGAAAAAGATTATTTTGGGAAGGTTAAATAGGCCTTATCTATAAAAAAAAGTTTTTGATAAACATAAATGAACTATGTGACCTAGTTCCATGTTTGGTCATGTGACTGGATGGTACGCTATACTGTAGGGGTGTCAAGATGGTTGCCTGGTGCATTACATTATCAAATAATGACTGATGTAGTATCTTTCTTAAATAAATATCAGGATAACAAATAAAGCAAATCAAATTATATGGTTTTGAAAGTTGTTACATTACCACCCCCCTACATTGAAATGCATTGGCTCAACCCCTGGATTTCCCAGTTCAAAGTCGTATGTTTGAGAAGACAGTTAGTACCAGAATCACATTTTAATGTTGAGGCATGTTTTTCTATATATTAAAATATAAATGTTGATAGGATTGCACTAATACATTCTGTCAAAGTAATGAAATTCCTAACATATGGTTTACGTATGATCTCCATTTTTAGCTCATCAGGCCTGAAAGGCCCAATGGGCTTATGCCATAAATGGTGTCCGGCGTCCGTCCGTCCGTCCATCCGTCCGTCCATCCGTAAACTTTTTGCTTTTTCGGCTTCTTCTCGAGAACCAATGACTCCTCAGTACTGAAATTTTATGTGCAGACTCCTTGGCCAATGGGGATTCTAAATTGTAGATTTCGTGACCCTGTGACCCCAAATGTGGTCACAGGGGTCACATCCTTAAAAACCTGTTTTCATCTTCTTCTCCAGTTCCAAGAGATTTAGAGAGCTGAAAAGTTGTGTGCAGACTCCTTGGCCAATGGGGATTCTAAATTGTAGATATCGTGACCCCAAATGGGGTCACCGGGGTCACATCCTTAAAAACCTATTTTCATCTTCTTCTCCAGTTCCAAGAGATTTAGAGAGCTGAAAAGTTGTGTGCAGACTCCTTGGCCAATGGGGATTCTAAATTGTAGATATCGTGACCCCAAATGGGGTCACCGGGGTCACATCCTTAAAAACCTATTTTCATCTTCTTCTCCAGTTCCAAAAAGTCTAGAGAGCTGAAAAGTTGTGTGCAGACTCCTTGGCTAATGGGGATTCAAAATTGTAGATATCGTGACCCCAAATGGGGTCACCGGGGTCACATCCTTAAAAACCTATTTTCATCTTCTTCTTCAGTTCCAAAAGGTCTAGAGAGCTGAAAAGTTGTGTGCAGACTCCTTGGCAAATGAGGATTCTAAATTGTAGATTTCGTGACCCCTTGACCCCATATGGGGTCACAGGGGTCACATCCTTAAAAACCTGTTTTCATCTTCTTCTCCAGTTCAATGAGAGATTTAGAGAGCTGAAAAGTTGTGTGCAGACTCCTTGGCCAATTGGAATTCTAAATTGTAGATTTCGTGACCCCATGATCCCAAATGGGGTCACAGGGGTAACATCCTTAAAAACCTATTTTCATCTTCTTCTCCAGTTCCAAAAGGTCTAATGAGCTGAAAAGTTGTGTGCAGACTCCTTTGCCAATGGGGATTCAAAATTGTAGATTTCGTGACCCCATGACCCCAAATGTGGTCACAGGGGTCACATCCTTAAAATCCTGTTTTCATCTTCTTCTCCAGTTCCAAGAAATTTAGAGAGCTGAAAAGTTGTGTGCAGACTCCTTGGCCAATGGGGATTCTAAATTGTAGATATCGTGACCCCAAATGGGGTCACAGGGGTCACATCCTTAAAAACCTATTTTCATCTTCTTCTCCAGTTCCAAAAAGTCTAGAGAGCTGAAAAGTTGTGTGCAGACTCCTTGGCCAATGGGGATTCAAAATTGTAGATATCGTGACCCCAAATGGGGTCACCGGGGTCACATCCTTAAAAACCTATTTTCATCTTTTTCTCCAGTTCCATAAAGTCTAGAGAGCTGAAAAGTTGTGTGCAGACTCCTTGGCAAATGAGGATTCTAAATTGTAGATTTCGTGACCCCGTGACCCCATATGGGGTCACAGGGGTCACATCCTTAAAAACCTGTTTTCATCTTCTTCTCCAGTTCCAAAAGATTTAGAGAGCTGAAAAGTTGTATGCAGACTCCTTGGCCAATGGGGATTCTAAATTGTAGATATCGTGACCCCAAATGGGGTCACCGGGGTCACATCCTTAAAAACCTATTTTCATCTTCTTCTCCAGTTCCAAAAAGTTTAGAGAGCTGAAAAGTTGTGTGCAGACTCCTTGGCCAATTGGGATTCTAAATGGTGACCCTGTGGTGCCCCAAAAAAGAGCCTCAAGCCATGACCTAAAAATCTTATTTCAGTCTTCATCATTAAACAATATAAACCCTGATGAGCTACAGAGCCCATGACTCTATTTTTTAACATGTTGAACCTGTAGCTAATAATAGCCTTGTGTTACTAACATTGACAGGTTAGGATGAGGCTTTGGAAAAATATCAACATGAGCTTAATTTGAAGGTTTTTGGTAGACTGCATATCTTTAAAAACTTGACATCAGAGATAATTTTCACTCAAAAATATGAAATAGTCTTGAGAGCTGAAGGTAAATTGATACTTGAAATTAACAGACTGGGACATTCAGCCAGAAATATCCAACAACATGTAAAGGAAAGATGCTTTTATGTGAACAAGACTAATTCTTTGATTATCATACAATATTATGACAACAATTTACACTTTTACTTCGAATATGTTTAATTCAACATGTGCTAAAAATTATTTCCGGAAATACTTTGACCAATTTGGTCAATAGAAAACAATTACTGGTCCCCAAAAATTTAACAGCAAGGCAGCATTTTTTAGAACTGAAAGAGACTGGTTGTAGTTTGTTGAAGCAGATATTGCAATATAGTGTCATTACAAAGTGCAGATTTGAAGATAAACAGATATTAAGAGGCTCTGAGCACATCAGATACATGAATTTAATAATTAAAAAATAATACACATTAAAATTATTATATATTTGGTGCAACTAATTTTGTCAAAGTGCAACCAATGCAATCAATCAGGTTGCAACTGGTGCAATCTGTGTAAGGCACACTAAATCGAACCCTGCTTGGCCAAATGGGGTCACATGGGTCACAACTGTAAAACCCTATTTTCATCTTCTCCAGTTCCAAAAGATCTAGAAGATCTAGATCTAGCTGAAAAGTTGTGTACAGACTCCTTGGAAGTTTGCTAATGGGGATTCTAAATTGTAGCTTATGTGACCCTGTGACCCCAAGTTTGGGTCACAGGTGTAACAATTTAGACACTTATTATTTGCTTGTTAACAATGTATTGCTTGAGATATCTTAGATATTCAACCATAGATAATAAATTCCAGATGAGCTACAGAGCCAATGGCTCATTTTTTACCTGTGGTGTCAGGTGTCAGTTGTGTCACTGCACAAGCAGGCAGCAAGTTGCAGGGAGTGAGAGGTTAATTAGCTTAGCTGACTTGAGGGGTTGACTAGCAGAGTATGGTTTAAACAATATTTATTTCAAAAAATAAGTGAAAGGGATTGGTAAACAGGCTTGCAGCCTATCTGAATACCTCTCCCAGAGTATGAGTCAGAGGATCAGAGTTGAAAGACTTGGTTGACTTAAAGAGGCATTTTGGAGGGAAGGAAGGGATATGGTTACGGCTTAGTATTGAACTCTCTATAGGTTGGCAAAATACCTTCAAGAATAGTAACTCAAGAAAAAGAGAAAAAATATCAACAAATGTTTTATGTTATTTGTGTCATGATATAGAGATTATGTCTACATCATTTGAATTGAAGGAGTCACCTTCTCTTCGAGATCCATGCAGAAATTGTGAAGATGTTTTTGCGCTTACACATTACAAGGTCATGTCAAGTGATTGTGCTTTACCTGGAGAAAAATATCTCTGTTCAACATCAAATAATACAAATACTGATGAGCAACAGAGCCCATGGCTTTATTTTTCTGCAGAACCAATCAGAATCCAGTATCCATCTATGTCATGGTAGAATTGCAAGTCTTTTCAAGTGAACTTTTCAGAACTTACATGCAGACCAAAGTTAGTTCATTTGCTTTTGATCCCTCTCACCCACTGAAAGGCCAGATTGGCTAATGCCATAGGCAGTTGTCTGTCATCCGTTGTCCGTAAATTTTTCACGTTTTGGACTTCATTTGAGGGGCGTGTATGCGGGTTGGGTTCATTTTATAGTGATAAACTAATGTTTGCCTCGTTAATATATTATTGTCCCTCGCCGCAACACTGAACACAGGACTTTGTATTCAACGGAGTCTGTACGTCCGTCCCGTCCCACTCTTGTTAACACGATATCTCATGAAGCGTTGCATCCAAAGGCTTCAAATTTGGTGCCAGCTTACATTGGGAGATGTCGCCGACACCAGTCAATTTTGGTGACCTAGACCTTATTTTCACCACTTTTGAACACTGTCCAGCCCTTGTTAACGTGATTTATAATCCAAAACTGGATTTATCATCAACAACTGTCATCCACAGGAGATACCTCTTGTGTGAGATCAAGCGATATCTCCTAGGAGATACCGTTTTGGCAGTAGATTATGAACAATGCCCTGTTGGGTTGCATTTTGCGTCATCAAGTAATAACATTACAATGCTATGACATCATAATCATCATGACATCACAACATCACAGCACTGAAAGCTAAATGCCAATTTTGTGTTCAGATATGTTGATTTTTCAGTAAAAACTAATGAAGAATAATTTTGGATGATAAATATCTCACCCTTGTGTCTTCTTATATCAAATGTATCAACACTTGTTGATAAAAGTCAAAATATCCTGGGACGAGCCTTGGATATTTGTAACTCTTATCGACTCGTGTTGATATATTTGTTATCAGAAGGAACTTGGGTGAGATTTTCTATTTATAGCTTGTACATGAGATCAAGAGATCTATTTCCTAGGAGATATCGTTTTGATTTTGATGATTTTGAACAGTGTTCTGTTGGCACCAGCTACATGATATCACAATGATTTTGCATCATTGAGTAATGCCATCATAATGCTATGATGTCATAATCAAGATGATGTCAGAATGCTATGACATCACAACACTTGAAGCCAAATGGCAGTTTTGTGTTCAGATGTGTTCTTTTTCATTAAAACCTAATGAAGAATGTTTTTGGATGATAAATAGAATCAAATATATCAACACTTGTTGATTAAAGTCAAAATATCCTCTGCAAGCCTTGGATATATGTAACTTGTGTTGATATATTTCATATCAGAAGACACAAGTGGAGATTCTCTACATCTTGAAGCGTCACATTCAAAGTTTGGCGACACCAGTCGATTAAGATGACATTGACCATTCTATCTCATAAACCCTAGCATCCAATGTGGAACTTTGAATTTTCGACAAGTTAATGTACATGTAAAGCTTGTCAGTGTGATATCTCAAGAACAATTCACTGGAATTTCATCATATCTTACACAAAGCACCTGCTGAGGAAGACAAAGGGCTGCTTAGATTTTGGTGACTTTGACATTATTCTCAAGGTCACAGTGGAACTTTGAATTTTTTTTATATGATAATGTACATGTAAAGCTTGTCAGCAGGATATCTCAAGAACCATTCGCTAGAATTTCATCATATCTTACACAAAGCAAATCCTAGAGAAGAAAAAGAGCTGATTAAATTTTGGTGACCTTGAACTTTGATTTTTCGACATGTTCGACAGTCGATTTTATTGATCTAGACATTTTTTTTCAATTCGAAGTTTTAATTGTCGGCGGGGGATCATGTCACTTTATTTGGGTTTTTTTGCTTTCCATGGAAACAATTTCAACTTTTTTAACTAATTGCATATGGGGATTAGTGACCTTTTCCGACCTCAATCTCAAAAGCTATTCATTATTATTTAACAATACTTGGTATGTGTTTAGACTCAAAGATGGAATGATGTCCATCATTCTTTTAGGATTGGAAGGAGTAGTATGGTAGGGAGCAAGGTAATTGCATCGGGTGAGGTTTGAAATGCAAATGAGTTTAGCTATTTTAATGCCATTTTGGTAATCAGTCATATTTAGCTCATTAGGCCTGAAACAACCGATGGGCTTATGGATAGCATGGCGTCCGTCCGTCCGTAAACTTTTCGCTTTTTCGATTTCTCCTCTAGAACCAATAACTCTAGAGAGCTGAAATTTTATGTTCAGACTCCTTGACCAATGGGGCTTCTAAATTGTAGATTTGATGACCAAGGGGCCCAAAATGAGGGCATTATAGGCCATTACCTAAAAACTTATTTTCATCTTCTTGTCCAAAACAAAAAGACCTTGAAAGCTGTAATATTGTGTGTAGTGTCTTTAGTCAATTGGGATTATGTACTTAATGTACTTAAGACTATTAAGATATTCAACGTTACATGATAACCCCTTCAGTCTTGATAAGCTACGGAGTCAATGGCTCTATTTTTATTATTATCCCCCGCCACAACAAAGTTTGCGGGGGATATAGAAATGAGCTCCGTCTGTGCGTCCGGGCTTTTCCATTCCGGCCTCAAACTTCAAAACTATAAGACATATCTCAACGAAACTTGGTTTGTGGAACAATCATCATGTGTAGATGTGCCTTTTGGGGTTTTCAACTTCTTTGAGTTATTTTTTTTTACCGTTTCCATGGAAATGTAACTTAGAATTTCGTTTCCGGATCAGAACTCGAAAACTATAAGACATATCTCAACGAAACTTGGTGTGTGGAACAATCATCATGTATAGATGTGCCTTTTGGGGTTTTCAACTTCTTTGAGTTTTTTTTTTTACCGATTCCATGGAAATGTAACTTAGAATTTCGTTTCTGGATCAGAACTCGAAAACTATAAGACATATCTCAACGAAACTTGGTGTGTGGAACAATCATCATGTGTAGATGTGCCTTTTGGGGTTTTCAACTTCTTTGAGTTATTTTTTTTTACCTTATCCATGGGAATGTAACTTAGAATTTCGTTTCCGGAACCGAACTCGAAAACTATAAGACATAGCACAACGAAATTTTGTGTGTGGAACAATCGTGTGTAGATGTGCCTTTTGGGGTTTTCAACTTCTTTGAGTTATTTTTTTTTACCGTTTCCATGGAAATGTAACTTAGAATTTCGTTTCCGGATCAGAACTCGAAAACTATAAGACATATCTCAACGAAACTTGGTGTGTGGAACAATCATCATGTATAGATGTGCCTTTTGGGGTTTTCAACTTCTTTGAGTTTTTTTTTTTACCGATTCCATGGAAATGTAACTTAGAATTTCGTTTCTGGATCAGAACTCGAAAACTATAAGACATATCTCAACGAAACTTGGTGTGTGGAACAATCATCATGTGTAGATGTGCCTTTTGGGGTTTTCAACTTCTTTGAGTTATTTTTTTTTACCTTATCCATGGGAATGTAACTTAGAATTTCGTTTCCGGATCAGAACTCGAAAACTATAAGACATAGCACAACGAAATTTTGTGTGTGGAACAATCGTGTGTAGATGTGCCTTTTGGGGTTTTCAACTTCTTCACAATTCTTAATTTGTTTAATCTTTACCATTTCCATGGATATTTAACTTAATAATTAATTTCCGGAGCAGAACTCAAAAACTGCCATGGATGTATTTTTAGCTCATCTGGCCTGAAAGGCCTGATGGGGTTATGGCATGGCATGGTGTCTGGCTTGCGTCTGTCCATCCATCCGTCCGTCTGTAAACTTTTTGCATTTGCTCCTTGGCTTTGCTCACAACCTAAAAAACCTATTTTCATCTTGATCATCAGCAAACGATAACCATCAGTTGCAATAAACCTTATATTTGGTAGACTAAGGTTGTTTTGATATGTTACAAACCTTACAGGGAGTGGCATCCCTGCCCTGCTGAGCCAACAAATCATCATCCATCCTGCTACATAAGGAGAATGTTCATAGTCACTGTTATTCAACAACTATATTCTTCAATAAATGTTCCAAAAGGCGGGGGATATGGCCGACTCTGTCTGCTTGTTGGTCCTGTACTGAATTGAATGTCTTGTAATGAAAACATTACATAATCTCATGTAATTGGCTACAGACAGTTACATGCACATTTTGCTTTCAACTGCTTGCTTTGGTTGAGTTTGATTAATTGTTTGCTTTCATTTTACAGTTTCCCTGGATTGTAGAAAGAAGATGTCAGTGATTTATGGACAACTGAGAAGTATGTTTATAATACTTCACTGGAAGAAATAAAAGTAAACAGCAAAACAAACAAAACAAGAAGTTGCCCAGTCAAAGCAACACTTCCAAAAAGTTTATTCTTTGCCGAAAAGGGATGACATTTTTTTTACTACTTGAGGTTATCTGATCTGATACCAGATTTCTTATTTCCGATTTCCTGCAACAGCTCATTTGTAATTTTTTGTGTAGACTATAATGTCCTTAACCTGAATTGTCATTTAGACAAATCTGTAAAAGACATGTTCCATTTTAATTTTACATATTTTCAGAAATTGAGTGCAAGAAAACAAGGATCAGGACAAAATCAAGAAATGCAACATGGAACCCTGAAACAAGTGGATAGCTTTTTACCTGTTACAAGTGGTTAGTTTTTTCTATACTTTTGATAGATGCCAATTTAGGTGTGTTATCTAAAGTCTTGACGCGACTACATGGCTTATATCAAATTATTTGCTATGACATCTGAACTAACATACAGCTGATCTTTTATTGGTTCTCGTAAAAATAAAAAATGGGGGAGTTTTTTCTTACTTCTCACTTTTCGCCAGATACGCTGTTGAGTCAGTTCTACTGGAAAAAACCATTGCAATGCAGTGGCCCTGACCATGTTTGATTCATTTAAAGGTCTGATGAAATGCATTTTTTCTCAAGAATGACAGATGATAACCTCAACGTATATTGTACATCGGAATCAATTGAGCAGAAAATCGAGACAATATACAATTGCAATTGATAATTAAAACGATTTTAAATCACCCATTTTAACACTAGCGCAATCAGCCGGGCCAAACAAAATTTAAATTCTCACTGAGGCGTGACTGTGCTAAGCGACAGGCGATCACGTCTAGACAGCTAGTCCTCCGGTCTCTCGTTAATTAATTAATGATGATTATCACTGCCGCTAAATGAATTTATGAGGTGTATTACATCGCCAAAAAGACATGTTTATGTAATAATTGTGTAATTGTCATCTGCGGAATTACTGAGTTGGATATCTACACATTCGATATATGGGAATTTAAGTTGGTTTATTGAAGATTTCTTTGTGAAATTAGCAATCAAAATGTTGCGAAATTACGTTGAATTATGACTATCGGCAAAAATCAGATTCCTCCTGATACGTCACAGAAGTCATCCCTTCAGGGGCCACACCCCCGCAGACTTTCATTCTGGTCGCCTGGGCTAAATAAGGCGGTTTTTTTAAAAGCCGTATAAAAGTTATTTATGGACCGATTTCAGAAATTTAAAATCGAGCAATTGTCAAATTAACATCTCATTTTAATGAATCCAATTTTGACCATATATCATTTCATCTATCCTTTAAGTGGCATAGACAAATTGCATATCAAGTCATTCAGACTTGACAATTTGGGTGATCTTTCTCAAGTTACGATGACGGATTGTGCTTTAATTAATTTGTTTGAATCAAACAGTGAATGTCAGAGCTACAGAGCCTATCTTTCAATGAAATACTTTGCATTTTCAGACTTTAAAGATTTAAACTTTATCAATAACCATTATTTAAAGGAATTCTGAGCATAAGAACCATGCAATATTGGAACTATGTGAATAACCAGTATTGTATGTTATTCAGTGATGCAAAACAAATAATGAATGGTAATTATCTTGATATCCAACTTCTTTATCCTGTGTAGGCTAAATTTTGATATAGATACTTATGTCATTGTCAAGCAAGTGATATAATACGATTATCTATTCTGTTAAAATGGAAGACTGGTTAGCGCAGTGATTAGGCTGTTCGGTTTCTGATCAAGAGGTCTGCGGTTCAATTGCTGCCAAGGGTTAAGCAACTCTGTCTTCTGTAGACAACAGTTCTACATCCAGTAAACAATGTTACTCTGTAGTTCAGCGAAGTGCCACTCATGGTTGGCTAGTTGCAGTCAATGCTAACAGGTTTCACCGTAATGCATAGCCACATGGCGTTGCGGGCTCTCTCTCTAGGCTTTAATACTAGCAGCCGCGATATTAGTGAAATACTCTTGAACGCGGTGTTAAACCCCAACTCATCTCACCTCTGTTGAAATGTTGTCTTCACATAATTTTAAAGAAGTTGTATTTCCATATTTATAGTTCTTCATGCCGCATCATTTCAGTTTTGAGAATGCCTATCAAAGATGCAACACAAAGGCAGGCAATTAAAGTTATATATATTATATGTTGTAATATAACAATTTTATATACTTCTTATATTTGGTCATAAAATCTTGAGTTGTATTTAAATAATAGCACTACCTATAAAATTGTACTAATAAATTTTCAAACCATTGTGTTTTAGTGCCTGGAGCAAAATTGGAGACAAATGAGTCAGTGACTCAAGCAAAACTGATGGAAGGGATTGATTGCTACCTGGAAGAAGCATGAGGAGAACAGACTTTGACATTTTGCATTTCGGACCTTTGGCGTTGGGCGTTGTCTGTAAACTTTTAACATTTTCGACTTCTAAAGCTGAACTGCTAAAGCTAAAATTTTGAGGTTGCCAGGGGTGCAATTTCAAGTTGTGATTTTGCACCACCAGAACCAGTAATGCTATTTAGCTAAAAAAAAATTCAATATAATCTTTTATGAATGGAGACTAAGATCTGTGAAGTTCATTAAAATAATCCAAATAGTGAAGGCATGGCAGGGGTGCATATTTAATGTGTTTTATTTTGTTAAACAATTAGGCACAGTCCCTTGGCTACATGTGAAGTTATTGACTTGTTATATGAGCTATCTATAACGGGTATCTTCCCAAAACTTAAAACAACACTTTTTTATGGGTCACTTATTACAGTAGCTTAAGTTTTACCCTTAGCCATTTCCATGAAAAAATACTTTAAAATTTTGTTTCCAGACCAGAACTCAAATTCTTTGAAGCCTAGCTCAATGGAACATCGTGTGTAGATTTGCCTTTTGGGTTTTTTCATTTTTTTTGACTTCGTTGGAATCTAATTTTTAGCCTTTTCGATGGAAACATAGCTCATTTTGTTTCTGAACCAGAACTCTACAATTGTAAGATTAAGCTCCATGACACATGGTATGTGAAACCATCATCATGTGTAGATTTTTGATTTTGGGTTTGTTTTGAGGAATTTTAATTTCAGCCATTCCTATGAAAAACATCATTTGGATTCCGAAGCAAAAGTCAAAACCCTTTACAATTTCACATCCAGAACAGATCTTGAAAACTGTCAGGCAGAGATTAATTCATCTTAGAAGTATATATATTCTTGTGCAGCATGATTTATTTACAAATGAGTGATTTAGGATTTATAAATGAATAAAGGTCCTTGATGATTGTTCGGTATATTTTAAACTTCCCATTTGGCGGTGGATATAGTAGACTCCGTCTGCTTGGTAGACTTGAGATCTTATGTGAACAAAACAGGAACAAAGACTGTCAAGCTGACCCAAATACTGTTAGTTACTATGGGTGATACCTTGTAGAACATTGTTGCAACATGATAGTGAAGGCAATGAACCAATCAATGATGTCAAAACACTAATAATGTAATACAATCGAAAAAATTAAGTTTGATTCCATTTGGCTTATTCTCAAATGTCTCAGTTGGAAGATGCATTTGTAGATGAACATTATTATTTAGCTCATCAGGCCTGAAAGGCCTGATTGGCTTATGGCATGATGTCCGGCGTCCAGACGTCCATCCGTCTGTAAACTTTTCTCTTTTTCGACTTCTTCTCCAGAACCAATGACTCTAGAGAGCTGATATTTTACGTACACACTCCTTGCCTAATGGGGATTCTAAATTGTAGATTTCGTGACACCATGACCCCAAATGGGGTCACAGGGGTCACAACCTTAAAAACCTATTTTCATCTTCTCAAGTTCCAATAGGTGCAGAGAGCTGAAAAGTTGTGTGCAGACTCCTTATCCAAAAGGGATTCTAAATTGTATATTTGATGACCCCTTATGACCCTATTTAGGGTCACAGGCCCAAACCTAAAACAAACCTATTTTCATGTATTTCTCAAGTACTTCAAATTTGTTATATATGTGATACATTCTCCTGGAAAATTAACATTTGGAATTTATTTAGTTTGTTTTTAGCCTGATGAGCTAGAGGGCCAATGGCTCTATTTTGTTAACTTATTTCAGCAAAAGGTAAATTTCAAACATTGTCATTACATATATAATATTGGTCTACTTGACTACAGAGTACCTGAAGATTTCCTTAGCTTCACATCTTATTTTCAAAATTGGGTGCTATTGAATTGATGCAGTGGTGATTATTAAAAAAAATTAATGTTCATTCTTTTCTGTATATACTAATGGTTTAGTGATGACTGTCAATTCGGCAAGTAAAAGCATTTATGTATATATTTATCTTGATGCAATTGTTTTTTACAATCACAGAATAAAATGTGTTTATAATATGCTTCTTCTGTTGTAATTTTAAGATTCTCCCACAGAGAGCGCATGTTTAGAGCAGAACAGTGTCACGTTAAAGTGAGCGTTTGGTATTTAATAAATAAAGCAGACAAATGTTTATGGATGATCAACTTCTTTATTAACATGTTGATAAAGAAGTTGATCATCCATAAATATTTGTCTTCTTCATCATCACACCAACTACTAGAATGCCTCTCAAACAATTTAATAAATAGGTCATAAAACAAGTTAAAATTTTAATATGTAAGTTTGGCCTCTGTCTGGTGTAAGCAAAGGGGCCGCAGCACGGGTTTTGCCAATTTATTTTTTTTAACTTTCCAATTTATAATGATAGTTTATGTCATTTATATTTACTTTAGAGGGTGAAACATTTTATTACACCAATCAATTCTCTGTTGTGGTAATGAAAGTGTTGTGCATAAAGCCAAAATAGAATGTCGGTCATTTTAATGTGAACACATTTTATTATTTAATTCCGCTGGATTTACCTAGCCATGTACACTAATTTTTTAACTTGATTTTCCAAAGAGTAGGGTGATTTACTTTTAGTGATTTTATTTTTTAAATACATTCATCAACGTATTTGAGTGAAAAAACGTGCTACTGCCCCTTTAATGTTTGTGATCTATTTTCTTTGAACCAATGATCAATTGTCATATCAGGCTTTTGGGGAAAAATAGTCAAATGAAGTGACATTATTTTCCCCCGCGTTTAGCATGCAGGGGATATAGTATTTGACTGTGTCCATATTGAGTACTATTCACTGAATTCTATTCACATGTTGCATATAGGTTCACAATAGGGAGAGGAATGTTCCTACAGAGTTCTGTGACCTTTAACTTCATTTCAAGGTCAAAGCAAGACTGTCATTTACCCATGTCAGCCGGATATCTCAAGAACCGTTCACTGCAAGACCAACTGTTAATTGAAGATCTAGATGATAAGACCTTATTATTCTTAAACTGCTTATTTGGAGAAAAGTTAGTGCATCAATATGACAACTCCCAGGAGTGTTTGTACTCTGCGAGTACTCCTGTAGCCAATCAGAAAATGTCCTTGAAATTTTTACTTTGGAAGTAAAAGGGGATGAAACAAATCCTTTTCTACAATTAAACGATTTTAAAAAATATTTATAGAAATAATTAGATCAATTCCCCGTTTGGCTACATTGTGTCACAAATTGTTTGTGATGCCATGCAGAAAGATCAATATCGATATGGCAATAAATGTAACTGTTGTTTTTTTCCATTGTGTTCTGTAATAACAACATATATCTAAACAAGTATCTATCAAAATAGTACATAAAAACATTTAATTTTTTTCTAATTCATAATCTTAGAAAAATGCGTTAAGTCCCCAATTGGCTATATAAAGTCACAAATTGTGTATGATACAGTATCATATCCAGTGAAAACCAAAGAAAAATTGGAAATAACAAGTTTCTGTCTTCCTGCCTTAATCACGACATACATGCTAACTGTTTGAGAGAAAAGGTTGATTTTAAATATAGCTTAACTGTATTTGAACAGAGATTGTCATCAGCTACTCAGTTTCCAATGTAAATTGAGTATTGTTTATATGGAAAGGAAACTACAGTACCATAATCAGAAAATGTCCTTGGATTTTCTACTTTGGAAGTAAAGGGGGGAGAAAACTTAAATGAATTTCAAATCATTTTCTACAATTAAACGATTTTATGAGATATTTATAGAAATATTGAGATCAAGTCCCCAGTTGGCTACAATGTGTCACAAATTGTGTGTGATGCCAGGCAAAAGGATCATTTTCGGTATGGCAATTAATGTAACTGTTGTTTTTTTCATTGTGTTCTGTAATAACAACATAAGCTATCAAAATAGTACATAACAACATTTTAAAAATTTCTAATTAAATCATCTTAGAAAAATGCGTTAAGTACCCAATTGGCTATATAAAGTCACGAATTGTGTATGATACAGTACCATATCCAGTGAAAACCAAAGAAAAATTGGAAATAACAAGTTTCTGTCTTCCTGCCTTAATCACGACACACATGCTAACTGTTTGAGAGCAAAAGTTGATTTAAAATATAGCTTAACTGTATTTGAACAAAGATTGTCATCAGCTACTCAGTTTCCAATGTAAATTTAGTATTGTTTGTATGGAAAGGACCCTATATCATCATAATCAGAAAATGTCCTTGACATTTTTACTTTGGAAGTAAAAGGGGATGAAAACATAAATGAATTTCAAATCATTTTCTACAATTAAACGATTTTAAAATATATTTATAGAAATATTTAGATCAAGTCCCCAGTTGGCTACATTGTGTCACACGTTGTGTGTGATCCCAAGCAGAAATATCAATATTGATATCGCAAATAATGAAACTTTTTTTTATTATTCTATTCTCTAATAACAACATAAATCTATCCACGTGTCTAACAAAATAGAACCTACAAAATTTATAAATGTTTCTAATTCATTATCTTAGAAAAATGCGTTAAGTCCCCAATTGAATATAAAAGGTCACGAATTGTGTATGATACAATGCCATATCCAGTGAAAACCAAAGAAAAATTGGAAATAACAAGTTTCTGTCTTCCTGCCTTAATCACGACATACATCCTAACTGTTTGAGAGAAAAGGTTTATTTTAAATATAGCTTAACTGTATTTGAACAGAGATTGTCATCAGCTACTCAGTTTCCCATGTAAAGTTAGTATTGTTTGTATGGAAGGGAAACTACATCATCATAATCAGAAAATGTCCCTGAAATTTTTACTTTGGAGGTAAAAGGGGATGAGAACATGAATGAATTTCAAATCATTTTCTACAATTAAACGATTTTAAAATATATTTATAGAAATATTTAGATCAAGTCCCCAGTTGGCTACATTGTGTCACACATTGTGTGTGATCCCAAGCAGAAATATCAATATTGATATCGCAAATAATGAAACTTTTTTTTATTATTCTATTCTCTAATAACAACATATATCTATCCAGGTATCTAACAAAATAGTACCTACAAAATTTATAAATGTTTCTAATTCATTATCTTAGAAAAATGCGTTAAGTCCCCAATTGGCTATATAAAGTCACGAATTGTGTATGATACAGTGCCATATCCAGTGAAAACCAAAGAAAAATTGGAAATAACAAGTTTCTGTCTTCCTGCCTTAATCACGACACACATGCTAACTGTTTGAGAGCAAAAGTTGATTTGAAATATAGCTTAACTGTATTTGAACAAAGTTTGTCATCAGCTACTCAGTTTCCCATGTAAATTGAGTATTGTTTATATGGAAAGGAAACTACATTACCATAATCAGAAAATGTCCTTGGATTTTCTACTTTGGAAGTAAAGGGGGGAGAAAACATAAATGAATTTCAAATAATTTTCTACAATTAAACGATTTTATGAGATATTTATAGAAATATTTAGATCAAGTCCCCAGTTGACTACATTGTGTCACAAATTGTGTGTGATGCCAGGCAAAAGGATCATTATCGGTATGGCAATTAATGTAACTGTTGTTTTTTTCATTGTGTTCTGTAAAACAACATACATCGATACACGTATCTATCAAAATAATACATAACAACATATTAAAAATTTCTAATTCATCATCTTAGAAAAATGCATCAAGTCCCCAATTGGCTATATAAAGTCACGAATTGTGTATGATACAGTACCATATCCAGTGAAAACCAAAGAAAAATTGGAAATAACAAGTTTCTGTCTTCCTGCCTTAATCACGACACACATGCTAACTGTTTGAGAGCAAAAGTTGATTTAAAATATAGCTAAACTGTATTTGAACAAAGTTTGTCATCAGCTACTCAGTTTCCCATGTAAATTGAGTATTGTTTATATGGAAAGGAAACTACATTACCATAATCAGAAAATGTCCTTGGATTTTCTACTTTGGAAGTAAAGGGGGGAGAAAACATAAATGAATTTCAAATAATTTTCTACAATTAAACGATTTTATGAGATATTTATAGAAATATTTAGATCAAGTCCCCAGTTGGCTACATTGTGTCACAAATTCTGTGTGATGCCAGGCAAAAGGACCATTATCGGTATGGCAATTAATGTAATTGTTGTTTTTTTCATTGTGTTCTGTAATAACAACATATATCTATACACGTATCTATCAAAATAGTACATAACAACATTTAAAAAAAAATTCTAATTCATCATCTTAGAAAAATGCATCAAGTCCCCAATTGGCTATATAAAGTCACGAATTGTGTATGATACAGTACCATATCCAGTGAAAACCAAAGAAAAATTGGAAATAACAAGTTTCTGTCTTCCTGCCTTAATCACGACACACATGCTAACTGTTTGAGAGCAAAAGTTGATTTAAAATATAACTAAACTGTATTTGAACAAAGTTTGTCATCAGCTACTCAGTTTCCCATGTAAATTGAGTATTGTTTATATGGAAAGGAAACTACATTACCATAATCAGAAAATGTCATTGGATTTTCTACTTTGGAAGTAAAGGGGGGAGAAAACATAAATGAATTTCAAATCATTTTCTACAATTAAACGATTTTATGAAATATTTATAGAAATGTTGAGATCAAGTCCCCAGATGGCTACATTGTGTCACAAATTGTGTGTGATGCCAGGCAAAAGGATCATTATCAGTATGGCAATTAATGTAGCTGTTGTTTTTTTCATTGTGTTCTGTAATATCAACATATATCTATACACGTATCTATCAAAAAAGTACATAACAACATTTTAAAAATTTCTAATTCATCATCTTAGAAAAATGCATCAAGTCCCCAATTGGCTATATAAAGTCACGAATTGTGTATGATACAGTACCATATCCAGTGAAAACCAAAGAAAAATTGGAAATAACAAGTTTCTGTCTTCCTGCCTTAATCACGACACACATGCTAACTGTTTGAGTGCAAAAGTTGATTTAAAATAAAGCTAAACTGTATTTGAACAAAGTTTGTCATCAGCTACTCAGTTTCCCATGTAAATTGAGTATTGTTTATATGGAAAGGAAACTACATTACCATAATCAGAAAATGTCCTTGGATTTTCTACTTTGGAAGTAAAGGGGGGAGAAAACATAAATGAATTTCATATTATTTTCTACAATTAAACGATCTTAAAGATATTTATAGAAATATTTAGATCAAGTCCCCAGTTGGCTACATTGTGTCACACGTTGTGTGTGATCCCAAGCAGAAATATCAATATTGATATCGCAAATAATGAAACTTTTTTTTTATTCTATTCTCTAATAACAACAAAAATCTATCCACGTATCTAATAAAATAGAACCTACAAAATTTATAAATGTTTCTAATTCATTATCTTAGAAAAATGCGTTAAGTCCCCAATTGAATATAAAAGGTCACGAATTGTGTATGATACAATGCCATATCCAGTGAAAACCAAAGAAAAATTGGAAATAACAAGTTTCTGTCTTCCTGCCTTAATCACGACATTCATCCTCACTGTTTGAGAGAAAAGGTTGATATAAATATAGCTTAACTGTATTTGAACAGGGATTGTCATCAGCTACTCAGTTTCCCCAGTAAATTTAGTATTGTTTGTATGGAAAGGAAACTACATCATCATAATCAGAAAATGTCCTTGAAATTTTTACTTTGGAAGTAAAAGGGGATGAAAATATAAATGAATTTCAAATCATTTTCTACAATTAAACGATTTTAAAATATATTTATAGAAATATTTAGATCAAGTCCCCAGTTGGCTACATTGTGTCATACGTTGTGTGTGATCCAAAGCAGAAATATCAATATTGATATGGCAAATAATGTTACTTTTTATTCTATTATCTAATAACAACATAAATCTATCCACGTGTCTAACAAAATAATACCTACAAAATTTATAAATGTTTCTTATTCATAATCTTAGAAAAATGCGTTAAGTCCCCAATTGGCTATATAAAGTCACGAATTGTGTATGATACAGTACCACATCCAGTGAAAACCAAAGAAAAATGGTAAATAACAAGTTTCTGTCTTCCTGCCTTAATCACGACATACATCCTAACTGTTTGAGAGCAAAGGTTGATTTAAAATAAAGCTTAACTGTATTTGAACAGAGATTGTCATCAGCTACTCAGTTTCCCATGTAAATTGAGTATTGTTTGTATGGAAAGGAAACTACATCATCATAATCAAAAAATATCCTTGAAATTTTTACTTTGGAAATAAAAGGGGATGAAAACATAAATGAATTTCAAATCATTTTCTACGATTAAACGATTTTATGAGATATTTATAGAAATATTTAGATCAAGTCCCCAGTTGGCTACATTGTGTCACAAATTGTGTGTGATGCCAGGCAAAAGGATCATTATCAGTATGGCAATTAATGTAACTGTTGTTTTTTTCATTGTGTTCTGTAAAACAACATATATCTATACACGTATCTATCAAAATAGTACATAAAAACATTTAATTTTTTTCTAATTCATTATCTTAGAAAAATGCGTTAAGTCCCCAATTGGCTATATAAAGTCACAAATTGTGTATGATATAGTGCCATATCCAGTGAAAACCAAAGCAAAATTGGAAATAACAAGTTTCTGTCTTCCTGCCTTAATCACGACACACATGCTAACTGTTTGAGAGCAAAAGTTGATTTAAAATATAGCTAAACTGTATTTGAACAAAGTTTGTCATCAGCTACTCAGTTTCCCATGTAAATTGAGTATTGTTTATATGGAAAGGAAACTACATTACCATAATTAGAAAATGTCCTTGGATTTTCTACTTTGGAAGTAAAGGGGGGAGAAAACATATGTGAATTTCAAATCATTTTCTACAATTAAACGATTTAATAATATATTTATAGAAATATTTAGATCAAGTCCCCAGTTGGCTACATTGTGTCACAAATTGTGTGTGATGCCAGGCAAAAGGATCATTATCGGTATGGCAATTAATGTAACTGTTGTTTTTTTCATTGTGTTATGTAATAGCAACATATATCTATACACGTATCTATCAAAATAGTACATAACAACATTTTAAAAATTTCTAATTCATCATCTTAGAAAAATGCATCAAGTCCCCAATTGGCTATATAAAGTCACGAATTGTGTATGATACAGTACCATATCCAGTGAAAACCAAAGAAAAATTGGAAATAACAAGTTTCTGTCTTCCTGCCTTAATCACGACACACATGCTAACTGTTTGAGTGCAAAAGTTGATTTAAAATAAAGCTAAACTGTATTTGAACAAAGTTTGTCATCAGCTACTCAGTTTCCCATGTAAATTGAGTATTGTTTATATGGAAAGGAAACTACATTACCATAATCAGAAAATGTCCTTGGATTTTCTACTTTGGAAGTAAAGGGGGGAGAAAACATAAATGAATTTCATATTATTTTCTACAATTAAACGATCTTAAAGATATTTATAGAAATATTTAGATCAAGTCCCCAGTTGGCTACATTGTGTCACACGTTGTGTGTGATCCCAAGCAGAAATATCAATATTGATATCGCAAATAATGAAACTTTTTTTTTATTCTATTCTCTAATAACAACATAAATCTATCCACGTATCTAACAAAATAGAACCTACAAAATTTATAAATGTTTCTAATTCATCATCTTAGAAAAATGCATCAAGTCCCCAATTGGCTATATAAAGTCACGAATTGTGTATGATACAGTACCATATCCAGTGAAAACCAAAGAAAAATTGGAAATAACAAGTTTCTGTCTTCCTGCCTTAATCACGACACACATGCTAACTGTTTGAGTGCAAAAGTTGATTTAAAATAAAGCTAAACTGTATTTGAACAAAGTTTGTCATCAGCTACTCAGTTTCCCATGTAAATTGAGTATTGTTTATATGGAAAGGAAACTACATTACCATAATCAGAAAATGTCCTTGGATTTTCTACTTTGGAAGTAAAGGGGGGAGAAAACATAAATGAATTTCATATTATTTTCTACAATTAAACGATCTTAAAGATATTTATAGAAATATTTAGATCAAGTCCCCAGTTGGCTACATTGTGTCACACGTTGTGTGTGATCCCAAGCAGAAATATCAATATTGATATCGCAAATAATGAAACTTTTTTTTTATTCTATTCTCTAATAACAACATAAATCTATCCACGTATCTAACAAAATAGAACCTACAAAATTTATAAATGTTTCTAATTCATTATCTTAGAAAAATGCGTTAAGTCCCCAATTGAATATAAAAGGTCACGAATTGTGTATGATACAATGCCATATCCAGTGAAAACCAAAGAAAAATTGGAAATAACAAGTTTCTGTCTTCCTGCCTTAATCACGACATTCATCCTAACTGTTTGAGAGAAAAGGTTGATATAAATATAGCTTAACTGTATTTGAACAGAGATTGTCATCAGCTACTCAGTTTCCCCAGTAAATTTAGTATTGTTTGTATGGAAAGGAAACTACATCATCATAATCAGAAAATGTCCTTGAAATTTTTACTTTGGAAGTAAAAGGGGATGAAAATATAAATGAATTTCAAATCATTTTCTACAATTAAACGATTTTAAAATATATTTATAGAAATATTTAGATCAAGTCCCCAGTTGGCTACATTGTGTCATACTTTTTTGTGTGATCCAAAGCAGAAATATCAATATTGATATGGCAAATAATGTTACTTTTTATTCTATTATCTAATAACAACATAAATCTATCCACGTGTCTAACAAAATAATACCTACACAATTTATAAATGTTTCTAATTCATAATCTTAGAAAAATGCGTTAAGTCCCCAATTGGCTATATAAAGTCACGAATTGTGTATGATACAGTACCACATCCAGTGAAAACCAAAGAAAAATGGTAAATAACAAGTTTCTGTCTTCCTGCCTTAATCACGACATACATCCTAACTGTTTGAGAGCAAAGGTTGATTTAAAATATAGCTTAACTGTATTTGAACAGAGATTGTCATCAGCTACTCAGTTTCCCATGTAAATTGAGTATTGTTTGTATGGAAAGGAAACTACATCATCATAATCAAAAAATATCCTTGAAATTTTTACTTTGGAAGTAAAAGGGGATGAAAACATAAATGAATTTCAAATCATTTTCTACAATTAAACGATCTTAAAGATATTTATAGAAATATTTAGATCAAGTCCCCAGTTGGCTACATTGTGTCACAAATTGTGTGTGATGCCAGGCAAAAGGATCATTATCGGTATGGCAATTAATGTAACTGTTGTTTTTTTCATTGTGTTCTGTAATAACAACATATATCTATACACGTATCTATCAAAATAGAACATAACAACATTTTAAAAATTTCTAATTCATCATCTTAGAAAAATGCGTTAAGTCCCCAATTGGCTATATAAAGTCACGAATTGTGTATGATACAGTACCATATCCAGTGAAAACCAAAGAAAAATTGGAAATAACAAGTTTCTGTCTTCCTGCCTTAATCACGACACACATGCTAACTGTTT
This sequence comes from Gibbula magus, assembly GCA_936450465.1. Classification (NCBI taxonomy): domain Eukaryota; kingdom Metazoa; phylum Mollusca; class Gastropoda; order Trochida; family Trochidae; genus Gibbula; species Gibbula magus. The sequence continues at coordinate 10,650,687 of OW388298.1, read as the reverse complement.
GAGATCAAAAGTTGATTTAAAATATAGCTTAACTGTATTTGAACAAAGTTTGTTATCAGCTACTCAGTTTCCCATGTAAATTGAGTATTGTTTATATGGAAAGGAAACTACATTACCATAATCAGAAAATGTCCTTGGATTTTCTACTTTGGAAGTAAAGGGGGAGATAACATAAATGAATTTCAAATCATTTTCTACAATTAAACGATTTTATGAGATATTTATGAAAATATTGAGATCAAGTCCCCAGTTGGCTACATTGTGTCACAAATTGTGTGTGATGCCAGGCAAAAGGATCATTATCGGTATGGCAATTAATGTAACTGGGTTTTTTTTCATTGTGTTCTGTTATAACAACATATATCTATACACGTATCTATCAAAATAGTACATAACAACATTTTAAAAATTTCTAATTCATCATCTTAGAAAAATGCATCAAGTCCCCAATTGTCTATATAAAGTCACGAATTGTGTATGATACAGTACCATATCCAGTGAAAACCAAAGAAAAATTGGAAATAACAAGTTTCTGTCTTCCTGCCTTAATCACGACACACATGCTAACTGTTTGAGAGCAAAAGTTGATTCAAAATATAGCTTAACTGTATTTGAACAAAGTTTGTCATCAGCTACTCAGTTTCCCATGTAAATTGAGTATTGTTTATATGGAAAGGAAACTACATTACCATAATCAGAAAATGTCCTTGGATTTTCTACTTTGGAAGTAAAGGGGGAGATAACATAAATGAATTTCAAATCATTTTCTACAATTAAACGATTTTATGAGATATTTATGAAAATATTTAGATCAAGTCCCCAGTTGGCTACATTGTGTCACAAATTGTGTGTGATGCCAGGCAAAAGGATCATTATCGGTATGGCAATTAATGTAACTGATGTTTTTTTCATTGTGTTCTGTAATAACAACATATATCTATACACGTATCTATCAAAATAGAACATAACAACATTTTAAAAATTTCTAATTCATCATCTTAGAAAAATGCGTTAAGTCCCCAATTGGCTATATAAAGTCACAAATTGTGTATGATACAGTACCATATCCAGTGAAAACCAAAGAAAAATTGGAAATAACAAGTTTCTGTCTTCCTGCCTTAATCACGACACACATGCTAACTGTTTGAGATCAAAAGTTGATTTAAAATATAGCTAAACTGTATTTGAACAAAGTTTGTCATCAGCTACTCAGTTTCCCATGTAAATTGAGTATTGTTTATATGGAAAGGAAACTACATTACCATAATCAGAAAATGTCCTTGGATTTTCTACTTTGGAAGTAAAGGGGGAGATAACATAAATGAATTTCAAATCATTTTCTACAATTAAACGATTTTATGAGATATTTATGAAAATATTTAGATCAAGTCCCCAGTTGGCTACATTGTGTCACAAATTGTGTGTGATGCCAGGCAAAAGGATCATTATCGGTATGGCAATTAATGTAACTGGGTTTTTTTTCATTGTGTTCTGTAATAACAACATATATCTATACACGTATCTATCAAAATAGTACATAACAACATTTTAAAAAATTCTAATTCATCATCTTAGAAAAATGCATCAAGTCCCCAATTGGCTATATAAAGTCACGAATTGTGTATGATAAAGTACCATATCCAGTGAAAACCAAAGAAAAATTGGAAATAACAAGTTTCTGTCTTCCTGCCTTAATCACGACACACATGCTAACTGTTTGAGAGCAAAAGTTGATTTAAAATATAGCTAAACTGTATTTGAACAAAGTTTGTCATCAGCTACTCAGTTTCCCATGTAAATTGAGTATTGTTTATATGGAAAGGAAACTACATTACCATAATCAGAAAATGTCCTTGGATTTTCTACTTTGGAAGTAAAGGGGGGAGAAAACAGAAATGAATTTCAAATTATTTTCTACAATTAAACGATTTAATGATATATTTATACAAATATTTAGATCAAGTCCCCAGTTGGCTACATTGTGTCACACGTTGTGTGTGCTCCCAAGCAGAAATATCAATATTGATATCGCAAATAATGAAACTTTTTTTTTATTCTATTCTCTAACAACAACATAAATCTATCCACGTATCTAACAAAATAGTACATAAAAACATTTATTTTTTTCTAATTCATTATCTTAGAAAAATGCGTTAAGTCCCCAATTGGCTATATAAAGTCACGAATTGTGTATGATACAGTGCCATATCCAGTGAAAACCAAAGCAAAATTGGAAATAACAAGTTTCTGTCTTCCTGCCTTAATCACGACACACATGCTAACTGTTTGAGAGCAAAAGTTGATTTAAAATATAGCTTAACTGTATTTGAACAGAGATTGTCATCAGCTACTCAGTTTCCCATGTAAATTGAGTATTGTTTATATGGAAAGGACCCTATATCATCATAATCAGAAAATGTCCTTGACATTTTTACTTTGGAAGTAAAAGGGGATGAAAACATAAATGAATTTCAAATCATTTTCTACAATTAAACGATTTAATAATATATTTATAGACATATTTAGATCAAGTCCCCAGTTGGCTACATTGTTTCACACGTTGTGTGTGATCCCAAGCAGAAATATCAATATTGATATCGCAAATAATGAAACTTTTTTTTTATTCTATTCTCTAATAACAACATAAATCTATCCACGTATCTAACAAAATATAACCTACAAAATTTATAAATGTTTCTAATTCATTATCTTAGAAAAATGCGTTAAGTCCCCAATTGAATATAAAAGGTCACGAATTGTGTATGATACAATGCCATATCCAGTGAAAACCAAAGAAAAATTGGAAATAACAAGTTTCTGTCTTCCTGCCTTAATCACGACATACATCCTAACTGTTTGAGAGAAAAGGTTGATATAAATATAGCTTAACTGTATTTGAACAGAGATTGTCATCAGCTACTCAGTTTCCCCAGTAAATTTAGTATTGTTTGTATGGAAAGGAAACTACATCATCATAATCAGAAAATGTCCTTGAAATTTTTACTTTGGAAGTAAAGGGGGATGAAAATATCAATGAATTTCAAATCATTTTCTACAATTAAACGATTTTAAAATATATTTATAGAAATATTTAGATCAAGTCCCCAGTTGGCTACATTGTGTCACACTTTGTGTGTGATCCAAAGCAGAAATATCAATATTGATATGGCAAATAATGTTACTTTTTTATTCTATTATCTAATAACAACATAAATCTATCCACGTGTCTAACAAAATAATACCTACAAAATTTATAAATGTTTCTAATTCATTATCTTAGAAAAATGCGTTAAGTCCCCAATTGGCTATATAAAGTCACGAATTGTGTATGATACAGTACCACATCCAGTGAAAACCAAAGAAAAATGGTAAATAACAAGTTTCTGTCTTCCTGCCTTAATCACGACATACATCCTAACTGTTTGAGAGCAAAGGTTGATTTAAAATATAGCTTAACTGTATTTGAACAGAGATTGTCATCAGCTACTCAGTTTCCCATGTAAATTGAGTATTGTTTGTATGGAAAGGAAACTACATCATTATAATCAGAAAATATCCTTGAAATTTTTACTTTGGAAGTAAAAGGGGATGAAAACATAAATGAATTTCAAATAATTTTCTACAATTAAACGATCTTAAAGATAATTATAGAAATATTTAGATCAAGTCCCCAGTTGGCTACATTGTGTCACAAATTGTGTGTGATGCCAGGCAAAAGGATCATTATCGGTATGGCAATTAATGTAACTGTTGTTTATTTCATTGTGTTCTGTAATAACAACATATATCTATCTATACACGTATCTATCAAAATAGAACATAAAAACATTTTTAAAATTTCTAATTCATCATTTTAGAAAAATGCGTTAAGTCCCCAATTGGCTATATAAAGTCACGAATTGTGTATGATACAGTGCCATATCCAGGGAAAACCAAAGAAAAATTGGAAATAACAAGTTTCTGTCTTCCTGCCTTAATCACGACACACATGCTAACTGTTTGAGAGCAAAAGTTGATTTAAAATATAGCTAAACTGTATTTGAACAAAGTTTGTCATCAGCTACTCAGTTTCCCATGTAAATTGAGTATTGTTTATATGGAAAGGAAACTACATTACCATAATTAGAAAATGTCCTTGGATTTTCTACTTTGGAAGTAAAGGGGGGAGAAAACATATGTGAATTTCAAATCATTTTCTACAATTAAACGATTTAATAATATATTTATAGAAATATTTAGATCAAGTCCCCAGTTGGCTACATTGTGTCACAAATTGTGTGTGATGCCAGGCAAAAGGATCATTATCGGTATGGCAATTAATGTAACTGGGTTTTTTTTCATTGTGTTCTGTAATAACAGCATATATCTATACACGTATCTATCAAAACAGAACATAACAACATTTTAAAAATTTCTAATTCATCATCTTAGAAAAATGCGTTAAGTCCCCAATTGGCTATATAAAGTCACGAATTGTGTATGATACAGTGCCATATCCAGGGAAAACCAAAGAAAAATTGGAAATAACAAGTTTCTGTCTTCCTGCCTTAATCACGATACACATGCTAACTGTGTGAGATCAAAAGTTGATTTAAAATATAGCTTAACTGTATTTGAACAAAGTTTGTCATCAGCTACTCAGTTTCCCATGTAAATTGAGTATTGTTTGTATGGAAAGGAAACTACATCATTATAATCAGAAAATATCCTTGAAATTTTTACTTTGGAAGTAAAAGGGGATGAAAACATATGTGAATTTCAAATCATTTTCTACAATTAAACGATCTTAAAGATATTTATAGAAATATTTAGATCAAGTCCCCAGTTGGCTACATTGTGTCACAAATTGTGTGTGATGCCAGGCAAAAGGATCATTATCGGTATGGCAATTAATGTAACTTTTTTTTTTCATTGTGTTCTGTAATAACAGCATATATCTATACACGTATCTATCAAAATAGAACATAACAACATTTTAAAATTTTCTAATTCATCATCTTAGAAAAATGCGTTAAGTCCCCAATTGGCTATATAAAGTCACGAATTGTGTATGATACAGTGCCATATCCAGAGAAAACCAAAGAAAAATTGGAAATAACAAGTTTCTGTCTTCCTGCCTTAATCACGATACACATGCTAACTGTTTGAGATCAAAAGTTGATTTAAAATATAGCTTAACTGTATTTGAACAAAGTTTGTCATCAGCTACTCAGTTTCCCATGTAAATTGAGTATTGTTTATATGGAAAGGAAACTACATCATCAAAATCAGAAAATGTCCTTCGATTTTCTACTTTGGAAATAAAGGGGGGAGAAAACAGAAATGAATTTCAGAGGATGTTCTACAATTAAACGATTTTAAAATATATTTATAGAAATATTTAAATCAAGTCCCCAGTTGGCTACATTGTGTCACAAATTGTGTGTGATGCCAGGCAAAAGGATCAATATCGGTATGGCAATTAATGTAACTGTTGTTTTTTTCATTGTGTTCTGTAATAACAACATATATCTATACACGTATCTATCAAAAAAGAACATAACAACATTTTTAAAATTTCTAATTCATCATCTTAGAAAAATGCGTTAAGTCCCCAATTGGCTATATAAAGTCACGAATTGTGTATGATACAGTGCCATATCCAGTGAAAACCAAAGAAAAATTGGAAATAACAAGTTTCTGTCTTCCTGCCTTAATCACGACACACATGCTAACTGTTTGAGAGCAAACGTTGATTTAAAATATAGCTAAACTGTATTTGAACAAAGTTTGTCATCAGCTACTCAGTTTCCCATGTAAATTGAGTATTGTTTATATGGAAAGGAAACTACATTACCATAATTAGAAAATGTCCTTGGATTTTCTACTTTGGAAGTAAAGGGGGGAGAAAACATATGTGAATTTCAAATCATTTTCTACAATTAAACGATTTAATAATATATTTATAGAAATATTTAGATCAAGTCCCCAGTTGGCTACATTGTGTCACACGTTGTGTGTGATGCCAGGCAAAAGGATCATTATCGGTATGGCAATTAATGTAACTGGGTTTTTTTTTTCATTGTGTTCTGTAATAACAGCATATATCTATACACGTATCTATCAAAATAGAACATAACAACATTTTAAAAATTTCTAATTCATCATCTTAGAAAAATGCGTTAAGTCCCCAATTGGCAATATAAAGTCACGAATTGTGTATGAGACAGTGCCATATCCAGGGAAAACCAAAGAAAAATTGGAAATAACAAGTTTCTGTCTTCCTGCCTTAATCACGATACACATGCTAACTGTTTGAGATCAAAAGTTGATTTAAAATATAGCTTAACTGTATTTGAACAGAGATTGTCATCAGCTACTCAGTTTCCCCAGTAAATTTAGTATTGTTTGTATGGAAAGGAAACTACATCATCATAATCAGAAAATGTCCTTGAAATTTTTACTTTGGAAGTAAAAGGGGATGAAAATATAAATGAATTTCAAATCATTTTCTACAATTAAACGATTTTAAAATATATTTATAGAAATATTTAGATCAAGTCCCCAGTTGGCTACATTGTGTCACACTTTGTGTGTGATCCAAAGCAGAAATATCAATATTGATATGGCATATAATGTTACTTTTTTATTCTATTATCTAATAACAACATAAATCTATCCATGTGTCTAACAAAATAATACCTACAAAATGTATAAATGTTTCTAATTCATAATCTTAGAAAAATGCGTTAAGTCCCCAATTGGCTATATAAAGTCACGAATTGTGTATGATACAGTACCACATCCAGTGAAAACCAAAGACAAATTGGAAATAACAAGTTTCTGTCTTCCTGCCTTAATCACGACACACATGCTAACTGTTTGAGAGCAAAGGTTGATATAAATATAGCTTAACTGTATTTGAACAGAGATTGTCATCAGCTACTCAGTTTCCCATGTAAATTGAGTATTGTTTGTATTGAAAGGAAACTACATCATCATAATCAGAAAATATCCTTGAAATTTTTACTTTGGAAGTAAAAGGGGATGAAAACATAAATGAATTTCAAATCATTTTCTACAATTAAACGATCTTAAAGATATTTATAGAAATATTTAGATCAAGTCCCCAGTTGGCTACATTGTGTCACAAATTGTGTGTGATGCCATGCAGGAAGATCAATATCGATAAGGCAATTAATTTAACTGTTGTTTTACTTTACGAGACAAATGCGTTATTCAGCAAACAGGACCTTATTATTCATTAAGTTTTATTTGTGTTATGTCCTCAGTTGTTTCATAAATTTAGTCATTGTGTAACAAAAACTGATTTAATTTAAGTCCCCAATTAGTCATTTATTTTCAAAAAGTACACCGGAAGTCCCCATTTGGATGGGTTTTATCTGATTTTTCAAAATATTTGTTTTGCTAAATAAACCCCAAAAATGAAATAAGCAGTCTTTTTATACCTTAAAAATGTAAAAATTATATTCACATGACTTTTCTAAAGGCAAGTCCCCATTTCAATGCATTTTGTCACAAGTCCCCAATTGGCAGGTTTTGCGTGTATGTGTGTGTGTGTGTGTGTGTGTTTTTAGGACTGTTAGTAGTGAATTTGGTATCATGATAAGTAATTGCCTATACATTTTGCAGCAGTATATATGATATTTTCAAATTATCCTAATGTCGATTGGACGAGGAAGTACAGTAGTGGAAGGGATGTTTTATTTCAATTATGAATCATGTAATACAAATCATAGGTATGTCATAATTTACATAGTTTTACTTTTGCAGTATCAGTTTTGCCGAGCAAACATTGAAACGAATTCCCATATTTTATCTTCTCACAAGTAGTAACCCTCGCCCCTCCCCGCTCCTTCAAAGGCAATCTGATACTGCACACATGTGTATGTGCAATATTTTGCTTGTGTGATTTTATCAAATATATCAAAGAATTGTTTTATTCTAAATAGCATAACAACACTTGTTAAAACACAAACTTACAAATCAAATCACTCCTGTAGCACTTATAACCAGATCGCTTCAAGAGTTTGGTGTCATTCCTGCTGAGAACGGCCGCATGTTGCAAACACTGTCTCATCTTCGCATGGTAAAATACAACTCTGCATCTGTGTTGATGGATGCAGTACTGGGCACATTGCAGAAACGTCTGTTTGAAAATAGAATTTCCCTTCTGGTCAAGAACCAAATCATGAAACAACAACACGAAGGAAGCAAAAGTAATATTCATGATCTGGTGATAACAATTAATTCGTCAATTCAATGTTGGATTGTGTTTTGTAAGTCTTGAAACACCACCACTAGAGAGGTCTGTAATGTGAAAACTATTTCTTAAGCATAGACCAAGCTTGTAGGAGAAAATTGGTCAACTGAGGATAAATGTATGTCCTTGATTCAATTGGACCAACAACGAAACACTGATGTCACAACTTGTGAAGAAAGTGTTGAAAAAGTATCATGAATATTGCTGCTCTGTCTGCGAGCACGACTAAAATGACTGTATTTAAACTAGAGTTGATCATTTACTTTATATTTTACAAACAGATTTTGTTTCTCGAAACCTTTCTAAAGATATATCATTATACTTCATAATCCTACATTTCAGTATTAGAACATTCTTGGAATTCTGCGCATTACACATACGTAATAGAAACTTCTATAGGTTCACTCGGTTGGTTCCCACTGACGTGTACAAGAACATATATCAAATAGAGTCTTTGAAGGGAATTTAGAAGTGGTAAACATAAGAGTAGGAATATTGTCTGGATAACATCTTCTTTAATATGGAAATACACGACGTTTCGGAGTAAATGCTTACTCCTTCATCAGGTGGAATGTAAGGAACTAACAGGATGTGATACAGCCCGATCTGTGTCAGAAAACACAGACCCTAGCCAACGCCAACAGCACACAGGAGTCTGCACACAACTTTTCAGCTCTCTAGAAATAATTGTTCTGGAGCAGAAGTCGAAAAGCGAAAAGTTTACGGACAGCTCAACGAAAAAACGAATGCCACTCACATCAGCAAGTTTAACCGTCTACAACACCCGACATGACCCTGACATCAGCTCAAAAGCCACCAACAAAACTGTAGTCAACCTCAGATTCACCCAATACATGTTTAGATGTACAAGATCGCAAGTATCAGATATTCCCATTAGATCAGCAGTTCCATGGCAAAGCTGTGAAAATATTTTGCCTGATGAGTGTCAACACTCCTGAAGAATATGTCTCTCTGAATGATGAGAACTATGGAGACTTTCCAAAACATAGATACAATAGTATATGGATGTCCTCTTCAAGGAATATGCCAGTGGTGCAGAGGTCGAGAAGAAAACTGGAATAGTTTAATGCAAGAAAATCAGTTAAATCAGCAATATTTCAAATCAACGAATTGATGGAGGATGCCTTGTATTAAAAAGAAAAATCTTGCTTCTCTGGATCAAATTGCCCCAACTTTTGTCAAATCTCTTTCAGACAATGACTATTGTATGGAATGACACACGCTTTTGCGAAACAAAGAGAGAAAATGCTTGTATGTATGGAAGATCAGAAGACTGCTACAGTCAATCTTGTGGAGCCACAGGTAAATTTTCGGGAAATACACGTGCTGGGATGAAGTTAAGTCAAAAGGTTTGTAACCAATACATCATATACCAATTCTTACGATAGACATAAACCAATCCAGTTATGTGGTCATTTAGAACATCTTAAGAAGAGATGGGATGATGAAATGAATTTTTTTTTGGATTTTTTCAAAAGAGCAACTTTATTATGTCTTTCATCCAAATATGTAAGAAAATTTGGGGATCACCGAAAGATGTAAAGAGCTATTATTGACACATAACACAAATCACGCTATTTTTAGCCAATTTCGTATACTGAAGCCTGTGTTATCAATGAATCAACATTTTAATCACAAAAGGTTATGTATAGCAATTTGTGAGAAACAAAATTGAATTAAGCACTTTTTTAAGAAAACCATATTTATCAATGTTTTTCGAATAGTCAATATGAATTTTCGGTGACACACATATTTTAGATATTGTTAAAATTGTTAAAATTGCAATATAATGTGCGCAGTTGAAAGAACAAACGAATTCAGAAATAAAAATAGGGCATCACCAAAAGTTGTCCATAACTTTAATGTCATTTTTAAATTTACCTACATAAAAACCTGATAAAAAAAAAATTTTGATCAATTTAAGTGTAAGTTTAATGATCTATCGTGTGATTATTATTTAATGAATCTATGAGTGCATAGTGGAAGAACAACTGTCAGTTAAACATACAAGGCAATTTAAATTCCACACTAGCTTGAGATATGTATGTAATTGGAATAACACACAGAGCAGCGTGTTTACTGTGAATATAGGTGACGGTAATGTCATGCGGCATGTCATAAAATGACGGTTTATGAGGCGATACAGTAAATTTAAGTGATTTCCATTACTGTACAAATAGGCATTAAACCATATGTACATATTTTGAGACTTACATTGTTGTCGCAAAATTTACTTTAAAGGGTAAAACAGTGTTGCGAATAAAGCAACATTTGCATGGCGGCCATTTTATGGTGAACACAATTTATTATTTCGAATTACAAAAACGATTCCCATGGTTTTACCAAACCATGTACACTTATTTTTAACTTGATTTTCCGAAGAGAGAAGGGTGTTTTACTATTGGTGACATTATTTATTGACATTTCATCGATATACATATACATTGTTGTCGCAAAATGTTCCTGCAAGCGAGTTCAATTTCGATTTAACACTACAAAGGTCACTATTTATATATAACATATATATTTTCTTCTGGGCATAGACTTCGAAAATCGCTCGTGCAGATACTGCCTTAAATATAATATTAACCTCATTGAAAACGAATATCATGTTATTCTTGTATGCTGTGCCTTTTCGGACTATATAGCAAAAATATGTAGATTATAAATTCTACAGTAACCCCTCATTTGAAATGTATGTTCGAATTATGTCTTCAAATCATCAATCTACTTATATAAATTTGTCCAAGTATATATTTTATGATATGATATTGTATGAATCACTTCATTTTTTAAATGTTATGTACTTTGGGCCTGTGGCCTAGAAAAACGTGAATGAACTATATCTTATATATATTTTCTTCTATGTGAATGAATAAAACTACTTTTAAAATGAAAACATTTTACTGTATGTTGTTGTTTAAATGTTCAAATAATTAGAATACTTAATTGCGGTTGTCAAATATCATTTTATTTCAGGTAGTGACATTTGTAAATTCGTGAAATAAATCAAAACTTTACTAAATGACCCATATTTATTAACATCTGAACAATGAATGTTATTAATGTTAAATTAACTTGTTTCCAGCTGAAATGGAAGAAGTATGGAACGAAATCTCATGATCCAGAAGTAGATTGGTACAAAAAAAAGTATGGAGGTAAATGTTAAATGTGGAGGCAAGTTTGTTGGATGTGACGTGGTGGGGGAGATGCTGCTCTACCCACATCCATAGCAATGTCAGTGTGTGGATGATATGTGGAGGCAAGTGTGGAGGATGAGACATGGTGGGGGAGATGTTGTTCTATCTACTTCCATAGCAGTGTCAGTGTGTGTGTGATATGTTGAGGCAAGTGTGTTGGATGTGACGTGATGGTAGAGATGCTGCTCTATCCACATCCATAGCAGTGTCAGTGTGTGGGTAATAAGTGGAGGCAAGTGTGGAGGGTGTGACGTGGTGGGGGAGATGTTGCTCTATCCACATCCATAGCAGTGTCAGTGTGTGGGTGATATGTGGAGGCAAGTGTGGAGGGTGTGACGTGGTGGGGGAGATGTTGCTCTATCCACATCCATAGCAGTGTCAGTGAGTGTGTGATATGTTGAGGCAAGTGTTGATGATGTGACGTGGTGACTTTCAAGGTCAAATATGTTATTTCTATACTCTAATTGAATGCGTATTCGCGTAAGTATCAATCCCATAACTGATACAGCATCTTGCATTAATTGCCAATGAATCAAAATAAATCACTTATTACACCGGATGTACTGTTATATGAGATACACAAGCTGACACTTCATCCACCGAACTCAAAATACAATTGAAATATATTATATGGTTTACGGGTAATGATTAAGTTATTCCGTTATGCTCACTTGCATGTTTAGTCTATGTTATAGATACCTGCAATAAACGATTTCAAAACATACATGTAACAAATATATTTAGAGATCTACAGTGCATCTATGACTGCAAAAAGTGCTCACTGACATCGCTACGAACGTTAAAAGAACGGGTTTTCTGCAATAAAACTCGCTGAATAAGGGATGATTTCAGCCGACACATATGTGAGGCTTTCGCTGATTGAGAGCTGCCGACCGTTCAACAAAATGAAGCACTTCGTAGCGCTCATTGATCGCTCAATGTAGTTCTCAATGAGCGCTTCTTCTCTCTTGAACGACACAGTGCAAATTCCTCGAAGTTTGCTCGCCTTGCTACGTAGCGCTACATTGAGCAAACGGGTTCAAGAGAGGTTTAAAAGTAATCGCTAATTGAGCGATTACTTTGAAACCTCTCTTGAACACGGCCCAGATTTAGCTGACGCACATATGCGTCACTCGCTGTGAGGAGCTAATTAAGTTGTGCGGCTCTCGGCCTTAATGAGTTAATATTATGGACTTAAGGATCTCACATGAACACAGGATTCTTGTTGTCTTGTCTCAATGTGAAAGTATATGGAATACACCTCATCCAATAATAAATGGGCATGGAGACGTGGTCGAACCCCCTGAATGACCCCGCCCACTGAAAATGCTTTAATTTGTATTAAGCTTGTAATGTTGAGGTGATTATGATGTCTGGGCGTACCTCTTTTTTCCCTGTTTCATAGGCACCAGTTTAACACATCACATCCAATGTAAATTATTGCACGTCATCATCAATTGTACAATTGTAATTAGTCAAATTAGCGATTAAATGATATCCGCAATAGATGAATAGTTTGTTGTATAAAAAGGGATATTTTGTCATGTAATAACTAATTTGTTCTGTTATCGATGTTATATATACATATATGGTTTTGTGAGGAGTATGTTCCCTATCCAAAGATACCTCAGGCATATTTACTACCCTTCAGATAATTAATTAATAATTTTAAAAAATGTATGCAGATTTGCTTGGGTGTGCCGTACAACCGTCAAGTCAGGTCATGTAACAAGCTGAATGGGTTTTAGAGATGACCTTGACCTTAGATGTAATGCAGATTTTTCAGAATCAAAATGTACAATAACAAAGTTAACATTAGTATGGAGGATGTTGTTTGCTTCAATAAATTCATTTAATGAAAACATGTCTTTTTCTAATTCTTTAGTTTATAATAAACCTTAAATTCATTATCTTTAAGTCACAGCGTTGCCTCCCGTGTCGTGAATCGGCTATTTCACAGTGTGCAGAGTTTTTAACACAAATGGAAGAAGCTATTTAGCGTATTTTTTTTTATTTTTTTTTTTTTATTACAAAAAAGAGCATGTTACATATATGTTCAAATAGTTGGCAAAGTAATCATAGATGTAACATAAGGACAAAAAAGGAGAAAAGATAGGAATAGAGGTCGGAAGGATAGGGGTGCAAAGTGAGAGGGTGAAAAGAGGCGTATTTATTTGATCCCTGAATGACTGAAACAAGATAACTTCTTAGTCTTTAGCAGATGGCAAAGACGATACACCTTTCAAATTGTGGCCACAGCTACAGTAATAGAAAAAAAACGGACAATATGATTAAAATTAATAAACTTAAAATGAGACAGAACGACAAGACGAGTGAGTAAGATGAAAGGCTATGTTTATTACAATTAACGAAAGAACAGATCTTGAATCACACCACATAGCACACAAGGCAATGTTTATTAGCTCAAAATACCTAAAGTCAAGAATATTTTGTCAGGTCTCAGGATTTGTACAACAACCTATGAACCATGTCATGCATTTCATTAACATTTGGTATATTAAGTCAAAATACATTGAATGCTCCTGTTCACTTCAGAATGACCTGTGTTTTAATCTTAGTTTTAGTTAATTAACATCTAAAATAAACTGAAAAGAAAGAAACCGTCACCACATTTTCAACAGAGTAGAAATCAAAATACTGCTGTCAGTTTTGATTGTCCTTGATAGGCACATGTTGTGAAAAATACTCACAATTTCAAACATCAGAGTACGATATTTGTTTTATTAAATTTGTTCAAATACACTTGGGACACTTTTTTCAAGGTATTTTTTAACCACAATGTAAGGTAAAAATTTAAAATGTTTTAAAAAGTAGAAATTTAATTAATAAAAGATGTCGTTGACATTACTAACCAACATGGATTTAAATTTGTTGACGCATCATTACTGTAGGAGGTCATAAAATAAGCCCAAAATTATATCAAGTTAAGGAGATTGCAAACCAACGATTTATTAAAAAGTTTGTTCTAAAGAAAGTTGAACAGATAATGGTTTACATATTTACATTTAGTTTCAATGACATAATGTAACCCAGTTAGATATCACTGGATAGCACACCATCTCAACCTGTTTTCCTCCACATATCACCCACACACTGATACTGCTATGGCTGTGAATAGAGCAGCATCTCCCCCACCACGTCACATCCTCCACACTTGCCTCCACATACAACATATACCTTCATACCGTTTTGGTACCAATCCACCTTTGGATCATGAGATTTCGTTCCATACTTCTTCCATTTGAGCTGGAAAGAAGTAGATATAACAAATATTATAAATATTTTGATGATAATATATTTTCACTGCTCACAGAGACACTGTTAGCTATATTATTTGCCAATATTCATTTATATGGTAGCTTCTTTGTGCTTAGATGATCTTAAGTACCATATATTGGTTTATGACTATTACTATTGTAAGTAATCAGACGTTGCTATAGTCTCATCTCTCTAATATATTTTTCTCAAATGTACAGGTTACACACCTTTTGACTTAATTTCATCCCGGTACCGCCTGTATGTCCCGCAAATGAACCCATGACTCCACAAGATTTACTATAACAGTCTTCTAATCTTCCATACATACAAGCATTTTCTCTCTTTGTTTCACAGAAGCGTGTGTCATTTCGTACAATAGTCATTGTCTGAAAGAAATTATATAATTGAATTTTAATCACTTTACACAAAAGTATGATTTGATTTGGTAATTCGTTTAGGGTTATTTTGGGGAAACAATTTTTAAAAATTCTCATAAAACTGACAACCAGAAGACATAGTCATCAGCATCTTCTATCATGTTGGTTCTCTTTGAAAACTTGCAAACTTCTATTAAATGGAAAAGGGAGCTTTTCGTTTTCAAACTCCATTAAGGTATGTATGTATGTCCTCAAGCCTCACCTCAAATGATGGCCAGTTTTCGGGAGGAGTTGTCCCCCTTGAAGAACTCATTTCTGAACTCCATCAAGGTATAGATACCCTCAAGCCACACACCAAAGTTAGTTATCCTATGTTAAATTGTTTCTGAGAAAAACTGTCCCCTTTATCTCGGCCGGATGGACACACAGCCGAACCATACTCAAATATATAACCCATTGTTCTTTGTGGCAGAGGATAACATTCAACAAACCGTTTCTAATATGTAGTAATATATTTCAACTATCAACATGGACAAAGCATTCTATTTACCATCTAAACTAACAGGAAGTTATTGATTATTGTATATGGTGCCATTGATTTAAAAAAATGCTTAGTTAACTTACTTCTGGTAGAACTCTAATTTTCTTGTATTGAACTCTTCCAGTTTTTTACTCGACATCTACACCACTGACATAAATTCCTTTAAACCTACATCCATATAATATGGACTCTATGTTGGGTAAATCTCCACAGTTCTGATCATTTAGAGAGACATACTCTTCAGGAGGGTTGACCGTCATCAGGCAAAATATTTTCGCAGCTTTACCATGCAACTGCTGAGCTGATGGGAATATCTTATACTCGCCATCTTTCACCTCTGGATTGTCCAGTTGTACGTCTAAGCATGTATTGGGTGAATCTAAGACAAGGAAATATATTTCAATTATGGTTTGTGAACAAACAGGAAACATTTACAATAGTCATGTACACAAATTATTTTGTCAAGGACTGTACGTAGTTAAACTTACTTCTTTAAAAAAGGAAGTGAAGATAAAAACAAAATTGAATGCACATTTAGCAATAGTATCATTTAAATATCAAGTCGTCCTAATGCCAACTACAATATGACGAGGAAGTACAGTTGTGAAAGTATTTAAAAGATATAGTTTAAATCATTTCTGAATCAGTATTACAAATCATTAGCTCGGTCATAATTACCATAGGTTTACGTCTGCAGTATCAGTTTTACCTAGTAGCCATAGTCTTTGAAACAAATTAACCTCCGAAATCATAACCCCATTCCCTAAAATCGAGCCTGATAATGCACACAAATGTGTAACACAACGCTTGCTAGAACATAAACTTACAAATCAAATCACTCCTGTAGCACTTATATCCAGAACGCTTTACGAGTCAAAACACAACTCTGCATCTGTGTTCATGGACGCAGTACTGGGCACATTGCAGGAAAGTCTGTTTGAAAGTGAAGTGATCCTTCTGGTCAGGAACCAAATCATGAAATAACAACAAGAAGGATGTAAATGTAATTTTCATTACTAAAGCCAAACAACAATGACAAAAATTAATGTCAATAATTCAGTTGCCTCACTGAGTGTATAGCAGATGGGACTTGTGTCACAGCCACTGTATTGTAGATTGCGTCACAGTGACTATTATAGATGGACCCTGTGTCTCAGCCTCTGTATTGAAGATGGGTAAATGGTATTGTTGACTGTATTTTAGATAGGTAAATGGTCTTGGTGGCTGTATTGTAGATATGTCCTGTGTCTCAGTGACTGTCATGTAAATGGGTCCTTTGTATCGGTGACTGTATTGTAGGTGGGTACTGTGTCTCGGTGACTGTAATGTAGATGGGTCCAATGTCTCAGTGACTGTTATGTAGGTGGGTCCAATGTCTCAGTGACTGTCATGTAGGTGGGTCCAATGTCTCAGTGACTGTGATGTAGGTGGGTCCAATGTCTCAGTGACTGTAATGAAGATGGGTTCAATGTCTCAGTGACTGTATTGTAGATGGGTCCAATGTCTCAGTGACTGTAATGTAGATGGGTCCAATGTCTCAGTGACTGTAATGTAGGTGGGTCCAATGTCTCAGTGACTGTAATGTAGATGGGTCCAATGTCTCAGTGACTGTATTGTAGGTGGGTCCAATGTATCAGTGACTGTAATGTAGGTGGGTCCAATGTCTCAGTGACTGTAATGTAGGTGGGTATTGTGTCTCAGTGACTGTAATGTAGATGGGTATTGTGTCTCAGTGACTGTAATGTAGATGGGTCCAATGTCTCAGTGACTGTGATGTAGGTGGGTCCAATGTCTCAGTGACTGTATTGTAGATGGGTCCAATGTCTCAGTGACTGTGATGTAGGTGGGTCCAATGTCTCAGTGACTGTGATGTAGGTGGGTCCAATGTCTCAGTGACTGTAATGTAGGTGGGTCCAATGTCTCAGTGACTGTGATGTAGATGGGTCCAATGTCTCAGTGACTGTAATGTAGATGGGTCCAATGTCTCAGTGACTGTAATGTAGGTGGGTCCAATGTCTCAGTGACTGTAATGTAGATGGGTCCAATGTCTCAGTGACTGTAATGTAGGTGGGTCCAATGTCTCAGTGACTGTAATGTAGATGGGTCCAATGTCTCAGTGACTGTAATGTAGGTGGGTCCAATGTCTCAGTGACTGTGATGTAGGTGGGTCCAATGTCTCAGTGACTGTAATGTAGATGGGTCCAATGTCTCAGTGACTGTATTGTAGGTGGGTCCAATGTATCAGTGACTGTAATGTAGGTGGGTCCAATGTCTCAGTGACTGTAATGTAGATGGGTCCAATGTCTCAGTGACTGTAATGTAGGTGGGTCCAATGTTTCAATGACTGTAATGAAGATGGGTCCAATGTCTCAGTGACTGTAATGTAGGTGGGTCCAATGTCTCAGTGACTGTAATGTAGATGGGTCCAATGTTTCAGTGACTGTAATGTAGGTGGGTCCAATGTATCAGTGACTGTAATGTAGGTGGGTCCAATGTCTCAGTGACTGTAATGTAGGTGGGTCCAATGTATCAGTGACTGTAATGTAGGTGGGTCCAATGTATCAGTGACTGTAATGTAGGTGGGTCCAATGTCTCAGTGACTGTAATGTAGGTGGGTCCAATGTATCAGTGACTGTAATGTAGGTGGGTCCAATGTATCAGTGACTGTAATGTAGGTGGGTCCAATGTATCAGTGACTGTAATGTAGGTGGGTCCAATGTCTCAGTGACTGTAATGTAGGTGGGTGCAATGTCTCAGTGACTGTATTGTAGGTGGGTATTGTGTCTCAGTGACTGTAATGTAGATGGGTCCAATGTCTCAGTGACTGTAATGTAAATGGGTACTATGTTTCAGTACCAATATTGTAGATGATCATGGTGACTGTTTTGAAGTTTGAAGTTATGTAGTCGCTTCAGGTTTAAACAATTGTGGAAGGTATCAACAGTTCAATGTTTTGTTCATATGTATCACAAAAAGCAACAGAATAAAATAAAGGTAGTAGTCCCCATCTCGCAGATAGACGAACTGACAAAAAGGATTCGAAGCAAGGGAAGTTTCAGTAGCTATAATAATGTTGCAGACATGTGATTTGATGATATCATGACAAGAGATAAGAATGACTACTTTTGGATTCATTCCATGCTCTTCATCAAAATTTATATTTGTAGAAATATTTCATTTCTTTCAAGAGAAACTCTACATTATATTGTCACAAGGTAAGAATTGCTTGGGTTCCAGTGGGTATTACACACATATTTCAAGAATTTTCTACTCACTGCTAAATATGCCAACTTTTGAAATGTGATAATTCTAAAGTTCTCCAATGCCTTCAAATTTAAAAAATATATATTTAAGCATGACTTTTCGGTTTCCACTTAACTGGTATTGATGGTTTACTGCACACAGACATATACAACTAGATCATCAGTGATCTATGTAAAGGAATTTAAAATGAGACACTGATAGTGTATTAATTCTATTTAATAGGAGGGAGGAAAAGCAGGTTTGATTAAATACTTAGCCTGAAGCCTATAGCATTGGAATATAAACTAATGTCCACAAGAAATGAAACCATGTCTTTGAAAGGTGATTAAGGGACAACACAACGATACAGAAAACAAATTAAGAATTGTTCAATTTATTTTCTTTCTTTAAATAACGGGTACAGAAAGATGTTTTCAAACGACCACTAGGACAGCAACTATGATGACATACTTTGATGAAGCAAATGTTGGCCAAGCCTAATATCCTACTGAAATCACATCAGGTGAATATTTGGGTCATGCTTACGTTGGCGTTGTTGTGGAAGTTTTTATTTAAACAAAGCACACACAAGCTCATACTGTCGTCAATTCATTGACATGCCACCTGTTGATGGCCGCACTTGATTTGGAGCCAAATCTTCAGCAACTCTTCAATACATACACTCTGCAAGCTATTGTTTCTGAAGATGTTAAATCTGCTCTTGTCTAAAGTATTGAGACCATTTTCGACATTCTTTGCATAGCACTTACCTCTAAAGATATCATCGGCTGGTTCTCACTGACATTTACAAGAATATACATCAAATATTTGATGAAGTGCATGAAATGGAGCCTGAAGTTGGTATTTCCTTGTAAGCTCACGATAATAGCATGTGGACTCGTAGGTAAAAAAAAGAAAGATATACAGTCCCTTACCTCGGTTGTGCTTTAGGTCATACATTTTAGAGTCAGTGAATATAAGTTTTCCATCTTCATAACTTTGAATAAGTGCTACATTCCACAATTTCCGTTTGAACTGAAAACATACTAATTTGCCACAAGACCATTGCACAATACAGAAATTGGGGTAACTGAACTGATGAACTTGATTGAATATGAATATTACATTTGCTTCCTTCGTGTTGTTATTTAATGACTTGGTTGTAGACCAAAACGAATACTTCACTTTCAAACAGACGTTTCTGCAATGTGCCAAGTACTGCGTCCATAAACACAGATGCAGGGCTGTGTCTTGCTATGCAGATATGAGAAAGTGTTTAGCACACGAAGCAGTTCGCATCAGAAAAGACGCTAGCCTCGGCAAACGTCCTGGCTATAAAGGTAACAGGAGTGATATGCTTTGTGTTTTGTTATAACAATCCTTTACTTTGTTTAGGTTCAGAACAATACATCAAAGAATAAAAAATGATAGTTTAAACAAGCAAGTACTGTATATAACAAAGGGGGTAATTTAGGAAATGTGACCTATGGTATTTTTCTTTTATATTTGATGTACTTGCTACATTTGCAGTTATGCTGCCTTGAATTAACACAGAAGCCATGTTTGTTTTCTTGTCATTTTCCAGATCCAACGATGTCAACGTTCCTGGGTAGCGGGAAATCATTATAGAAAGATATAGAAAATCATGTGACACAGAATGCCATCAAAGATGTTTATCGTGTAATGAAGGAAAAGTTTTGTTTTAATCAAATAATCTTTGTCCACAATTTGGTATTGCATTGCAAATTTTACTAAACACTGTTATCTTTAATGGGTGACTAATAATAAAATATATGCACAATGTCTTTCCAAAACATTATTGAACTGTAGTCCATTTTCTTAGATTCACCCAGTACATGCTTGGACCTACAATTGGACAATCCACAGGCAAAAGATGGCGATTATAAGATTTTCCCATTAGCTCAGCAGTTTCAAGGCAAAGCTGTGAAAATATTTTGCCTGATGAGTGTCAACCCTCCTGAAGAATATGTCTCTCTGAATGAATGGAACTATGCAAACTTTCCCAATAAAGTAGTCAAAGGATTTGGATGTGCTTTTAAAGGAAAATATGTCAACGGCGCAGACGTCGAGAAGAAAACTGGAAAAGTTCAATTCAAGAAAATCAGAGTTCTACCAAACGTAAGTTAAATAAGCAATTTTTCGAATCAATGAAGAGTTTTACTTTCATTGTCACCATTAGCAATACTCATTACCTCAAGTTGAATTTAGAGTGTGAACAGATAGGATTGAACCATTTTGGTAGTTGAAAGTGTTTACTATACATTATAATGTATGTTGATTATTATCAATATCACTTTTTCAGATTCGATCAATTGCTTCTCGAAATATCTGAGTAATATTGCCCAAACTTTTATTCATAGCAATTTTCAATCATACTATATATTCACTTTCAGACAATGACTATTGTACGCAATGACATTCGATTCTGCGAAACAAAGAGAGAAAATGCTTGTATGTATGGAAGATCAGAAGACTGTTACAGTAAATCTTGCGGAGCCATAGGTAGATTTTTTGGAAATACAAACGGAACTGGGATGAAATTAAGTCGAAAGGTTTGTAAACAACGTATCAAACATATATTTCAAATTGAAAAGTCACTTACAATATCTTATGATAGTCCTGGGCCAATCTTAACTTTGGTACTTACGACTATCTTAGTACTAAGAAATCTCATATATTTATACAATATTTTTGTAATACATATAGCTAATATAATCACTGAGAGAAGTGAAGATATTACATATCGTCAACATATTCCCTCTGAGTGAATGAATGTAAGCTATTTATTAAAAAATATAAAAGTGTTTTACAAAATGTAATCGTTCATTTTTTATTATAAAGGGAATATTTGGGGGGTTTGTCCAATATACGTTTATTGAAATTTGTAAATTCGTATAATATATCAAGACTCTTTTAGATCAACTATATGAACAAACTTTAATATCTTTGAATCGAGTAATATTTACTTCTTTTCAGCTAAAATGGAAGAAGTATGGATGGAAAGCTCATGATCCAAAAGTTTGTTGGTACCAAAAAGGTTTGGACATTGACGTTAAATGTGGAGGCAAGTGTGGAGGATGTGACGTGATGGGGGAGATGCTGCTCTATCCACATCCATAGCAATGTAAGTGTGTGGGTGACATGTTAAGAGTTGTCACTTTTGTGTCTAAGTATCTTAACAATGGGAGGAGTGGGCTGGAGTGCATCACATCAATTCAGTAGGGCCAAACATATCTTAAACTAAAATAACGTAGCATACAACCCATTCGATTTATTAAATGTAAAACAAAAGCTCAGAGCGGATTAGCATGCAAACCGACATGTTTTATTGGACTACAATGTCTGCCCTTTTCTGATAACTGTTGTAAATAGAGGTTGTAGTGAAGGGAGAAGAAAAGGTTTTACTGTAATTTCGTGCGCCTAGTGCCTGCCAAAGTGTATTCTTCAAAGGAAATTTAGAGAAAAATATGACAAGAAAAGGAATGTTCCAAGAAATGGGATAGAATTGGTTATGCTCAAGAACTCTAAGAAAATTGTTTAATATTTCATGTTACTTTCAAAATATTGGGACGTTTCTTGAATCAAAATGTTTGGAGTCGAAAACATAGATTAATCAATATAAAGAACAGTCTAAACCGAATATCGCTGTAGTGACGTCATGATAAGATGGACAACCAAGATGAAGTGTTGCTGCATGGTCAATTTTGAAAATAAAATAAATGGTCCCTTTCTGTTTTATAACTATTTTTGTCAGATACACAGAAACAGAAAATACATGGGCATCTCTTCCCCTTTAGTTTGCCATTTGAGATGTATTAATCATGTACATGTGTCAGAAGAAAACAAATATATATGGTCGCTTTTAAAAACAAGGGGAGTTGGGGGAGGAAGATGACACAATATGACCATCTGGATTGATAGGAATACATGGTTGAGATAAAGCTGGTTTATTTCTCTGTCAGTTTGTAAAAATCTAAGAACAATCGTGCATCATCCACTTCTACATGATGAGCTGACTTCCTCACGACGAACCTATTCACAAGGTTGACATGCTGGTATTGTTTCCTCACAAAAGATCAAACCAATTCTCGGAACCATGAATTATCTCACGATTTGTGATTTTAAACTCCTTGCTAAATTCAGTAATGCATGGGTCTTGAATAAGACTGAAATGGTTCACAACTACAGTAGTTGAACCGCGTTTTTTTGCTTTCGGTTCGGTACACTGTACATCAACGTAATTTTTCGGTATATACCGTATATATAACTGATTTAAACAATCATTAACTACTATTAATTAAATCTTCACTCTGATGTAATTATATTTTCAATTTACATTTTTGAAACCAATGTAATTTCCACATCGAACA
Source organism: Gibbula magus (assembly GCA_936450465.1). Taxonomy (NCBI): domain Eukaryota; kingdom Metazoa; phylum Mollusca; class Gastropoda; order Trochida; family Trochidae; genus Gibbula; species Gibbula magus. The sequence goes on along the minus strand of OW388298.1, from coordinate 10,627,372 downwards.
AATTAAATTTGAAGAAAAACATGTGATGTGTTGAATACAAAATCCTTTTAACTGTCTTCATGTCCGAGCACCAGGCTACCTCACTGAGCTTTTCTCCACCTATGTTCCTGGACGTTCTCTAAGATCACAAGATCAGCAACTGCTCACCATCCCATCACGCAAACTCAAGACTGGCACAAGAGCATTTGACTATGCATCAAGCAAACTGTGGAATCCTCTACCCCTTGAGCTAAAACTCTTGCCAACTCTTGACTGTTTCAAAGTTCACCTCAAAACCCACCTCTTCAAATTATCCTATGACTGTTAATCTAATCAATCACTCCTTATCTCTCCATGTTTTTAAGTGTTAAGCGCATTGAGCATGCATTCGTGTGTGGAAAACTTGCGCGATACAAATATCCATTATTATTATTATTATTATTATTATGATTATTATTATTATTATGTGTTATGATTTAGTTTATATATTGAAACACTTTCTTGGTTTTGTACCGAACCAGAAATGTAACGAACCGAGGATCCTGTACCACAATACATACCGAACCGAAGCTCAACTGAACCGTTTCACCCCTAGTCCTGAATGTGGGATTTTGTTATGTGATAGTGACAAGGACAGGTTTGTTTACAGTGCAATCATTAGAGGTTCCTTTATTAAATGAAACATCGTCAGTGTCCTCAATGTTTGGCTTGGTTGTGTGGTTGCGACAGTGGCAGTCCTGAAGACTATGCTCTTATTATACTCATTGAGTTTCAGTGATGTTTTCTAGACATGATGATTATTATGGATTATACACACTGGAAGGAGAAAGTTTGAAAGTAAATTTAATCTTGTCGATGGGGAGGGATTTGCATTTGAAAATGATTTGGTTAATTGTCGTGATACTCTTGTTTCATTGGTTAGAGGATATGAGCATTGGGTATTTGGGTAACTTTAACTACAGATTTTTGCTTTAACTCATTAAGGCCGAGAGCCGCATTTATGCGACCAATTTGATTAGCTCCTTACATATATGCGTCATCTGAAAGCAGCGCTTATTCAGCGAAAGCCACACATATGCGTCGCCTGAAAGCATCCCTTATTCAGCGAGTGACGCATATGTGCGCTCTCACTGTTTAAATGCAGAAAACACATTCTTTTCACATTCGTATCGATGTCAGTAAACACTAATTGTAGTCAAAAATGCACTGTAGATCTCTAAATGTATTTGCTACATGTGTGTTATGAAATCGTTTACTTCACGTATCTATTACAAAGGCAAAACATACATGGAATGAATGCAAGTGAGCAGAACGTAATAACTTAATCATTACCCGTGAACCATATAATATATTTGAATTGTATTTTGAGTTCGGTTGATGAAAGTGTCAGCTTGGGTATCTCATATAACAATACATCCGGTGTAATTAGTGATTTCTTTTGATTCATTGACACTAAATGCAAGATTCGGTATCAGTTACTGGATTGATACTTACATCTTGTTGTTGTTTCTGTCATGTTAATAGAGGCCACTAATTCTTATGTCTTAGAAAGCGTAACCCGGGTTCAACCACTTTTGTAATGAGTTAAAACCAGACACAATGCCAGGACGAGTGATAGAACATTGTTTATTACAGTATGAAAATTCAATTAACGAAACAACGGATCTTGTACAAGACCACATAACACATACGACAATGTTAATTGGCTCAAAATACAAGGGTTATACAAAGTCCAGGATACATTGGAATATCCATAAAAAAAAATTCACTGGATTGAGAAAATTAGAATGCTAGAGAAGCAGAACGTCTCACCACAATGGTAATAATATAAGAGATCAGCAGAACATAGAAGCACACATAAAACTGCTATTCTCACAACCAAAAGTGTCACATCCAATCTTTTTAAGTGTCCCAAATCAAACAGTGTTCGAACTGGGAGAGAACTATCCAAATGACAAGGAACCATCAAGGTTATTATTAAAAACTGTCCATATTGACGTCAAAGAAAGCTACTTCAGAAAGCCGCTATCTATGGTACAAACTCATTCATAAGTTGTGTTTGTAACGTTAAATAAGTTGTAACTAAAAATTTATCTAAAGTTTTTAAAAAAAAACAAAAAAACATTTACGGTTAAACAGCAGAATGGGAAACTGAAATTTACTGACTAATATCAAGGGAGGTAACTCTGCAACTAAACAAATCGATTTTAAGTTTATTATAAACTAAACAATATAAGATATCTGTAATTGTAATTTTTATTTTGAAATTCTGAGTCAACCAACTGTTAAATTCCATCTAAGGTCAAGGTCATTTAGCTTGTAACATGACCTGTCTTGACGGGTTTTATGGTTGTTACATCCAAGCTAATCCACATACATTGTTTCATATGCATTGGCTAATGACCAATCAGAATTCGACAGATGTATCATAAGGGTAATAAATATTCATGTAGTATATTTTGATAGGGTGAAAACACCTCAGAAAACCATATATATATATATATATATATATATATATATATATGAATAAGAGTTCATTTCCTCTCTCTGACATTGGTCAACCCATTGTCGAGTCAACAAATCTGCATGTCTTCCATGCGCGACCTTCCTTATTTCATCACACATGGCTGCATCTATTTCTCGCAACTTCTCCTGTTGAGAAACTGAGCGCATTTTCATTAACTTAATTTCCGTTTCTATAAAAGAGAAGGCCTGTAGTTCTCTTTTTCTTCTTTGTTCTGCTGGTTCACCAACTATTTCATCACTATCCATCCACTGAATCAAAACGTCTGGCATAATGGTTATTGCGAAGGCCCAGCCAGAATAACCTTCTCTTTTGCGTCAGCCGTCCATTCCAAATGTGTTGTATATAATGTCTTATATTTGGTAACGGGTCATTGTCTGGCTGAGACAGAACATTAGGTTCACACGTTTGGGTAACGGATTCTTGGAAGGATTGTTTGACAATCACCGTGTCTAACTTCTTCTCAATAGTTGACACTGTGTCACTTACAACAGTTTTCAGGTTATTAAAGTTTTCATTAAGATTGTTTAATGATTTACCTTTGCAGTGTTGTTGTTCCAGTAATAGCTACGTAAGTCCATCCAAGTTCACTGATATGTGAGACAATTGTCCTCACATGTCCTTGAAGAAACACAAAGCTTGTTCTTCAAATGGTTTGTCCCCTTTACTTCTCGCTGGCGGCATTATGTTTTCGTCATACACCGTAAATATATATGTACAAAAAGTCAAATGTCCAGGTGTATGGCTGCTTCAAATTATCAAAAAATTAAAAACATAACGCCGAGTTTCTTTCTCCTACCGGTTTCATTTCATCTTCAGGGAGAATGATTCGTTATACAGAAGGTTATGATGTCATAGTCTATATATTATGACGTCATGGTGGGGACAATGTGCATTCATGAAATAATGCGTCAGAATTTAATAGCATTCAATTTTGGGTGGTATTTCTTTATGAAATATTCTTCTTTTAAAACTCCTTTGACTTTATTTGAGTTTTCAATTTGATAGAATGGGAAAATGCTAAATTTCATTTCTGCACACACGTCCAAATGTTCACTGAGAGGGATACAGCGCACCTCTGGACACTTTATTTGCTGTTTGTGGACTCGAACACGGGCTCGTAGATTTTATGTTTGTCCGATATACTGTTCTTTACAACCTGTACATGTTATAACATATAAAATGTTTTTTGATGCACAATCAAAATTATGTTTAACTCGGAAATCTCCTTTTCCCCTTAAAATTCACTGCATTTCCTTCCAATAGATACGGGCATGTACCACAATTGCCTCTTTTGCATTTTCTCACAGTTGGAATGGAAATATTTTGTACATTCGAAACAAATTTAGCTTTTGTTAGAATGTTTTTTAGGTTTTTACTTTGCCATTTACTGTTTATAATTCTTCTTGACTCCAAAATTGATTTTATTTTCACATCTTGGTCAAGGATACACATATTTGATTGGATATTTTGATAGATATTAGGATTTCGGGGGTTATATGTTGCACAAAAGCAATAACTTTTTCTTCATTGTTGTGTTTCCTCGCTGTTAATCAACATGGATGACAGAGCAAATCAGTTATTAAATGACAAGAGATGTGACAAATTTGGCAGAATCATCCCTTTTTATACTACCATCTACCATGTTTCGCAAAAAAACAAACATTAAGTATGGCATATGCATGTAGTGAATAGAATTAGCTCATTAATTGTAAAATTGATGATGGCATGATATAATATACATCGGATGCGATTTTTGAAACTGGTGCCTATCAAATCACCTAAAAATTACAAGCTAAATACCAAGTAAGGTGTGGCAGGTTCATTTGACGGACAACCTTGTGTATAATACATCCACAGATTTGATTGAAACATATTTTATTCATTCAAGAAATGGATTGGGCACAAGTTATCCAACTTAGAAAAGCCCTCTCCAGATAATTACATGATTCTTCTCACAACAATATGCAACAAGAGACGGACAGGCAGTCAGGATATGTACAAAAGAAGTCAGAGAAAACGTTTAGTTTGAGAAATGTAGATATGTACAAATTTGAAAACATCCACAGATCACCAACATAAGAACACAGCTACGGATGTGAATAGAGCAGCATCTCCACCATCATGTCACATCCTCCACACTTGCCTCCACACATCACCCACAAACTGACATTGCTATTGATATGGATAGAGCAGCATCTCCCCATCCACGTCACATCCCCCACACCTGCCTCCACAAAAAACATCTACGTCCAAACCATTTTTGTATCTTGCAACTTTTGGATCATGAGCTTTCCATCCATACTTTTTCCATTTTAGCTGTTAACAGAAGTTCATAGTACTGGATCAAAATGCATTGAAGCTCATTCATAAAGTCCACCCTCCATATATAATTAAATAAAGGTCACTTAACAGAGTCTTGATATATTTCACACAATTAAAAAATGGCATTGCCTGAAATAAACTGATATTTGACAACCTCCATAAGGTATTCTATTTATAATAAGAATATAACAATAACATACAACATTTAATTCATTAACATAAAAGGACAATATTGTGTCATTGTAAAATGTCTTCACTGCCCACAGTGACTCTCTATGTATTACCAATATCTTTGAAGTCTTTTTAATGCTAATTTATCCAGAGGTACTATAAGTTATCGTAAGTGACCAAAACTAATCCCCTTTAAAATATAATTTTAAATATTTTGGTTACAAACCTTTTGACTTAAAATCATCCCGGTACCGTCTGTATTTGCCGCAAATTTACCTTTGGCTCCGCAAGATTGACTGTAGCAGTCTTCTGATCTTCCATACATACAAGCATTTTCTCTCTTCGTTACGCAGAAGCGAGTGTCATTCCGTACAATAGTCATTGTCTGAAAGGGATAAGATAATTAGATTTTAATTTTGGCCATATATATTTCAAGAAGCAATTGAGGAGTTGTTATTATAAAAACGATAACAAGAAGACATTACTGTCAGCATTCTCATCATGCTGGTTCTCATGGCAACCTTCTTCTAATTGTAAATGCGAGCTTCTCATTTTTGAACTTCATTAATATATAAATGCTCAGCGCACATTTCAAATTTGGGAGAAATTGTCCCTCTCTAATTCACAATAAACAGAACAAAAACACAACATAGGTCAATGATTGTTAAAAACAAAACATGGTTCCATTGTCGAACTCCAAGGGTATTCATGCCCTCAAGAAACAAGCCAAATGTGGTTGTACTACATCGGAAAGTATTTAAAAAAAAATATATCCCTTTAAAGATTCCATTTACAGTCCATTAAAATGGAACAACGCAATCACCAGCTTATTATCTTAAAAATACAACAAGGAACTTTCTATGAACTTCAAGTCTAACACCAAATTTGGCTAAATGTTTCTGGGTAAAGCTGTCCCTTTTGGAGATACAACGAATCGAGTTAAAAGGCATCAACTTCAGAAAAATAACCATGCGCTGTCGAACAAAGCAACAAACTAAATCTTAGTTGGTTCCTGCTAGGACGGTACTGAAACCTTTATCCCCCTTCCCCATTTGTAATTTATAATAGGTACAAAAAAAAGAATCTGTGCTTTGAATCATCATACGGTTTTATTCAGATATTCGGTTATATTTGAAATATTAGACAACGAAGCACCAAAATGGGTAGAGAAAAACACAATATGTGTTGCGAATACTGCTCGCTCTTGTGAGCGTCAGCGTTCCTAGAGATCCTTGAACACATAAGGCATCAAAGAGGAATATCCAACCTCAATCCAACCTCATCGACCCAATCAGACGTGTCAGGAGATTTGAGGAATGTTATTTGAAATCCTATTGAGTGCTGCTGTCAGCTCTTGCAATGCTCTTGAGGGTGTCGTAGGCAACATATTCTCCGCTCAATTTAATTCCATATGTCCTCAATGGGAGACATTATTCAACATTATTCTGCTGCATAAACATCGGGACAAACTATGCGTTGTCCTGCAGCAGAATAACACCAGGGCCATGACGTTGAAGGAAGGGGAGGATCACAGGGGCAACAATCTGATCATGTATCGAACACAAGTGATGCTGTCAACCACAGCTTCAGTTCGGTTCTGTGGACATGTTGGCAGCCATTGGTATCTGAATTCAGCCGTGTAGAGGAATGTCCTCCACCATTAAAGAAGATGTCTGATGTGATGCTTGCACCACTGCAACTGATTATGTCAACGAGGTCGTGTAAGAATTGGTCGAATTGCAGGTCGATGATCCAAACAGTGTAAGGGTGAATTGTCCTTAGTTAGGAACGGTTCTGGCTGTTGTTACAGGATATTTCAACTACTTGATCACGTTGTGCATTTGACAGTCGTGTCATATTGCATATTCTCTTAATGAATAGCCAAAGTATTCTTTGTATTTTTAAAAGGGAGGCAGAAAAGTTTAATATTTTATTGTCATATTCTATTGTCAGCATTAACTGATTTCCACTGGTGAAAGTGGTGTGTTGTTGTTCGTGCTAATCAGGTAGTAATGATTATAACGCTTGTGCATTGTTTTCTGGGGAAATGCATAACAACAATTCAATGTGGTGTTAACAAGTTTGTCAAATAAAGTATTATTCCTTAAAGATGTATAGGGATTTTTTTAGATGCACAGATTCTTTTGTACCTAGTATATACTGACATGGTAATATCATTTCTATTCGGAAGGTATTTCTCATTGTCAGTGGTGACAACGAAAGTACAACAATATTCATTGATCTAACATGTTGCTTTTTTTACTTACATCTGGAAGAATTCTGATTTTCTTGAAATATACTCTTCCAGTTTTCCTCTCAATATCTGCACCGCTGACGTATTTTACTACAAGAAAACATCCATATCCTTTGGACTTTAGGTTGGGAAACTCTGCAAAGTTCCATTTATTCAGAGAAACATATTCTTCAGGAGGGTTGACACTCATCAGGCAAAATATTTTCACAGCTTTGCCATGGAATTGCTGAGCAAGTGTAAATATCTTATACTCGCCATCTTTCGCTTGTGCATTGTCCATTTGTACGTCCAAGCATGTATTGTGTGGATCTTAGGAAATGAAACAATTTAGATAACAGTTTAAAAAAACTCTGATATATATACATTCAACCGTAAAGAAATGTCACAACATTTTCATCATTGCAACAAACAAATTACCGGAGTAAGTAGATTTTCAATGTATTTGAAAGACACAGGTTCAGTAAAGAAGTACTCATAATTTCAAAGTATAATGCTTCTCTTACTTACAGTTCAAATACACGTAAGGTGCTGAAATCATGTTTTTTGGCCTGGGTGTTTTGCATTTAAGTAAAAAAGGTGTAAAATGTAGAAATTTAATTAATTAATATGTTGTCAACATAAATAACCTTCTTGAACTGAAATATGTCGATACGTTTTTACCGTAGGATGTCATAAAAGAAGCTAAAAACTGACTCTTTTATTTCATCTTTAGTTAAGGAGATTCGTAAACGACAATTTTGAGAATTCGTAAAACGTGTATTTCTCAGAAATATGAACAGATAATGTTTTGTAAAGTTTAGTTTAGTTGGCCTCTGAAGACATGATGTAACTTTGTTTCAGTTGTGTTTATCACTCGTGAATTGAATAATCTGTCGTTTTGTATGGTGACGTTTCTTTTGCAGTTGAGAGTATACAGTTTGCTGCAGTATAAACTGATATTTTCAAATCGTCTTAATGTCAACTATAATGGGACAAGGATGTACAGTAGTGAAAGTATTGTTTTAAGTCAATTATGAATCAAATATTACAAATGAGATAAATCATAAGGTCTGCCATAATTTACATAGTTTTACTTTTGAAGTATCAGTTTTGCCTAGCAAACATTGTCTTTGAAACGAATTCCCATATTTTATCCTCTCCCAAGTTATAACCCCTCCCCTCCACTACAACGGTATTTTCATTATATGCAATATTTGCTTGTGTAATGTTATCTAATATATCAAACAACTGTTTATTCTAAATAGCAACACATCACTTGCTGGAACATAAACTCACAAATCAAATCACTCCTGTAGCACTTATATCCAGAACGTTTCACGAGTCTGGTGTCGTTCCTGCTGAGAACTGCTGTGTGTGGTAAGCACTGCTTAATCTCCGCATGGTAAAACACAACTCTGCATCTGTGTTCATGGACGCAGTACTGGGCACATTGCAGGAACGTCTGTTTTAAAATCAAGTTTGCCTTCTGGTGCAGGACTAGATCATAAAACAACAACACGAAGGAAGTAAGTGTTATATTAATCATCTGGTGACAACAGATAAGTCGTCAATTCAATGTTACCTTCTGCTCTGTAAGTCTTGAAACACCAACACTAAAGAGACCTGTTATATGAAAACTATTTCTTAAGCATAGGTCAAGCTTGTAGGAGAAATGGATCAATTCAGGATAAGGTTATGTCCTTGATTCAACTGTACAAACAGCAAAATACTGATGTCAACATTTATGAAGAAAGTGTTGAAAAAGTGTCATGAATATTGATGCTCTGTCTGCGAGCACGACTAAAATGACTGTTTTTAAACTAGAGTTGAAGAAAAACAGAAATAACTCTATGACACAAACACGAGACTATGGAATGTTACCTTCTTCTTAAGTGCTTAAGTGATATTAAGGTTACATACGACAGAGGCAAGTTACCGTTTGTTGTAAATTATACCTGAAATGAATGCCAAGATGTTTTAATAAGTCATGGTGTTTTGCTTAAATTGTTATCCACCCGACATTCAATCGATAAAGATACACGTGTATGTATTTGAAGTTGAAAATGTCAAAGAGAAAAATAGTCCATACTTGATACCATAGAGACAAATGTCATCCTCTTGCCTGCATTGAAGCATTCAGTTGTGATATGAATTATGTTGATTTATGTATGATTAAGTGTCCATGAATGTCCATGAATGTAGTTCATTTCAATCTGAATCATAAAACAAATTAAACATTCAACTTATTCATACTTATTCATACTGAAACAAAGTTCTCTCACAAAAAGGCAAATAAGTGTCACCAATGCCTAAATAATACACCTGAATCAATAAAAAAATAAATCTAAAACGAATGTACATGGTTCAGTTAAACCATGTGAGTAATTTTCTCATCAACTGCCCTTGTACCGTGTTTTATGCTCACTGCTTTGTTTTTTCTATGATAAATCACGCCAGCTCATCAAAGACATCCACGATTTCATGATATTTGCTCTCAAATACACAAGTATGTAAACTTTGGGGATACAGCTGTATATTTTATGCATTTGCAAATATTCCATTTATGTGAATTCAAAACCAAATCTAATGAATGTTATCTAATACGGAGTTTAAATTTGAAGAAATAATTGATGTACATTTAAATTACTTTTTTTTAACAACACATCTAGTCCCCAATATTCTATCTGAGCATGTTGTGGAAACGAAATTCAAGGGGACAATCCTGTTTACGTAGGCCTATGTCGTTAATACAGGATGATGATCCTGTTGAATCATTGTAGTATTTTGATGACGTTTTATTTGACAGTTGGATTAAATCTAGCACGCGTTCTCTAAAAGATAAAAATAACGAAAAGTGAAGTCATGGGCGCTATGAATCTGGAAAACTTACTTTGTCTAAACATGACATTATTGATCGGTCTTATGATAAATTGTTTGTATTTGTGGATATTCTATCAATAAATATGTTTTGTTGATGAAACCCCCTATAGAAATACATGCCATTTATAAAATGTACACATGTAACATTGGTTTACTTAGGATCACCTATCTGCAACATTAAACATTCTCGTACTTATCAAGTCATGGTGGCCGAATGGGTAAACTGTTGGTACACTCAGTGCCGACTCTATGGATGTGGGACTCGTCCCAAAAAACTACAATAATGTGTACTAGTGTAGATCTGTTATCAAACAGAGATACATCAAAGTAATACATTATCTTGCAGATAAAGCAACAATGACAGCAAACGCAATCTTATTTGAAATCAGGAACAGTAACATGGATATTCAAACATGGGTTGAACTTTTGATTTCTGTGTAGTTCTCCTCGAAATTATTTTTGTGTGTGGAAGAATAGAGATTTGGATATATTTGATAAACCCAACTCTCGTCACTCCTATAGGGAAGTTACCCTGTTGTTGAGTCGAATACCAGGGGACAACTACATTTGTGGAAATCAAACATGAATAACATTTTCCCGCTCATTTTTTATAAAGAGTATGAATCAAGGTATACATTTTAGGACTATATCAAGAATGTGTAAAATGCAAAATCACAAGAAAAAGTTGATCACAAAACCGATACGAACATGCATTATTTAAAAGCAACTCTATGCTGAAATTTGAGGATAAAGAGGCAAATCAAGACTGTAGTTGATCCAGTCATGTCAGGTGGCATACATTCTTTACACACATATATATATATATATATACAAACATATACAAATGTATTTTATAGTGTGACAAATAGCAGGTTTGTTCAGCAGGGGTGTGCAGTGGAGTGCAGTGCTGACGCCTCGTTAAAAACACTTATAGAGTCCAAAAGAATGTCAATCTTAAATACGTTTCATGTAATTATTTGCTTTATTTATAGTCAATTTGGGATTGTATTATTCAGTTTTCTGCACGACCTGGGTGTTTTAATCTGTAACACTTCCTAATATCCTGAATGTATAATAAGGGAAATGGCCTAAACAAACTAAAAGTAGCCAGCCACTGAAATGACTTCAAATCGAGCAAACCCAAGTTGAGAAGGATGATGAACACGATCATTAACTTTCACGTCACGATATTTCATTGGTTCAACCTTTCACTCGTTTCATAAACATGTTATCAAACGGGACATCATTTAGTATTCTATATGTACCATCATCCATTTTATAGTTTAGAAGCATTTTATTTGATTTTATTCAATATTTGTCAATCATTGTTCTTTATTATATGAAATTTACTTTTATAAATTATGTTGACAAATAACTCATGTCTCTACTTTGCCTTACAAAAACGTTCTGCGTTTGTTAGATTATTGATAATTCATGATATTGATAAATGTTTAAATGTATTTAAATCAACAGTTTTCAGTCTCTCTGGCTGTATCCTAACGGCGCAGTTCCATATACAAATATATGAATAAGTCATAACGTTTTCATCATGTCAGGAGAAATAATATCAGTTCCAGGTAATGTTTGGGTCACAGCATATAATGTTGAAAGTATCCCCGCCAGTCTTTATCAAAACAACAATAGTTTTATGTTCGTATGTCGTACGAGATATTTTACTATATAGGGGAGAGCGGGGATGGTTCGGACGATTTTTAGGCAAATGTTCCTGGACTATTACATACTAAGATATGAAAGCCATGATACATGCCTCAATAAAGCTTAGTATCTTATCTATGTATATGCCTTGAATTAGAGTGCTTCCTCTCGTAGTAAAATAAGTGTATCAGATTTTGAAAGATGTCCACATTGCCTGAAGTTACCCCACTGGTAGGGATACTTTGGACTAGGGGTGGAGTACATCCAGACACATACTGCTTTTGCTGAAAAATCAGTTTATTGCAATGAAGTAAACATGAAAATGAAATGAATATGAACCAACATCAAGTATAACTATTAACTACCTCTGCAGTTTTCTGCTATTCTTTAACCACAGCTTTCATGAGAAACCATCAAGATAAGTAATCAAAACCGAAATCCAGGATATTTTATCCTTACAGCACTAAATAATCCTATACATCAACGGATAAAAGATGAATCAAAAGTAGTTAAACGTTCTGGAAACTCGCTAAAAATATTTATATTAAAATTATTGCAAAATGTTTCTATATTTTATTAGTGATATTCAAGAGCAGACATGAATGTGGAAAACAATCTTAACCAATCATACATCGACGACTCGTCTTATCATGGCAATGTTTATGAAGGTGTCAAACAATGTATGTGTCTGTCATATACGCGTCTTTGCCGTGTGGTTCACCAAACATGTGTTTTGAGTCTATTCGCTTCTAACTCCAAGTATGTGAACAAAGTAACGGTGAGGAAACTGCAATAATTAATAGTTAGCGGAGGTGTCAGAACCATCCCCGCTTTCCCCTACGTATGTGATATTTTACTACGTACGTACATGATATATTAATTAAAAATATCACGTACGTCCGTAAAAAAAATTAATTTCATCCATATTCCTTATGGAGCTGGCTAAGAATGAGTGTGGCAGACATGGATAAAAGATAATATTTTACATAACATTTGACGTAATTATATTGATGTTACAATGAAAACCAATTTGCATGATATATACTCTACTCGGTGGACAGACTTTCTGAAAAAAAAACAAAAACAGCTACCAAACCTTAACCATGTTTCGGGAAAATTTCGAACAATTATGTGAATCATTTAAAGGGGCTGTAGCACGTTTTTTTGGAAAAATTTTTGTTTTTAATTTCCTATTTATATGATAGTTAGTGTCATTTAAATTTACTTTAGAGGATAAAACATCTTATTACACAGACCAATTATCCGTAGTGGTAATAAAGTTGTTGCGCATAAAGCAAAACATGCATGGCGGCCATTTTATTGTGAACACAATTTATTATTTTGAATCACAAAAACGATTCCCATGGCCTTACTGAGCCATATTCACTCATTTTAAACTTGATTTTCCAAAGAAATAAGGGTGTTTTACTATTGGTAAAATTATTTTTCAAATACATTTCATCGACTTATTTGAGCAAAAAAACGTGCTACTGCCCCTTTAAATGAATTTAAATTAGGAACGAATATGTTTTTAAATTGGAAAGAGTATAGGAATAAGTTAATTTAATTTCAATTTTTAAAAACTACAAATGTCGCAGCAGTAATTGAGGACTTGTCAGTTGGATACCAAATCAAGAAAAACACCATGAATTATTAACACATCTGGGAATTATGTTCAGGTATAACTTACAACAAAAAGTAACTTGACCCTGTCGTATGTACCCTTAATGTGAGTTAAGCACTTAAGAAGAAGGTAACATTCCATAGTCTCATGTTTGTTTCATAGTATAATTTCTGTTTCCCTGCCTTAGATACAGTCATTTTAGCCGTGCTCGCAGATAGAGCATTAATATTCATGACACTTTTTCAACACTTTCTTCATAAATTTTGACTTAGTATTTTGCTGTTTGTACAGTTTAATCAAGGACATAACCTTATCCTGAATTGATCCATTTCTCCTACAAGCTTGACCTATGCTTAAGAAATAGTTTTCATATAACAGGTCTCTTTAGTGTTGGTGTTTCAAGACTTACAGAGCAGAAGGTAACATTGAATTGACGACTTATCTGTTGTCACCAGATGATTAATATAACACTTACTTCCTTCGTGTTGTTGTTTTATGATCTAGTCCTGCACCAGAAGGCAAACTTGATTTTAAAACAGACGTTCCTGCAATGTGCCCAGTACTGCGTCCATGAACAAAGATGCAGAGTTGTGTTTTACCATGCGGAGATAAAGCAGTGTTTACCACATGCAGCAGTTCTCAGCAGGAAGGACGTCAGACTCGTGAAACGTTCTGGATATAAGTGCTACAGGAGTGATTTGATTTGTAAGTTTATGTTTTAGAAAGTGTTGTGTTGCTATTTAGAATAAAACATTTCTTTGATATATCAGATTAAAGAACACAAGGAAACATTGCATATAACACATGTGTGCAGTATCTGATTGCTTTTGTGGGAGCGGGGTGGTTTGGGGGTTACAACTCGGGAGAGGATAAAATATGGGAATTCGTTTCAAAGACAATGTTTGCAAGGCAAAACTGATACTGCAAAAGTACAATTATGTCAATTATGGCAGAGCTTAAGATTTATCTCATTTGTAATATATGATTCACAATTGACTTAAACTATTACTTTCACTACTGTACTTCCTCGTCCCATTAAAGTTTACATTAGGACGATTTGAAAATATCAGTTTATACTGCTGCAAAATGTATACACTCAAATGCAAAAGAATGTCGCCATACAAAATGACAGATAATTCTATTCACGAGTGATATCAAAACTGAAGCAAAGATACATCATGTCTTCAGAAGCCAACTAAACTAAACATAACATCTGTTCATATCTAAGAAACACACAAATCGACGTTTACGAATCTCCTTAACTAAATATGAGATAGAAGAGTCAAAAATGGTCTTTTCAGCTTCTTTTATCACGTCCTGGTGAAGACGCAGAAACAAATTTCAGTTCAAGAAGGTTATTTATAATGACAACATAAAATAATTGATTGATTAAATTTCTACATTTTCCACATTTTAAAAATTTTTTTAAAGCAAATTGTTTCATTTCCTAAGATCCACACAATACATGCTTGGACGTACAAATGGACAATCCAGAGGCGAAAGATGGCGAGTATAAGATATTCCCACTTGCTCAGCAATTCCATGGCAAAGCTGTGAAAATATTTTGCCTGATGAGTGTCAACCCTCCTGAAGAATATGTTTCTCTGAATGAATGGAACTATGCAGAGTTTCCCAACAAAAGGTCCAAAGGATATGGATGTTTTCTTGTAGTAAAATACGTTAGTGGTGCAGATGTTGAGAGGAAAACTGGAAAAGTACAATTCAAGAAAATCAGAATTCTTCCAGATGTAAGTTAAATAAGCAACATTTTAGGTCAATTATTTTTTTTGTATTTTCGTTGTCATCAATTGACAATGAGAAATACCTTTAGTATAGAAATGTCAGTATATACTAGGTACACAAGAATATGTGCATCTAACAAAAATCACTATACATCTTTAAGGAATAGGACTGTATTTGACAAACTTGTTAACACCACATTGAATTGTTTTTATGCATTTCCGCAAGAAAACAATGCACATCAGGCGTTATAATCATTAACACTTCATTAGCACGAACAACAACACACCACTTTCACCAGTGGAAATCAATGAATGCTGACAATAAAACATGAAACTTTCTGCTTCCCTTTTAAAAATACAAAGAATACTTTGGCTATTTATTCAGAGAATATGCAATATGACACGACTGTCAAATGCACAACGTAATCAAGAAGTTGCAATATCCTGTAACAACAGCAAGAATCGTTACTAACTAAGGAGAATGCATCCGAACACTCTTTGTGCACATCGACCTGCAATTCGACCAATTCTTACACACCCTCATTGACATAATCAGTTGTAGTGGTGCAGGCGTCACATCAGACATCCTCTTCAGTGGTGGAGAACCTTTCTCTTCACGGTTGAACCTAGATACTGATGGCTGCCAACATCTCTACAGCCAACGTGGCAAAACACAGTGCTCAGGCCTGTTTCAGAATTGTTTCGGTGGTGGTTCAGTTACAATATGGGGTGGTATAACATCTAGGTACCGAACTAAAGCTGTGGTTGTGCAGGACAACTTCACTTGCGTTTGATACGTGATCAGATTGTTGCCCCTGTGATCCTCCCCTTCCTTCAACGTCATGGCCCTGGTGTTATTCTGCTGCAGGACAATGCTAGAGCGGGCAACACACGGTTTGTACAGATGTTTATTCAACAGATTAATGTTGACCCTCTGCCTCTCAGAATTCACCTGATCTATCTCCCATTGATGACATATGGAATGAAATGGAGCGGAGAATATGTCGCAAGCGACATCTTCCAGTGACTTTGCAAGAGCTGACAGAAGTTCGAATAACATTTCTCAAGTCTTCCTGACATGTCTGGTCGATGAGGCATTGTTGTGATGCAACGATTCAGGAAAATGGAAGACATACTCGATATCGAGGTTGGATATTCCTCTTTGACCCCTCGTGTGTTCAACGATCTCTAGGAACGCTGACGCTCATAAGAACGAGCTACTGACAGCATTTGCAACACATAATGTGTTTGTCTATCCATTTTGGTGCTTCATTGTCTAATATTTCAAATGTAACTGAATAACTGAATAAAACCGTATGATGATTCAAAGCACAGTTTCTTTTTGTACCTATTATTAATTACAAATGGGGAAGGGGGATATTGGTTTGAGTACCGTCCACGCAGAAACCATCTAAGATTTAGTTTGTTGCTTTGACAGCGCATGGTTATTTTTCTGAAGTTGATGCCTTTTAACTCGGTTTATTGTATCTCCAAAAGGGACAGCTTTAATTAGAAAAAATTAGCCAAATTTGGTGTTAGACTTGAGGTTGATAGAAAGTTCCTTGTTGTATTTTGAAGATAACAAGCTGGTGATTGCGTTGTTCCATGTTGATGGACTGTAAATGGAATCTTTAAAGGGATCAGTTTTTTTCAAATACTTTCAAATGTAGTACAACCACATTTGGTTTGTGTCTTGAGGGCATGAATACCATTGGAGTTCGACAATGGAACCATGTTTTTGTTTTAAACAATCATTAACCTATTTTGTGATTTTGTTCTGTTTATTGTGATTTAAAGGGGGACAACTTCATCCAAATTTGAAAAGTGCGCTGATTATATTAATGAAGTTCGAAAATGAGAAGCTCGCATTTACAATTAGAAGAAGGTTGCCATCAGAACCAGCATGATGTGAATGCTGACAGTAATGTCTTCTTGTTATCGATTTTATAAGAACAACTCCACAATTGCTTCTCGAAATATATATGGCCAAAATTAAAATCTAATTATCTTATCCCTTTCAGACAATGACTATTGTACGGAATGACACTCGCTTCTGCATAACGAAGAGAGAAAATGCTTGTATGTATGGAAGATCAGAAGACTGCTACAGTCAATCTTGCGGAGCCAAAGGTAAATTTGCTGCAAATACAGACGGTACCGGGATGATTTTAAGTCAAAAGGTTTGTAACCAAAATATTTAAAATCATATTTTAAAGGGGATTAGTTTTGGTCACTTACGATAACTTATAGTACCTCTGGATAAATTAGCATTAAAAAGACTCCAAAGATATTGGTAATACATAGAGAGTCACTGTGGGCAGTGAAGACATTTTACAATGACACAATATTGTCCTTTATGTTAATGAATTAAATGTTGTATGTTATTGTTATACTCTTATTATAAATAGAATACCTTATGGAGGTTGTCAAATATCAGTTTATTTCAGGCAATGCCATTTTTTAATTTTGTGAAATATATCAAGACTCTGTTAAGTGACCTTTATTTAATTTGTATATGGAGGGTGGACTTTATGAATGAGCTTCAATGCATTTTGATCCAGTACTATGAACTTCTTTTAACAGCTAAAATGGAAAAAGTATGGATGGAAAGCTCATGATCCAAAAGTTGCAAGATACAAAAATGGTTTGGACGTAGATGTATTTTGTGGAGGCAGGTGTGGGGGATGTGACGTGGATGGGGAGATGCTGCTCTATCCATATCAATAGCAGTGTCAGTTTGTGGGTGATGTGTGGAGGCAAGTGTGGTGGATTTGACGTGGTGGGGGAGATGCTGCTCTATCCACATCCATAGCAGTGTCCTTATGTTGGTGATCTGTGGATGTATTATACACCAGGGAGTCCGTCAAATGTACCTGCCACACCTTACTTGGTATTTAGCTTGTAATTTTAAGCTGATTTGATGGGCACCAGTTTCAAAAATCGCATCATATGTATATTATTTCATGCCATCATCAATTTTACAATTGTAATGAGCTAATTCTATTCGTTACATGCATATATCATACTTTATGTTTGTTTTTAAACATTGTTTGCAAAACATGAATAGATTGTAGTATAAAAAGGAATGATTTTGCCAAATTTGTCACATCTTTTGTCATTTAATAGCTAATTTGCTCTGTCATCCATGTTGATCATATATATATATATGGTTTTCTGAGGAGTTTGTATCCTATCCAAAGATACTACATGCATATTTATTACCCTTTAGATAAATTTGTTGAATTCTGATTGGTCAACAGCCAATGCATACGAATCCATGTAAGTGAATTTGCATGGATGTAACAACCATACAGCCCGTCAAGACAGGCCATGTAACAAGCTAAATGGAGTTTAGAGATGACTTTGAGATAAGATGGAATTCGTGTATAAGAGTTGCTTGACTCGGAATTTCAGAATCAAAATTACAATTACAGACATCTTATATTATTTAGCTTATTGTAAACTTAAAATCGATTTGTTTAGTTGGACAGTTCTATCCCATTTGGAACACTGTTGAGTTGGGACACTTAAAAAGATTGGATGTGACACTTTGGGTTGTGGGAATAACAGTTTTAAGTGTGCTTCTATGTTCTGCTGATCTCTTATATTATTACCATTGTGGTGAGAAGTTCTGTTTTCTGGCATTCTACTTTTCTCAATCCGGTGACAATTATTTTTATGGATATTCCAATGTACCCTGGACTTTGTAACCCTTGTATTTTGAGCCAATTAACATTGTCCTGTGTGTTGTGTGGTGTGGATCTGTTATTTCGTCAATTGAATCTTAATACTGTAATAAACAATGTTCCATCACTCGTCCTGGCATTATGTCTGGTTTTAACTCAACAAGTGGTTGAACCTGGGTTACGCTTCCTGAGACACAGGTATGTGTGACCTCTCTTAACGAGATAGTAATAGCCTTTGGATTATCTACAATGTGACCATTTGCATGAATACCTCGCTCCGTTTCACAGTGCAAAGTTGTCACACATTGTAAACGTCTTGTTTATGACACTGTTTTCTTTGTTAACAATAATGTAAGCAAAACAAAAGCATGGGGTTAAGTAGGACGAATGTATTCATCATTTTATTGTGTGAATCAACACAATTATTAATGAATCAAACAACTATAACAAAAACGTGTGATCTCAAGGAGGCAGTGAACACACGTGACCTGTCACTTGCAATCAACAATGGTGTCGGTTGCAAATTGGATCGTCCAATGACTAAAAAGATGTGCCAGACAGCATACTCAAATAGAGTGCCTCAAATGATCAGAAGTGATTGATATGTAATTGGTATTTGTTTATGGTACATGTTTCCATTGATAACAATCACCACAGCAAATCAATAGGTAATCAGGTCGCTGCTAATATCCACATCAAACTAAAATTCCTCTTCGCTGGCCAGTTTCAATGGGACATTCTGATGAACGCAAGTGAATTATGTATAACTGAGATTATCTCTCAAACACGTCTTAGTGGAGCACAGTGGTGTAGTGGTTAGCGTGCTGGCCTCTCACATCAAAGGCCCTGGTTCGATTCCCGGTCGAGACACCATAAATTTGTGACCTGGGTCTCAAACTGTGTTGTGTCCCTGGGCCAGGCACTCAGTTCACCAACTGTTTAAATGGTACCTGAACGCAGGGAAGGGAAGTAAAGGACACCTAAAGTTCAATTCCTTCAGGGTTATTATATATATATTATTATAATTATCTTAAACAACCCTATAACATGGTTATATTTGGGATAACACTACCTTTAATAGTACAAATTCTTGTACTGCGCCGATTTACGTCTATCAGAGGGGTGTTGAATGTAAAATTAGCTTAACTTTCGATTGTTGGACCTCGATTCTTGTGTGGTAAGCTGTCAGTCAATGCTGGCAATAGTTGCCTTACTCTGAGGGCGTGGGTTCGAATCCCGCATGGGACTCGGCCCGAGAAGAGTAAGAATTTGTACTATTGAAGGTAGTGTTATCCCAAATATAACCATGTTATATTTCTTCACTATCTAAATGGCAAGTATTTCTAAAACAACCCTAGCAAACAAGCGGATAGCATGAGCAGTTGACTGTCAAATGACAACAATCACCCAAATCTCATTCCAGGTTTTTAAAATCTGGTGTTGCAATATCAGTTTATCTTATCTTATAAGAACCAGTTTATCTTGATTGTGACGTCACATTGCGGACAAAATTAGATGATGAAATACATGAATAAGCAAATTTATATTAAAGCAAAAATCTGTATGTAATTTTACCGAACTACTCCATACACATATCATCTAACCAATGAAACAAGAGTTTCAAGAGGGCGGCAAATCAAAATCAAGTTCAAATGTGAATCCCTCCCCTTGGACAAGATTAATTTTACTTTCCAGCTTCCTCCTTCCTGTGTGAATAATACATAAAGATCATCATGTCTAGAAAACATCACAGAAACTCAATGAGTATAATAATAGCATAGTCTTCAGCAATGCCCCTACACTACCACACAACAAAGCAAAACATTCTAGACACTGAAGATGTTTTCATTTAACAAAGGCAACTTTAATAATTGCACTTTTTTCCCTCATAATTTAAGCAATTTAGCAAGGAATTTGAAACAATAAATCGTAAGATAATTCATGTCTCCGAGAATTGATTAGATCTTTTGTAAGGTGATCAACGCCCACATCTCCACCACGTGATCAGGTTCGTTTTGAAGAAGTCAGCTTCATGTAGAAGTCAATGATGCAAGATTGTTCTCCAATATTCTCAAACTGACAGACAAATGAAACCAGCTTTATCTCAATCAAGTATTCATATCTATCTTTATAGTCATAATGTGTGATCTGATTCCCAAGATTCCCCTGTTTTTAAAAGCGACCAAACGTTTTATTGATTTATTTATTTCTTATTCTTGTGACACATGTACATGATGATGAACATCTCTAACGTCAAACTGCCAGAAATAAAGTGGAAGAGATACCAATGTATTTTTCTGTTTCTGTGTATCTGACACAAATAGTTAAAGTAATTTCAAGACAATATGGGATTGCATTCAATAGATTACAGCATAAAACAGAGATGGACCGTTTCTTTTATTTTCACAATTGACCATGCAGCAACACTTCGTCTTGGTTGTCCACCTTATCATGACGTCAATACAGAGTAGTTTGGCTCAGACAGTTCATTGGTTGATGTAGATTTTATTAGGTTTAGTCTGTTCTTTATATTGGTTGATCTATGTTTTCGACTCCAAACATTTTAATTCAAGAAACCTCTCAATATCTGGAAAGTGAAAATTTAACAATTTCCTTTAGAGTTCTTCAGCAATTATATCCCATTTCTCGGAACAATTCCTTTTCTTGACAACTCTTCACATGTCAGCCTCACATTGACACTGATAATGTCAGCCTCACATTGACACTGATAATTCTACACTACCTACATCACGTCAAACTCACTTCCACTCACTCAAGTCAGATTCACCAGGTATGTAAACACACGGAAATTGAGTCGTGTCCGCCGCACACAGACAATGCTACGGATTTGGACACCCCAAGCCCACATCAACATTCGACACCCTCCCGTACAAAGTCACATCCACCAATATGTAAAACACTATGACACTGCTACGGATACACTAAACGCCAAAGAAACGTTACCCCACTTCTGTATATGTATCTAGTACCATAAAATTATTTATTACTCAACCGTGGTGAGATCACTCATTAGATAACAATGAGTTGGTTACACACATGTGTGATACCACCGCGTGCTGCCGTAATGTCATAATCGGTGTGTGACATCATAGTCGTTTTTGGTTAACGTCACAATGTTAGCCGCGCGACTGCAATAGCGGGTGACTAAAAACGATTTTCTTGCAATTCAGTGCTATTTACATCATTGAGTAATAACTAAAATACTAAACTCGGTCCCGTTTGATTACATGTTTATGAAACGCTTTTGCTCATTAAAATACCAAACCATCCACTCGTTTAATAATCATGGATGTGGATATAGCAGCATCTGCCCCACCACGTCACATCCTCACACTTGCCTCCACATATCACCCACACACTGATACTGCTATGGATGTGGATATAGCAGCATTTCCCCCACCACGTCACATCCTCCACACTTGCCTCCACATTTAACGTCAATGTCCAAACCTTTTTGGTACCAACCAACTTTTGGATCATGAGCTTTCCATCCATACTTCTTCCATTTTAGCTGAAAAGAAGTAAATATTACTCGATCCAAAGACATCAAAGCTTGTTCATATGATTGATCTTAGGCCACTTAAAAGAGTCTTGATATATTTTACGAATTTAAAATTTTCAATAAACTGATATTGGACAAACCCCCCAAATATTCCCTCTATAATAAAAATTTAACAATTACACTCATTAAAACACTTTTATATTTTTTAACAAATAGCTTACATTCATTCACACAGAGAGAATATGTGGACGATATGTAATATCTTCTCTTCTCTCAGTGACTATATTAGCTATATGTATTACAAATAAATTATATAAATATATGAGATTTTTTAGTACTAAAATAGTCATAAGTACCAAAGGTTAAGAGTGGCCCACGACTATCGTAAGATATTGTACGTGACTATCCCATTTGAAATATATGTTTGATACGTTGTTTACAAACCTTTCGACTCAACTTCATCCCAGTACCGCCTGTATTTCCAAAAAATCTACCTATGGCTCCGCAGGATTTACTGTAACAGTCTTCTGATCTTCCATACATACAAGCATTTTCTCTCTTTGTTACGCAGAATCGAGTGTCATTCCGTACAATAGTCATTGTCTGAAAGGGATTATATAGTATGATTGAAAATCGCTATGAATAAAAGTTTGGGCAATATTATTCAGATATTTCGAGAAGCAATTGATGGAATTGGAAGTGATATTGATAATAATCAACATACATTATAATGTATAGTAAACACTTTCAACTACCTAAATGGTTCAATCCTATCTGTTCACACTCTAAATTCAACTTGAGGTACTGATTATTGCTAATGGTGACAATGAAAGTAAAACTCTTCATTGATTTGAAGAATTGCTTATTTAACTTACATTTGGTAGAACTCTGATTTTCTTGAATTGAACTTTTCCAGTTTTCTTCTCGACATCTGCGCCATTGACATATTTTCCTTTAAAAGCACATCCAAATCTTTTGACTACTTTATTGGGAAAGTTTGCATAGTTCCATTCATTCAGAGAGACATATTCTTCAGGAGGGTTGACACTCATTAGGCAAAATATGTTCACAGCTTTGCCTTGAAACTGCTGAGCTAATGGGAAAATCTTATAATCGCCATCTTTTGCCTGTGGATTGTCCAATTGTAGGTCCAAGCATGTACTGGGTGAATCTAATAAAATGGACTATAGTTCAATAATGTTTTGGAAAGACATTGTGCATATATTTTATTATTAGTTAGTTAGTTATTAGATAACACTGTTTAATAACATTTGCAATGCAATACCAAATTGTGCAATAACACCATGTGCTGCCTGAACTATTTTCACTCGGTCACATGACAAAGATTATTTGATTAAAACAAAACTTTTCCTTCATTTACACGATAAACATCTTTGATGGCATTCTGTGTCACATGATTTTCTATATCTTTCTATAATGCTTTCCCACTAACCAGGAACGTAGGCATTATTGCATCTGGAAAATGTGGAGAAAACAAACATGGCTTCTTGGTTAATTCAAGGCAGCATAACTGCAAATGGAGCAAATACATCAAATATAAAGGAAAAATACCTAAGGTCACTTTTCCTAAATTACCCCTTTTGCTATATACAGTACTTGCTTGTTTAAACTATCATTTTTTATTCTTTGATGTATTGTTCTGAACCTAAACAAAGTAAAGGATTGTTATAACAAAACACAAAGCATATCACTCCTGTTACCTTTATAGCCAGGACGTTTGCCGAGGCTAGCGTATTTTCTGATGCGAACTGCTTCGTGTGCTAAACACTTCCTCATATCTGCATAGCAAGACACAGCCCTGCATCTGTGTTCATGGACGCAGTACTTGGCACATTGCAGAAACGTCTCTTTGAAAGTGAAGTATTCGTTTTGGTCAAGAACCAAGTCATTAAATAACAACACGAAGGAAGCAAATGTAATATTCATAGTCAATCAAGTTCATCAGTTCAGTTACCCCAATTTCGGTATTGTGCAATGGTTTTGTGGCAAATTAGTATGTTTTCAGTTCAAAAGGAAATTGTGGAATGCACTTATTCAAAGTTATGAAGATGGAAAACTTATATTCACTGACTCTAAAATGTATGACCTAAAGCACAACCGAGGTAAGGGACTGTATATATTTTGTTTTTACCCACGAGTCCACACGCTACTGTTGTGAGCTTACCAAGAAATACCAACTTCAGGCTCCATTTCATGCACTTCATAAAATATTTGATGTATATTCTTGTAAATGTCAGTGAGAACCAGCCGATTGTAACTTTAGAGGTAAGTGCTATGCAAAGAATGCTGAAAATGTTCTAAATACTTTAAGAAGTCTTGAGTATGAGGCTAAACATAACGATAACTGCCAAAAATATATAAATATGCCACATATTTTCCATAAAATATATTTTACATCTACAGAAACGATAGCCTGCAGGGTGTGTATTGAAGTGCGCTGAACATTTGGCTTCAAATCAAGTGTGGTCATCAGCGGGTGGCATGTCAATGAACTGACGACAGTATGAGCTTGTGTGTGTTTTGTTTAAATCAAAACTTCCTCAACAACGCCAACGTAAGCATGACCCAAATATTTACCTGATGTGATTTCAGTAGGATATTTGGCTTGGCCAACATTTGCGTCAGCCATGCATGTCATAGTTTCTGTCCTAGTGATCGTTTGAAAACACATTTTAGTGCCCGTTATTTAAAGAAAGAAAATGAATTGAACAAATCTTAATTTATTTTCTGTATCGTTGTGTTGTCCCTTAGTCATCTCACAAAGACGTGGTTTCGTTTCTTGTGAACATTAGTTTATATCCCAATGCTATAGGCTTCAGGCTAATTATTTAATCAAACCTGCTATTCCTCCCTCCTATTAAATATACTTAATATACTATCAGTGTCTCTTTTTAAATTCCTCTACATAGATCACCGATGATCTAGTTTTATATGTCTGTGTTCGGTACACTATCAATACCAGTTAAATGGAAACCGAAACCTCATGGTTAAATATATTTTTTTTAAATTGGAAGGCATTGGAGAACTTTAGAATTATCACATTTCAAAATTTGGCATATTTAGCAGTGAGTAGAAAATTCTTGAAATATGTGTATAATACCCACTGCAACTCAATCAATTCTTACCTTTTGATAATAGAATGTAGAGTTTCACTTGAAAGAAATGAAATATTTCTACAAATATAAATTTTGATGAAGAGCATGGAATGAATCCAAAAGTAGTCATTCTTATCTCTTGTCATGATATCATCAAATCACATGTCTGCAACATTATTATAGCTACTGAAACTTCCCTTGCTTCGAATCCTTTTTGTCAGTTCGTCTATCTGCGAGATGGTGACTACTACCTTTATTTTATTCTGTTGCTTTTTGTGATACATATGAACAAAACATTGAACTGTTGATACCTTCCATAATTGTGTAAACCTGACTACATAACTTCAAACTTCAAATCAGTCACCATGATCATCTACAATATTGGTACTGAAACATAGTACCCATTTACATTACAGTCACTGAGACATTGGACCCATCTACATTACAGTCACTGAGACACACTACCCACCTACAATACAGTCACTGAGACATTGCACCCACCTACATTACAGTCACTGAGACATTGGACCCACCTACATTACAGTCACTGATACATTGGACCCACCTACAATACAGTCACTGAGACATTGGACCCATCTACATTACAGTCACTGAGACATTGGACCCACCTACAATACAGTCACTGAGACATTGGACCCATCTACATTACAGTCACTGAGACATTGGACCCATCTACAATACAGTCACTGAGACATTGGACCCATCTACATTACAGTCACTGAGACATTGGACCCACCTACATTACAGTCACTGAGACATTGGACCCATCTACATTAGAGTCACTGGGACATTGGACCCATCTACAATACAGTCACTGAGACATTGAACCCATCTTCATTACAGTCACTGAGACATTGGACCCACCTACATCACAGTCACTGAGACATTGGACCCACCTACATTACAGTCACTGAGACATTGGACCCACCTACATTACAGTCACCGAGACACAGTACCCACCTACAATACAGTCACCGATACAAAGGACCCATTTACATTACAGTCACTGAGACACAGGACATATCTACAATACAGCCACCAAGACCATTTACCTATCTAAAATACAGTCAACAATACCATTTACCCATCTTCAATACAGAGGCTGAGACACAGGGTCCATCTATAATAGTCACTGTGACGCAATTTACAATACAGTGGCTGTGACACAAGTCCCAGCTGCTATACACTCAGTGAGGCAACTGAATTATTGACATTAATTTTTGTCATTGTTGTTTGGCTTTAGTAATGAACATTACATTTACATCCTTTGTGTTGTTGTTTCATGATTTGGTTCCTGACCAGAAGGATCACTTTACTTTCAAACAGACTTTCCTGCAATGTGCCCAGTACTGCGTCCATGAACACAGATGCAGAGTTGTGTTTTACCATGCGGAGACGAAGCAGTGTTTACCACATGCAGCAGTTCTCAGCAGGAAGGACGTCAAACTCGTGAAACGTTCTGGATATAAGTGCTACAGGAGTGATTTGATTTGTAAGTTTATGTTTTAGCAAGTGATGTGTGACACATATTTGCATTATCAGGCTCAATTTTAGGGAATTCGGTCATGATTTCGTAGGTTAATTTGTTTCAAAGACAATGGCTACAATGCAAAACTGATACTGCAGACGTAAACCTATGGCAAATATGACCGAGCTAATGATTTGTAATACCGATTCAAAATTGATTTAAAATATATCTTTTAAATACTTTCACTTCTGTACTTCCTCGTCATATTGTAGTTGGCATTAGAACGACTTGATATTTAAACGATACTATTGCAAAATGTGCATTCAATTTTGTTTTTATCTTCACTTTTTTAAAGAAGTAAGTTTCACTACGTACAGTCCTTGGCAAAATGATTTTTTTACATGACTATTGAAAATGTTTCCTTTCATAAGATCCACCCAATACATGCTTGGACGTACAACTGGACAATCCAGAGTCGAAAGATGGCGAGTATAAGATATTCCAATCAGCTCAGCAATTCCATGGTAAAGCTGCGAAGATATTCTGCAATCAATCTTCCTGAAGAATATGTCTCTGTGAATGATGAGAATAGTGCAGACTTTCCCAACATAGCGTCCATATTATATGGATGTAGTTTTAAAGGAATTTATGTCAGTGGTGTAGATGTCGAGAAGAAAACTGGAAGAGTTCAATACAAGAAAATTAGAGTTCTACCAGATGTAAGTTAAATAAGCATTTTTAAAATCACTGATTTACTTTGATATATATAAACAATAATCAATAACTTCTTGTTAGTTTAGATGGTAAATAGAATGCTCTGTCCATGTTGATAGTTGAAATATATTACTACATATTAGAAACGGTTTGTTGAATGTTATCCTCTGCCACAAAGAACACTGCGGTTATATATTTGAGTATTGTACGGCTGTGTGTCCATCCGGCCGAGATAAGGGGACAGTTTTTCTCAGTAACCATTTAACATAAGATGGTGTGTGGCTTGAGGGTTTTTATACCTTGATGGAGTTCAGAAATGAGTTCTTCAAGGGGGACAACTTCTCCCGAAAACTGACCATGATAGGATAACCAGATTTGAGGTGTTGCTGCAGGACACACATACATGCCTTAATGGAGTTCAAAAACGAAAAGCTCCCTTTTACATTTAATATAAGTTTGCAAGTTTTTAAAGAGAACCAACATGATAGAAGATGCTGATGACTATGTCTTCTTGTTGTCAGTTTTATGAGAACATTTCTAAATTCTTCCCCCAAAATAACCTAAACGAATTACCAAATCAAATCATACTTTTGTTTACAGTGAATTCAATTATATAATTATAATCTCTTTCAGACAATGACTATAGTAAGGAATGACACTCGCTTCTGTGAAACAAAGAGAGAAAATGCTTGTATGTATGGAAGATCAGAAGACTGTTACAGTCAATCTTGCGGAGCCATGGGTTCATTTGCTGGACATACAGGCGGTACCGGGATGAAATTAAATCAAAAGGTGTGTAACCAGTACATTTGAGAAAAATGTATTTCAATGAGAGATGAGACTATGGCAATTTTCTATTACTTACAGTAGACATAGTCATAAACTAATGTTAATATATGGTACTTAAGATCATCTTAGCACAAAAAATCATCACTTAATCATCAGCTTCAATTAAAACCTCCCCAATGAAACTGTAAGTAATGGCTTTCTCTGACGTCCGTGTGAACAGTGTGAATAGCCTGGATGTTTCCTTGTCACCTGGACAGTTCTCTCCTAGCAGGAGGACTGCTTTATTCGGGACACTTAAAGGAGTTGGATAAGAAACTTCTTAAAACGCCCACATTTGGGTTGGTGAGAAAGTAGGTGTCTTTTTATGAATAAAGAGCCTTTTTGAGGCTCTTTAGGAGGCTCTAGGAGGCTCAAGGACTAGAGAGCCTCCACATCATCACGTGACAAGTCATTGAAAATGTCAAAATGTCAGAGATGAAGTGTCAAACTCTCAACCTTTTCAATGACACCATGATAGGTGTTTCCTTAAGTGTCAAACTTTTCAAAATGTCAGAGATTAAATGTCAACCTCTCAACCTTTTCAGTGACATCTTGATAAGCATCAGTGGCATCGTGTCCTTTATACATTTTATTGTTGTCAAGTAGATTTATTAGGATTGTATAACATTCTACTAAAGTCATGCTTAACATGATGTCATTTTTATTACATATTTGAATGGATGTAACTATACAGGCATCTGGGTACACTCCCTATAATTGTCAAACTATATAAAGGAATACTTAAATCATAGGTATATGCAGTTGCTACTCATACTTTGAGTTGAGAACTATACTTTCCACTCATAACCATAGACTCATAATTTTTTGTTCTGGATATATTTAGTTTTGCACTTTCCATTGAAGGTAAGTCTTATGATATTTTTAATTCTTACTATGTGATTATATATTGTGAAGTTGTTATATATTTGTTTTGGTTTTTTAATTTTTTTTTTTTTTGGTTTTTTTTTTTATATTTTTTTTTATTTTTTGTTTTTTGAAAGATTACATTTGCTTTTGATATCTTCAGTAACTTGTGTTTCTTTTTCCAAATATATTTCAGAATATTCCTCAGAGTCTTCCCTGTTTGCTAGACCAAAACAAAAAACAAAAAATGTCCACACAATTAACAATGCCTGTATATATCTGTGAGTTTTGTGGAGGAAGTTACAGTTTCAAAAATACACTTATCAGACATCAAAGAAATTGTGGTCCATTTTTCAAACATTTTGATTGTGATATTTGCTCTTCATCATTCTCACGAAAAGATAATTTAAAGAAGCATATAAAAAAACAACACAACATTTCTTCTTCTTCTTCTTCTTCTTCTTCTTCTTCTTCTTCTTCTTCTTCTTCTTCTTCTTCTTCTTCTTCTGTTTCTTTTAAATGTCTTGCTTGCTCAAAGACCTTTTCCACAGTAAAAAATCTTACCAAACACACAAGGTCAAAACACCTTTCTGAATCAAGTTCAAATCAACAGGGTGGAGGGCCAGCCAAACGTAGGAAAAAGGAACAAAATAATGAGCAGTCATGTTCAAGACAAGCATTGAACAGAAATGCATTAGAGTTTGATTTTATTCCCCAGACAGATGAGGGAAATGATCCATTCTACTATTTTGTCAAAATTCAATTGCAGATCATAGAACATTTGAAAGCACAAATTCAAACACTAGGTGCTATTAAGTGGGGTCTTTGTACTCAGTTTAGATTTAGCAAAACAAACTCAGATGGTCAGACTGCCTTTTCTATTCCTTACTTCAGAACAAAAATGACCCAAACAACATCTGCTGACGACTTGGATGTTATGTATGCAGAAGCTGTACAGACGATTATGAAATTAATGGATAATTACGAAGGGGATAGTTCAAACCTAAATTTCGAAAATGTCTTGAGTGTTAAATTATCCATAGTCAAATTTCAACCTTTTCGTGGAAGTTCATATCTACCCCTCCCTCCCTCGTTAGAAAAAAAGCGATGTCTGTTGAACATTAGAAACATGGAAGACGACATGTGTTTTGTATACAGCATCTTAGCCCATTTGTTTCCAGTTTCATCCAATCTAGTTAGAGAACAAGTAACTCACTACAAGGAAAGGATACATGAATTGGATTTAAAAGGCTCTGAATTTCCCATGAAACTCAGTCATATTTCCAAATTTGAAAAAGCAAATCGCTTAAATATTAATGTTTATGGTATAGATGAAGATGAAAATCAAAAGAATGTTGTATATCCTTTACGAATCGGTTCAGCAGAATCTTCTGAAATACCCGAAGAACGTAATATAGATCTCCTTCTTTTAACTCAAGAACTTGAGGAGGATGATGAACCTCCGATATCACATTATGTTCTCATAACCAGCTTGCAAGCATTGACAAGAAGAGATGGAGACCGAACTAACAAATTTATTTGTCGGAAATGTTTATGGTCTTTCACATCTGAAGACAGATTGAAAAAGCACTCTCCTTACTGTTATCACAAAGCTCAACGAATTAGAATGCCCGAACCAGACAAAGCATTTCGTAAATTTGGTCGGGGTAACTACAGCAAAATGAATAAAGTCGCCTTTGTAATATATGCAGATTTTGAGTCAGTCCTTGCGCCTGTAGAACATAATGTGACATCAAAGCAGAAAAGTCAACATGTTCAAGAACATATCCCATGTGGCTACAGTTATCAAATTGTATGTAGGGAACCTGATCTGTACTCTTTTCCCTTGCGAACCTACAGCGGTGAAAATGCATCTGAACATTTCATGACACAAATTCTTACTGACTATGATCATATAAATCATATATTAAATAATCCAGTTCCTATGAAATTATCACCACATGAAAAGTTGATTTTAGATATGGAAACACAATGTTATCTATGTGGAGACAAAGTAGAAGATAAGGATAGATGTATTGATCATGATCACATTAGCGGTAAGGTAAGGGGTCTGACTCACAGTTCTTGTAATCTTAATTACAAAGAAACCCCATTTGTCAATGTGATTTGTCACAATGCGTCACGATATGACAACAAATTAATTCTTCGAGCTGCTGAATTATTTTCAGATAGAAAAATAACATGCATAGGTCAAAACTCAGAGCATTTCATCATGTTTCAAATTGACCAGCTTAGATTTTTGGATAGCTACAAATTCTTGAATACTAGCTTACAAACATTGGCCAAGAATTTGAAAAGCAAAGGTCAGGAAGAGTTTGTTTATTTGAAGAGAAACTATCCACAACACGTTGATTTGTTGACTCGAAAATTACCATATTTTTATGAATTTGTTGATAGTTTCGAAAAATTGGATGAGACTGAATTCCCAAGTCGTGAAGATTTTTATTCTTCTTTAACAGATGAGACTATTTCTCAAGAAGACTACAACTTTGCTAAGCATATTTGGCATACATTTAACATTCAATCTGTGAGACAATTTACAGAATTGTATGTATCTGTGGATACCCTAATTTTGACAGATGTTTGTGAAGCTTTTCGCAATATGTGTCTTAGCTACTACAAGCTAGATCCTTTTCAGTATTTTACTCTCCCTGGTATGGCTATGGATGCTTCTTTATTGATGACAGGGGTGACTCTTGACCTCATGACAGACCCTGACATGTACAACTTCGTTTCCAATGCTATACGTGGTGGTGTATCCAGCATCAACCATCGTTACGCCAAAGCCAACAACGTACGCATGTCCGATTTTGATCCCTCCCAACCTGAATCTTACTTGATGTATTATGATATTAACAATTTGTATGGTGCAGCCATGAGTTGTCCCTTACCACATGGAAATTTTGAATGGGTAGATGAATCAGAAATTGATGTTATTGATTGGATGCAACTTGATCCGGAAGGTGATGTAGGATACATAATCGAATGCGATCTGACCTATCCCAGAGAAATACATCATACTCATCAAACATTACCCCTTGCTCCCACTAAGGAAAGCATTCCTTTCGAAGAATTCTCGCCTTATCATCGAGAATTGCTCAAGGAATTAGGTCTATTAGGGAAAGAGAATAATAAGAAACCATCAACAGGGACCAAACTTTTTGCCACATTGAAAGACAAGGAGCACTATGTTATCTATTTTGGAACTTTACAACAGTATTTGAGATTGGGTTTAAAACTTGGAAAAGTTCACAAGGTTTTAAAATTTAGGCAGTCTAAATGGATGAAGCCTTACATCGATTTCAACACTCAAAAGCGAATAGAGGCCACGGATAATTTCTCCAAAGATTTGTTTAAACTGCTTTCCAATGCCGTTTACGGTAAACAGTTACAAAATGTGAGAAATTATCAGCAAATCGAATTAATCACGAGTGAGGAAAAACTGAGGAAGTATGCAGCAAAGTCAAATTTCAAAAGTGTGAATATTTATTCAGAAAACCTTGTTGCTGTAAGTCTAGAAAAAATAACCGTGTACTTAAATCAACCGGTATCAGCTGGGTATGTGATTTTGGAACACGCTAAAAGACTACTGTATGATTTTCACTACAATGTTATGTTAAAGGAATACGGTAGTAATCATCTTCGCGTCTGCATGACAGATACAGACAGTTTGCTGTATCAAATCTGGTCCCCTGTGGGTACTCATCTCCGTGATCCTCAGGATTTTATGTTGGCTAACATACATCTGTTTGATACATCAAATTATCCTACTGATCATGCATTGTATTCGATGGCTAGACATAAAGTCATTGGTTTGATGAAAGATGAGGTGGGTGGGAAAACTATCAGAGAGTTTGTCGGTCTGAGAGCCAAAAACTATAGCTATGTATTTGATAAAACTTCCAGTGAAAAGGTTGAGGTACTCACTGCTAAAGGTATTCAGGAAAATTTCAAATTGAAACACCTTCATCACCAAATGTTTAAAGATTGTCTTTTTGATTGCAAGCAAGCCAAGGCATCTTTTCATCAAATTCGCTCTTTTCACAATAC
This sequence comes from Gibbula magus, assembly GCA_936450465.1. Lineage (NCBI taxonomy): Eukaryota > Metazoa > Mollusca > Gastropoda > Trochida > Trochidae > Gibbula > Gibbula magus. The sequence continues at coordinate 10,593,947 of OW388298.1, read as the reverse complement.
ATTGTTCACAGACAAAGTTGAAAAATTAGCCCTAACTCCTCAAGATGACAAACGTTACCTTTTATCCAATGGAATTGAATCTCAACCTTATGGTTTCAACCCTACTCTAGAATACTATTACAATATTATATGAAAAATATAAAATAAATTATATAGAAACATAAAGTGAGTGTCTAGCAAACAGTAAACTTTTCTGAGGAGGTGGAAAACTTTCAATGACCAAAGGGGGAGGAAAAAAAAAACAATTCAAAGAAATAAAGGTATTTTCTTCTTCTTTTTATTTTATTATTATTATTATTATATTTCTATATGTTGCAATGTAAATTAAAAATACAACAAATGTTGTGTAATTAATGTTTGAATGAAATTAAAGTACAAAGGAAAAAAGAAACAAGAAATTGTAAATGAATACTTAAAGTACTTAATATGTTTTTTATTTATTTACAGAATGAGTGGAAATGGTAGACGATACTGCTTCAGAGTCTTTGCGGGTAATGGCGCATTGATAAGACATGGAAGAAAATTAAGAAAATCAGAAATTGGTGCCTACTTGGCTGGTATTAAAAGTCTGGAAAGACTTTTAAGACATGAATTATCAGCCTCAGAATCAATCTCATCTGATGTCACCACTCGGCCGTGTTACAAAGGACCGTATCGAATTACTACGATGAGTGTTGAGAGGAAACCTGAACCACACCCATTTAAAGAACAATTTGAGACTATCCTCGAAAATATATATGTTGATAGACTAGCAGTAAAAGTAAATGAGATGCGTATCAAGAGATGTTACGGATGTGAAATTGATCATCCGTCTCAGCATCGTCATGATTGTCTCATGATGCTACCAGGAGAATGTGTGGACAAATACTTTGATGAAGCCCTAGCAGACTTACCACATAGCACTCTACTTCAAGAGGCTAGAGCAAAAAGAACTGCCACTGGACTAGACTTCACAGATGTCCACACATTGTATTACGAGAATGAAGAATATAGAAATAATTGCTTTTTAACATTTCATAGAAAAGAACAGATGGAGAGCAGAGTGAAAAGAGAACTATGTGATTAATAGAAGAAGAAGAAGAAGGCATCAATTATTATGATTTTATTGATAATCTTTTAAATTAATGCCTACTGTAGTAATTTCATATGTTGAAATCAAACAAGAGACTTTAAAAATGGTTTGAGTTGATAATTGAATAAACATATTGTTGATCTTTTTTAAAAAACAGTTGTTCTTATTTTTGAATCCACCAATGACTGTCTTGACTATTGTAATGAATTCCTTATTTGAATTCAACCAATGGGTAATTAACATGTCACACCTGCAGAGAGTGGATTTTTTTTTTAAAGTAATATCATTCTTACAAAGGCCAAGCTATAGACCAGACGTTGATGTAACCTCCTATAAAGATATAACATGGCAACAGGAAGCATTGAAGGGTTCGTAATCATGTTTTGTTTTTGTTTTTTTTTTTTTTTTTTTTGTGGATGCAATGAATTTAATTATTTCAATCATTAAAAAAAAATATATATATAAAAAAATTACATATTCAAACAATCTGTTACAACCAATAGAATTGTGTTAATATTCCACATAATGAGGTGCACAAACTATTTCAAATATATTTATTCATTTAATTTATTTCATTTTCAAGAGGCTCAAAGGATAAAACAGTCTTATACACTTGGAAACAAGTGATAAGGGAACCACTAGGACTGAAGGAAAATGTCATTACTCAATCTGATGAATGGTTTCAAGATCGAGGTGAATGTTTGAAAGATGCAAAGAGAAAATTTCAAGATGGAACAAATACTTCTCAGCGTGTGATCATCAAAAAGTCCATGAAATTGCATTTCGTTGTAGATGAAGTAGACGCAGAGCAAAAGCGAGTACAAATTGAAAGACTTCTGACTTTGTGTTACTGTTTAGAGGTCACTGACATAGTTAAACGACTCTTATTGGAACTCTGTTTTGGTTGCATGTTTGATGAAGAGACAGTTCACACATGTCATGAAATGTCAGAGCAGGAGCAAGTTGACAAATACTTCAATGCAGCCATGTCTGAAGTGAACGATGATCATGTGATCAACAGGTGGATGAATATGCTGAATGATGATCCATTCACAAACTTAACTGGTTTCAGTTTGATTCCCTATCAGTGTAAGGATTATCGTGATTCACAGTTTAAAACAAAGAAATGGTTTCATGATTTGAAGTCACAAGTGCTCAAGATGATATTTTTGCAAAATAAAACAGACAGATGTTAGTCAGTCCAAGTTTTCCTTAAACTCTTCCATGTATCTTCGATTTATCTTCGATGTATAAAATAAACAATTGATAAAAAATAAACAGAAAAAAAAAACATACCTATATAAATTTCTGTTTGTCTTATTTTCCTATCAGTACGACATGAGTGGTCAAAAGAGCAAGAAGAAAGCTTCCTTAAAAAAGCACCAGAAAGCTTTGTCAGAGTATTATTTCAAAGCTAGCAATCCTGGAGGATTTTATGGTCCTTCCAAACTGCGTGAAGTCTTAAAGGTCAACAGTCAACCTCATGTTAAACTTGGGAAGGTCAAGGCATTTGTCAACAATCAAGATGCATACAGTTTGCATAAACCGGTTAGACATAGATTCAAAAGGATGAGGGTGAGGGTCAATTCTATCAATGAAATGTTTGATGTGGATCTTGCTGATTTATCACGTTTTAGTAGGGAAAATGATGGTACACGATATTTGCTTGTGACCATTGACATACTGAGCAGGTTTGCATTTGCACTCCCCTTGCAAAATAAGAAACCTGAAACAGTACTGAAAGCTTTCAAAAAAATCCTTGAGCAAAGACATCCAAGAAAAGTGAGAGTTGACGCAGGAAGCGAATTCAAAGGTGTATTCAAGACATTTTTAGAAAAGGAAAAGATAAAACTGACCATAGCTCGGAATCAGACTATTAAAAGCAACTACGTTGAGAGATTTAACAAAACATTGAAATCTTTGATCACGAGGTACATGACTCATAATAATACAAAACGTTACCTGGAAGCTCTACCTGATTTGTTAAATAATTATAATCACACCTTACATTCATCATTACCACAACTGTCTCCAGCACAGGTGAAAAAAAGCAACGAAGTGAAAGTATGGGATCACATATATTTGAAACCTTTGAGGAAAGTCAGCAAACGTAAAGTAAAAAAATTTCGATTTAAAGTTGGCGATCTGGTTCGCATCTCATATGTCAGGAAACCTTTCAGCAAGGAACTTGATCTCAAGTGGACGGAAGAGTTGTTTAAAGTGGCTCGTCGGTACAGGAAACAGTCGTTTCCTCAATACAAACTGAAAGATTTTCACGACGAACCGGTGATAGGTTCATTTTATGCTGCCGAACTACAGAAGGTGAAGAAGGATGCGGATGTGCTGTGGCAAGTCGAGAAGATTGTGAGCAAAAAACGAGTCAAAGGAAAGACATACATGTTGGTGCGTTGGCTCGGTTGGCCTAGCTCTTTCGATTCCTCTGTGGAGGAAAGCGAATTGAAAAACGTGTGAATAACAAATATAAAAATAAATAGATAATGGAAAAGTATGTATTCATCAAAAGTTCGGACTCCAAAAAAACTTCCTTTCCTGACAATGCTTCGCATCATTTTCGAGTCAAATTAAATCAAAGGTTGATCTTGGATGGATTTTGGATTGTGTCCTTAGTCGAACTGAGTTTTGTGAACCTGGATACAACAAAACTGACTGGTGACTCCTATGTGGATGTATTGTGTAACTTGTGCGATAGTTCGTTAGTCGGAGAAACTCAACTACCGCTACTGAGACGCATCGATTTGAGACAGGGACCATCCTTTTCATTTGCTAGCGAATTTAACATACATGTGAAATTGAAAGAGACTGACAATATTGAGATGTATATAAAAACCGATAATTCTAAAATAGAGTCATTCCTAAAGGGAGAAGTCTATGCTACACTTCACTTAAGACATTATCCTTTCGTGAATTAATCATGGATTCCCGTCCACTGTATGTGCCTGACTATGGTAAATTCAAACAGTATTTTGAGAGACAGTCGAAAACTAAGTCTAGATTAGTCAACGGTAAAGTACAAAAAATGGTGATACCCAGTCGCGGAGCATCGGCGAAACAAGAGCAGTTGGATCCACCAAAGAACGTTACAGTGCAGATGACTTCCGAATCTCAAAGCGAGGTGGAGAGAGCGGAGGCCAAGGATAGGAGACAGAAAGCTATAAAACGCAAGGCGGGTGAAAGGTGTGTCACAACGAAAAAGATTCGGCGATCTGACAACATCTCACCTTCAAAGACAGCGAAAGTGCTCAAGTGTACTCCAGTGGTTGAGAACGATATTTTCACTTAACTTTAGACAATTTTTTAATTTTTTTTTTTATATTTTTTTTTTTTTATTTTTTTTTTTTAAAAAAACAACATGGCATTGCTGAACAATCACGAATTTGAGGAAGTGGTCCCGGAATCTCTCAACGTCTTCACCCTTCCCCCATATCAATCTAGTATTCAGGGAACGTATTTCGTGGCGGTCAGACCTCTGAGTCAAATCAACGATGAGACCCCGCTCGAATTTCAAGTGTCTAATTCCGGACCAGACTACATCGATTTGAATCGCACCCGTCTGCATGTTAAAGTCAAGGTTTCTCAAACGAATGGTACTGTCTTGGCCAAAGATGAAAACGTGGCTCCAGTCAACCTGTTCCTACAGTCCTTGTTTTCTCAGGTCTCGGTCTATCTACAGAATCAGTTGGTGTCTTCCACCAGCAATTATTACGCATACAAAAGTTTTATAAAGGTGTTACTGGAAAACGGAGAAGAAGCCAAGAAAACTCAGTTGACCTCCCAACTATTTTACAAAGATTACGCCGAATCGAACGCGGATCTGGAAAGTAGCGACATGGCGGGATCTATCAATTCTGGAATGATCAATCGATCACTCTTCATTGCAGGAAGCAAAGAGCTGACCCTCTCTGGACCGATCTACGAGGATGTGTTTCAGATGAAACGTCACCTCATCAACGATGTGGACCTGACTTTGAAAATGTACAGATCAGACCCTAAGTTTTGCTTGATGAGCAACGTTACAACTCACGAGTTTCAAGTTCAACTCCTCGATGCCTATCTGCAAGTGTGTAAGATCAAGGTCAATCCTGCCCTCATTCTCGCTCACAACACATTGTTTGAAAAGTCGAACGCATTCTACCCCTATACCAAAACAGAAGTCAAGGTCACCAGCATCCCATCCACGCAGCAGTCTCATTCCATAGACAACGTCTCCAACCCTGTGGCTAACAGATACATCGTTGGCTTGGTGGATAGTGCTAGTTTAAACGGGAGCTATACGGGAAACCCGTTTAACTTCAAATCTTCTATGCTTAAAACGATAAGCCTACAGATCAACGGAGTCAACGTACCTGGGCGACCTGTAGAAGGTAACGATGTTGGTAGCTATGTCAACATGCTCGATGGGATGAATATATGGAAAAAAGACAAGGGTAACGCCATCACCAGAAGTGAATTTCTCTTAGGGAATGCCCTGTTTGTCTTCGATGTGGATCAAATGTGTGCAGATTCGGAGTACCTAAACTTGGTGAAATCGGGAAATGTAAGTCTCCAGCTGGAATTCAAGCAGGCTCTTACCTCGACGCTTAGTTGCATTGTCTTGACGCAGAGAAATTCCCTCCTCGAAATCGATCAGGCTCGGAACGTGTTTGTCAAGTAGCTGTAATGTTGAAAGCCTCTCAGCTTCGATGCGCCATACAGTGCGACCCCATTTTAAAATCTCATGTCTTAGGCGTTTTTGCTAAAGATACTTTACCAACTCTGACAATGAGTCAACGATTTAATGGTGTGGGACTCATTGTCAATACGGAGAATAGTGCAGGAAGAGGTCGTCACTGGGTTGCCATGTATTTCAAAGACAACAATGCAGAACTTTTTGATAGTTTAGCGGAAACACCGATTGATCGAGTCTTTGATCGATATTTAAAATCTGTGAATAATTCATACACTCGCAATGTCCAACGGTTTCAGTCTTCGCATTCGAATATATGTGGACTGTTTACATTGTATTATCTATTATGCAAATTCAAAGTCAATCTGCGCATGGAAGATATTGTACAACAGTTTGATGGAAATGATTATTTGACCAATGATGAGTATGTTTCCAGATTTATTTGTCAGTACTTTAGATACTGTACCGAATCATGTTTACCTGAATGTATTCGCAAAACATGTAGACAATAATAATAAATATCAATGTAGTTCATACTTTGTTTTTATACTACTAAAATGTAATGTGGTTCTCAAACTTCAATAATAAAAAAATAAAAAATTAGAAAAAATGTTTTTTTGTTGTTCTTAAGAGAGGTGTACAACCCGTGTTGGATCATTTTGGTTGAGAACACTATAAGCTAAAGTACAGTCATGGAGCACTCTGTGGACCAATCTACTGAGGTGGAAAGTTCTTGTTTACTTCCATTTCATACACCTACGTCTATATCGGTCATTGGAGCCAGTTCTTCAGGAAAAACGCATCTCGTAAAACGAATGTTGGAACATGCTAACAAGATGTTCGACCCACCTCCAAACATGATTGTGTATTGCTATGCGGTTTACCAAGATGTGTACGACGACATGCAACGTTCGATTCCGAACATTCAATTTCACGACACACTGCCTACTGAGAACGAATTGAGATTATGGTCCGAACAATCTGAGAAGAGCATGGTTCTAATTCTAGATGACTTAATGATGCAGATATCTAAGAATCACCTCATGTTACAACTCTATACTACTCTATCTCATCATTTAGGCATAACGGTAATTAATATCCAACAGTCGGCCTTTCCCAAAGGAGTATGTAACAGAACTATTTCGTTGAATACACAATTTTTCTTAATTCTATCTAACCCAAGGTCAGCGAGCGAATTTCGGATCCTAGCGACGCAGATGTTCCCGGGACAATCAAATTATTTTAACGAGTCCTTGAAAGATGCCATAGAAGGGAAGAAATACAGTTATCTACTGATAGATGCATCCCCTCATACCGATGGACGTTATGGACGTCTACGAACGGGAATATTTCCTGGTGAGGTGTGCACCGTATACTTACCACAGTGATATCTAAAGAACCCTACACTATACAACAGATAAATAAAAAAAAAAATGTTTTCAAAACCCCTCTCTACAACAGATGAATTTTTTTTTTTTTTTTTTAAATATACAAAATAAATAAATTAGAGTTAGAATTAGCATAATCGCTTAAGTTATATAGCTTCAGATTAATCGTATTATCATTTTGCCCTCTACTCTTTGTTGAAAGCGGACGTATTTTTGAGAACCTCCCTCTCTATCTTTCTCCAACAATGGATACCTGTGGACGTTTTGAAGATATTGTAACAGATGGCGAAGAAGTGCAACAGAATACGACCAGATATGGTCATTCCTATACCGAAAGATTAAAATCTTTTAAAGATTGGCCTCTCCAAATGACACAGTCCAACAAAGCAATGGCTGAAGCTGGCTTCGTTTACACGGGCCGATCGGATAAAGTCTATTGTTTCAAGTGTGGTCTGCGGGTAAACAAATGGATTCCGGAAGATGATCCAATGGCAGAACATTTCAGGTTGGCTCCAAAATGTAGCTATATCAACATGGTTAGCGAGCCGAATCCTTAACAAACTGACATCTCTTTAAACTATAACCATCGATGTTAGAATGGTAGCAATATCATTATACATCCGACCTGCGAAGCACAACCATCGAACATTATGAGTGAGATCCTGGAGAAACATCTACCCTTTTTACGCATGTTGGAACAAGTCAATGCGAAGCAGAGGAAAGCTTTGTTGACTCATCTTAGTCATGATCAATTTAAGTGCATAATAACTATGATATATAACATCCTTAGAGGAAACGTACCCCTTTCAGACTCTGATAAAAGTAGACTTCGGAGACATAAAAAACTCATTAGAAGATTAACTAACAAGACGACAAGACATCATGAGAAACGTCAGCTGCTAATCTCGCATTATTCAATTCTACCTATTTGCATACGCTCGTTGCTCTCCTACTGGACGCAGAATGAACAGCAAACCTATGGTTCTTCTCACACGGGAGAACTACGAGAGACTGACGAAGAATCAAGAAGAGGACCAGAAGATAGCAGCGACAGCGACAGCACCAGCAACGACAGCAGTGAATCCAACGATGAATGCGAACCAGCAAATAACATCATCTTCAACAGTGAATGAAGTGAATGACAACTCAAGGATACATGATATCATAGATGAAAATCAACCTATAACTCGCAATCATGATGTTTTGTCAGAGATTCTTAATAAACTTCTAAAAAATATTTCATCAACAAAGATCATTGGAAAGTTGATGGCTCTGTGGTTATTCCTTAAGAATAAAATCGATTCAAACAAGTTGAAAGTTAATAATGACTTGGAACTTGTATTGTCAAATGGAAGTATTGTGCATGGATCAAATGTAGTTGATTTAATTCGTTTTAGTATTCTACGATCTTCCAAAAGACCTATCGGTTACGGGGAATTTCGCAAAATGCTACGCACTTTAAAAGTTTCAAAACGTCTTGTGAATGTTTATGGTAGAAAAGTGGAGAAGGATAAAAGGACAAAAAGACTGTACCTTAAACGTAAACCTTCCCTTGGTGTTCCTGGTCGTCAGGATACCTTTAGAAAGTTGGAAGCTTTGTAACTAGAAAATTGATTGTTATATGTTTGAATTTATTTTTTTATTTTTAAAATAAAACTTTGTTTTCATGATTATAATTGTCTTAGTTATCATTTTATTTGCAAACAACAAAAAGAAAATGTTATCTACAGAAGGTTGATAAAAAGTATTCGCACAGTGACATTATTTATGTAAGGTTAGGTGCTTAACCACCAAACATGCTGTCACTTGCAGCTAAGCTGTCAAGAGTTATCTCAATTGTTCTTATGCTTTGAATTGTGTGAATGTACCACGAGTGAGCTGAATGAATAAAGCATGAATTGAAGAAATATCGATGTTTCTACTAAGAAGTGATAACTCCACAATTTCCATAGACTTGCATGTTCATTTAATGTATCATAAATAATTTTCATGGATTTAACCTTGTGTCAGATCCAATAAATATTTTAACATATTTATGAAGAATATTCCTGGCTGCAACTTCATTTGTTTACCATGTTTACCATGTTTATCTTAGTAGCGACATCATTTTGATACACAGTGATAACACATAATATTATTTTCTATGATACAATTGTAGTATGTAAATCTAATGACATTCGGTAAATACTCGTGAGAAAATGTTATTGAAATTATGTACTTCAAGCTGAGATTATTTCAAATCAACCTGCAAAGTTTTTACAATCATCCAAGCAGAAAACATTTCACGAAAGTTAGTTATGCTATGTCAAATTAACATGAAAGTCTGTGGAAATAAAAGCAAAAATTAATATTTACAACGCTTCTATTTGATCACACCTTTGCACTCGTTGGGTGAATTCATAGAAGCGTTGTACAAATATTCATTCATCTTCCAATATTTGCATAGACACTTTAGGCAACTCTTCAAATAGTTTCACATGTGTATAGTCAGTATCATACATACAATATTTCCTTGAAGCGAGGTGAGTTTAACACTGCTTTCAAGACTATTTCACTTATATCATGAATGTTAGTATTAAGGCAGGAGGAAAGTTCTCAATGCCATGTGCCTATGCATTGCGGTGAAACCTGCTAGCAGCGGCTGGAACTAATGAACCATGGGTGGTACTATGCTGAAATTCAGTGTAGCATTGCACCCAAGCTTTACTACGTGTGGAACAGTTCTCTACTGCAGACAAAATGTACCATGCCCCTGGCGGGATTCGAACCCAGAACTTCTAATCCACAGTCGAACACGTTAACTACTGCGCTATCCCATCCCTTATTTCTTGAAATACAATCGTAAAGTTCTAATCAATTTCAATCGGTTCTATCATTATAACATCTTTATTCAATAAAATATAGATATGTAATATTTCAGCTCAGTCAAATAGTTTCACATGTGTATAGTCAGTATCATACATACAATATTTCCTTGAAGCGAGGTGAGTTTAACACTGCTTTCAAGACTATTTCACTTATATCATGAATGCTAGTATTAAGGCAGGAAGAAAGTTCGCAATGCCATGTGCCTATGCATTGCGGTGAAACCTGCAAGCAGCGGCTGGAACTAATGAATCATTGGTGGTACTATGCTGAAATTCAGTGTAGCATTGCACCCAAACTTTACTGCGTGTGGAACAGTTCTCTACTGCAGACAAAAGGTACCATGCCCCTGGCGGGATTTGAACCCAGAACTTCTAATCCACAGTCGAACACGTTAACTACTGCGCTATCCCATTCATTATTTCTTGAAATACAATCGTAAAGTTCTAATCAATTTCAATCGGTTCTATCATTATAACATCTTTATTCAATAAAATATAGATATGTAATATTTCAGCTCAGAGCTCTAGATAAGCTGTGAATCTGCATAAAATACATTGATACATTCATTAAATACATATCTTTGTAAAATATAAACATATCAAATACGTAAGATAAAATAGTAAATATGATATTTAACTTTTTGCATACAGTGCTCAACAAATCAAGTCACGTGCGCAAAGCTTAATTATGGTACGCACTTGTGTAAATTATAGCGGGTATCAAAAACTTGAAAACTCACTTCAATTTCTATAGGTATGTACTTGATCAATATATAGTTAACATCTTACGCACTTTCTTAAAATCTTACCTGGATCTATACAGCTCCTAACAACAAAATTACTTACTCAGGACTTGATCTACAACGCAAGTACATAGTCACATGGTGTTGCGGGCTTTCTCCCTGCCTCAATACTAGCAGTCATGATATAAGTGAAATAGTCTTGAAAGCGGTGTTAAATCCGTACACACATCAACTGCTGGACGCCAATATGTAACTGAACTAACTGACAAACTCACTGTACAGATATTTTCATGCATAATGAATTGGATAGACTTAACGCATACATTATACATTCATATTACACACTCTGCATGTTAGCTTGTTTTATTGCTGACACGTTACACCATAATTAAAATGTCAATGTTATTTCATGAGTAGAAAAGTTTTAATTGCTGACGCTTTACACCATCATTAAAATGACAATGTTGTTTCGCGACTATAACAGTTTTAATTGCTCAAACTTACCAGGATATCTTAACATGACTACATATACACACTTAAACGAAAAATTCATGCATTTTGAAAACAAAATTTCATACCTTTAATCGATGTTTGTCTAGAAAAAAGTGGAACAAGCTCTGTTTTTTTATAGAAAATTTATTCCATTCCAAAAAAAAAAAAAAAAATTCGATGTTTTGTTTGACAGTGAATGATATTCACATTTGATAGGTATCAAAGAAGTCTCCAAATTCAATCGTTGTATACACCATCATTCACAATTTTGAATTTGGAGGAATTGCGTAAGATAGTTAGTCTGTTGATTGATGTAGAAGCCACGTCAGAACCAGCATCCAAACTGATAAAATAAAAACAAATAAATAAATGTTAATATAAAGCATTAACTCTCTACTTTCTTCTGTCTAAAGCTAGAACATAAAGTAATCAGTTCAAGTTTTATTCATTGCAAAACACTGTTTTTTCTATCCTTGTAATGTTCAGCTACAAGCAAAGGAACAGCAACTCCCATCTCTTAACATCTTCTTAATCAGTAGTCGAACTCAAAACTCATGCATGTAATCTTAAAGAATTATTAACATATGCTTGTTTTTTATTTCTCATGTAACCATTTATTAAGATACTAAATAACAACAGAAATTTGCTACAGTTCTTTTAAACACTTATTTTCATGAGAAATATTATCAAATTGAAGTGAATAATTTAAAACAAAATTACATTCATTGTTAAGTATTGCTCTCGGTAGAGGGTTCAAACAAGTGGATGAAATATCATGATAAATTAGTCTTTGCGTTAATGTGTTCTGTCAAATCTGGTTTGCGTATGTGTCATCACATGGATAATTTAGATATGTCTTGGTTTTTTTTTTGTTTTAAATCTTCCCATCATATGTCATAACAATGCGTCATATCTTATAATTTTTATTCCTTTCTCACATGTATATCGTCAACTCATCGCACAACTTTTTGGAATAGAGTTGCTACTATGTAATAGAGAACAGTGTCGGTTTATTTCAAAGGAATTGATGCACCTCATACTTTCATTCCTTACGCACATGATATGCATGGAGCCAACTCATTGCACTTTTTGTGATATATCAAAGAAGTACCACTCTCCAATAGAGGACTGTGTCGGTGTATTTCGAAGAATTGATTGATTGATAATCAACTCTAGACACTCTTTGAAAATCATTCCCACAACCGTGAAGAAGAATTATGTATCTTTACACAGTGTCGCTTGTACTTCTAACATGTTCATCTCATGTGTTTACATATGAACAGTTATATCCACTGCAAGTGTGCACACCTTCTGGTATAATATTGGTATGCCCTAACCGTGGAGCCACATTTATTCATATTGATGGTGGAGTATACAATACAATAAAGATGATTACTTTAAGAGGAGATACAGATGATTTGGAAATCAACTTGGATCTGTTTCCGCAACTGAGAGTAAGTACTTTAAAAATTCTTAATTTTCGAGTTGAATATCTACATGTATGTATGTAGTCTACTATCTACTTCGCTTACCTCCTATTGAAGGATCCACCGCGCTTGAGCATAATATTCTTCAATGTGTTGAGCCCGATCCACATGTATACCCAGGTAGTCTACTAGCAAGTCTCGTTCTCTATTTGAGTAACATACAATAATGTATTACAATTCAGAATATTGATAAGTTTCTTTCTCGGTAGACAACATTGAGTACTATAGACTATAATCACTTACCCACTTAACTGTTCATGTTTTGCTATATTCCAATCAACAATCTCCTTGTAGAACTTAAATAGAATATATTTCATGTTAGGCGTCCCATCAAAATATAATGATCGATAATCCTTATCTTGAAGCCATCCACCATTTTCCTTAATTACTTTCTCAATTTGATGAAATTCTTCGTCGTATGATTTCATACTTCTTATTTACGTTGCAGTATGATCTATGAAGTAAAACTTATTTTTCATTCGTCGTACTCTTTCCCTGATCTTTTATACTAAATATTTAATGAGACTTATGAATATGCATGGTAATGGTCACTATTTAAATATGATTTATTAAGTTGAGTATTTAAACTCCTCCTATTCATTCTGTTCAGTCTTAAATTTACCTTTGGTATTAAACAATCTAAAACAAAGCTAATTTGATTTTATTTTAGTCCATAAGAGGAAGGGGTGTCGGGTGTCGTCCAATGTTTGAAGAAAGGGGTATTATCATCAATGGAAAAATCTGTGTTCGTAAGTATATAATAATTCTTTCTTGTAATTTATTGATTAGTCTATAAAGAAATTGTTTTGTTTTATTTTTTTCACAAAGAGTTATATAGTTTACAATGTACAATGTCTCTGTATCTGGTGAAAACATGTTTCAATAATTAATTCTAGACTTTAATCATTTTAAAACAAAACTATATAGCAACTAAGTATTTGCGTAATTTACTCAACAAACAAAATAAGTTGCTGTCAGTTCAAATGACTTTGACTCTGGAAACAGTTTATTGTTAACTAGTAATGTTCGATGATTAATCTCAGCTGATTTACTCAATAACATCAGTGTTATATTATTTTCATTCAGACTGGATAAAAAGCATTTTGCGCTGGTCTTACAAACAACTCTTATAAGTTTGATTTTACCAGTTGATAAAACCTAGATCTTTGAAAGCAAAGTCAAATTTACAACTCTGTTAGGAGTTTAGATTACTTCGATGTGAAAGTTCGTAAAATATCTATATTATATAATTTCTCGAAGAAAATGTTGTAGATACTCAACAGATATGAATACAAGTGGGTGCATTTCATTAACATAACAATCACAAATGTCACATGTAGTTCTATCAAGTCTATGCTCTAATATGTTGTGTATTTGAAATATTGTTGACATGGTCTAATTATGAATAGTAAATGATTATCTTATACTGATTTATAAATAATAAGTGAAAATATGAGATCATGCGTTAACATTTAACACATACTTTGATAAGTTATTAAATCTATTGGTTTAATAATGTGAAATTGATAAATAAAGATTCCCATAGCTGATTTTAATTGTTTTTTATCTTTGTTATTTCAGAAACAACATCAACTAGTAAATATGAATCCATATCATTAATCATCACAGCTATTAATACTATGAAACATATAACCTCTGCTGCTTCTACTGTCGCTACTAATACTGCTGATGCATTTGCTGGTGCTAGTTTAACTATCACTACTACTGACACTACTAGTAGATCTTACGTTAGTAATACTAATCTCACTGAGAGTATCAGAAGCTCGAGTGTTGGTAGAATTAATGATGTGCGTGAGAGCACTAGTTCAACTGATACTATCAGTATTGTAGCTAGTTCTACTGACACTGCTTTCCATGCTTTTTATAAATCTTTAGCTACCTCTGAACTCCCTCCTACCATCATCACCACCATCAGCACCAGCACAACCAATATCGCTGTCGACTCTGTTGATGTCAATGGTGACAAAGAAACATTAGGAATTGTTACAGGTATTTTGATAGTAGCATTATTAGTAGGTTTACTTTTAGTCTTTGGGTATAGAAAGTGGAACAAAACTAGACGCACTGTTAGTATAAGTAACATATCTTTTATATCTAACAATTCAGTATATAAAGATACAACATGTAGGATAAATCAAGAAAGTCAAGTCTGATAGGTTACTTTCAATTTATTGTTCACTATCAGATGTATTTTATTAAAACAAAAATATTAGTACCTCTTTGCTTTCGCTCATATTTTCAGAACATGTGGAAACGCTTATGGAAACTATCCTATCTTTTGTGGTGATGATAATGTGCGGAATTTTATCTGGTGTAGCTTTTCGTTTTAGAAAAGCTATTCGAATTATATGTTCTCGCACACATTGTCAACGAAACGACTATGAAATTCCCGTAACACATGCTCCACTTCCACCTATCGATCGTGTCCATATTTCACATCCTATCTGTTCTGAAATTCTCACTGTTGCTAATCATATTGCTATCGAACTATCCTCGACTCCTGCTAGGTCTATCTTTTCCCCATCTACAACTCTTACTACCACCTCCCTATCAAGTCCTATTTCTCATGTGTTACCGCCTGTCTCCACTAGTTCTGTCCGCCTTGCATCCCCTGTCAACACTCGCCCTCTTCCCAATCTACCGATTACTAATGACTCTACACTCGTTGACACCGTCAATCCTATCCATCCTACACCGTCCCTGGAGAAAATCTCTCTTGATGATCTGACAACTCGCGATGTGAATGTTACCACCTCTCCTACCCTCTCAACATCTCCCCTTGACAGTTACTCTTTATATGATTCGGAAACTCACAATGCTCTTGTCCCCACCCACAACAACATAAGACTTGCTTCGGTGTCTGAGATTACTGGTGATATTCATGCAACGCCGTGCAATGCCCTTCTTAATGTTTCTCTGTCTAAGTTCTCATCACCACTCACCACCCCTGCACACGACATCATCCACCGCAAGCATGGAGATAGTCATGATAATGCCACGTCAGTGATGGATTTGACTCCGCCTCCAGGGAATGGAATAACTCCCCCGCCGCAGAGATCAGGGAATAGGGAGAAAAGCTCCAAATAAATTGAATTTATAGATAAATCATCTCACGGAGAGATTAATTTTTTGTGGTTGTTTTTTTGTTTGTTTGAAATGTTACTATGTATAAGGGTTTGCTGTTAAAAAAATGATCTTATTTCATTATTTCATGTAAATCAATAACATGTAAGCATTAATAACTGTTTTCAAAGGAAATGTTGTCCTTGTGTTAAACCAAGATAATGTGTTTTCTTTATACATAAATAAAACTTGTGCAGTTTGAAACAAGATGAATAGTTTTGTTGTTAATGTGAATATCTTGCTTACAAGGTTCTATTTCATGTTATCATGCAATTTCTACTGTCTGATGTTTATGTATACGATTGTTTTTACAAAGATTCTTAGTTATGATATTAAGGAGTATTTTCTCGATGTGATTTGTAGTTAATTGTATTTATGTTCGTGACTACATTTTCATTTCAATTAATACAATTTAGATGTAACATGCGATAAAGAGATATGTCTACCAATCACATTGAGAGAATGATGTCTTGTTGTGAGAACTCACTCTATTAATAATATTACCTCATTACTTATGAGATGAAATTGCAAACAGATCCTATGGTTCTGAAAAGATAAATGAAGTGCAACGTACCAACTTGTTATTCATAGCTAAGGTTAATCTTCCGGGTAAGTGATTCAACACAAATTGATAAAGTTTCAATGATCATAATCGTAAATAGATACTACATCCATGATAAAAAATGAATCCTATTGATATAAGCAAAGGGTACTTAACATGTCCCCTGGATGACAAGGTTTTGTTGAAATGTGTGTTTTTAAGGTTTTATGTTTCATGTTATATCTTTACATGTTGCACTGTTGTGAATCAATACATTCTATTGCTAATCTTTGGGATTCATTTTTAATCATGAAAGTAGTGCCTTTAAATTTAACCAGAGTTTTGAATGACATACTCCAAGCAAAATAAATGATTACACATAATAAGTAAATAATAATGGAAAACAGTATTTCAATGTTCCTCTTTATTTTTCATTCATAGAGACAACAAAAATATTTCATGCATTGGAAATGATAAAATATAATCTTGATATCTCGATTCGTGAATGTTAATCCAATGGTTGATCTTGAGATGCATCTGGTGTCTTCTCATTTTCATTATCTGTTGAATGAGAAGAAAGAGTTCATTTTAACATGATGTGAAAGCACAATGCATTAAAATCAAGAAACAGTAGACTCTTCTACTGTACAATTAGATAATATAATGTAACTGAATGGAGATAACTTGTGTTAACTTCTAACACATCTGTGGTAAATAATAATGAATCTGTGAGTTTTACAACTTGAATCGTGTGCAATAGTGAAAAGTTTTATTTTAATTCTATTATACTATGTAGTGAAATAATAGTTATAAAACTAAACTATCAATAGTTTGAGACAGATCTAATTCATTCTTTTAATACATGATAAATTATATAAATATTCACCTTCAACGGATACATTATCCTCATCTTCTTCATTGCAAGACTCGTCGCATACGTTGAGGAATTTCATCTTATTGAAGACTCTGTTTTTCTTTGATGTCCCCTGTCCCATAAAGACCAGATGAGTTGCTGATTGCAGCGCCTCGTTGTACTGCATGTTCAGCAGTACACTATATTGGGTCTTTTTTTCTTCTTTTGAATGAGATGATCCAGCTTCACTGCTCTCTCCCTTTAACACTGCCGGGAGTAGCGTAACTCTGAATAGCTCCTCTTCCCTTATAGTCACCTTCTCCTTGAACACTATCTCCAGCAAGATAGACTGCGGTAGATTTGATATCTTGCATCTACTAACATCTTCCTGGAAGAGACCATCTTCATCTATATTCTTCAAAAGGTTCTCTCTAGAGAGACATGTTACTTCAGGTTTGAATACTTTAGATTCACTCATCTCCTGGTCGGAAGAGAGTCGTTTAGCCATTTCACTTCTTCGTTTTCCCATTTCGTAGTTGTAAATTCGAGCTGAGGAGCAACTGCATTTATCTAGGTTTTCACTCTCTTTTATACTCTACAACAGGCATAGGGAGTGTACATGAAGTTGTTCAAAGTTGCAATAACACATCATGTGCACAAAGGATGTTACAATATTTTGGAAAGACTAAATATGTCATAGAAGGCTCGAAGGCTCTGGGGCTTTGGGGGCTCCTATGGGAGGCTCAATGCATTAAGGAAACACCTGTCAAGATGTCACTGAAAAATGTAGAGAGGTTGACACTGTGGACAAAGGATGTTACAATATTTTGGAAAGACTAAGTATGTCATAGAAGGCTCGAAGGCTCTGGAGCTTTGGGGGCTCCTATGGGAGGCTCAATGCATTAAGGAAACACCTGTCAAGATGTCATTGAAAAATGTTGAGAGGTTGACATTTCATCTCCGACATTTTGACATTTTCAATGACTTGTCACGTGATGATGTGGAGGCTCTCTAGTCCTTGAGCCTCCTAGAGCCTCCTAAAGAGCCTCAAAAAGGCTCTTTATTCATAAAAAGACACCTACTTGAGAATAATATTTTAAAGACTTATGTTGTGTTGAGCACTTTTATTCTTCCCTTGTGGTGAGATTTGCTATTCTAGCATTCTTACTTTCTCACACCGGTAGTTGTCCTATAGCCTATGTATATCACTAAATATTCTTGACTTTAGGTATTTTGAGCTGATAAACATTGCCTTGTGTGTTGTGTGGTGTGGTGTGATTCAAGATTTGTTCTTTCGTTAATTGAATGTTGTTTTGTAATAAACAGTGCCTTTCATATTACTCACTCGTATTGTCGTTCTGTCTCATTTTAAGTTTAATAATTTGATCATATTGTCCGTTTTTTTTCTATTACTGTAGCCGTGGCCACAATTTGAAAGGTGTATCGTCTTTGCCATCTGCTAAAGACTAAGAAGAAAGACAGAGCGTGGCAATGATCGGCAGATTTGTATCTGTATGCAAAGTGTGATAGCTAGTCGGTAGTGGTTTACGAGATCATACACTTAATATTATAACCTCTAAACAGGGTGATGACCACAGCAATACACATTTTTATTAAATAAAGTCAATTATAACGATTGCACTTTAAGAATCAGTTAATGTTTTTTAAAGGAGAATAAACCATTCAATGACATTCAAAATTCAAATATCCTTGTAGCATACGATTATGACATTATGGTTGTTTTATGCATTTGTCACATGTTAGTAAAGGTGAACTTATACTCAAAATAATTTGAAATGAATTAAGGATTATCTGTCTTGAACGAACTGTTGTGATAAATTACGAAATTTAGCAAGGAGTTTGAAACAATACCACACAAGATATTCCTAAATTTGATTTGATATTTTACTTCAAAAGCCACACATTTGGTATTAAAAGGAGTTCTGAGACAAAGATACATAAAGATATGTTATTCTGGAAGGAGCTTTCAAAGGTACACGATCTTTAAATGCCATTCTCAAGATGTTAAATATGATCTGCTTTATAGCTCACCAAATATTCCTGAACATTTCTGAGAGCACAATGCTATCGTTCCTAACATATGGCTGGTAAATTGTATGAACAATAAAGAATTCATATTCGTTTTAAACAGTTAAGTACAACCTACTTGTAATATAAATGAAAGGAAAATGGACCAGCAGATTTTCCTAAAAACATGGTTACATATAATGATGAAGTGATGATTTCTTTTCCTTAGAATCTAAGTTTCTTGGTAAATTTAAAGTTAGTTTAGAGACTGTTAGATATAACAATGTTTTAAGATTTGTTCCTTTTTGTAAATTACCTAATCTTAATCTGATTGAAGATGAATACATGTTCTCCTGTTAATGTTAAGTATACCTAGACTAAGTACTATTCTTGATAAATATTTGAAATATCCCATATCACAATACAGTTTTCTAAATCTGATGTCCTCAACCAATGTTAATGTTTAAATAATTTATGCCTTTTTTATATCATGTTAGGAAAATGATAAAGCCTGATTTTTCAGTTAAGCGCATGCGATGCTGTATCTATAAATGTACATTTTAGGTCAGTGGTATTACACTGAATCTAGGTGATTGTAAATGTACAAGATTTTATATTTAACGATAACCCCAATAATGTTTTTTCTAAAAACTGTAAACCAGTAACAGTTAGTAATAATGCAATTATTCTATATTATTTATTTATTTATTTATTTATTTATATTTATTATTCAAGAATACAAAAAACAACATGAGAAATATTGACGCAGTAGACCTCAAACTATAGGCCACGTCAAACACAAAATCAAGCACAACAACAATTGAAATAATAATGACGTTTATAATTTTATAAAAATTGCAGGTTCGTTATTATTTTTGAATTGTCAGTTATTCATTTCAAAACATATTGTAGCCTTTAAAATAACCTAACACTCCACTCGATTGAGAAAAGAACAAAACTAAAACAAGCGATTAAATATCGAAAAATTCTTAAAAAACTCAGGAATTACTCCTTACAGACGCACAAATACCCATTCTATCGGAAACTTACAATGTCAAAAGATGTTATTATGTTTTAAATGAATCATCGACGAAAATCGACAAATCGCCTAAGTATTCCATCATAGCAACTCCTGAGTATGACGTCAAATCGCTAACGGAGGTTAAGCTACACTGAGTGGCCACGAAAACTGTTTCAAGAATGAGATAATTAGCGGGCCAATTTTACTCACTTTGAACCGCAATATCTTGCTAAGCAGGTGATGCTTCAAATTAAAATTTAGTGTCTTGTTTACTTGACAGTATTGTATGAATGAATAAACGAACTAACATCGAACAAAACAGAGAGGTTTTATTATCTTTAAGAGTTGGAGATCTGTAGCTGCAAATCTTCGTGACTTACACTTAAGCTTAAGATCCTAACCTCCAAACAGTTTGATGACCAGAGCTATACACATATTAAATTGAAAATAATGAAATTGTTTGCGGGCATTATTGTATATCTGTCTTGAATGAACTGCTGTCATCAATTACGAGTTTGAACGATATTTCGAAATTTGATTTGATCTTTTGTTATTGTTATTATTACACCACATCAATATACAAGACAATATACCACAAAAGCCAAACATTTGATATTAAAAGGGATTTTAGACAAAAAACATATTCTATTCTGTGAAGGGTTATTGAAGGTAAGAGATTAAAATGCTATTCTCAAGCTGTTAAATATGATCTGCTTAATAGCTCACAAAATACTTGAACATTTCTGACTTCAGAATACTTAATAACGTCTGGCTGTGAAATTTGGAGATGCACAAAATTCAATGATCATGAAAGAATTCATATTATAGCTTGCAAGAGATGTATGTTAAAACCTCTTGTTATAATGTTCTTGGTAAATTTGACAGTTTTACACTGTTTGTCCGTTCTGGTTAAGGGTTGTCAGCCATTGACGTGTGTAATAGTGAAACTTTACATACATAATTGTTCTCTGAGTTTATCCTATCAATATCGAATTCACATTCCTCTCCTAACTTTGCATAGGTATGTGTACTCGGAGGTTGTCATAGCAATAGTAAATATACATTTCACTTCAAACTTTGCACATGAATTGAACTCTGATTTTGTCCTATCGAGTTCACATTCCTCTCCTAAATTTACATATGTAATTCTAACCTGAATTTCTAGAATCAGGACAAAAAACTCAATGTGAAACAGCCAAAACACATCATTAAATTTACTAATCAATATCAAGGGAGGTAACAAAACGACAAAAATATCTATATAAACTAAAGAATAAAAGTTAGACATGTTTCATTGAATCAATTCATTTATGTATTTTTTTATGAGTTGTACGCTTGGCACACTTAAACAAATCCGCATACATGGTTGTGTATGCATAGGCTATTGACCAATAATAATTCAAAAAAGTATCTAAAGGTCATCATATATGCATGTAGTATCTTTTGACAGGGTACATACTCCTCACAAAACCATATATGTATATACAACATGAATAAAAGAGCAAATTAGTTTTTGCATGACCAAAGATTTGGCAGGATCACCCCTTTCTTATACAACAAACTACAAACAATGTAAAAACAATAAAGTATGCCATATGTATATAAAGAGTAGAATTGGCACATTGCAATTGTACAATTGATGATGACATGAAATTATATACATTGGATGAGATGTGGGAAACTGATGCCTAACAAATAGGGGAAAAAGAGGTACGCCCGGACATCATGAAATCACCTCAACATTACACGCTTTATACAAATTAAAGCATTTTCATTGGGCGGGGTCATTAAGGGGGTTCGACCACGTCTCCATGCCCATTTATTATTGGATGAGGTGTATTCCATATACTTTCACATTGAGACAAGACAACAAGAATCCTGTGTTCATGTGAGATCCTTAAGTCCATAATATTTGCTCATTAATGCCGAGAGCCGCACATATGCGACAAATTAATTAGCTCCTCACAGCATATGTGCGTCAGCTAAATCTGGGCCGTGCTCAAGAGAGGTTTCAAAGTAATCGCTCAATTAACGATTACTTTGAAACCTCTCTTGAACCTGATTGCTCAATGTAGCGCTACGTAGCAAGGCGAGCAAACTTCGAGGAATTTGCACTGTGTCGTTCAAGAGAGAAGAAGCGCTCATTGAGCGCTACATTGAGCGATCAATGAGCGCTACGAAGCGCTTCATTTTGTTGAACGGCCGGCAGCTCTCAATCAGCGAAAGCCTCATATATGTGTCGGCTGAAATCATCCCTTATTCGGCGAGTTTTATTGCAGAAAACCCGTTCTTTTAACGTTTGTAGCGATGTCAGTGAGCACTTTTTGCAGTCATAGATGTAGTGTAGATCTCTAAATGTATTTGTTACATGTATGTTTTGAAATCGACTAAACATGCAAGTGAGCATAACGGAATAACTTAATCATTACCCGTAAACCATATAATATATTTCAATTGTATTTTGAGTTCAGTGGATGAAGTGTCAGCTTGTGTATCTCATATAACAGTACATCCGGTGTAATTAGTGATTTATTTTGATTCATTGGCAATAAATGCAAGATGCTGTAACGGGATTGATACTTACGTGAATACGCATTCAATTAGAGTATAGAAATAACATATTTGACCTTGAAATAAAAGTCTAAGGTTTAAATCAGACGGAGACCATACCTAATTAAAGGACAAGTGACAGGTGCGAGGCCGATGTAAAACAAGCATAATATTGGACAACCTTCTTCGTAAAGTCACGCCCCTGTCTGTAATGTTTTATGTAATCATATTTGAGCATCTAATGTCAATGATGTCTTGCCCATTTACTTCAAATACGATGTATGTTGAGCGATGACAAAGAATTTTATATATTTCAAATATATTCAAGTATATAAACATCATTTATCTGTTACATTATTACTCCTTTTCATTATTTCCCTTTCCTGCTGGCGATCATGGCAAATCACGTGTACCTTACAGTAAGAAGGGGTTGAAAAGAACATTCAGTTTGCTTTGTTATTCAGCCAGCTTGTTTGTTCTCAATTTTCAGTTTGAAATATCTCGGAAATACTCTGAATAGCCAACAGAAAAATAACGAATTAACTTGCCTAATTGTCTATTCCTGCCAAATTGTGCGTTTATATGATAAGTTAATGTAACATACTCTGCATCAACAACAAACAAACTGTGTATCTCTATTCAAGGTGGTATTTTACCACATGTGCTTCGCAAGTTTAGGCCACGCCCCGTAATGTGTCAATCTTTATTACAAGTATCTCACGACTGGTCATCATGTATAGGAACAAGACACTTTTGGACAATCGAGTCATGTAATGTTCATGATTCAAGTCATGTCAATAATACTTATTTCCCTAAATTCCCTAACTGTCAAATGGAATTTTAACACTGAAGTAAAAGTATTTTTGTCTCATCTAGTACATACAAATTATCCCAATTTTAAATACATTTTACTAAACTAAGTGGCAGTTACTAGTGATACAGACCAAGCATACATATAAATTCAGGTAAAGACATTCACCTTTGCACATTGATTAAATAGATTTCTTACAGGATTTTAAGTTTCGCAAACTTATCTTTTCACAGCACTGTATATATCATAATTGTTCATCTGTAAGATCTGACAATATATAAAAAACAAGCAGCAAAGAAATTCAATATCTGATATCTTAATGTTACATAATTTCCCATTTCCTGTCTACGTTTGATCGTTATGCAAGACACAAAAAACAATCAGTCATGCTCTTGCTAAATCAGAGGTGACGAAGTCTAATTGATCTCGCTGCAGCCAGGTGCTAGTGGACCTGGCTGCATAGGCGTTGAGTTGTTAATTACCTGTTGGCGTTAATGAGTTAAGCATGGTAAGGTTATGACTATCTGGTACATTTGCGAACATCCAGTTGTCAAGCCTCAGTTAGGATTTGTATCCCAGTCTATGAACCTTGTCAAGCATTTCATTACAATTTGGTATATCAAGTCCAACTACAAGGTTTCCACACATACGTCCACGTTGTGATGTAAGTTTTAGTTAAATAACATCTTAAATAAAAAGAGATTTCGTTCCATACTTCTTCCATTTTACCTGGAAAAGAAGTTAATTTAACATTAATAACGTTCATTGTTCAGATAAATAAATACGGGTCATTTAGTAAAGTCTTGATTTATTTCACGAATTTACAAATGTCACTGCCTGAAAGAAACTGATATTTGACAACCGCAATTAAGTATTCTATTTATATTAACATTTTAAAAACAACATACAGTCAAATGTTTTCATTTTAAAAGTAGTTTTATTCATTCACATAGAAGAAAATATATATGTTATATATGAATAGTCACCTTTGTAGTGTTAAATCGAAATTGAACTCACTTGCAGTAACATTTTGCGACAACAATGTATATGTATATTGATGAAATGTCAATAAATAATGTCACCATTAGTAAAACACCCTTCTCTCTTCGGAAAATCAAGTTAAAAATGAGTGGTACGTTTGTTCTTTCAACATTATATTGCAATTTTAACAATTTAAACTAATCTTTAATATCTAAAATATGTGTGTCACTGAAAATTCATGTTGACTATTCGAAAAACAATGTTAATATGGTTTTCTTGAAAGTGGCTAATGTAATCTTGTTTCTCACAAGAGAGTCATTGATTTTCAAAATGTAAAATTGCTATACATAGCTGTTTGTGATTAAACTGTACCTGGAAGTATTCAAAGTTGATTCATTGATAAAACGGGCTTCAGTATACCAAATCGGTTAAAAATAGCGTGATTTGCCGACGACAGTGTTTAATTCCGTACAATAGTCATTGTCTGAAAGAGATTTGACAAAAGTTGGGACAATTTGATACAGATATTTCGAGGAGCAGTTGAAAGATTTATCTTTTTAATACAAGGAGACATGGTCATCAGCATCCTCCATCATTTCGTTGATTTGAACTATTGCGGATTTTACTTTAACTGATTTTCTTGCATTAACCTATTCCAGTTTTCTTCTCGACCTCTGCACCACTGACATATTCCTTGAAGAGAATATCCATATAATATTGTATCTATGTTTTGGAAAGTCTCCATAGTTCTCATCATTCAGAGAGACATATTCTTCAGGAGTGTTGACACTCATCAGGCAAAATATTTTCACAGCTTTGCCATTGAACTGCTGATCTAATGGGAATATCTGATACTCGCCATCTTTTGCCTCTGCATTGTCCAATTGTACGTCTAAACATGTATTGGGTGAATCTGAGGTTGATTACATTTTTGTTGGTTGCTTTTGAGCTTATGGCAGGTGTCATGCTGTCGGGTGTTGTAGACGGTTAAACTTGCTGATGTGAGTGGCATTCGTTTTTTCGTTGAGCTGTCCGTAAACTTTTCGCTTTTTCGACTTCTTCTCAAGAACCATTTACTCTAGAGAGCTGAAAACTTCTGTGCAGACTCCTGTGTGCTGTTGGCGTTGGCTAGGTTCTGTGTTTTCTGACACAGATCGGGCTGTATCACATCCTGTTAGTTCCTTACATTCCACCTGATGAAGGAGTAAGCATTTACTCCGAAACGTCGTGTATTTTCATATTACAGAAGTTGTTATCCAGACAATCTTCCTGCTCTTATGTATACCACTTCTAAATTCCCTTCAAAGACCCTATTTGATATATGTTCTTGTACACGTCATTGGGAACCAACCGAGTGTACCTACGTATATAAGTTTCTATTACATGTATGTAATGCACAGAATTCCAAGAATGTTCTAATACTGAAATGTAAGATTATGAAGTATAATGATATATCTTTAGAAAGGTTTCGAGAAACAAAATCTGTTTGTAAAATATGAAGTAAATGATCAACTCTAGTTTAAATACAGTCATTTTAGTCGTGCTCGCAGACCGAGCAGCACATGACACTTTTTCAACACTTTCTTCATAAGTTTTGACATCAGTGTTTCGTTGTTGGTCCAATTGAATCAAGGACATACAACTATCCTCAGTTGACCAATTTTCTCCTACAAGCTTGGTCTATGCTTAAGAAATAGTTTTAAAGACCTCTCTAGCGTTGGTGTTTCAAGACTTACAAATCACAATCCAACATTGAATTGACGAAACAATTGTTATCACCAGATCATGAATATTACTTATGCTTCCTTCGTGTTGTTGTTTCATGATTTGGTTCTTGACCAGAAGGGAAATTCTATTTTCAAAGAGACGTTTCTGCAATGTGCCCAGTACTGCATCCATCAACACAGATGCAGAGTTGTGTTTTACCATGCGAAGATGAGACAGTGTTTGCCACATGCAGCAGTTCTAAGCAGGAATGATACCAAACTCTTGAAACGATCTGGTTATAAGTGCTACAGGAGTGATTTGATTTGCAAGTTTATGCTTTAACAAGTGTTGTATTGCTATTTAGAATAAAACAATTCTTTGATATATTTGACAAAATCACACAAGCATATATTTCACATACACATGTGTGCAGTATCATATTACCTTTGTAGGAGCGGGGAGGGGCGAGGGTTATTACTTGGGAGAAGATAAAATATGGGAATTCGTTTCAAAGACAATTTTTGCTAGGCAAAACTGATGCTGCAAAAGTAAAACTATGTAAATTATGACAGAGCCTATGATTTATGTCACTTGTATTACATGATTCATAATTGAAATAAAACATCACTTCCACTATTGTACTTCAATTAAAGTTGACTATAGGATAATTTGAAAATATCAGTTTATACTGCTGCAAAATGTATAGGCTATAACTTATCCTGATGCCAAATTCACTACTGACAGTCCTAGCAAAAGACACACACCCATACACAACCTCACACACACACACATTGAATTGAAACAAACAATTGAATACTGAATGAGGCAGGCTGAAGTTAGTTAGTTATTAGTTATTAGTTATTCGTTATTCGAATAACGAATAACTAACTGGTTAGTTATTCATTATTCGAATAATGAATAACTAACTGGTTAGTTATTCGTTTTTCGAATATCATGCTGGCTGCTTATTCATTCTTCAGAGTTGAACAAAGAAGTAAATATAGATATATATTAAGGGTGGAAACTGACAATATGGGGTGGGGAACTTCGTTCATCGATTACATTCAGTAATCACTGGCTAGCTATTCAATATTCGAATAATGAATAACTAACTGGTTAGATATTCGTTTTTCGAATAACGAATAACTAACTGGTTAGTTATTCGTTTTTCGAATATCATGCTGGCTGCTTATTCATTCTTCAGAGTTGAACAAAGAAGTAAATATAGATATATATAAAGGGTGGAAACTGACAATATGGGTTGGGCAACCTCGTTCATCGATTACATTCAGTAATCACTGGCTAGCTATTCAATATTCGAATAACGAATAACTAATAACTAATAACTTGCTAACTTCAGCCTGCCATGCATGGCTATAAACCTGGTATGTAAGGATAGGGAAATCATTTGAGAATAAATACAGATTGACACGAGTTGATTTCTGGATCACTTTATTGCGTAATACCGTTTGATGTCACGTGACCCCATAAAACGAACTTCACATCATCAGATCATGGCATATTCTGAAGTCAATAACGCGTGTGACAACCACAGCCACACAACGCCGTCTCATCAACCGCAGAACTCCCCTGAAGACCCGCACCGGAACTTGCAGCCATTGGTTGAACAGTTCCTGTCCAAGAGCTTGCAGAGTCTGGGGTGGGTTGATTTGCTGCCGCAATTGTCTTCCAAATTCATCCCAGATGTGTTCTATGGGATTGAGGTCTGGTGAACGAGATGGCCACTCCATGACGTCGATACTGGCGTTACGCAAGAAATTGCATGCAAAATCGCTGTGTGCGGTGTGGCATTATCATGTTGAAAACTCAGCCCTGGACCATGTTGTTGCATGAACGGTATCAGGACTGGTGTCAAAACTTGGTCCCTGTTTTTTTGCGGCAGTAAGGTTGCCCTGCACGACAACCAATCGGGAACGACCATTGGAACAGAAAGCTCCCCAAACCATGACGCTGCCGCCGCCAAATCTGTCCACCTCCTGAACACAACACTGTGCATATTGTTCTCGTGTTCTACGCCACACTTGTACCCTGCCATCAGCAAACCTAAATTTGTAACGTGACTAGTCACTAAAGACAACGTTATTCAAGCGATTCTGATTCCATCTTGCGTGTTGTCGGGTCGTGTTGACGTTGGTGACGGTGAAATGGCATCAAAATGGTCCTGTGTAGGGCCTCCTGGCTCGCAGACCAGCAGCCCGCAGTCGATTCCTGATAGTTGATGGTGACACTCGACCTCTGAACAAGTGTCTGGTCGTGGATGCAGCCGTCTCGAATCGATTACGGTGATGACGTAACATGATTTGTCCATCCTCTCGGCGTGACGTCACGATCCTCGGACGATCCGCAATCACCCCTGTCTGTTTCACACGGGTTCTGAGCTCATGAATTGTCTGTCGGCTGCATCAAAATGCGCGCGCATCTTCAGCAACGGATTGTCCGGCGTGCAGCCTACCCATAGCACGCTCACGTTCTGTATTCGTGAGGCATGGCATTCACCCAATAATGTGTTTTCCTGTTACACAGTACACGTGCGATTTGATTTGAGGGCATACGTGTTACCTGTGTTGATCACGTGACCCTGTGCACGCGAATATCATGTTTTACCTCCTTGACGTGTAATACGTTAATTTACCCATTGCCACTTGCCCCGTCCATGCAGCAAAATCGGGTAAACCACTATCATAAATTATATAACACAACGATTCGACTTATTTCTTACCGGAAAAAAAATACGATAACAAATATGAGTGTCAGTTTTCTAGTTATGCTCAGTATATATATATATATATATATATATATATATATATATATATATATATATATATATATATGTATATATATATATATATATATATATATATATATATATATATATATATATATATATATATATATATACTCCTAAAAATGACATGCTGAAGATTAACTTTCATATTGTTCATTTCCGACCGGTTTCACAACATCATCAGGGAAACTTATACATTAAACTTACACTATGTTGTGATACTGGTCAGAAATGAACTTATAATATGAAGGTTAATCTTCTTTTTTAAGAATATCTAAAACATAAAGCATGAACTTTTAACTTAACATCTCTCTCTATACATATACGAGTTTTAAAGCCATTATTTAAATTGTTTCTTTTCCTAAGATCCACATAATACATGCTTGGACGTACAAATGGACAATCCAGAGGCGAAAGATGGCGAGTATAAGATATTCCCACTTGCTCAGCAATTCCATGGCAAAGCTGTGAAAATATTTTGCCTGATGAGTGTCAACCCTCCTGAGGAATACGTCTCTCTGAATGAGGGGAACTATGCAGACTATCCCAACGTAATAGCCAAATATGGTGGATGTTTTTTCACAGGAAAACATGCCACCGGTGCAGATGTCGAGAAACAAACTGGAAAAGTTCAATTCAAGAAAATCAGAATTCTTCCAGATGTAAGTAAAATAAGCAATATTTTAGTTTTGTTACTTGCCTTGTCACCATTGACAATGATAAATATATTCCTTTTCGTTTAGATTCAAAACAGAAATGCTTTTACCATGTCAGTATATACTAGGTGCAAAAGGAAACTGTCCATCTAAAAAGTTCCCTTTAGATCTTTAAGGACTATTGTTTATTCAGACAATATGCAATATGCCATGACTGTCAAATGCACAACGTAATCCAGAAGGTGTCTTTCAACAGGAAATTACCATGGACTTAAATTGTGACGGACTGTTGCAGCTCTTAGAAAACCTTCCACAAACCGGTAGCAGACAGCACGTCACAGTTACCACATACTCAGACTCACGTTAGGCCCCCATTCCACGTAACAGCGACCTATATGCGACAGTGTGCGATCGCTGCGATCAATCCAGTTGCAGCTGTCCCAGACATTCGACAATTTTCAACAATTTTTAATTTCTGGTTCCAACAAGGCTGGTGTACGATCTCAATGCACCCAGAGGTGAGATTGATAATATCGGTTCAATTGATCCCAAGTCAGTCTCAACAGGGTCGTACTTTGGTATGACCGAATTGGCGATTAGACATGCGAGTGGCTAGGACAATGCCGAGAGCTAAGCAACAGTTTCTGTGATGGACATGCGATCACCTTATGATTGACTTGCAACCCATTTGCCACCCCTGCCACAGCTTGTGCAATCAAGTGCGACAGTTGCGATTCTTGACTCCAATATGACCATGGCGATACAATTTTTATGCACGACCGTACCGGCGCAAAGTAAAAAATTGCAATCATGTCATTCTGAGACTCACTAGCGTACAGCCTAGATACGATGGAAAAGGAAATGGCCGTGGTTGTTACTTTGCTTTGTGACAAGAACAACAAGAACTGCAGAATGTCAGAGACTGCACCTTAGTTGTCCAAAAAGTAGAAGGTATAAGTGAAGTTTAAATTTGAAGCATTTGTTTAAGGATAATACATGAGGAAGGCAGTCAAACTCGTTGACAAATTTTGGGAAAGAATGAGACGCCACTGTTTCAAAGCTTTTTTGGATCGTTGAAAGTCTAAAAGCCTGTATGTAAGTATGATCTATTACTAACAGGGTAATCCGGACATCATTTCAGCGCTTGATACCAATATCGTCTGCAAAGGTATGGTGGATGCCTACAGATACGAGATATTCATGACGTCCACTACAGAAGAAGAATGTAAGCAAATAGCGAAACAGTTTGATGAACGATGGCAACTACCTCATCCCCATGGTGCTCCCGATGGTCAACACATAAAGAATCCGCACACCTGGACAAAGTGGAAACAACTACTGTTGTGTCACAAGTGTACCACGCCTAGTTCATGAACCCATTGAACCAGCTGACCGTAATTCAGATGTTGAACCAAGGAAGCTGCCCTACTCCTTGTTGGTCCCTGACGCCTTTGCCTTGAGATTATTCTTCATCTTCAAAAATAATATGGCCATGTAAGAACTGATCTACAACTACAGTATATCAAGGAGAAGACGTGTGGTAGAGAATATCAATATAAATCGGTCGGTGCAGGCATCACATCAGACATCCTCTTCAATGGTGGAGGAACTTCATATTCACGGTTGAATCCAGATACTGATGGCTGCCAACATGTCTACAGACAACGTGGCCAACACAGTGCTCAGGCCTGTCGGTTGTTCAGTCACAATATGGGGTGGAATAACAGCTAGGGCAACCTCACTTGTCTTCCTTATGGCCCTGGTCGTATTGTGCAGCAGGAAAATGTTAGACCACACATCGCATGCTTTGTACAAATGTTTATGCAGCAGAATAATGTCGACTTTCTGCGATGGCTGCGAATTCATTTGATCTATCTCCAATTGAGTGTATATGGAAAAACGGAGCAGAGATTATGTCGCCAGCTGTACCCTCCAGGGACGTTGTAAGAGCTGACAGTAACAGTCATCAGGATTTGGAAATTCCTTACGTCCCTACCTGACAGGTGTCATTGTAACTCAACGATTCATTCAAATGGCGAACATATACTGAGGTCGGATATTCTCTTTGACCCCTTGTGTCTTGTCAGTGTGTTTGTCCGAGATAAAATCATGTGACATAAAATAACCAAATTTAGTGTGATGTTTTGATGCTTTAGACAGCGCATGGTTATTTTTCTCATGTTATTGCCCATTATTTTAACTCTCTTCATTGTATCTCTAAAAGGGACACCTTTACTCAGAATAAGTTCGATAGGGGTCAGACTTGAGGGTGGTAGAAAGTACTTTGTTGTATTTTGAAAATAAAAAGCTGGTGATTACATTGTTCCATATTTTTGGACTGTTCATGGAACTTTCAAAGGAGTCAGATTTTCTCAAGCACTTTCAGATATAGTACAACCAAATTTGGTGTGTCTCTTGAGGACATACATGCACTGTTAGAGTTCGACAACAGAACCATGCTTTTTTTTTAACAGTTATTGCCTTTGTTTTTGTTCTACTTATTGTGGTTTTGAGGGGACAACTCACCCCAAATTTGAAAGATTTATACCTTTATGAAGTTTGCAAATGAAAAGCTCTATTTTACAATTAGGAGAAGGTTGCCACGAGAACCAGAATGATAGAGAAAGTTGAAATGCCTAGCCTAACCCAGGGACACCAGAGATCCAGTGTTTTATGTCTCCATCCGGATTGAAAACCAAGTCTCTGACGTGAGAGACCAGCACGCTAAAAACTACAGCATATGAACAACCCCCTTGCTCCTCGAAATATATGATTCAAATTGGCCCAACTTAAAATCTAATTATCTTATCTCTTTCAGACAATGACAATTGTACGGAATGACACTCGCTTCTGCATAACAAAGAGAGAAAATGCTTGTATGTATGGAAGATCAGAAGACTGTTACAGTGAAACTTGCGAAGCCAAAGGTAAATTTTCTGCGGATACAAGTGGTACTGGGATGAAGTTAAGTCAAAAGGTTTGTAACCAATACCCTTTAAATCATAGTTTAAATGGGAAAGGCTTATGATCATGTACCATAACTTATGATTGTCAAAATACTTAATGGGGATTAAAATATCAGTTTATTCCACGTAATACCATTTATAGATTCATGAAATATATCAAGATTAGGTAAAGTGACCTTTATCTAATTGTATATGTATATGGATGATATTCAAATATATTTTAATCCAGTTCCAGTAATATTAACTTCTTTAACAGCTAAAATGGAAGAAGTATGGATTCAAACCTCATGATCCAAAAGTTAAAAGATACAAAAATGGTTTGGACGTAGATGTTTATTGTGGAGGCAGGTGTGGAGGATGTGATGTGGTGGGGGAGATGCTGCTCTATCCACATCCATAGCAGTGTTCTTATATTGGTGATATGTGGATGTATTATACTTAGGGCTGCTATAAGTTTTTGTGCAGCTTCCATCGCCGCCACGTTTGCTTTGGCAATAAGGCTTAAGAACTTGCGTATGACTGTATATGTTTTATGTAGAGGTAGATGTGGAGGATGTGACGTGGTGGGGGAGATGCTGCTCTATTCACATTCATAGCAGTGCTCTTATGTTGGTGATATGTGGATTTATTATATACCCATGTAAACTTAGGTAAGTAATACAGGCGTGCAATATGGTTCCCATGGGCGATTTCCATATTGCACGATGAATTATGTGCATACGTATTGCAAGGCTGATGGTTGTATAATAAGGGACGGTTCTGCCAAATTTGTTACATCTTTTGTCATGTAATAACCAAGTTGCTCTGTCATCAATGTTGGATATACATATATGGTTTTGTAAAGATCGTGTATCCTATCCAAAGATACTACATGCATATTTATTACCCTTTAGATCAATTTCTTGAATTCTGATTGGTCAACAGCCAATGCATACGAAACGCTGTAAGTGGATTTGCATGGATGTAACAACCATACAGCCCGTCAAGACAGGTCATGTAACAAGCTAAATGGGTTTTAGAGATGACTTTGACATTAGATGGAATTCGTGTATAAGAGTTGCTTGACTCGGCATTTCAGAATCAAAATTACAATAACAAACATCTTATATTCTTTAGTTTAAAATAAACTTAAAACGATTTTTGTTGTTGCAGAGTTACCTCCTTTTCTGCCGTTTCACCTTCTGCAGAGGTTTTGTCTCTAACTGTAATAACTACAAAACCTTTATATTAGTTTCCGTAATGAGTCAAATAAGTACAAATAATATATCTTGAGGGTTAAACATTCATTACACATGCTTTGATAAGTATACAAGACTGTAAAACCTTGTATATTCCGTATTTCCTTCAGTTGCGGTAACTTTGAGTAATTTTTTTACTTATAAACCATTTAACATAACAAACACAACTTTAGCATTAGTTTGTAACATAGATGGCGGCTTTCTCAAGTAGCTTCCTTTCGACATCCATATGGACAGTTTAAATAACCTTGATGGTTCCTTGTCAGTTAGACAGTTCTCTCCCAGTTGGAACACTGTTTGAGTTGGGACACTTAAAAACATTGGATGTCACACTTTGGGTCGTGGGAATAACAGTTTTAAGTGTGCTTTTATGTTCTGCTGATCTCTTATATTATTACCATTGTGGTGAGACGTTCTGTTTTTCTAGCATTCTAATTTTCACAATCCGGTGACCATTTTTGTTTATGGATATTCCAATGTACCCTGAACTTTGTAACTCTTGTATTTTGAGCCAAATGACTTGTGTGTTGTGTATTCATAGATGTGGTACAAGATACGTTGTTTCGTTAATTGATTTTTAATTCTGTAATAAACAATGTTCTCTCAGCCTTCTATCTCGTCCTGGCTTTTTGTCTGGTTTTAAATCATTATACAAAGTGGTTGAACCTGGTTACGTTTTCTAGGACACAGGAATTTGTGGCATCTCTTAAGCCCCTGTCACAACCCATCGTGCGTGCAATTCGTTCGTACGTTTTTTGGGGAGGCCACGGTCGCTACGTTTTTCTGAAAACGTAGGGTGGATTAAAGCGGCTGTCACAACCCGTCGTACATGCAGCGTGGGGTAAATTGGGCAATGTGCTTACTCGGTATGTTGTACGTGCTTACTCGGTACGATCGACGTGAGTTTTCTTTAATTATTTGATAGTCAAACTTTTGACGTGCCGAGTAAGCACGAACTACGCACGTACAACGCACGTTGTACGCACGTGCAACGTGCGTCGTCCGTAGAGAAAGTGTGAGTGGGTAAGCTTGAAAAAAACGCACGTTGTCGGTGGGTTGTGCGTGAGCTTGTCGTACAGGGCACGCACAACGCATCATACGGAGGAAAATTAACAGCCCGTTCGTAGAATGCACGCAGCGAAAGTTCTGCATGCACTAAAAGTTATACGACGAGTCTGCATGCTCCAAATTTGTCCAAAATCGGTACGGCGTCGGTACCGAGGACGTACAAATTCCTCAAGTTACCCCACGTTTTTGTCGGTAGACAGCATGCAGCTGCACGTACGACAGGTTGTTACAGCCGCTTTAACGAGGCAGTGATAGGCTTTGAATTCCGAACAACGAGAGCATAGGCAGTGTTAGCCTTGATCATGAATTCCTAACAACGAGAGCATAGGCAGTGTTAGCCTTGAATTCCCAACAACGAGAGCATAGGCAGTGTTAGCCTTAAATTCCCAACAACGAGAGCATAGGCAGTGATAGCCTTGAATCCCAAACAACGAGAGCATAGGCAGTGATAGCCTTGAATTCCCAACAACGAGAGCATAGGCAGTGTTAGCCTTGAATTCCCAACAACGATAGCATAGGCAGTGATAGCCTTGATTTCCCAACAACGATAGCATAGGCAGTGATAGCCTTGAATTCCCAACAACGAGAGCATAGGCAGTGATAGCCTTGAATTCCAAACAACGAGAGCATAGGCAGTGATAGCCTTGAATTCCCAACAACGAGAGCATTTACATGAATACCTCGCTCCGTTTCACAGTGTTAAGCTATCACACCTTGTAAACGTCTTGTTTATGACACTGCTGTTTGTTTATACACAATAATGTAAGTGAAACAAAATCATGGGGTTAAGTAGGACGAATATATTCATCATTTTAGTGTTTTCATTGTAATCAAACATTAGTAATCAAGACAACTATAACAAAAGCGTTGATCTCAGGCAGTGAACGCACGTGACTTGTCACTTTCAATCAACAATGGTATAATAATAGTATAGTATATTTATAATGCGCACATATCCATAGCACTACACAATTATTACCCTGAAGGAATCGCACTTTCGGTGCCGCTCTGTGCGACCGTATAGGTCCATACATTCCCATTTCCAGGTACCCATTTGTACAGATGGGTGAACTGAGTGCAATGTGGATGAAGTGCCTTGCCCAAGGATCATAACACTGTATGAGACCCAGGTCACAAATGTTTGGTGTCTTCACCGGAATTGGAACCCGGGCCGTTGGCTAGAGAGGCAGACATGTTAACTACAACACCACTGTGCTATAAGTGTGATCTCAAGGAGGCAGTGAACGCACGTGACTTGTCACTTGCAATCAACAATGATATCAAATGCGTGTCTGGAGCGTCCAATCACAAAAAAGATGTGCCCGACAGCATACTCAAATATAGTGTCTCAACTGACCAGTTGTGATTGAGATGTAATTTGTTTATGGTAAATGTTTCCTTTGATAGCAATCACCACAACAAAGACGTTAGGTATTCAACAAAGAAAGGTCGCTGCTATTGGTATCCACATACAATTCAAATTCCTCTTTCCTGAACATTTTGAATGTCAGCGTAGTAAATATGACTGCCAAGTTTTATACTTAATGACTAAAACAACCCTAGCGAACAAGCGGACCGCACGAGCAGTCAACTGTCAAATTACACAATAACCCAAATCTCATTCCAGGTTTAAAAAATCTGGTGCTGTTTCTGAATTAAAGGTATAAAATGATTGTGTTGTTATCCTCTATTTAAAGACAGTTACTCCTGTAACTGTGAAAATACAGTCACAGAATAGATATTTCAGAATGCGAAAGCAAACTCACACATTATTCTAGTTGGTCTACCCATAGGAGAACACCCATAAAGACCGACGCTATATTATGACACTGGTCGTGACAGATCATTAGTAATTGGCTTCACTGGATTGGATAAGCCAAGGGGACGAATTTGAGACAGCAAATTTTCTTTACTTTATTATCTTGTCATGCATTATCATCAGTAATGATGCAACTTGGCGTCACTGGATTGGATCAGCCAAGGAGACGAATTTGAGACAGCAAATTTTCTTTACTTTATTATTTTGTCATGCATTATCATCAGTAATGATACGAATTTGAGACAGCACATTTTCTTTACTTTATTATTTTGTCATGCATTATCATCAGTAATGATGCAACTTGGCGTCACTGGATTGGATCAGCCAAGGGGACGAATTTGAGACAGCAAATTTTCTTTACTTTATTATTTTGTCATGCATTATCATCAGTAATGATGCAACTTGGCGTCACTGGATTGGATCAGCCAAGGGGAAGAATTTGAGACAGCAAATTTTCTTTACTTTATTATTTTGTCATGCATTATCATCAGTAATGATGCAACTTGGCGTCACTGGATTGGATCAGCCAAGGGGACGAATTTGAGACAGCAAATTTTCTTTACTTTATTATTTTGTCATGCATTATCATCAGTAATGATGCAACTTGGCGTCACTGGATTGGATCAGCCAAGGGGACGAATTTGAGACAGCTAATTTTCTTTACTTTATTTCGTCATGCATTATTATAGCCTCTTAATTATTTACCAGTTTATCTTGATTGTGACGTCACATGGCGGAAATAATACATGATGAAATAAATGAATAAAGCAAAAATCTAAAGTTACCTAACAACTATATGCACATATCGTCTAACCAATATAACAACAGAGTCACGCGGTCGGAAAATTAACCAAAATCATCTTCAAATGCAAATCCCCCACCCCCTACCCCCTCCCTTGAACAAAAGATTTACGAATGTATATTCAATGCCTCTGTTTGTCATATGAAATGAATGTATGAATTTGAAATGGAATAAAAAAAATTAAAAAAAGATTAAAAACGATTAAATTTACTTTCTCCTTCCAGTGTGAATATAGATCATCATGTCTAGATAACATCACTGAATCTCAATGAGTATAATAAGAGCATAGTCTTCAGAAAAGCCCCTGTCACTACCAAACAACAAAGCCAAACATTCAGAACACTGAAGATGTTTCTTTTGATAAAGTTAACTTTAACAATTGCACTGTATCAAACCTGTCCTTGTCACTACCACATAACAGACTCCCGTATTCAGGACACATGCATTACGTAGTTTAGCAAGGAGTTCGAAATAGTAAATTGTCAGATAATTCATCTGTCCCTGTTCCTGTCACTACCACATAACAGATTCACGCATTCAAGACACATGGATTACGTTATTTAGCAAGGAGTTCGAAATAATAAATTGTCAGATAATTCATCTGTCCCTGTTCCTGTCACTACCACATAACAGACCCACGCATTCAAGACACATGGATTACGTAATTTAGCAAGGAGTTCGAAATAATAAATTGTCAGATAATTCATATGTCACTGTTCCTGTCACTATCACATAACAGACTCAAGACACGTGCATTACGTAATTTAGCAAGGAGTTCGAAATTAGAAATTGTCAGATAATTCATCTGTCCCTGTTCCTGTCACTACCACATAACAGACTCACGCATGCAAGACACGTGCATTACGTTATTTAGCAAGGAGTTCGAAATAATATATTGTCAGATAATTAATCTGTCCCTGTACCTGTCACTACCACATAACAGACTCGCACATTCAGGACACTGAAAATATTGTATTCAATAATGTCAACCCAAAAGATTGCACTGTAAGAAATCAGTCGAAAGCATTTGATTAAATTATTTTTCCATACGAGAATAAATGATATATATTTGTCTTATTTGTAGTAATGGGGAAAATAAACTTAAACTAATTCAATACTTGTCATGAGTCATTGAATATCTGTCCTGAATGAAATGTTGTCATAAATTACGGAATTTAGCAAGGAGTTTGAAACAATTAATCATAAGATAATTCATGGTTCCGAGAACAGATTTGATCTCTTGTAAGGTGACCAATACGCCTCATCTCCAGCATAAGATCTGGTTCGTTTTGAGGAAGTCGGCTGATCATGTAGAACTGGATGATGCATGATTGTCCTTTTCACAAACCGACAGAGAAATTCAGACAGCTTTATCTCATTCAAGTATTCCTATCAAGCTAGGTGATCAATCCTATCATACTGATCTGATTCCCCCGACTCTCCCTGCTTTTAAAAATAACCAAACGTTTTCATGTTTCATTCATCATTTATTCTTGTAACATATGTACATGATGATGAACATCTCTAATGGCAAACTGCCAGAAATAAAGTTGAAGAGATACCCATGTATTTTCTGTTTCTGTGTATCTGACAAAAATAGTTAAAGTATTTCTAGACATTATGGGGGTTACATTCAACAGATTACAACATAAAACAGAGGGGGACCATTTCTTTTATTTTCACAATTGACCACGCAGCAGCACAATCTTCGTTGTCCTTCTTATCATGGCGTCACTACAGAGTTGTTTGGCTTCAGACAGTTCTTTTCATTGGTTGATGTATGTTTTCGACTCCAAACATTTTGATTCAAGAAACCTCTCAATATTTGGAAATTAATCCATTTCCTTTTCAGTTCTTGAGCAAAACCAATTTTATCGTATTTCTTGAACAATTCCTTTTTTCGTTATATTTTTCTCTATATTTTCCTTGGAGAATACAGTTTGACAGCCACGGCGCACCAGCTTACAGAAACACCTTTCTTCTCCATTCACTACAACCACTATTTACAACAGTTGTATTGTCAAATTGTAGTCAAATAAAACATGTAATGTGGTTTTGCATTCTAATCCGCTCTGAGCTTTTGATAAATCGAATGGCTTGTATTCTACATTATTTTAGATAAAGATATGCTTGGCACTACTTAATTGATTTGATGCACTTGAATAATCATCACATACCCCTCCAGCCCCCTCCCTCTATCCCCCCATGTTTAAGACACATAGACACAAAAGTGACAACTCTTCACATGTCAGCCTCACATTGACACTGATAGAGTAACACCCCATCCGCACATCACATCAAACTCTCTCAAGTACAAAGTCACATGAGTCACCAGATCTGTGAAACACACTGAAACTGAAACAGTTATAGACA
The DNA here is from genome assembly GCA_936450465.1 of Gibbula magus. Classification (NCBI taxonomy): domain Eukaryota; kingdom Metazoa; phylum Mollusca; class Gastropoda; order Trochida; family Trochidae; genus Gibbula; species Gibbula magus. The sequence continues at coordinate 10,553,850 of OW388298.1, read as the reverse complement.
GAAAAACACAAAAACCTACAAAGCCCACTGAAAATGAAACAGATAAAGACAAAGAAACACCAAAACATACCCTTTTTCAACCTCATTTCCACATGCTCCTGTAGAAAATCACATTCGCCATACCCTACCCCCCAACTTTCCCCAACGTCATTCCCTCTCCCTTCCGTCACATCCATCATTGCCCTCAACACACTGACATTAATATGAATGTGTGACACTGCTATGGATGTGGAAAGAGCAGCATCTCCCCATCCACGTCACATCCACCACACCTGCCTCAACATATCACCAACACACTGACATTGCTATGGATGTGGATAGAGCAACATCTCCCCCACCACGTCACATCCTCCACACTTGCCTCCACATTTAACATCAATAATCAAACCATTTTTGTATCTTTTAACTTTTGGATCATGAGCTTTCATTCCATACTTCTCCCATTTTAGCTGAAAAGAAATACATATTACCTGATCAAAAGACATTGATCGTTAATATGGTACATCTCAGGTCACTTAACAGAGTCTTGATTAATTTTACGAATTTACAAATGTCAATAAACAGATATTGAACAAAGTATTAAACCCTAAGTATTATTCTTATAATAAAATGTTAACAATTTCATTCAGTAAAACTTTTGTTTTTAAAAAAGTAGTCACATTCATTCCCACAGAGGAAAGTATTTGGACGATATGTAATATCTTCGCAACTCACAGTCATAATATTAGCTATATGTACTACAAATATAGTATTTAAATATAAGAGATTTCTTAGTACTAAGATAGTCGTAATTACCAAATGTTAAGATTGGCCCACGACTATTGTAAGTTATTGTAAGTGACTATAAAAGTATCCCTTTGAAAATTATTTGTTGGTAGGTTGGTTACAAACCTTTTGACTTAACTTCATCCTAGTACCGGCTGTATTTCATGAATACCTAAGTAAGGTAAGTCACCATAAACTTTTCCTCTTTAAACTATAATTTTAAATGTAGTGATTACAAACCTTTTGACTTAACTTCATCACAGTACCACTTGTATCCGCAGAAAATTTACCTTTGGCTTCGCAATAGTCACTGTAACAGTCTTCTGATCTTCCATACATACAAGCATTTTCTCTCTTTGTTTCACAGAAGCGTGTGTCATTTCGTACAATAGTCATTGTCTGAAAATAATTATATAGCAAGATTGAAAATATGAATAAATGTTTGGGCAAGATTATTAAGATATGTTGAGAAGCAATTGATTGAAATTTAAAAAGTGATAATGATCATTATCAACATACCTTTAATATATACAGAAAACACTTTCAACTACCAATATGGTTAAATCTGTCCATACTCTAAATCCACAGTGAGGTATACAATGAAAGTAAAAATCTTAATTGATTTGAAGAATTGCCTAGTTAACTTACGTTTGGTAGAACTCTTATTTTCTTGAATTGAACTTTTCCAGTTATCTTCTTCGCATTTGGGCCGCTGACATATTTTCCTTTAAAAGCACATTCAAATCCTTTGGACCTTTGGTTGGGAAAGTCTGCATAGTTCCATTCATTCAGAGAGACATATTCTTCAGGAGGGTTGACACTCATCAGGCAAAATATTTTCACAGCTTTGCCATGGACTTGCTGAGCTAATGGGAATATCTGATACTCGCCATCTTTAGCCTCTGGATTGTCCAATTGTACGTCTAAGCATGTATTGGGTGAAACTAAGAAAATGGAGTTTAGTTCAATAATGGTTTGGAAAGACATTGTGCTTATATTTTAGTATTAGTCACCCATTAAAGATAACAAATTGCTTAATAACACCATGTGCGGCCCGAACTATATTAAGTATAAACAAAACTTTTCCTTCATTTACACAATAAACATCGTGTTGTTCTATATCTTTTTATACTGTTTCCAACTAAACAGCAACGTAGACATCATTTGATATTGAAAATGACGAGAAAACATGACTTCTGGGTTAAATCTAGGCAGCATAACCAGAAATGGAGCAAATACATAAATTATAAAGGAAAGCTACCAAAGGTCAGTTTTCCTAAATTTACAATATTTGCTTTATAAATTATCCTTTCTCATTCTCTGATGAAATGTTCTGAACCTAAATAAGTAAAATAACACAAACTTCTATACCCTGATTCCATAAGCATCCATAACCAAACGTAGCAAAACGATTGTCAAAAGAAAAACTTACATAGTAAATCACTCCTGTTGCCCTTATGGCCAGGACGTTTCCCGAGCCTTGCGTCTTTTCTGATGAGAACTGCTTCGTGTGCTAAACACTTCCTCATATCTGCATAGCAAGACACAGCCCTGCATCTGTGTTCATGGACGCAGTACTGGGCACAATGCAGAAACGTCTGTTTGAAAGTGAAGTATTCGTTTTTGTCTAGAACGAAATCATGAAACAACCACACGAACGAAGCAAATGTAATATTCATATTCAATCAACGAAGAAAGTTCATCAGTAAAATAGTCACAATTTCTGTATTTTGCAATGGTCTTGTTGCAACAAGTCTGTTTTTAGTTCAAGTAGAGATTGTGAAATGTTGCACTTCTTCAGTGTTCTGAAGGTGGAAAACTTATATTCACTGACTCGTAAATGTATGACCTAAAGCACTTCTGAGGCAGGGGATTGTACTATATGTATATTTATTAACCTAGGTGTCCACATGCTAGTATCGTGAACTTACCAAGAAATGCAAACTTAAGGCTCCATTTCATGCACTTCATAAAATATTTGATGTATATCCTTGTAAATGTCAGTGAGGACCAGCCTATTGTATCTTTAGAAGTAAGTGCTATGCAAAGAATGCCGAACATGTTCTAAATACTGACAGACCACTTCATGGTGATGCTAAACATAACGGATAATTGCCAAAAATCTATCTCATTGAAATAAATACGTTAAATCTTTTCGATCCAAACAATGCAGAAAAATAAAACTGGTCTTCAGCTACTGGCGTTTGCATTAGTTAAACTGACGTCACAGGAGCAGATTTTACATCTACAGAAACGATAGTCTGCAGGGTGTGTATTGTAGAGTTGGGGAACATTTGGCTCAGAATCAAGTGCGGCCATCAGCGGGTGGCATGTCAATGAACTGACGACAGTATGAGATTGTGTGTGTTTTGTTTAAAGCAAAACTTCCTCAACAACGCAAATGTAACCATGACCTCAAATATTCACCAATATTAGGCTTGTCCAACATGTGCGTCGAGTGTCATGGTTGTTGCTGTCCTAGTGATCGTTTGGAATAACTTTGTAGACCCGTTATCTCAAGTCGGAAAATGAATTTAAAAATATTAATTTTCTTTATCAATGTGTTGTCCCTTAATCACCTTTCAAAGAAGTGGTTTCGTTTCTTGTGAACATTCGTTTATACCCAAATGCTATACGCTAATTATTTTTAAAAAACGTGCTTTTCCTCCCTCCTTTTTAAATATACCTAATACACTATGAGTGTCTCATTCTAAAATACAGAGATCACCGATGTTCTAGTTTACATGTCTATGTGGGGTATACTATAAATACAAGTTATATGGAAACCCAAAAGTCACGTTTCTAGAACAGTTTCTAAATTGGAAGGCATTAAATAACTTTACAGTTATCACATTTTATAATTTGCAACATTCAGTAGTTAGCAGAAAATTCTTCAAATATTTGTTTGAATACCCACTGTTACTCAAGCTATTCATACCTTTTGACATTTGTTCACTTGAAAGTAATGAAATATGTCAACAAATATAAATTTTGACGAAGAGCAGGACATGTATACAGAAGTAGAAATGTTAATATTTGTCGTGAAATCAGCAAATGACATGTCTTTAAGATTATGATAGCTACTGAAACTTTCCTTGCCAGTTCATCTATCTGCCAAATGGTGGATACTGCCTTTATTTCATACTGTTGTTTTTGTGACTCCGCTATTAGATGCATATGAACATTGAATTGGTGATACCTTCCACAATTGTTTAAAGTGAAGAGAAGATTAAAAACAGTCACCAAGATCATCTATAATATTGTTACTGAGTTCATTTACTCATCTAAAATACAGTCAGAAAGACAAATTTACAATACAGTGGCGGTGAAACAAGGCCCATCTGCTAGACACTCACTGAGGCAACTGAATTGTTGACATTAATATTCGTCATTGCTATTTGTCCTTTAGAACTAAACAGTACATTTACATTCACATTACAGGTCTCTCTAGTGTTGGTGTTTCAAGACTTTCAAAGCAGAAGGCAACATTGAATTGACGAATTAATTGTTGCCCCCATATGATGAATATTACTTTTGCTTCATTCGTGTTGTTGTTTCATGATTGGGTTCTTGACCAGAAGGATCACTTCGCTTTCAAACAGACTTTCCTGCAATGTGCGCAGTACTGCGTCCATGAACACAGATGCAGAGTTGTGTTTTACCATGCAGAGACGAAGCAGTGTTTACCACATGCAGCAGTTCTCAGCAGGAACGACACCAGACTCGTGAAACGTTCTGGATATAAGTGCTACAGGAGTGATTTGCTTTGTAAGTTTATGTTTCAGCAAGTGAAGTGTTGTATTTAAATATAGAACATTTCTTACATACATACACATATACATGTATGTGTATTATCAGAGTGAATTTTAGGGAATTGGGTTATGACTTCGGAGGTTTATTCGTTTCAACGACAAGGCTAATAGGCATAGACGTCAACCTCTGGTAATTATGATTTCAAACATTTCTTGTAATACTTTCACTTCCTCGTCGTATATTTGTTGTCATAAGGACGACTTGATATGTTACATGATACTGTGTATGCAATTTTGTTTTTTATCTTTACTTCCTTTTTTAAAAGATGCAAATTTCACTACATACAGGATGTTTTACACCACTAATAAAATTGTTTCCTTTCTTAAGATCCATCCAATACATGCTTAGACGTACAAATGGACAATCCAGAGGCGAAAGATGGTGAGTACAAGATATTCACATTAGCTCATCAATTCCATGGCAAAGCTGTTAAAATATTTTGCCTGATGAATGTCAGCCCTCCTAAAGAATATGTCTCTCTGAATGATCAGAACTATGCAGACTATCCCAACAGAGAGTCCGTGTTAGTCGGGTGTTCTTTAAATGGGAATTATGTCAACGGTGCAGATGTCGAGAAGAAAACTGGAAGAGTCCAATACAAGAAAATCCGAGTTCTACCAGATGTAAGTTAAATACTCATTTTTGAAATCAATGACGTTTTTTACTTTGACACTATTGACAATAATCAATGCCTTCTGTTAGTTTAGATTGTAAATAGAACTGTTTTGACCATGTTGAAAGTCGACATAGTTTACTACATATTAGAAACGGTTTGTTGAATGTTATCCCCTGTCACAAAGAAGAATGCGGTTATATATTTGAGTACTGTCCGGCTGTATATCCGTCCGGACGAGATAAAGGGGACACTTTTTCTCATAAACCATTTAAGATAGAATAATCAACTTGGCTTGAAGGTATCAATACCTTGATGAAGTTCGGAAATGAAAAGTCGTTTCATTGGACTGCTATCTGGACATCGTATCTTTATGTACATTATCACTTTATTACCGTAACTGTACTCTGAGCTTGTCTTATCAATATCGAGTTCACATTCCTCCCCTAACTTTGCATAGATAATTCTACTGTGAGTTTGTTGGGTCAATATCAAATTCACATTCCTCTCCACATGTTCCTGAACTCGTTATTGATAGAGATTTATTATTTATACTTACAGGTGTCCAATAAATAAACATACCCCGTATCTAGAAACTTTCTGGTGCGTATCTAGAAACTTTCTAGTGCGTATATAGAAACTTTCTAGAACGATTTTAAAAACATTCTATTGCGTATCTAGAAATTTCTAGAAATTTCTAGAAATTTCGAGTTTTTATTTTTTTTAGATATTCAATTATTTCTTTCATATGAGGAAACTACATGTTAACAATGCCATAATTTGTAAATTTCAACAATGTCACTCAACTAGAATAGCAGGAAATTGATGTTTAGTTTCGTGGTCTCCTCGTTATAACGCTCCTCGATGAACTGCTCAGGGGCAGTCTAACTACAACAGTCCCTGTTTAAAGCTTCACAGTGTACTGCCCGTGCGTGAACTTTCGTAGCTGGCGAGTTAATCAATGAAGGATGTATCAATGCTCATCTTACAATGTATCAATGGTCACCTTTCAAAGTATCAATGGTCACCTTACACTGTATCAATGATCCCTTTACAATGTATCAATGGTCACCTTACAATGTATCAATGGTCACCTTATACTGTATCTAGATCACCTTACAATCACCTTACAATGTATCAACGATCACCTTACAATGTATCAATGATCATCTTACAATGTATCAATGATCACCTTTCAAAGTATTAATGTTCACCTTACAATGTATCAACGATCACCTTACAATGAATCAATGATCAGCTTAAAATGTATCAACGGTCATCTTACAATGTATCAATCGTCATCTTACAATATATCATTGATCACCTTACAATGTATCAATGATCACCTTACAATGTATCAATGATCACCTTACAATGTATCAATGATCACCTTACAATGTATCAACGATCACCTTACAATGTATCAACGATCACCTTACAATGTATCAACAGTCACCATAAAATGTATCATTGATCACCATAAAATGTATCATTGATCACCTTACAATGTATCAATGATCACCTTACAATGTATCAATGATCACCTTACAATGTATCAATGATAACCTTACAGTGTAACAACGATCCCCTTACAATGTATCAAAAATCATCTTACAATGTATAAATGATCACCTTACAATGTATCAATGATCACCTTACAATGTATAAATGATCACCTTACAATGTATCAATGATCACCTTACAATGCATCAAGTTTCACCTTACATTGTATCAATGATCACCTTACAATGTATCAACGATCACCTTACAATGTATCAATGATCACATTACAATGTATCAATGTTCACCTTACAATGTATCAACGATCACCTTACAATGTATCAATGGTCAACTTACAATGTATCAACGATCACCTTACAATGTATCAATGATCACATTACAATGTATCAATGTTCACCTTACAATGTATCAATGATCACCTTACAATGTATCAATGATCACCTTACAATGTATCAATGATCACATTACAATGTATCAATGGTCAACTTACCATGTATCAACGATCACCTTACAATGTATCAATGGTCACCTTACAATGTATCAATGGTCACCTTACAATGTATCAACGATCACATTACAATGTATCAATGGTCAACTTACAATGTATCAATGATCACCTTACAATGTATCAATGATCACCTTACAATGTATCAATGATCACCTTACAATGTATCAATGATCACATTACAATGTATCAATGGTCAACTTACAATGTATCAATGATCACCTTACAATGTATCAATGATCACCTTACAATGTATCAATGATCACCTTACAATGTATCAATGATCACATTACAATGTATCAATGGTCAACTTACCATGTATCAACGATCACCTTACAATGTATCAATGGTCACCTTACAATGTATCAATGGTCACCTTACAATGTATCAACGATCACATTACAATGTATCAATGGTCAACTTACAATGTATCAATGGTCACCTTACAATGTATCAATGATCACCTTACAATGTATCAATGATCACCTTACAATGTATCAATGATCACATTACAATGTATCAATGGTCAACTTACAATGTATAAATGATCACCTTACAATGTATCAATGATCAACTTACAATATATCATTGATCACCTTACAATGTATCAATGATCACCTTACAATGTATCAATGATCAACTTACAATGTATCAATGATCACATTACAATGTATCAATGGTCAACTTACAATGTATCAAGTTTCACCTTACATTGTATCAATGTTCACCTTACAATGTATCAATGGTCACCTTACAATGTATCAATGATCACATTACAATGTATCAATGATCACCTTACAATGTATCAATGATCACCTTACAATGTATCAATGATCACCTTACAATGTATAAATGATCACCTTACAATGTATAAATGATCACCTTACAATGTATCAATGATCACATTACAATGTATCAATGATCACATTACAATGTATCAATGATCACCTTACAATGTATCAATGATCACCTTACAATGTATAAATGATCACCTTACAATGTATCAATGATCACATTACAATGTATCAATGATCACATTACAATGTATCAATGGTCAACTTACAATGTATCAACGATCACCTTACAATGTATCAATGATCACCTTACAATGTATCAATGATCACATTACAATGTATCAATGATCACATTACAATGTATCAATGATCACCTTACAATGTATCAATGATCACATTACAATGTATCAATGGTCAACTTACAATGTATCAACGATCACCTTACAATGTATCAATGATCACCTTACAATGTATCAATGATCACATTACAATGTATCAATGATCACATTACAATGTATCAATGATCACCTTACAATGTATCAATGATCACCTTACAATGTATAAATGATCACCTTACAATGTATAAATGATCACCTTACAATGTATCAATGATCACCTTACAATGTATCAATGATCACCTTACAATGTATCAATGATCACATTACAATGTATCAATGGTCAACTTACAATGTATCAATGATCACCTTACAATGTATCAATGGTCACCTTACAATGTATCAATGATCACATTACAATGTATCAATGATCACATTACAATGTATCAATGGTCAACTTACCATGTATCAACGATCACCTTACAATGTATCAATGGTCACCTTACAATGTATTAATGGTCAACTTACAATGTATCAATTGTCACCTTACAATGTATCAACGATCACCTTACAATGTATAAATGATCACCTTACAATGTATCAATGATCACCTTACAATGTATCAATGATCACCTTACAATGTATCAACGATCACCTTACAATGTATCAATGATCACCTTACAATGTATCAATGATCACCTTACAATGTATTAATGGTCAACTTACAATGTATCAATGGTCACCTTACAATGTATCAACGATCACCTTACAATGTATAAATGATCACCTTACAATGTATAAATGATCACCTTACAATGTATCAATGATCACCTTACAATGTATCAATGATCACATTACAATGTATCAATGGTCAACTTACAATGTATCAATGATCACCTTACAATGTATCAATGATCACCTTACAATGTATCAATGATCACCTTACAATGTATCAATGTTCACCTTACAATGTATCAATGATCACCTTACAATGTATCAATGATCACCTTACAATGTATCAATGATCACATTACAATGTATCAATGGTCAACTTACAATGTATCAATGGTCACCTTACAATGTATCAATGTTCACCTTACAATGTATTAATGGTCAACTTACAATGTATCAATGGTCACCTTACAATGTATCAACGATCACCTTACAATGTATAAATGATCACCTTACAATGTATAAATGATCACCTTACAATGTATCAATGATCACCTTACAATGTATCAATGATCACCTTACAATGTATCAATGATCACCTTACAATGTATCAATGGTCACCTTACAATGTATTATTGATCACCTTACAATGTATCAATGATCACCTTACAATGTATAAATGATCACCTTACAATGTATCAATGATCACCTTACAATGTATCAATGATCACATTACAATGTATCAATGGTCAACTTACAATGTATCAACGATCACCTTACAATGTATCAACGATCACCTTACAATGTATAAATGATCACCTTACAATGTATAAATGATCACCTTACAATGTATAAATGATCACCTTACAATGTATCAATGATCACCTTACAATGTATAAATGATCACCTTACAATGTATCAATGGTCAACTTACAATGTATCAACGATCACCTTACAATGTATCAATGATCACCTTACAATGTATCAATGATCACCTTACAATGTATCAATGATCACATTACAATGTATCAATGGTCAACTTACAAAGTATCAACGATCACCTTACAATGTATCAACGATCACCTTACAATGTATAAATGATCACCTTACAATGTATAAATGATCACCTTACAATGTATCAATGATCACCTTACAATGTATCAATGATCACCTTACAATGTATCAATGATCACCTTACAATGTATCAATGATCACCTTACAATGTATCAATGATCACCTTACAATGTATCAATGATCACATTACAATGTATCAATGGTCAACTTACAATGTATCAATGATCACCTTACAATGTATCAATGATCACCTTACAATGTATCAATGGTCACCTTACAATGTATCAATGTTCACCTTACAATGTATCAATGATCACATTACAATGTATCAATGATCACCTTACAATGTTTCAATGATCACCTTACAATGTATCAATTCTCGGAATTATCTTGTGTGTTACTGTTTCCAACTCGTTGCTAAATTTCTTAATTTATCACAATAATTCATTCACGACAGATATTCTATGATTCCTGCCAAGTATTCAATTATTTTCAGCATACTTTCCCCGTTACTTCAAACATGGTAAGTAAATAAAACATAATCGTACAGCCTAAGGGATATTTGAATTTTGAAATATCTCACTGAACTGTTTATACACTTTTAAATTAAATTAATTAAACAAGTTTTTATTCGGACAGTGCAATCGTTTGTGTTTGCTTTATTGAAAAAAACTGTGTATTCTCATTTACGAAAATAATGTAATGAAAGGTTTTTAACTGGTAGCGTTTTATTGCATGTTATATAAATCATCTTCAATATCTTGAACGTATGACTGTGGTTTTGTGGTGATAGAGACATTCCTGAAGACAATGCTCTTATTATACATATTATATATATTATTATACTTACTAACGTTCAGCTATGATCTCTTGACATGATGACCTGTATGTATCACCAACACAGGAAAACTTGTATTGTAAGTCCAATGGGAGGGGATTCAAATTTGAAGTTGACTACGATTAAGTTTTAACCTTTGTGACACCCTTGTTTCATAGATTAGAAGATGTGTGCAAGGAATAGTTTAGTAACTTTATATACTTACTTTTGCATTGATAATTTGCTTTATTCACTTATTTTATTACATTTTATTTCTTCCATGCAACAACACAATACAATAAGGACACAGGGGCTTGTATCGCTTAGAAACAGCGTTTGAAAGACATAAACCTGTATTTACCCTACTCTATTACTTGATAAAAGGAAAGGGGTGTAACATCGGAGCCTCCCCATGCTCATTCAAAGTCTTATTTCGTATCCAACATTTTTTTAATGGTAAAGTCGATGACTACGGTACGAAAGCTAAATGATTTCCCTACAAAATGAGCTATGTATGGTCACAATCGGATCATTATTTCAAAAGGTATGCGACAAAACTTCAAACTTCAAACTTTCAAGCCAATTTCCCCGCTCACAAAAATCCGTGAAAATTTATCTTTTAAAATCGTTTATTAATTCCAGCAAAGTTGACAGCACCTATGAAAACTGATTTGCCCGTCTCGCCTTGCTGCGGGATATGGATGGCTTGTCACATGACCAAATCACGTGACATGGAGACAAGCTTTGCTACAAAATGGCGAAAATAAAAATTAATATATCTGGACAATATGATTAAAATGAATAAACCTAAAACAAGACAGAACGCCTTGGTAAGATGGAATGTGTTACAATTGTTTATTACAGAATCAACATTCAGTTAACGAAAGAAGGCATCTTGAACCACACAAAAAGACACACAAATAACAACACAATGTTAATTAGTTCAAAATACCTAAAACATCATATAACTTAAGTCCAGAATACTACCAGAAGAGACCATGAACCAGGGATGTGGTAAGGTTGTGGACCCTGACAGGAAGGAAACTATTGGGTCTTCAACCTCACCATATCCGAGATATAATGGCGTCTCTATATTATCAACCGTTTTTTAAGTCTAAAAAGTGCTTTGTTTTTGCGTTATATTGAGGATCCCTGGAAAATAGAGTCGTTCAAAAAATCCTTGTTTACAACCTGAAATCCCTGTTTACAGCCACAATTTGAAAGTTGCTTTTATACCAATGAATTTCATGTGCCTTGGTGGCACAATAGGCTAAAGCGTTAGCACACGTACTACAAGTGTTAGTGAATATACGGGTTCGAGACGCACTTTCATAAAAACATTTGCAATTCATATTTTCATATACAAAAGTTTGAGAAATTTCGAAACTAGTCTAAAATACTTTCTTCTTTACGTCTTCTTTACTTTCACATCATCATCTAAGTAAATAAATCAATTTTTACAATCATTGTAATTCCTCCTATCAGGGTTACAATTGTCTCTGTAGACCCTCCTGGAGTCCCCCTTACCGGGTGTTATGGTTTAGAAAGGTTGTTTCAAACATCATGTTATATGGCTAGTAGGTTGATAATTAGGATTACACATATGAGAAGACTATATGAGTAAGATAAGAATGCTTGAATAGTAAAACGTATCACCACAATGGGAGAATATGGACAGACAGGCAGGCAGACGACCAGACACATTTTTATTTTCGCCTCATGATACAAAAATAGAATATATACAAAAATAAAACGTTACAGTAAAACGTTGTATCATACAAAACTTAATTATGAGAGACAATTATGTCAGGATAAAATGTGCACAATAAGAAATGAGTATAATATGGATACACTAAATTGTATAGGGTAATATTAAACTGCGAAGATATATACAGATTTGCGATACTTTAAGTTTAGGCATATAAAAACGATAAATCTTGACAACCGAGTATAAAACTATCTTTTAAAAAAACATCAAAAAGACTTGTACATGTCGATGCAAGTTGAGAGCGGTCATTCAGATACAAAGGACAGTGCAATAAAACATGGCATTCATTTTCAATAAAATCTTTACAATAAAAGCATGTCCTTACAGACAGAGGACACCCGATGTAATGACCAGTTTTGATCTTAAGCGGCGCTACTCCACATCTGAAAAGTGATAGTGACTTTGTCATTGAACTAGACATGTAAAATTACATAACATTTACAGCCAAAATTCATTTTAAAACTCCAGAAAGTGCTAAGTGGAAGAATATAAGTGATTAACATAAGACTTAAAAATATTATTCTCACCAACCCAACGCCTTCTAAGATAGATGTTTCTTATCATATACCCATAAGAGTGTCCCGACTCAAGCAGTCCTCCCATATGGAGAGAACTGTCCAATTGACAAAGAGCCATCAAGGCTATTTAATTAGTCATGTATAACAGTATAACTATCACTTGACAAAAAGAAGCATCCGTTTTCAAACATAAAGCTCGGCATATGTTAAATGTTAAATGTTAAAACCAATGAAGTTTAATATAGTATGCATGTAAAGTGGAAACTTGTCCCATTACAATTGTACAATTGACGACAACACAACATAAGAATACATTTGATAAAAAGTAAAAGCAGGGCCTATCCAAGAGTCAATCAAGACGTACACATGAACAGAACGAACTCATCACGAAATTACAGCAAGCCAAATACCAGGCAAAAATCCTCTTCACTGGCAAATTGAGGCGGGGGTGAGGTGGCAATGGGGTATTAGGGGGTGGCTACGTTCTTCATATTCATCATTAGTTTGACATTTAGACAATACTTTCCGAATTCTGTGTTCACAATATACCCTTAATCCATATAATAGTAAGCATTGTAAAGCTATGGCTACCTGGTGCTGCATTTGCTAAAGTCTGGTGTTCATGAGCAAATACTGTTTCAGTAGCTGTCAAATCTCAGGTACGAAATACATTGAATATACCTGTTCTCATTACCATGGTCAATGTTTTAGTTAATTAACATCTGAAATATAACATCTGAAAACAGAGCATATTCACCAGAATAATCTTTACATGTCACCAACGAATGGCCACTGTAATGGATGTTGAAAAGTTGTTCTTCCTATGTTCCTCAGAGTGAGGTCTGTCACTCATCGTCTATCAAAAGATGGGGAAAGTCTTATGTTCACAGGGATAAGAAAGTGATATCTCAGTGCTGAAGATGTGGGCAGAGCAGCTTCTCCGGTCCACGTCACATCCTTCACACTTGCCTCCACAAAACCGCCACATGTATAACAAAAATATTCACAGTGCTACGGATTTCGATAGAGCAACATCTCCTCACCACGTCACATCCTCCACACTTGCCTCCACATATCACCCACACACTGAAACTCCTATGGATGTGGATAGAGCAGCATCTCCCCCACCACGTCACATCCTCCACACTTGCCTCCACATTTAACATTTACCTCCATACCATTTTGATACCAATCTACTTTTGGATCATGAGATTTCGTTCCATACTTCTTCCATTTTAGCTGGAAAAGAAGTTAATATTAGTTTATCAAAATGCATTTTACTAATTGATAAGGTTCACCTTTCATATGCAAAGAAATAAAGGTCACTTAAAATAGTCTTGATGCAGTCAACAAAGTTACAAATGTTGTTACATGAAGTACACATATTTCAGTAGTGTATATCAGTAGTTTAACAATAATATCCAGTAAAACGTTTATTTATTTCTAAAAGTCAGTTTTCATTCATTCAATTAGAAGGAAATATTTTGACAATATGCAGTATCTCCACTGCCCTTAGTGACACTATTAGTTTTATTAATTGCCAATATACTTTTGACTTCTTAGTGCTAAGATAATTGTAGGTAGGTAGGTTACCATTGGCTATTCCATAAGTAAGTTATTGTAACTTACCATAAGATAATATGGTCTCTCCCATTGAAATTCATTTTTTTAATGTAACACTTACAAAACATACTTTTTAAAATATATTAGTAACAAACCGTTTGACTTAACTTCATCCCTGTGCCACCTGTATGTCCAGAAAACATACCTATGGCTCCGCAAGATTGACTGTAGCAGTCTTCTGATCTTCCATACATACAAGCATTTTCTCTTTTTGTTTCACAGAAGCGTATGTCATTTCGTACAATAGTCATTGTCTGAAAGTGATAATATAATTAGATTTCACATCTTTATAAACACACGTTTGGCCCCTTTGATTAAAATAGTTGGAGAAGCAAGTGATATTTTGTTCTAGTAATACTGTTAAGAAGGAGACATGGTCATCAGTATCCCGATCGTGTTAGTTCTAATTTAAACTCGTTATCTTCTACTAAAGGTTAAAGGGAGCTTCTCCTTTTTGAACTCTATCAAGGTGTTTATGTCACCAAGATACACTTAAAGGGGTAGTAGCACGTTTTTTGCAAATTTTATTTTTTCAAATTTCTCATTCATAATGATAGTTCATGTGATTTATATTTACTTTAGAGGGTAAAACATCTTATTACACAAACCAATTATTCTTAGAGGTAATAACGTTGTTGCCCATAAAGCAAGAATTGCATGGCGGCCATTTTATTGTGAACACATTTTATTATTTCGAATAACAAAAACGATTCCCATGACTTTAAGGATCCATGTACACTCGTTATTTAACTTGGGTTTCCGAGAGAGAAGGGTGTTTTACTATTGGTGACATTATTTTTCAAACACATTTCATCGACGTATCTGAGCTACTGCCCCTTTAAAATTTGGTAATCCAATTTCAGTCACTTGCGGTTGAGGCTGTCCTCTTTGAATATACCATAAATAAAACAAAAACACAATAAAAGCAAAACACAAAAGCATGCTTTTTTATTCTCGAACCTCAACAAGGTATTTATGTCCTCATGCAACTCACATCTAATTTGGTTATCCTATCTTATTCTCAATAAAACTGTACCATTTTTGTCAGAAGTTACTTAAACCTATTTCCCCTATATTCCAATTCATTGCAGAGGATAGCAATCAATTACCGTTTGTATTTTATATAAAACGATTTCAACTATCAACATTTCTGTTTACACTCTTCACTCACAGGAAACTATTGATTATTGCCAATGATGTAAATGAAAGTAAAAATATTAACTGATTTAAAATATTGCTTATTTAACTTACATCTGGCAGAACTCTAATTTTCTTGAAGTGAACTTTTCCAGTTTTTTTCCAGACATATGCACCACTGACATATTTTCTTTGCAAACTACATCCAATTAATATGGACTCTGTGTTGGGAAACTCTCCATAGTTTCGATCATTCAGAGAGACATATTCTTCTGGAGGGTTGACACTCATCAGGCAAAATATTTTCACAGCTTTTCCATGGAATTGATGAGCTAATGGGAATAGTTTATACTCGCCATCTGTTGCATTTGGGTTGTCCAATTGTACGTCCAAGCATGTATTGGGTAGGTCTTATGAAAGTAAAACATTTCAAAGCGGTGTAAATGAATAGTAAAATATATTTATATCAAGGATTTTGTGTAATTCATCTTGATCTGTTTAGAAATAGTACGAAAACATGAAAACAAAATGGTTTACACAATTTGCAACAGTGTCCTTTAACATCTTCAAGTCGATCTAATGAGAACAAAAAATATGACGAGAAAGTATAATAGTGAAAGGACTTAAAAGAAGTATGGTAATTCATAAATTATTTCATATGTCTACTTGTGCAGTATAATATTTGTCTGGTAGCCCTTGTCTTTGAAACTTGCCCATATTCTATCCTCTACGAAGACATAAACAATAGCAAGCGCATGTCGTTGAAAAAGGGGATCTCCTGAAAATTCATGCTGATGTATGCATAACTGGCAAAGTCGTACTGATAAAGTATCAATCATTATATGCACAATTGCTTGTGTAAATTTATCCTAGAAGTCCACAAAATGCTTTATACTAAAAGGCAGCTCAACACTTGTTAGCACATGTTATTTTTTAAATTAATTTCCTTTTGTAAGGAAATGTTATACTTAATAGCAACGTAACATTTGTTAAAACATACTTACAAATCAAATCACTCCTGTAGCACTTATAACCAGAACGTTTCACAAGTCTGGTGTCCTTCCTGCTGAGAACTGCTGCATGTGGTAAACACTGCTTCATCTCCGCATGGTAAAACACAACTCTGCATCTGTGTTCATGGACGCAGTACTGGGCACATTGCAGGAACGTCTGTTTGTAAGTGAAATGTTCCTTCTGGTCTAAAACCAAATCATGAAACAACAACACGAAGGAAACAAATGTAACATCCATTATTAGAGGCGAAACGTCAATGAAGAAATATCAACAATTCAGTTGTCTCTGTAACTGTACTGGAGGTGGATCTTACTGCCATCTCGCAAATATTTGAACTGACAAGATATGGAGCAAGAGAAGTTTCAGTATGTATCATAATCTACAGGACATATGATTTGTTGATATCACGACAAAAGTTAAGAATATCTAAGGTGGATTCAGTTCTCTTCATCAAATATTTCTAGAAATATATTTGATTTCTTTATGGTGA
The DNA here is from genome assembly GCA_936450465.1 of Gibbula magus. Classification (NCBI taxonomy): domain Eukaryota; kingdom Metazoa; phylum Mollusca; class Gastropoda; order Trochida; family Trochidae; genus Gibbula; species Gibbula magus. Next base: position 10,536,391 of record OW388298.1, on the reverse strand, counting down.
AACTCAACATTCTAATGTCAAAAGGTATGAATCTCTAAACTTACAGTGAGTAATCGCACAAACATTTCGAGAATTTTCACTCACTACTGAACATGGCAAATTATGACATGTGATAGTTGTAAAAGTTATTCAATGCGATCTATGTGAAGGAATTTAAAATGAACTCGATATTGAAAGGACAGGCTCAAAGTACAGAGAGGTAGGTAGAGTTAGGGGAATAATATGAATGTGATATTGATAGGACAAACTTAGAGTGCAGTTACGTTGGCAAAGTTAGGAGAGGAATGTTAATTTGATATTGAAGAAGACAAGCTCAGAGTACAATTACGAATGCAAAGTTAGGAGAGAAATGTGAACTCGATATTGAATAAGGGAAGAATAGGAATCAGTGTTTAAGAAGCTCGAGGCGGCCTGGTAGTGGATAAGATATAGAAAGTATTTGTTTACTCAATACCCACTTGATGTGACACATAAGAACTGACTGGGAATATCTATATAGGATTCCGTGGAGCCGGTTGTGTTTCAAAAAGGTTTCGTAAATGTCAATAATAAATACGAAACACAAACTATATCTATATAAATTCAGACCATATTTTTTAAATTTAAGCCATTTGCTCACTGCCGATTGGATGGAACAAGGTCTTGTGACCGGTATACATTCTCATAAACATGAGATTGACAGCTGAAAAGGATAACTTTCATGAGGTTTATACAAAATAACCTGCGGGACTACTTTATCAGTGTTTCATTGTGCAATTATTACACTGCTATCACATGCTCTTTTCTTGATTAAACTTTTGAAAAACCTTATAACGTGAACTTTATTTGTAGTTTCACTGACAGTTAGATTCATACAACATGTTAGAACCAAATATTTAATATACACAGTAAAAAAAAGTTAAGCACCCTCAAATTAAAAGTTGTATACCATTTTGGATTTTATGATCATATTCTGGATATTCTGGATGGGAACTGGTGTGGTTTCTGTTATGGAACGGTTCTCACGAACGGAGCTGTTGGCATGCATATCATGCAACCCATGATTTCAGCAAAATGCAGTTTCACCCTTCGACTTACCATGGCTAAATAAACGCCTTTTACGGCTTCAATGTCAGTTCAATACACAAAATTCATGAACAATGCCACGAAGGAGATTGTCCGAGGCTACGAGATGGCAAATTATTGGACAACATTTAGCAGGTTTCTCATACAAGGAAATTGGGAGAAGAACTGGTTACCACTATTCGGTCATCATTCGTTTAGTGAGGAAACATGCCCAAACTAACCATGTTCTCTATCGACCACGTTCCGGAAGGCCCCGAGCTACCACATTGCAAGAGGACAGGAACCTATTGCATCATCAACTACGTCAACTGTTTGCGTCAAGTATCATCTTGAAACAAGCCTGACTACCCTATAGACGTATCAGCAATCAGACGGTGAGGAACCGCCTCGAAGCAGCAGGTTTAAGGTCTCGACGTGTCATCAGACGTCCAAACCTTACTAATCGTCATAAACGGGATCGTATAATGTGGTGTGGTGACCGGCAGCGTTGGAACATAAGGTCATGGAGACGTATCCACTGGTCATACGAAAGTCGCTTCCTACTCCATACCGTTGAGTTTGGAGAGTCAAGAACAGTCGATACACACCAAGGAACATTCTGCCAAGGGTTCCATATGGTGGAGGATCCGTTATGGTGTGGGGTTGATTTTCTTTTGTTTGCAAGTTGGATTTGGTGACACTACAAGGCACACTTACCGGCGCCCGCTACATTGCAGAAGTGTTGGATCCAGTTGTGATTGACCATTTTGATGATCACAGACTTGCAACTCCACCCCTGTTCATGGAAGATAATGCTCGGACGTACCGTTCAAGAGCTGTGACTCAACATCTGGAAAACATGCTGTTTCTCGTATCCCCTGGCCAGCATTGTCTCCAGATTTGAATCCCATCGAGCATGTCTGGGACATGATTGGTCGACGTCTACAGAGAAGGAACCCCGCTCCACACAATCTAAGACAACTGGAGGCCGCAGGAAGAATTAAAGAACCTTGTCAGGGGTATGCCCAGAAGACTGGCAGCAGTACTTCAGGCACGCGGTGGCAGCACACGATATTGACACAAAATCGTTCCTAAGACAATGCCAAGGGTTATTCAGTATGATTTCTTTATCATGTTCAGCCGTCAAACTTGAAATGACAATACATTTACGAGTGTGTTTTTCACCATTTTCCAGTCAATTTTTGTTTCCTGTTTTTGGTCATCTCTGTGTCAACGAATAAAACAATTAATTACACTTGCTCCTGAAATTGGTTTTCCCCTGTGGGATGTTCTGTTTTTCTATAATGGGTCTCTGAAACATACCCCTATCAAAAAAAAGAAGGGGGTGTTTAACTTTTTTTACTGTGTTTATAATAAAATACTTTACTTCACTATTTCCGTTCTTCGCTATTCGCGTTTGGCATATATGGCTTTTTACGGGACTTATACATTTTGTTGGCTATATCCGATTGCTGGCTATATCCGTTTTTTACTGTTATTGTCAAAGTAATGGAACTCCTTTGTTTCTTTATTTCACATTCTTGACCCCAAACCATCGTCAATCGGCCGTACAAATTTACAGTCTGATCCGACGGTTTTCCGAGGAATAACAATTGCAACATTGTGAATCTACCTAGATAGGAAATCATATCGGTCAGAGGTTTCCTCTCAAAAGGAGAGATGGGACCCAGATATCGAACTCGCTTACGGTAACATTTTGCGACAACAATTTGTTGTTGTTAATAAGTCTCAAAATATATGGATTACGTTGGTCTTTGCATATGCGTATCTGTACACTTTTAATTTACGGTCATTTTACGACGCATACTGTCACCTATATTGGTGGTAAAGTGTTTTAATTTACCATAACGTCTTATTTACGGTTATTTTACGACATGCCACATAACGTTACCGTCACCTATATTTGTGGTAAATATGCAACTACGTATCTCAAGTTAACAACGAATTTAAATCTCCTGGTATAATTAACTGAAAGTTATTCTTTCACCAACCACTGTTAGGTTGATAGTTTGTTCAATAATGATTACATGGTAGGCCCCCATCAAAGTTATTACTTGAAATCATCAAAATTACCTTGACGTCAGGTTTTTACGTTTATGTAGGTCATTTATTATTTTATTTCTGAATTCGTTTGTTAATTCAACAGTACACGTTATACTTCAGTTTTAGCAATATCTAAAATATATGTGTCAGTGAAAAATCCTGTTGAATATGCAAAAAGCGATGAGAATAACGCCGTTTTCAATTAAATAGTGCTTAATTTTATTATGTTTCTCTTTCCAGTGTCATTAATAAAAAAATATAGACCTGCTATACATTCCCGTATTTGATTGAAATGTATCTGATAGGGTTCCGAGTTTGTTGTTGAAAACGAGCGCTTCATTTAAATACATATACAGTAAAAAATGGCGTAGTTGCCGACCGGAGCATTATTATTAATGTCAATAACTGTTTAAATCATTCTGTGATCCTAAAATTTTCTTCGATTTTTGGATAAAAAACATAATAAACTTGTTAGTTTTAAAAGAAAAAAAAATTCTAAAATATTTTACTTCATCGTCAGATTTCTCCTTAATCATATTTCCTGTGAACTACGTTTTGCGTGTGGTTAACATAATTATGTGGTATATTTGTGGGCGGAGCTTAGAGTCTGGTCTAAGACTATACTCAACATTTGTTTTTTTATGCAGTGTATATTTGGGGCAGAGATTTTTTATTTTTAAATGTTTATTTACTGAATAAAAATCGCTTAAATTGCAAAGTTTGAATTCATAAAAAAAATAGATTCAAATTGCACTTTTCTAATTGTTATAAGCCAGTGAACACACTCATTTCATTTGTATATACATTTACTTCACGTGAGACCTTATTCAACTTTTCATATATATATATATATATATATTCATTACAGGTGTGACTTTTACTTTTTTTAAAACTCTATTATGAAATTGTGAACTTATTTCCAACAACCTGAAATGGGGGAAAAAGAGATAGCATTAGTTGATACTATCGAACTTTTCTTCAAATTGCACATTTTAGAGAGTTTATTTTAAAACATGAACACATCTTGTGTTCATGAGCAACCTTTCATTGAACAATTTAGTATATTCTTTGTGTTTAAAGATAAATCAAATGAATCATTTTCAACAAAATTTATTTCGACATTTTAATGAATATATATATTCAAAATTAAAATCATACAGACAGCAAGTCGACAAAACAATGTTATGCAAGTCGATAACAAAGAATTATGCACATTACTTTACATTCCATAAAACCACACACTGACACTGCTATGTGTGTGGACAGAGCAACATCTCCCCAAATATGTCACATCCTCCACACTTGCCTCCACATGTCACCCACACACTGACACTGCTATGGATGTGGATAGAGCAGCATCTCCTCCATCACGTCACATCCTCCACACTTGCCTCCACATATCAGCCACACACTGACACTGCTATGGATGTGGATAGAGCAGCATCTCTCCCACCACGTCACATCCTCCACACTTGCCTCCACAACTAACTTTGACCTCCATGCCTTCGTCGTACCAATTCACCTTTGGATCATGGGGTCTATAACCATGTTTCCTCCACTGAAGCTGGAAGGAAGCAAGACAAAACACGATGAAATGCTAACAATATAACGCAGTTAACTCATTTCTAGATGCACACGTTTATTTCCATCTTTTCGAAATATATATCTAAGTGATGAATATGTATCTGGAATAATCAGAAAAGCGTGATGAGCCTCTATTCATTTAACGTATATGCAATTTACTCTAAATATAATGTTATACTCTGTTCATAGTATGTACATTGCGTAATTCAACCTGTCCCCTGTCAGCATTATATTCTCTATTCATATGATATACATCAAGTAATTAAAATTTCCCCTACCTTATTATATATTCATACCATGTTCATCATGTATTAAACCTGACCCTAACCTTATTCTTTATTCATAAATTGTACATTGTCTACTAAACCTGAACCTAACGGTCGATCACTTTGATTATTGTGTAACTTAATGGTTTAGATCTGTACAGGCAACAAACCGCTTGGCTGAACTTCATCCCGGTGCCAGCTGTATTCCCAATGAATATCCCTTTGGATCCACACGATTCACTGTAACAGTCTTCTGATCTTCCATACATACAAGCATTTTCTCTTTTTGTTTCGCAGAAACGTTTGTCATCTTTTACAATAGTCATTGTCTGAAAGAAATTAAATCACTATTAACAAAGCTGGGTTCAGGCTCCCAGAATCTCATTCGACGGTACCTTAAGGATGAACAGATGCATGGATGGACTCTCAGGCTTTGCCTTCGACTGGAGACACTTGGTTTGCAAAATGTTCTCCAGACGACTCCCAAGCATGTGAAAGGTAAGTGCGGTGATCATGGTTCATTGCGCGCTGTTGCATTCGTATGTCAATCGCTTCCTGAAGTTTTCTTTGACCACAGGACGCCAGTTGTTGTTGTGGCCTTCCAAGTGATTCCTTGTTCTTGAAGATATACTTTGATAATGCGGACTTCTGGTCAAGTTGGTTGACAGACGCTTGGTGATCCCTGTGTTGATGAGGCGTAGTGTTTGCGATGAATTGTTGTCTACAATCAAGTTGAATCTGGTGCCTCTGTCGTTGTTTCTGAGAAGATGGTTGACGGGCTTGTCACTAAGCAATTCAGAGAGTCCGACCATCCATCTCCATTCCCCGCATGTCCCGTCGAAGGATATCCAGAAAAAACGCCAACACAATCACCTCTTAAAGGTACATCCATTGTGTGGCTGGGGGCCACATTTTCCAAACGTTATAAATGGTATTACTTAATCAAGAAATACTGATTGTTACCGAAAACTACCATTTTGATGATAGTCGACTTAGTATATTGACGGTATGAAGGAAAAAGTAGTGATTTCTGATCGAAAACCGGACATTGCATCACGTTTGACTCGCGCCAATGAGTCAAACGTAATTTAAGAGTATTATTTATAACAGACAAAATGATACATTTGAATTGATCATGTTTAATAGGTCATATAACTACTGTGCATGTAAATTGGACGTGCAGTTTCGGTTTCTGCACATGCATAATGATGGTATTCGATTTTATTTGGAAACTAGTAATTATGATTTATTTGGCGGTTGGGTATGGTATACTGCGAGAATATGAATACTGCGAGAATATGAATACTGGGAGAATGTGAATACTGCGAGAATGTGAAAACTGCTAGAATATGAATACTGCGAGAATTTTAATACTGTGAGAATGTGAATACTGCGAGAAAATACTGTGAGAATATGAATACAATGAAACAGGAAATACTGCGAGAAAAAACTGTGAGAATATGAATACTGCGAGATTATTAGTACTGTGAGAATATGAATACAATGAGAAAGGGAATACTGCGAGAATATGAATACTTTGAGAATATGAATACACATAATATGAATCACAGAATATGAATACTGTGAGAATATGAATACTGCGGGAATATGAATACTGCGAGAATATGAGGACTGTGAGAATATCAATACAATGAGAAAGGGAATACGGTGAGAATGTGAATACTGCGAGAATATGAATACTGCGAGAATGTGAATACTGTGAGAATATGAATACTGCGAGAATATGAATACAATGGGAAAGGGAATACTGCGAAAATATGAATACTGCGAGAACATGAATACTGTGGGAATGTGAATACGGTGAGAATATGAATACTGCGAGAATATAATTTTTGCGAAAATATGAATACTACGAGAACATGAATACTGCGATAATATGAATACTGCGAGAATGTGAATACTGCGAGAATGTGAATACTGCGAGAAAGTGAATCCTGCGAGAATATGAATACTGCGAGAATATGAATACGGTGAGAATATGAATACTGCGATAAATTAAATACTGCGAGAATGTGAATACTGCAAGAATATGAATACTGCGAGAATATGCATACTGCGAGAATAAGAATACTGTGAGAATATGAGGAATGTGAGAATATGAATACAATGAGAAAGGGAATACGGTGAGAATATGAATACTGCGAGAATATTAATACTGCGAGAATATGAATACTATGAAAAAGGAAATACTGCGAAAAAATACTGTGAGAATATGAATACAATGAGAAAGGGAATACTGCGAGAATATGAATACTGTGAGAATATGAATACACATAATATGAATCACAGAATATGAATACTGTGAGAATATGAATACTGCGAGAATATGAATACTGCGAGAATATGAATACAATGGGAAAGGAAATATTGCGAAAATATGAATACTGTGAGAATATGAATACTGCGAGAATATGAATACTGCTAGAATATGAATACTGCGAGAATATGAATACTGTGAGAATATGAATACTGCGAGAATGTGAATACTGCGAGAATGTGAATCCTGCGAGAATATGAATACTGCGAGAATATGAATACTGTGAGAATATGAATACTGCGAGATATGAATACTGCGAGAATGTGAATACTGCGAGAATATGAATACTGCGAGAATATGAATACTGCGAGAATGTGAATACTGCGAGAATGTGAATACTGCGAGAATATGAATACTGCGAGAATGTGAATACTGCGAGAATATGAATACTGCGAGAATGTGAATACGGTGAGAATATGAATACTGCGAGAATGTGAATAATGTGAGAATGTGAATACGGTGAGAATGTGAATACGGTGAGAATGTGAATACTGCGAGAATATGAAATCTGCGAGAATGTGAATACTGCGAGAATGTGAATACAATGGGAAAGGGAATACTGCGTGAATATGAATACTGTGAGAATATGAATACTGCGAGAATGTGAATAATGTGAGAATGTCAATACGGTGAGAATGTGAATACTGCGAGAATATGAATACTGCGAGAATATGAATACTGCGAGAATGTGAATACTGCGAGAATATGAATACAATGGGAAAGGGAATACTGCGAGAATATGAATACTGTGAGAATATGAATACTGCGAGAATGTGAATACTGCGAGAATGTGAATACTGCGAGAATGTGAATACTGCGAGAATATGAATACTGCGAGAATGTCAATACTGCGAGAATATGAATACAATGAGAAAGGGAATACGTACAGTGAGAATATGAATACTGCGAGAAATTGAATGCTGCGAGAATGTGAATACTGCAAGAGTATGAATACTGCGAGAATGTGAATACTGCGAGAATATGAATACTGTGAGAATATGAATACTGCGAGAATGTGAATAATGTGAGAATGTGAATACGGTGAGAATGTGAATACTGCGAGAATATGAATTCTGCGAGAATATGAATACTGCGAGAATGTGAATACTGCGAGAATGTGAATACAATGGGAAAGGGAATACTGCGATAATATGAATACTGTGAGAATATGAATACTGCGAGAATGTTAATACTGCGAGAATGTGAATACTGCGAGAATGTGAATACTGCGAGAATATGAATACTGCGAGAATGTCAATACTGCGAGAATATGAATACAATGAGAAAGGGAATACGTACGGTGAGAATATGAATACTGCGAGAATATGAATACTGCGAGAATGTGAATACTGCAAGAATATGAATACTGCGAGAATATGAATACTGCGAGAATAAGAATACTGTGAGAATATGACTACTACGAGAATATGACTACAGCGAGAATGTGATTACTGCGAGAATGTGAATACTGCGAGGATATGAATACTGCGAGAATATGAATACTGCGAACATATTAATACAATGAGAAAGGGAATACGATGAGAATATGAATACTGCGAGAATATGAATACTGCGAGAATGTGAATACTGCGAAAATATGAATACTGCGAAAATACGAATACTGCGAGAAAGTTCGCTGTACCCCAATGTATTTTGTAATAAAGTATAGGTTTACCCTGAACTATTATAGTTAAAACAAGAGGACGTCTGCAGCAGTTTCAAATCATGGAAAGAAGTACACACTGTGTTGCTTACGATGTATGTGTGTAGTCGGCTGAAGCGATTCGACGTTACGTTAGGTACGATGGGCACACTTGATTACGAGGGGGAGGCGTATAACAGCGGGAACGTTATTCAATTGTTACGTCATAAAAAATCTTTACCTTAAATGTCTGATAAAGTTCTTTGTTTCGATTGTTCTAACCGCTAGGTATCTTAGAATTCCTGATACAACTCGGAAACTAGGGTCCTAACTAGTACACATTACATTTACGTGCAACATTTCAAGACTAATCCATAATATAACGTTATGTATTCATGACTGCCGATGCCATAATTATTACCTTCCAACTTCTCAATGCCAATATAAAAAAATAATCAGTATCATACAAACTTTATTCATTTTACTTACATCTGGTAGAACTCTGATTTTCCTGTACTGAACTATCCCAGTTTTTTTTACAGCATCTGCTCCACTTGCAAATCGGGAGTGAAATGAGCAGCCAATGAAATTTGATTGCTGTATATTGGGTAAATCTCCATAGTTCTTGTCATTCAGGGAGACGTATTCTTCAGGAGGGTTGACACTCATCAGGCAAAATATTTTAACAGCTTTACCATGGAATTGCTGAGCTGATGGGAATATTTTATACTCGCCATCTGTTGCCCCCGGGTTGTTCCATTGTATGTCCAAGCATGTATTGGGTGGATCTTAATTATGAAAGGAAAAATTTAAAGAAATGACGTAGAACATTTCTTAATATAATATCTGTTCAGCAAAGATTTTATTTTAGTGAAACTTTCATGATCAAGAAATAATTCACACAAAGTTGTCTACACTTTATATGTTAAAGTATAAAGAATTCAAAAGAATGTTTTGGCTTAAGTAAGAATCTATCATTAAATTAAATCAAATTGTTGTGCATTATCATATTTGTCTAGTAACCATTGTCTTTGAAGGAATTTATTGATTTGTGTCCTCTCCGAAGTGACAAATAATTGTAAGCTCACGCTCAATTAAAAAAAGGTCTTAAAAACTAAGGCAGAATATGTTATGTTATCAGAAAATATGAAGTATTACACACTTGCTAATGTTATATTTATCTAATATATCATTGAAATGTTCTGTATCAAGATAAAACACAACACTTGTTTAAAAATAAACATACAAATCAAATCACTCCTGTAGCACTTATATCCAGAACGTTTCACGAGTCTGGTGTCATTCCTGCTGAGAACTGCTGCGTGTGGTAAGCACTGCTTCATCTCCGCATGGTAAAACACAACTCTGCATCTGTGTTCATGGACGCAGTACTGGGCACATTGCAGGAAAGTCTGTTTGAAAGTGAAGTTTGCCATCGGGTCTAACATTTTGTCTTCAAAAAGGAGCACAAATGTAGTAAAGATAATGTTCATCTTGTTAGCATATGTTTTGCTTAAAAATGTCAACTGACAAAAATAATATCTTATTCCGGTGTAGATAGGGTAGAAGGGTCAACGATACATTTTATATGATAACGTTATCAAATTCTCAATTCAGAATATATATGCTACATTTACATCGGTTGCTGTTGAGACCACCGAAACATGTTACTTGTTCCCAATACCAAGGGAAACCCATTAATTATTAGTGTTTGTATAGGGCTATCCGACTTCTCAAACACTCAACGTTGTATTGAACATTATTTCTCCTGAATACATTTAGGCAAAACTCTATGTTCTATCAAAGATTTTACGGAATACGCAGCAAAGACGACTCATAGAGAATTATGAGAAAATTAAAATCCCTTCAAATTAAAATAAAAAAAAGTCATATCACGTTAATGGAGTAACTACATGAACTGGTTTATTATCCATATGGTTGAAAATAACCGAGTTATCCTTGATATGGCAGATCATGTGGTCACTACACAAACATGGTATTTGTCAAGAATTGACGGATATTCTATTTATCATATAGAGGATACCTGTCTTTTCTTGACTAATACCAAGATTATCTCAAGTATGAGGTAGAAAGGTTATATGTTAACGAGTGACGCAGCCACGAGTGAAAATATATAACTTTTCTACCTCGCGAGATGAGATAAACATGGTATTTGTCAAGAATTGACGGATATTATGTTTGTTATATGATGTTATCATTAATTGTAATTACGTCCGAAAATGGTCGTTTTCTCCCCGAGCGGCAGTAACACTGTGACGTCATAAGCCAATCCACCGCGTCAGACCATTGTTTTATAAATAAATAGTAATTGCTTAGCGTGGATTTGATTCGATGAACACTGTCACAGAGATTCAGTTCATACCTGCATAAACTTAATTTCGTGACGTCACATCACATTTAGCCACGCCCCCATGACGTCAGGTTCATTGCTAGTTGCGTTGTGCATTTTCATTGGCTGATTAACACGTTGTAGGTGGGTCTAATATTTGGTGCCTTCATACGCGTTGTACAGCTCTAATTGTTGCAAATTTGTATATTTGTAGCAATGAAACCTTTTCAAAACATCATGTACGAGTATATTGACCTCAAAATTTATTGAGTTCATGGAGGTATAAACTTAAAAAAGGCTGTGCAAACTTTACACAGCGTTTTTTAAGTTTATACCTCCATGAACTTAATAAATTTTGAAGTCAATTCTTAAATGACTTCCAATTTTATCATCCAAAACTGTGTTCCACAGGAGATATCGCTTGTGTGAGATCAAGCGATATCTCCTAGGATATATAGATTTGGGAGTACATTTTGCACAATGCCCTGTCACCGTCAACTACATGACATCACAATGATATTATAGGGGTAACGTTGTATTTCAGGGCATTATCATTTGCAGAAGCCCGAGGTCTTCAATTAACTGCCCGACCACGTAACAGGAGAATAATGACGTCATATATAGACGCTTGCGTTTCACGGTTGATTCGAACCCGAACAGAATGTCGTTAATCGTGAAAACAAAAGCATTCTATATCCAATGATTATCATACTGATGCATAGTCGTGTTTTAATATAGAACCAATCAGTGAAATAATAAAAATCACCGAATTGTTAAATATTTAGCAAATTTAGAATGCATCGTGCGTACTATGCTATCAAAATCTAACATTGAAGGTCTACCGGATCTTCTTCTTTATTTTGTTTTAAACACTTAAAAATCACTGCGGTTGTATTGTCACATCGTGTTTATAATATAATTTGGCAAAAATACGTATCCTAGTTTGAAAGATGGACATGTAAAACGGTTTAAAATGTTCGAGTCGATACGCTCATTTGGTCGCCATATTTGTTGAAATTTCAAGAGAAGATTCTAAAGTGACCTCACTTAGAAACGTAGTGATAATGGCCCGTCGTCAGCGTTGATAGGGCCATTATCATTTGCAGTGACCCGCTCATATAGGGGTAACGTTGTTTTCCAGGGCATTATCATTTGCAGAAGCCCAAGGTCTTCAATTAAGTGCCCGACGAAGGAGGGCAGTTGAAAAAGACCGAGGGCTTCTGCAAATGATAATGCCCTGAAAACCAACGTTACCCCTATTATAGCTCAAATGGATGGAATTTTTACTTTCTACCCGAATTTTCCTACAAGTTTTAATTACAGTTGCATAAAACAGCAAAAACAGCATAGTGTTACAGCCGAGAACCACTGTGACGTCACAAGTGAAGAATGACGTCATAGTCGCTTGCCTTTCACGGTTGTCACGAACCCAAGCAGATTTGTCAGCCGTTGATCGGGGAAACGAAAGCAGTCTATATCTACTGATTATCGATAGTCGTATTTTGTTATATAATATTCCAGTAAAATCATGAATATCAAGGAATATCTACATGTTTAGCAAGTTAAGAACGCATGCGTACTTAGGTTACCTAAATATATTAAAGGTCTACCGGAGGTGACTGAGAACGATATTCTTCTTTATTTTGTGAAAACACTTAAAAACAGTACGGTTATATTGTCACATCGTGTTTATGTCATGATTTGGCAAAATTACGTGTCCTCGTTTGAAAGAAGGACATGTAAAACGTTTTAAAATATTCGAGTCGATACGCTCATTTGATCGCCATATTGTTGAAATTGCAAGAGAAGATTCTAAAGTGACGTCACTTAGAAACAAAGTGATAATGACCCGTCGTCAGCGTTGACAGGCCTACCAAGGAAACGGAACAAACAACCTCCAAACAGAATGAATAACCTCGTTTATGGTAAGGTTCATGTTGCTGTATAATTTCATTTCTTACCGCTGTCTTGTTTAAAAGATGATATAGTAATCAAACAATAAAAAAGTTACCAATTAAGCCATTAAAACTACTGTTACACGGTGTTACTGCATCATGCCATAATCAAATGCATCTCACTTTTTTAAAATATTGAATAAATCGAAACCAACTGAGGCGTGACATTTCTTGTGTGCTTCAGTTTAGCTTATCTAACAAAATGAATACAATTTACATGACGTCACGGCATATATATGTGACACAGGGGTACCTTAAGACGTCATACCTTTTGGATGGCATCCAACAGAACCTTCTGAAAGGCGGCAAACTTAATCGAAGCTATCAAGTTGAAAACATTTGAGATAATTATTTTAGTTAATTAATCTTACGCATATATGTGTCACTCCACCTAAAAGAGTTAAATCAATTCTTTTAGTCATGTGTGTCCTCTGTTCGACACATAGTTTAGTAAATGGAAATGATATGGGTAAGGCGCATATATCAAAAGATACAGAAATCTAAAAAAAAAAGAAATATAAAATCTTGACTGGGACTGAATAAGATGTATCATTTCACAGTGAATCGCCCCAACAAATTTGAAGGATTCCAAATATTATTCAACAGTAACCTTTTCAAATCAACCAATCAGAATCAAGAATACATGAAAGTCATGTAACAATTATTTCTAAATGTAATCTGTTCATGTTTGTGATTAAAAACATGATATGAGAGAGAAATATTAATCTTTGGCATGTTTTATGACACCTTTTAAATTTGTTTCTGTAAATTATGTTTTCTAAAACTTTCCATTTACTATTTAATTTTATATAATATGTTGCTACGTAAATGGCTCAAACATCTCATTACATGCCCCGATAAGCTGTATTCATAGAAAACGGCTATCTGTATTCAAAGAAAATGATACGACCGCTAAAGCAACAGTGGTGTGGAACTCGTCAGTGTGAGAGATAGATGTGTTGGTCTCATGAAAATTTGAGAGTTCAGACAGCAAAAACGGTTGACCATTTCATCATTGTACCATATTTAAAACTCAAATCTGAGTGTTAAGATATTGCTACGTCATTTGAACTACGCAGCCATTTTAATGTTGCATGGCTAAACTGAACCATGTGTTCTTTTCGTGGCTATAGCAGTATTGTAAGCCATCGGTGACACGTATTTTTTGTGAGAGCGCTTTATTTCAGTAAAAATCGTAAATCGTGTTAATGCGCCTTTAAAGTCCAAGAGTATGTACATAATGCCCTTTATTGACTTAATTGTGAACAACTGTCTACTTTCAATGGGTTTACCACCTCTGACATTCTCTCTGGTTGATTAGAAAGTCAAAGCCAACATCATGTGTAGTGGATCCCATGCCAACATCTTTGGTCTTGAGCAACTTGGATGTTCTGCTCCCAGTGTTACCTAACATTGTCAATTTCAGCCTCATAAATGGAGGGCCATCAGTTTTCAAATCTGCAGTAGTCAAACCTTTACTAAAGAAATCTCATTTGGATCCTGACATGTAAAGCAATTATAGACCTGTATTAAACCTTCCCTTTATTTCAAAGCTGATTGAATGCGCTGTGGCTGAAAGGTTATTCGAACACCTTTGCAAGTTTGATCTTCTTGACATCTTCCAGTCTGCCTATCACTGTACGGATAATGCTCTCAATAGAGTATTAAAAGATTTAAGAATACACACGGGCTTTTCAGGTCACCTCAATATACAGCGAATTCGTCAGCCAATACAGAACAATGACGCGGTGCTGTGAGTATGCAGCAGTTCTGAGCAAGAAGTCAAAAGATTACAGATGATGGAGACGTACAGGGATGACGGCCCATGCCATTAGCTCATCTTGTCCTTGGTAAATGTATGTCATTGCTGACCAAGGTTTGGACATTCCAATCCCAGATCCTTGCAATTAACTGGGCCCCAGTCAGTCTTACGACCCTCTCAGCCACATTATTTGCCGAATACATACAGAGCTTTGCAGATGCACCTCAATCTACATCGAATTCTACAGCCAATACAGATCAATAAAGCGGTGGTGTGAGTATGCAACAGTTCTGGGCAAGAAGTAAAACATGTAAAAAAAAATTAAACAGATGCCGGACGATGCCCGATGTCCTGGCCACACGCGCCAGGGATGACGACCCATGCCATTAGCCATATCTGTCATTGGTACACATATGACATTAGCCCATCTTGTCATTGGTATACATATGATATTATCCCATCTTGTCCTTGGTATACGTATTACCGACCCAGGTTTGCACATTCCAATCCCAGATCCTTGCAATTAACCGGGTTCTAGTCAGTCTTACGACCCTCTCAGCCACATCATTTCCCAAATACATACAGAACTTTGCAGATGCACCTCAATATACATCGACTTGTCCAGCCAATACAGATCAATAAAGCGGTGCTGTGAGTATGCAGCAGTTCTGGGCAAGAAGTAAAAAATGTCAAAAGTTTGTAAACAGATGACCAAAGATACCCGATGTCCGACACACGCACCAGGGATGACGGCCCATGTCATGAGCCACACCTGTCATTGGTACACATATGTCATTAGCCAATCTTGTCATTGGTATATGTATGTCATTAGCCCATCGTGTCATTGGTATACATATGTCATTGCATCCGGTCTTTGGTTTATGTCATTGCATTTTGTAGAACCATTTGTGCTGTTGACATTTTAGAAACGGAATGTTTCGTTACTATGGTTACAAGTGTATCAAATGAATATGATTAGATTGGAATTATTGTTCGCCATTAGAAAAATATTTCAAGGGTTGAGAAAGAAAGAGTCTCTTTTGTACATTGAATTCTAGATACTGTTCATATCAACTATTTTTTCATTTTAGGATGTGGATAGTTGCTCTTTGCAAGTGGCGTTATTATCATTGTTTAAGACAACAAAAAGAAAATGTGATTGATTTATACAACTTCTTTGTTTATCAGCAAATCATAAGCAGGATAATACATATTAATATAAACCATGGTCTTCATAATCACATTGTATGGATGTCTTGCTATTTGCTAGATTGGTGGATCTTCTCACTGTACCTTTATTAAATACTTTTCGGATTGACCATTACCAATTATTCAAAAGTGACAGTCCTGAACTTGGTGTTAAATTGTTGATGTTTTGTTGCGAGTTTCAGTTTTGTTGTCTTCAATTCTCTAATTATGTTGGGAATCTTCGATCTTGTAAGTACCTTCAAAGTTTCAATGGGGGATCTTTTCAAGTCTGACATGTTACGTTTCGTTATTACTCTCCTGAATATCTGAACATTGCCCCCCTTGTCACCTGGTGTTGTCCTGGATGAATCCACGCACCTGCAAATGATAGCGGTGTGGGAGTGTTCTGTTACAGCTGCCAGGTCCCAGAGTCCAGTGTTGCAGGATATGACACATTCAAGTCTACTTCTTACCTCAAACACTGGAGAGTCGTGGAACCAGGAAACAGAGTTGTCGCCCTTCCACAGTGAAGTCTTTGCTTCAGTCATAGTAAACAGCATCATGTTCATAAACATAACAAATATTTTGCCTGATGAGTGTCAACCCTCCTGAAGAGTATGTCTCACTGAATGATCAGAAATGTGCAGACTTTCCCAACATAGAGTCTAAATTGTATGGATGTAGTTTTAAAGGAAGTTATGTCAGTGGTGTAGATGTCGAGAAGAAAACTGGAAGAGTTCAATACAAGAAAATTAGAGTTCTACCAGATGTAAGTTAAATAAGCATTTTTAAAATCAATGATTTACTTTGACACCATATACAATAATCAATAACTTCCTGTTAGTTTAGATGGTAAATAGTATGCTTTGTCCATGTTGATAGTTGAAATATATTACTACATATAAGAAACGGTTTGTTGATTGTTATCCTCTGCCACAAAGAACAATGGGGTTATATATTTGAGTATGGTTCTGCTGTGTGTCCATCCGGCCGAGATAAAGGGGACAGTTTTTCTCAGAAACCATTTAACATAGGCTAACTAACTTTGGTGTGTGGCTTGAAGGTATCTATACCTTGATGGAGTTCAGAAATGAGTTCTTCAAGGGGGACAACTTCTCCCGAAAACTGACCATAATAGGATAACCAGATTTGAGGTGTTGCTTGAGGACACACATACATGCCTTAATGGATTTAAAAAACGAAAAGCTCCCTTTTACATTTAATATAAGTTTGCAAGTTTTTAAAGAGAACCAACATGATAGAAGATGCTGATGACTGTGTCTTCTTGTTGTCAGTTTTATGAGAACATTTCTAAATTCTTTTCCCAAAATAACCTAAACGAATTACCAAATTAAATCAAACTTTTGTTTAAAGTGATTAAAATTCAATTATATAATGTCTTTCAGACAATGACTATTGCACGAAATGACATACGCTTCTGTTAAACAAAGAGAGAAAATGCTGGTATGTATGGAAGATCAGAAGACTGTTACTGTCAATCTTGCGGAGCCATGGGTTCATTTGCTGGACATACAGGCGGTACCGGGATGAAGTTAAGTCAAAAGGTGTGTAACCAGTATATATATATTACAATGAGAGATGAGACTATGGCAACTTACAATTACTTACAATAGTAATAGTCATATGCTAATATATGTTACTTAAGATCAGCTAAGCACTAAAAAGCCCCTATATAAAAAAATATTGGCAAATAATATAGCTAATAGTGTCTCTGTGAGCAGTGAAAATATATTATCATCAAAATATTTATAATATTTGTAATATTTACTTATTACTATTCCAGCTCAAATGGAAGAAGTATGGAACTAAATCTCATGATCCAAAGGTGGATTGGTACCAAAAAGGTATGAAGGTATATGTTGTATGTGGAGGCGAGTGTGGATGATGTGACGTGGTGGGGGAGATGTTGCTCTATCCACATCCATAGCAGTATCAGTGTGTGGGTGGTATGTGAAGGAAAACAGGTTGAGATGGTGTGCTATCCAGACGACTCTAACTGAGTTACATTATGTCATTGAAACTAAATTTAAATATGTAAACCATTATCTGTTCATATTTCTTTAGAATAAACTTGTTAATAATTCGTTGGTTTGAAATCTCCTTAACTTGATATCATTTTGGGCTTGTTTTATGACGTCCTACAGTAATGATGTGTCAACAAATTGAAATCCATGTTGGTTAGTAATGTCAACCACATCTTTTATTAATTAAATTTCTACTTTTTAAAACATTTTAACATTTTAACTAACATTGTGGTAAAAAAAACACCTTGAAAAAAAGTATCCCAAGTGTATTTGAACAAACATAATAAAAATCATACTATGATGTTTGAATTGTGAGTATTGTTCACAACATGTGCCTATCAAGGACAATCAAAACCGACATAAGTATTTTGATTTCTACTCTGTTGAAAATGTGGTGACGGTTTCTTTCTTTTCAGTTTATTTTAGATGTTAATTAACTAAAACTAAGATTAAAACACAGGTCATTCTGAAGTGAACAGGAGCATTCAATGTATTTTGACTTAATATACCAAATGTTAATGAAATGCATGACCTCGATCATAGGTTGTTGTACAAATCCTGAGACCTGACACATACATTAACCCTTGAATGATAAGAAGAGAAGAGGATCTCTTGTATATATTTAGCTTGATGTAATTTCGTTGTGATTACATGATGTTCGTACGTACCTCGGTTTTCCCTTCTTTGACAGGAACCCGTTTTTCCATCTCATCAAATGTATACTTATGTTTTGATATCGTCAAATGGCATACATAAATGTCATACTTCATTGAGTATGAAATTGTTTGCAAGATATGCCTTGATATGCCCCCTTTTTTGCACCTTTTGTCATGTTATACTTTTGTTCCGTTATCCATATTGTATAAATATATGTGAGTAGTATATGCCTTATCCAAAGATACTATATATGTATATTTGATACTTACTTAGTAACAGCCCATTTAATGTTAGAAACAAGCACAACTTAATCATCAGCTTCAATTAAAAACCTCCCCAATGAAACTGTTAGTAATGGCTTTCTCTGACGTCCGTATGAACAGTATGAATAGCCCGGATATTTCCTTGTCAACTGGACAGTTCTCTCCTAGCAGGAGGACTGCTTTACTCGGGACACTTAAAGGGGTTAGATAAGAAACTTCTTAAAACGCCCACATTTGGGTTGGTGAGAATAATATTTTAAAGTCTTATGTTGTGTTGAGCACTTTTATTCTTCCCTTGTGGTGAGATTTGCTATTCTAGCATTCTTACTTTCTCACTATATGTATATTCCTAAATATTCTTGACTTACGTATTTAGGTATTTTGAGCTAATAAACATTGACTTGTGTGTTGTGTGGTGTGGTGTGATTCAAGATCTGTTCTTTCGTTAATTGAATGTTGTTTTGTAATAAACAGTGCCTTTCATCTTCTTCACTCGTCTTGTCGATCTGTCTCATTTTAAGTTTATTAATTTTCATCATATTGTCTGTTTTCTTTCGATTACTGTAGCCATGTCCACAATTTGAAAGGTGTATCGTCTTTGCCATCTGCTAAAGACAGAGCGTGGCAAGGATCGGCAGATTTGTATCTGTATGCAAAGTGTGATAGCTAGTCGGTAGTGGGTTTGCGAGATCATACACTTACCATTCATTAACGTGATGGCACTAAGGTTACCTTAGTGACTTACGATCACCTTAGTGTTTTGTGAAAGGAGACTCTGAGTCATACACAGTTTTATTCAATTGTGCACTTTAAGAATCAGTTAATATTTTTTAAAGGAGAATAAACCATTCAATGACATTCAAAATTCAAATATCCTTGTAGCATACGATTATGACATTATGGTTGTTTTATGCATTTGTCACTTGTTAGTAAAGGGGAACTTATACTGAAAATAATTGGATATTTGAAAATGAATTATGGATTATTTGTATTGAACGAACTGTTGTGATAAATAACGAAATTTAGCAAGGAGTTTGAAACAATACCACACGAGATATTCCTAAATTTCATTTGATCTTTTACTTCAAAAGCCACACATTTGGTATTAAAAGGAGTTCTGAGACAAAGATACATAAAGATATGTTATTCTGGAAGGAGCTTTCGAAGGTGCGCGATCTTTAAAAGCCATTCTCAAGATGTTAAATATGATCTGCTTTATAGCTCACCAAATATTCCTGAACATTTCTGAGAGCAGAATGCTATCGATCCTAACATATGGTTGGTAAATTGGTATGAACAAGAAATAATTCATATAACAGCTGTGTCAATACTGGTTAAGGGGCGTCTGGTATTGTCGTTTGCAACAGTAAAACTGTTCACATGTTAGGTTCGAATCCCGCCAGGGGCACGGCAACTTTGTCTGCAGTAGAGAACTGTTCTACACGCAGTCAGGTTTGGGTGCAATGCTACAATGAATTTCAGTGCAGTACCACCCATGGTTCGCTAGTTCCAGCCGTTGCTCGCAGGTTTCACCGCAATGCATAGCCACATGGCGTTGCGGGCTTTCTCCCTGCCATAATACTAGCAGCCGTGATATAAGTGAAATACTCTTGAAAGCGGCGTTAAACACTAACTCACTCACTCACTCACTCACGTTTTAGACAAGAGCAGATTTTTTAAACATCTACAGAATCAATAGACTGCAGGGTGCATATTGAAGAGTTGGTGAACATTTGGCTACAAATCAAGTGAGGCCATCAGCAATTGGCATTTCAATGATTTGAGGTCGAATCTGAAGTAACGTGAACATGTGTCTCGTCATTATTCATGGGAAACTTAGCACATCGCTATGAAAATGACAATGTCAGTCGTGGCGCTGTTCTATACAATCTTGGAAGAAAAAATATCTTAAGATTTGGCCTATACCATCTTGGAATATTTTTATATTCCAAGATGGTATAACAAATCTTAAGATATGTACGGAAATCTTAAGATATGATCTAAACCTGAAACCTCCTGTTCAATCTTGGAATATTTAAATATCTTAAGATTATTTTGTTCAATCTTGAGATATTGTAATAAAATGACTTTGAAAATTGTTTACATGAATTTATTTTAATGAAAAAATTACTTTGATGGGAAAAATGTCTTTGATAAGAAAAAAGTGACTTTGATGAAAAAATGACTTTGATGGAAATATTGACTTTGATTTTAAAAAATTGACTTTGGTGGAAAAATGACTTTGACGAAAATGTTGCCTTTGATGAAAAGAAATGACTTTGATGGAAAAAGTTACGTTGAAGAAAACAAATAAATTTGATGAATAATATTTTTTTGATAATGATATTGACTTTGATTAAAAAAGTGTCTTTGCTGAAAAAAGGATGTGGTAACAAAATGACTTTCATGAAAGAAAATAACTTTGAAAAAATCTTGACTTTGATGAAAAAAGTGATTTGGTGAAAAAAGGATTTGATGAAAATATAAATCAGATGAAAAAAAATGACTTTGATGAAAATATTTCTCTGATGAAAAAGAATAATGAAAATATCGACTTTGATGAAAAAAGTGATTTTGGTGAAAAAAATTATTTAATGAAAGTTTTGACTTCGATTAAAAAAATATTGACTTTGGTGAAAACTGACTTTGATGAAAATATTGACTTTAATATAGAATATTGACTTTCCTGAAAAAAAATGCCTTTGATGGGAAAAAAAGACTTTGGTGAATTTAATTTTTAAAAAGTGATTTTGGTGAATAAATAATTTGATGAAAATATTGACTTTGATGAAAAAATTAACTTTGATGGAAAAAAATTACTCTGATGAAAATATTGACTTTGATGAAAAAAGTGATTTGGTGAAAAGAAATGACTTTGATGGAAAAAGTTACTTTGAAGATTGGTGAAAACAATAACTTTGATGAAAATCTTGACTTTGATAAAAAAAATCTTGAAAAAAGTGATTTAATGAAAAATTGACTTTGATTAAAAAAATGACTTGCTAAAAAAAGTGACTTTTATGAAAATAATTACTTTGATGAAAAAAAAATGACTAATGAAAAAAAAAATGCCTTTAATGAAAATATCGACTTTGATGAAAATAATGATTTTGGTGAACAAATTATTTGATGAAAATATTGACTTTGATGAGAAAGTGACTTTAATCGAAATAAAATACTTTGATAAAAAAAAATACTTCGGTGAAAAAATTAGTTAATGAAAATATTGACTTTGATGAAAATAATGACTTTGCTGAAAAAAGTGATTTTGATGAAATAAAATGACTTTGGAGAAAAAATGACTTTGATTGAAAAAATGACTTTGATTGAAATAATGACACTGATGAAAATGTTATTTGTATGAAGAAAATTACCTTCAATACAAACTGTGACCTTAGTTTAAATATATTACCTTGATGAACTGTAAATTTGAATTTAACAGACATAAAGATGAAGATATTGCTATAGATACATAAGTACTTGTTTATGGACGAGTTTGTCATTTGATGAAGAAATTATTGCCATAACGGCAGAGGTACATTGGAAACACAAGTTTGTATGGACAATTTTGGGAATGACAGGTTATTAAACATATACATGTCACCCTGTAAGGGTTATGAGAGACTATCTTGCTAAAAAGAATATAAAATATAAATATAAAAATATAAAGCTAATGTTATAAATAAAGGATGTATACATATATAAAATATAATATTAACCATACAATATATGCTTCCTTTTTTGTAAAATATAAAAGCAGGTTTTGGCGGTAAAAAATACATTGTGTTTAAAAAGTAAAACAAATTTATCATCATCACAGAGCTCTTTAAAGTTGGGATAGCTAAAACAGACATTTTCATACAACCTTTCACGCAACTCGTCATATACATGTAAAAGCACATGTCTTTCATCCTCAACACTCTCACTACATTCGAAACATACTCTGTCACTCACATCTTTATTTGTAAATCTGCCGGTTTCCAAATGCTAAGGGGCGGCGCCAGATCTGAATTTGGAAAGGGCAGAGCGATAAGAACGGGGCATATTGGTACTCACATAACTTTCACACCCATACTCATTCTTAAACATTCGATACGTTCTTAATTTAT
Organism: Gibbula magus; assembly: GCA_936450465.1. Taxonomy (NCBI): domain Eukaryota; kingdom Metazoa; phylum Mollusca; class Gastropoda; order Trochida; family Trochidae; genus Gibbula; species Gibbula magus. The sequence continues at coordinate 10,513,124 of OW388298.1, read as the reverse complement.
TCCGTCCCGTTCTACCGCTTGGCTTATGCAACAATTCATACCAATCACTCGTATATTTCTGCATACATACAGCTTGCACACGTTCACATACGCGCTTTACACTGACGTCATTTTCAACACTCACTTCCCATTCTTCCAACTTCGCTTTCACTCGGAAACTCCAATTTTTCACACTTCTACTCGCACATCTCTCAGACCACATAAACACATGCTTATTCAATCTATCAGGCATACGTTTAAAACGGCAATATTGTCTAACAATACACAACCATTGTCTGACAATTGGAGGAATCCAACCCATGTCTCCATTTACAGCAACATTTGGAGCATATATACCCAACCCCAGAAAAAACCTCAAAGCACGATGGTGGACAGCATTTATTATATATATATACATGTTGCAATTTTATTTTAACTGCAAAAAGTATGTGTTTTAGTCGATAGTCCCTTAGCTAGTTTCTTCTGCTTCTTTTCCCATTTACTTATAACTTTTTATGTTGTTTATATGTCGATATCTCTTAACAGTGTTTCATAAGACAAACAGGTTGTTAGCATATTTAAATTATTCTGTCATATTTACATTCATTTCAATCATAACTTGTGACACATTTGACAGTCCTGTCTCTTAATCGTAAATACTTCAGGATTCCGTTATTTCATTCATGTGGCATATAGAATAAGAGCAGGAAACGAATTTATTTAAAGTTGCTATGAGAATATTAGACCACTGACGACAGATATATACTTCATATGTCAAGATTTGCCAATCAACTATGTAATGTCACCCTGTCTAACAGGATGCAACTGTGATTACAACAATTAGCGTGGTGACAGGACAATACTGTCCCAACGTAATCACTTCATGATTCATTATGGCATTTCACAAAGCTGTTAATTCAGCATATACATATAAATTAATGAGGCATATCGTTATAATGTGGGAAGAGGTGATTCAAATGTGGCATTTGATGATTAAACCTTTCACAAACTAGATGCTCTTGATATGCCAAGATTGAATGGCCTTTTCAGAGAAAAGCGACAATTATGAAACTGCCATTCTGTCTGACAAAGAGGCAACTGTGATAACAATTGGATGTACAATAATATGCATTGGGACGGGATTCTATTTTCCTGGCGTAATCACTTAGTGATTCGTTATGGTATTTTACAAACAAAGCTGTGATTTTAACATTTATTTCCAAAATATTCCTATTTGATTATTACATCATTTGCGACAGATATTCACTGCATATTCCAAAACTGTATGGCCATTTCTTGGAGGGAGGTTTGTCCACATAACAAACATGTCATATACTCGGTTGTGATCTTAAGATACATATTCAAAACATGTAGTGTAAAAATATCTGCAGACTTTATATGAGTTTCGTATTTGACTATAACACCATATGCGACAGATATTCCAAGATTTGTATAGGTCATTTCTTGGAGGGAAGTTTATTCATGTATCATAGCATAGAGTTCATATGCGACAGATATTCACTAGATATTCAAAGATTGTATAGGTCATTTCTTGGAGGGAAGTTTATTCACATATAGTAAAGTTCATATGCGACAGGTATTCACTAGATATTCCAAAATTGTATAGGTCATTTCTTTGAGGGAAGTTTATTCACATATAGTAAAGTTCATATGCGACAGGTATTCACTAGATATTCCAAGATTGTATAGGTCATTTCTTGGAGGGAGGTTTATTCATATATCATAGCATATAGTTCATATGCTACAGGTATTCACTAGATATTCCAAGATTGTATGGCCATTTCTTGGAGGGAAGTTGATTCACATATAGTAAAGTTCATATGCTACAGGTATTCACTAGATATTCCAAGATTGTATAGGTCATTTCTTGGAGGGAAGTTTATTCACATATAGTTAAGTTCATATGCGACAGGTATTCACTAGATATTCCAAGATTGTATAGGTCATTTCTTGGAGGGAGGTTTAGTCATATATCATAGCATATAGTTCATATGCTACAGGTATTCACTAGATATTCCAAGATTGTATGGCCATTTCTTGGAGGGAAGTTGATTCACATATAGTAAAGTTCATATGCGACAGGTATTCACTAGATATTCCAAGATTGTATAGGTCATTTCTTGGAGGGAAGTTTATTCACATATAGTAAAGTTCATATGCGATAGGTATTCACTAGATATTCCAAGATTGTATAGGTCATTTCTTGGAGGGAGGTTTATTCATATATCATAGCATGTAGTTCATATGCTACAGGTATTCACTAGATATTCCAAGATTGTATGGCCATTTCTTGGAGGGAAGTTGATTCACATATAGTAAAGTTCATATGCGACAGGTATTCACTAGATATTCCAAGATTGTATAGGTCATTTCTCGGAGGGAAGTTTATTCACATATAGTAAAGTTCATATGCGACAGGTATTCACTAGATATTCCAAGATTGTATAGGTCATTTCTTGGAGGGAAGTTGACTCACATATAGTAAAGTTCATATGCGACAGGTATTCACTAGATATTCCAAGATTGTATGGTCATTTCTTGGAGGGAAGTTGACTCACATATAGTAAAGTTCATACGCGACAGGTATTCACTAGATATTCCAAGATGGTATAGGTCTTTTCTTGGAGGGAAGTTTATTCACATATAGTACAGTTCATATGCGACAGGTATTCACTAGATATTCCAAGATTGTATGGCCATTTCTTGGAGGGAAGTTGATTCACATATAGTAAAGTTCATATGCTACAGGTATTCACTAGATATTCCAAGATTGTATAGGTCGTTTCTTTGAGGGAAGTTTATTCACATATAGTAAGGTTCATATGCGACAGGTATTCACTAGATATTCCAAGATTGTATGGTCATTTCTTGGAGGGAAGTTGACTCACATATAGTAAAGTTCATACGCGACAGGTATTCACTAGATATTCCAAGTTGGTATAGGTCTTTTCTTGGAGGGAAGTTTATTCACATATAGTACAGTTCATATGCGACAGGTATTCACTAGATATTCCAAGATTGTATGGCCATTTCTTGGAGGGAAGTTGATTCACATATAGTAAAGTTCATATGCGACAGGTATTCACTAGATATTCCAAGATTGTATGGCCATTTCTTGGAGGGAAGTTGATTCACATATAGTAAAGTTCATATGCGACAGGTATTCACTAGATATTCCAGGATTGTATAGGTCATTTCTTGGAGGGAGGTTTATTCATATATCATAGCATATAGTTCATATGCTACAGTTATTCACTAGATATTCCAAGATTGTATGGCCATTTCTTGGAGGGAAGTTGATTCACATATAGTAAAGTTCATATGCTACAGGTATTCACTAGATATTCCAAGATTGTATGGCCATTTCTTGGAGGGAAGTTGATTCACATATAGTAAAGTTCATACGCGACAGGTTATCACTAGATTTTCCAAGATTGTATAGGTCATGTCTTCGAGGATGGTTTATTCATATATCATAGCATATAGTTCATATGCTACAGGTATTCACTAGATATTCCAAGATTGTATGGCCATTTCTTGGAGGGAAGTTGATTCACATATAGTAAAGTTCATACGCGACAGGTAATCACTAGATTTTCCAAGATTGTATAGGTCATGTCTTCGAGGAAGGTTTGTTCACATAACACAGAGTTCACATACTAGCTTATCATCTTAACATACATTTTCAAAATATGTTATATACAGTGTAAGAATATCTTAAGAGTTAATATAAGTATCATATTTGAGTATTACACCATTTGCGACAGATATTCACTCTATATTCCAAGATTGTAATTTTGGTAATATCCATCTGAACACAATTTTATTAAACTGTTGCATCCTACTGACAATTATACCGTTCTGTATTTTGCCTAATTTGACAAACATTGTATGCATAGGAAATAATCCATTTCCTGCCTCATTCACTCATGTACACGTTAATTATCTATCAATGTAATGTAGATGATGGGTTCAAATCTGAAAAAATTCTGATCTGTTCTAATAATTTACTGGTGTTCATTTTTCGCAGTTCAGTTCCACTATAACTACAACCCAAAGTTAATCCATAAAGACGACACATTATTACAACAAACTAAATCAAAAGTATTTTACCGATTCTAATTCCGGAAAGACACCACCTCCATTGTGCTATGTGTTTTAAGGCATTAATCTCAAATACAAATAAAATGTATAGAACAGACATGTAAACATCATGAACATATCATAGGGGACCATAAAGGAGGGGCAACTATTATCAATTTTGTACACATTTTATATATGTATTCATTCTATGTACATATGGTGAGACGCTACTAAACAATCAATCTGGCTGTCTGTCTGTCTGCGATTAGCTGTTCAATTAGCTTGTAATAACATTATGGTAAGTAGTAAGTATTTCTGTCTGAATGATGTCTTCACTTGATACCAAGCTTGGTTAATCCGTGTGATAAACTGATAAATTCGAAATGTCATTGTGTGTTATAATTACGGTAATATGGCATTAACGAAATATAGTATGCAGTCTCAATGAAATTTAGATTGAAATCAGCAGTATCAGAGGTTGAGAGATTCAATTATTAAATGGTGCCGTAATGTTCATTTATATTTTCCTTCTAACGCTTAAGGAACCTTTAAAGCACGGTGCCTTGCGTCTAACTTTACTTCATTTTAGATAAATTGCGACTTATTTTAACTCTCCCGTACGTTGTGTAATGTGACAAAAAGCTGCGTAAAAGATAAGTATCACACTGTACATGCTAAACATGAACAACGAAAGCTTAATAACCGAAATACCATATACCGTTGACACAGCTCAGTACACAGAGCGCGCCGAGAAATAGTCCAAGGCTGAGACAAGCGTACCGAGATAATGGCGAGACGCATGACGATTGATTAATTATCCCACTTGCTTGAAATTCTAAAACGCTATACACGACAGTCTCTACACACAGATAGTTAAGTAAGGGCGCTCCAGCAAAATTCATATTTGCCATCACGGTAATTATCAATAGTAATGTTATGCTTACACAGTGCAGTGTGAATGCCAACCATGAGGCTAATTAGACCTTAGAGCCATACATACGAGCGTATCTTAAGATTTGTTATACGATCTTGGAATATAAAAATATTCCAAGATGGTATAGGCCAAATCTTAAGATATTTTTTCCTCCAAGATTGTATAGAACACCGCCATCCATCAGATAACTGCCCCATGGAATCATCTCCCATTATCACGTGACAATAGACGGTTGCATGTGTGTAATGTGTGTAACCCTCATCAACATTAACATTAACCATTTTCACCTGATATGAATTCAACAGGACATTAGACTTGGTCAACATTCGTGTCAGCCATGCATATCATTGTCCCTTTCCTAGCGATCGTAGAGTATTGTTTGTAATACATTTATTTACCCGTCATTAAAATGAGATAAAGTTAATTGCAAACATTTGTTACTTCTGTAGTGTTTTGTTGCCCTTTAATCACCTTTCAAAGACGTGGTTTCGTTTCTTGCTAAATATGTAACCAAACCTGCTCCCCCTCTCTCAAATAAATACGCTAAATAGCTTCTTCCATTTGTATTAAAAACTCTGCACACTGTGAAATAGCCAATTCACGACTTTAATTTACTGAACACGAGAGGCAAAGATCAAGAATATAAGGTTTATTATAAACTAAAGAATTAGAAAAAGACATGTTTTCAATAAATGGATTTATTGAAGCAAACAAAATCCTCCATACTAATGTTTGTTATGGTACATTTTAATTCTGAAAAATCCGCATTACATCTAAGGTCACGGTCATCTCTAAAACCCATTCAGCTTGTTACATGACCTGTCTTGACGGTTGTACGGCACACCCAAGCAAATCTGCATACATTTTTAAAAAATGTATTAATTAATTATCTGAAGGGGAGTAAATATGACTGAGGTATCTTTGGATAGGGCACATACTCCTCACAAAACCATATATGTATATATAACATCGATAACGGAACAAATTAGTTATTACTTGACAAAAGATCCCTTTTTATACAACAAACTATTCATCTATTGCGAACATCATTTAATCGCTCATTTGACTCATTACAATTGTACAATTGATGATGACGTGCAATGATTTACATTGGATGTGATGTGAGAACTGGCGCCTATCAAACAGGGAAAAAAGAGGTACACCCGGACATCATAATCACCTCAACATTACAAGCTTAATACACTTTTCTTTTTTTGCTTTGACCAATACGAGCTTAGTATGTTTGACACATTGCAAGCAATACACTAACAATTTACTATAAGTTCGTTAACACAACATCAATCGTGTCACCCTGCTCATGACATCAAAGGATTGTCATCTCGTTAAACCTTAGGCCCCATCTGACTGTTATGTAACATCCTTTATCACATCCCATCCTGTCATCCTGTCACACCCTTCTTGCACATTCGGAATTGTACCGATGTTAAAACGAACACACGGCCATGGTAAGTAGATCAAATTTCTTTAGTTCCAATTCATTCAGTAAAAAATGGGAAAAATACATATTCCATATATTTATCGATGCGTTTTAAACAGTGAAGTACAACCTACTTGCAATATAAAGTTTTAGGAAAATGGACCAGCAGATTTTCCTAAAAACATTGTAACATATAATGATGAAGTGATGATTTCTTTTCCTTAGAATCTAAGTTTCGTGGTAAATTTAAAGTTAGTTTAGAGACTGTTAGATATAACAATGTTTTAAGATTTTTTCCTTTTTGTAAATTACCTAATCTTAATCTGATTGAAGATGAATACATGTTCTCCTTTTACTGTAAAGCCTACCTAGACTAAGTACTATTCTTGATAAATATTTGAAATATCCCATATCACTATACAGTTTTCTAAATCTGATGTCCTCAATCAATGTTAATGTTTAAATAATTTATGCCTTTTTTGTATCATGTAAGGAAAATGATAAAGCCTGATTTTTCAGTAAAGCTCATGCCATGCTTTCATCTATAAATGTATATTTTAGGTCAGTGGTATTACACTGAATCTAAGTGATTGTAAATGTACACGATTATATATTTAACGATAGCCACAATAATGTTTTTCTAAAAACTGTAAACCAGTTACAGTTAGTTATATAATGCAATTATTCTTTATTATTTATTTATTTATTGATTTATTTATTTATATTTATTATTCAATAATACAAAAATCACCATGAGAAATATTGACGCAGTAGACCTCAAACTATAGGGCACTTCAAACACAAAATCAAGCACAACAACAATTGAAATAATAATGACGTTTATAATTTTAAAAAATTGATCGTTTTTATTTTTGACTTGTCAGTTTTTCATTTCAAAACATATTGTAGCCTATAAAATAACCTAACACTCCACTCTATTGGGAAAAGAACACAACTAAAACCAGCGATTAAATATCGAAAAATGCTCCGGAATTACTCCCTACATACGCACAAATACCCATTCTATCGGAAACTTACAATGTCAAAAGATGTTATTATGTTTTAAATGAATCATCAACGAAAATCGACAAATCGCCTAAGTATTCCATCATAGCAACTCCTGAGTATGACGTCAAATCGCTAACGGAGGTTAAGCTACACTGAGTGGCCGCGGAAAACTGTTTCAAACAAATTTTACCTCACTTTGAACGGCAATATCTTGCTAAGCAGGTGACGCTTCAAAATAACATTTAGTATCTTGTTTACTTGAAAGTATTGTCTGTATGAATAAACGAATTAACATCGAACAAAACAGAGAGGTTTTAGTATCTTTAAGAGTTGGAGATCTGTAGCTGCAAATCTTCGTGACTTACACTTAAGATCCTAACCTCCAAACAGTTTGATGACCAGAGCTATACACATATTAAACTGAAAATAATGAAATTGTTTGCGGGAATTATTGTATATCTGTCTTGAATGAACTGTTGTGATAAATTACGAGTTTGAACGATATTTCGAAATTTGATTTGATCTTTTGTTATTGTTATTATTACACCACATCAATATACAATATAAAGCCACAAAAGCCAAAACATTTGATATTAAAAGGGATGTTAGACAAAGGAACATATGTTATTCTGGAAAGGGTTATTGAAGGTAAGAGATTTAAATGTCATTCTCAAGATGTTAAATATGATCTGCTTAATAGCGCACAAATACTTTAACATTTCTGAGGTCAGAATACTTAACAACGTCTGGCTGTGAAATTTGGAGATAAACACAATTCGATGATCATGAAAGAATTCATATTATAGCTTGCAAGAGATGTATGTTAAAACCTCTTGTTATAATGTTCTTGGTAAATGTGACAGTTTTACACTGTTTGTCCGTCCTGGTAAAGGGTTGTCAGCCATTGACGTGTGTAATAGTGAAACTTTGCATACATAATTGTTGTCTGAGTTTATCCTATCAATATCGAGTTCACATTTCTCTCCTAACTTTGCATACATACTTGTTCTCTGAGTTTATCCTATCAATATCAATTGCATACGTATGTGTACTCGGAGGTTGTCATAGCAATAGTAAATATACAGTTCACTTCAAACTTTGCACACATAATTGAACTCTGATTTTGTCCTATCGAGTTCACATTCCTCTCCTAAATTTACATATGTAATTCTAACCTGAATTTCTAGAATCGGGACAAAAAACTCAATGTGAAACAGCCAAAACACAACATTAAATTTACTAATCAATATCAAGGGAGGTAACAATGCGACAAAAATATTTATATAAACTAAAGAATAAAAGATAGACATGTTTCATTGAATCAATTCATTTATGTATTTTTTTATGAGTTGTACGCTTGGCACACTTAAACAAATCCGCATACATGGTTGTGTATGCATAGGCTATTGACCAATAATAATTAAAAAAAGTATCTAAAGGTCATCATATATGCATGTAGTAACTTTTGACAGGGTACATACTCCTCACAAAACCATATATGTATATACAACATGAATAAAAGAGCAAATTAGTTTTTTCATGACCAAAGATTTGGCAGGATCACCCCTTTCTTATACAACAAACTGCAAACAATGTAAAAACAATAAAGTATGCCATATCTATATAAAGAGTAGAATTGGCACATTGCAATTGTACAATTGATGATGACATGAAATTATATACATTGGATGAGATGTGGGAAACTGATGCCTAACAAATAGGGGAAAAAGAGGTACGCCCGGACATCATGAAATCACCTCAACATTACAGGCTTTATACAAATTAAATCATTTTCAGTGGGCGGGGTCATTCAGGGGGTTCGACCACGTCTACATGCCCATAAGTCCATAATATTAACTCATTAAGGCCGAGAGTCGCACATATGCGACAAATTAATTAGCTCCTCACAGCATATGTGCGTCAGCTAAATCTGGGCCGTGCTCAAGAGAGGTTTCAAAGTAATCGCTCAGTTAACGATTGCTTTGAAACCTCTCTTGAACCTGATTGCTCAATGTAGCGCTACGTAGCAAGGCGAGCAAACTTCGAGGAATTTGCACTGTGTCGTTCAAGAGAGAAGAAGCGCTCATTGAGCGCTACATTGAGCGATCAATGAGCGCTACGAAGCCCTTCATTTTGTTGAACGGCCGGCAGCTCTCAATCAGCAAAAGCCTCACATATGTGTTGGCTGAAATCATCCCTTATTCAGCGAGTTTTATTGCAGAAAACCTGTTCTTTTAACGATCGTAGCGATGTCAGTGAGCACTTTTTTGCAGTCATAGATGTAGTGTAGATCTCTAAATGTATTTGTTACATGTATGTTTTGAAATCGTTTACTTCACGTATCTATTACATAGACTAAACATGCAAGTGAGCATAACGGAATAACTTAATCATTACCCGTAAACCATATAATATATTTCAATTGTATTTTGAGTTCAGTGGATGAAGTGTCAGCTTGTGTATCTCATATAACAGTACATCCGGTGTAATTAGTGATTTATTTTGATTCATTGGCAATAAATGCAAGATGCTGGATTGATACTTACGTGAATACGCATTCAATTAGAGTATAGAAATAACATATTTGACCTTGAAATAAAAGTCTAAGGTTTAAATCAGACGGAGACCATACCTAATTAAAGGACAAGTGAGGGGTGCGAGGCCGATGTAAAACAAGCATAATATTGGACAACCTTCTTCGTAAAGTCACGCCCCTGTCTGTAGTGTTTTATGCAATCATATTTGAGCATCTAATGTCAATGATGTCTTGCCCATTTACTTCAAATACGATGTTTGTTGAGCGATGACAAAGAATTTTATATATTTCAAATATATTCAAGTATATAAACATCATTTATCTGTTACATTAGTACTCCTTTTCATTATTTCTCTTTCCTGCTGGCGATCATGGCAAATCACGTGTACCTTACAGTAAGAAGGGGTTGAAAAGAACATTCAGTTTGCTTTGTTATTCAGTCAGCTTGTTTGTTCTCAATTTTCAGTTTGAGATATCTCGGAAATACTCTGAATAGCCAACAGAAAAATAACGAATTAACTTGCCTAATTGTCTATTCCTGCCAAATTGTGCGATTATATGATAAGTTAATGTAACATACTCTGCATCAACAACAAACAAACTGTGTATCTCTATTCAAGGTGGCATTTTACCACGTGTGCTTCGCAAGTTTAGGCCACGCCCCGTAATGTGTCAATCTTTATTACAAGTATCTCACGACTGGTCATCATGTATAGGAACAAGACACTTTTGGACAATCGAGTCATGTAATGTTCATGATTCAAGTCATGTCAATAATACTTATTTCCCTAAATTCCCTAATTGTAAAATGGAATTTTAACACTGAAGTAAAAGTATTTTTGTCTCATCTAGTACATACAAATTATCCCAATTTTAAATACATTTTACTAAACTAAGTGGCAAACAGTTACTAGTGATACAGACCAAGCATACATATAAATTCAGGTAAAGACATTCACCTTTGCACATTGATTAAATAGATTTCTTACAGGATTTTAAGTTTCGCAAACTTATCTTTTCACAGCATTGTATATATCATTATTTGTTCATCTGTAAGATCTGACAATATATAAAAAAACAAGCAGCAAAGAAATTCAATATCTGATATCTTAATGTTACATAATTTCCCATTTCCTGTCTACGTTTGATCGTTATGCAAGACACAAAAAACAATCAGTCATGCTCTCGCTAAATCAGAGGTGATGAAGTCTAATTGGTCTCGCTGCAGCCAGGTGCTAGTGAACCTGGCTGCCTAGGCGTTGAGCTGTTAATTACCTGTTGACGTTAATGAGTTAAGCATGGTAAGGTTATGACTATCTGGTACATTTGCGAACATCAAGTTGTCAAGCCTCAGTTAGGATTTGTATCCCAGTCTATGAACCTGTTCAAGCATTTTGGTATATCAAGTCCAACTTTAAGGATGCCACACATACGTCCACGTTGTGATGTAAGTTTTAGTTAAAAAACATCTTAAATAAATAGAGCATATCCACCAGAGAAACATTTACATGTCACCCACACACGACCACTACTAAAAGAAGAACAAGAAGAACAGCTATGTGTAATGTCATCTTCGAGAGTTGGGGAAAGCTGGTAATAATCACTGGGATAGGAACATGATATCTAACTGCTATGGGTGTGGATAGATCATCATATCCCACACCATTTCAGATCCTCAACACTCGTGCACACATAACCGCCACGTTCGGCAAACATATTCTTGGTTCTAAGGTTCTCGATAGATCAGCATCTTGCCCCACTACGTCACATCCTCCACATATTACCAACACATACAACACATAAAATAACAGTTCATCTTCATCTGCTCCTCAGAGTAATGTCTGTCACTCATTGTCTATCAAGAGTTGGGGAAAGCCCAATGTTTTCATAGGGATAAAAAGTGATATCTCACTACTACAGATGTGGATATCTCTCCCACCACATCACATCCTCCACACTTGCCTCCAAGCTACTTCTGGATCATGAGATTTCGTTCCATACTTCTTCCATTTTACCTGGAAAAGAAGTTAATTTAACATTAATAACGTTCATTGTTCAGATGTAAATAAATACGGGTCATTTAGTAAAGTCTTGATTTATTTCACGAATTTACAAATGTCACTACCTGAAACAAACTAATATTTGACAACCGCAATTAAGTATTCTATTTATATTAACATTTTAAAAACAACATACAGTCAAATGTTTTCATTTTAAAAGTAGTTTTATTCATTCACATAGAAGAAAATATATATGTTATATATGGATACTCACCTTTGTAGTGTTAAATCGAAATTGAACTCACTTGCAGTTACATTTTGCGACAACAATGTATATGTATATCGATGAAATGTCAATAAATAATGTCACCAATAGTAAAACACCCTTTTCTCTTCGGAAAATCAAGTTAAAAATGAGTGGTACGTTTGTTTTTTCAACATTATATTGCAATTTTAACAATTTTAACTAATCTTTAATATCTAAAATATGTGTGTCACTGAAAATTCATGTTGACTATTCGAAAAACAATGATAAATATGGTTTTCTTAAAAGTGCTTAATTTAATTTTGTTTCTCACAATAGAGTCATTGATTTTCAAAATGTAAAATTGTTATACATAGCTGTTTGTGATTAAAATGTACCTGAAAATATTCCAAGTTGATTCATTGATAAAACGGGCTTCAGTATACCAAATCGGTTAAAAATAGCGTGATTTGCTGACGACAGTGTGTCATTCCGGACAATAGTCATTGTCTGAAAGAGATTTGACAAAAGTTGGGACAATTTGATACAGATATTTCGAGAAGCAGTTGAAAGATTTATCTTTTTAATACAAGGAGACATGGTCATCAGCATCCTCCATCATTTCGTTGATTTGAAATATTGCGGATTTAACTTTAACTGATTTTCTTGCCTTAAACTATTCCAGTTTTCTTCTCGACCTCTGCACCTATGACATATTCCTTGAAGAGAACATCCATATAATATTGTATCTATGTTTTGGAAAGTCTCCATAGTTCTCATCATTCAGAGAGACATATTCTTCAGGAGTGTTGACACTCATCAGGCAATATATTTTCACAGCTTTGCCATTGAACTGCTGATCTAATGGGAATATCTGATACTCGCCATCTTTTGCCTCTGTATTGTCCAATTGTACGTCTAAACATGTATTGGGTGAATCTGAGGTTGACTACAGTTTTGTTGGTGGGTTTTGAGCTGATGTCAGGGTCATGTCAGGTGTTGTAGACGGTTAAACTTGCTGATGTGAGTGGCATTCGTTTTTTCGTTGAGCTGTCCATAAACTTTTCGCTTTTCGACTTCTACTCCAGAACCCTTATTTCTAGAGAGCTGAAAAGTTGTGTGCAGACTACTGTGTGCTGTTGGCGTTGGCGTTGGCTAGGGTCAGATCGAGCTGTATCACATCCTGTTAGTTCCTTACATTCTACCTGATGAAGGAGTGAGCATTTACTCCGAAACGTCGTGTATTTTCTTATTAAAGAAGTTGTTATCCAGTAAATATTCCTGCTCTTATGTATACCACTTCTACATTCCCTTCAAAGACCCTATTTGATATATGTTTCTATTACGTGTATGTAATGCACAGAATTCCAAGAATGTTCTAATACTGAAATGTAAGATTATGAATAATGATATATCTTTAGAAAGGTTTCGAGAAACAAAATCTGTTTGTAAAATATGAAGTAAATTATCAACTCTAGTTTAAATACAGTCATTTTAGCCATGCTCGCAGACAGAGCAGCAATATTCAAGACACTTTTTCAACACTTTCTTCACAAGTTGTGACATCAGTGTTTCAGGACATACATTATCCTCAGTTGACCAATTTTCTCCTACAAGCTTGTCTATGCTTAAGAAATAGTTTTCACATTACAGACCTCTCTAGTGGTGGTGTTTCAATACTTACAAAACACAATCCAACATTGAATTGACGAATTAATTGTTATCACCAGATCATGAATATTACTTTTGCTTCCTTTGTGTTGTTGTTTCATAATTTGGTTCTTGACCAGAAGGGAAATTCTATTTTCAAACAGACGTTTCTGCAATGTGCCCAGTACTGCATCCATCAACACAGATGCAGAGTTGTGTTTTACCATGCGAAGATGAGAGAGTGTTTGCCACATGCGGCCGTTCTCAGCAGGAATGAGACCACACTCTTGAAACGATCTGGTTATAAGTGCTACAGGAGTGATTTGATTTGTAAGTTTGTGTTTTAACAAGTGTTGTAATGATTTTTAGAATAAAACCATTCTTTGATATATTTGATAAAATCACACAAGCAAAATATTGCATATAACACATTTGTGCAGTATCTGATTGCTTATGTGGGAGCGGGAGGGTTTGGGGGTTACAACTTGGGAGAGGATAAAATATGGGAATTCGTTTCAAAGACAATGTTTGCAAGGCAAAACTGATACTGCAAAAGTAAAACTATGTCAATTATGACACACCTATGATTTGTATTACATGATTCATAATTGAAATAAAACATCCCTCCCACTACTGTACTTCCTCGTCCAATTGACATTAGGACAATTTGAAAATATCAGTTTATACTGCTGCAAAATGTATAGGCAATTACTTATCATGTTACCAAATTCACTACTGACAGTCCTAGCAAAATAAACCAAACACACACATATACATATATATATATTCTTAAAACATTGACATACTGAAGATTAACTTTCATATTATAAGTTCATTTCCGACCGGTTTCACAGCATATTTTTCTTTAGGGAAACTTATAAATTAAACTTATACACTATGTTGTGATACCGGTCGGAAATGAACTTATAATATGAAAGTTAATCTTCAGTATGTCATTTTTTTAAAGAATATCTAAAACATAAACCATGAACTTTTAACTTTACATCTCTCTCTATATACATACGAGTTTTAAAGCCATTATTTAAATTGTTTCTTTTCCTAAGATCCACATAATACATGCTCGGACTTACAAATGGACAATCCAGAGGCGAAAGATGGCGAGTATAAGATATCCCCCCTTGCTCAGCAATTCCATGGCAAAGCTGTGAAAATATTTTGCCTGATGAGTGTCAACCCTCCTGAGGAATACGTCTCCCTGAATGAGGGGAACTATGCAGACTATCCCAACGTAATATCCAAATATGGTGGATGTGTTTTCACAGGAAAACATGCCACCGGTGCAGATGTCGAGAAACAAACTGGAAAAGTTCAATTCAAGAAAATCAGAATTCTTCCAGATGTAAGTAAAATAAGCAATATTTTAGTTTTGTTACTTGCCTTGTCACCATTGACAATGATAAATATATTCCTTTTCGTTTAGATTCAAAACAGAAATGCTTTTACCATGTCAGTATATACAAGGTGCAAAAGGAAACTGTCCATCTAAAAAGGTCCCTTTAGATCTTTAAGGACTATTGTTTAATCAGACAATATGCAATATGCCATGACTGTCAAATGCACAATGTAATCCAGAAGGTGTCTTTCAACAGGAAATTACCATGGACTTCAATTGTGACGGACTGTTGCAGCTCTTAGAAAACCTTCCACAAACCGGTAGCAGACAGCACATCACAGTTACCACTTACTCAGACTCACGTTAGGCCCCCATTCCACGTAACGGCGACCTATATGCGACAGTGTGCGATCGCTGCGATCAATCCAGTTGCAGCTGTCCCAGACATTCGACAATTTTCAACAATTTTTAATTTCTGGTTCCACCAAGCCTGGTGTACGATCTCAATGCACCCATAGGTGAGATTGATAATATCGGTCCCATTGATCCCAAGTCAGTCTCAACACAATTTTTATGCACGACCGTACCGACGCAAAGTAAAAAATTGCAATCATGTCATTCTGAGACTCACTAGCATACAGCCTTGATACGATGGAAAAGGAAATGCCCTTGGTTGTTACTTTGCTTTGTGACAAGAACAACAAGAACTGCAGAATGTCGGAGACTGCACCTTAGTTGTCCAAAAAGTAGAAGGTATAAGTGAAGTTTAAATTGGAAGCATTTGTTTAAGGATAATACATGAGGAAGGCAGTCAAACTCGTTGAAAACATTTGGGAAAGAATGAGACGCCACTTCTTCAGATCTTCTTTGGATCGTTGAAAGTCTAAAAGCCTGTATGTAAGTATGATCTATTACTAACAGGGTAATCCGGACATCATTTCAGCGCTATATACCAATATCGTCTGCAAAGGTATGGTGGATGCCTACAGATACGACAGATCATGACGTCCACTACAAGAAGAGTGTAAGCAAATAGCGAAACAGTTTGATGAACGATGGCAACTACCTCATGCCCATGGTGCTCAACACATAAAACATCCGCACACCTGGACAAAGTGGAAACAACTACTGATGTGTCTGTCACAAGTGTACCACGCCTAGTTCATGAACCCATTGAACCAGCTGACCGTAATTCAGATGTTGAACCTAGGAAGCTGCCCTACTCCTTGTTGGTCCCTGACGCCTTTGCCTTGAGATTAATCTTCAAAAAGAATATGGCCTTGTAAGAACTGATCTACAACTGCAGTATATCAAGGAGAAGACGTGTGGTAGAGAATATCAATATAAATCGGTCGGTGCAGGCATCACATCAGACATCCTCTTCAATGGTGGAGGAACTTCATATTCAAGGTTGAATCCAGATACTGATGGCTGCCAACATGTCTACAGAGAACGTGGCCAACACAGTGCTCAGGCCTGGGGTGGAATAACAGCTAGGGCAATCTCACTTGTCTTCCTTATGGCCCTGGTCGTATTGTGCAGCAGGAAAATGTTAGAGCACACATCGCATGCTTTGTACAAATGTTTATGCAGCAGAATAATGTCGACTTTCTGCGATGGCTGCGAATTCGTCTGATATATCTCCAATTGAGTGTATATTGAATGAAACAGAGCAGAGATTATGTCGCCAGCTGTACCCTCCAGGGACGTTGTAGGAGCTGACAGTAACAGTCATCAGGATTTGGAAATTCCTTACGTCCCTACCTGACAGGTGTCATTGTAACTCAACGATTCAGGCAAATGGCAAACATATACTGAGGTCGGACATTCCTCTTTGACCCCTTGTGTCTTGTCAGTGTGTTTGTCCGAGATAAAATCATGTGACATAAAATAACCAAATTTAGTGTGATGTTTTGATGCTTTAGACAGCGCATGGTTATTTTTCTCATGTTATTGCCCATTATTTTAACTCTCTTCATTGTATCTCTAAAAGGGACACCTTTACTCAGAATAAGTTCGATAGGGGTCAGACTTGAGGGTGGTAGAAAGTACTTTGTTGTATTTTGAAAATAAAAAGCTGGTGATAACATTGTTCCATATTTTTGGACTGTTCATGGAACTTTCAAAGGAGTCAGATTTTCTCAAGCACTTTCAGATATAGTACAACCAAATTTGGTGTGTCTCTTGAGGACATGCATGCACTGTTAGAGTTCGACAACAGAACCATGCTTTTGTTTTAACAGTTATTGCCTTTGTTTTTGTTCTACTTATTGTGGTTTCGAGGGGACAACTCACCCCAAATTTGAAAGATTTATACCTGTATGAAGTTTGCAAATGAAAAGCTCTATTTTACAATTAGGAGAAGGTTGCCACGAGAACCAGAATGATAGAGAAAGTTGAAATGCCTAGCCTAACCCACGGACACCAGAGATCCAGTGTTTTATGTCTCCATCCGGATTCAAAACCAAGTCTCTGACGTGAGAGACCAGCACGCTAAAAACTACAGCATATGAACAACCCCCTTGCTTCTCGAAATATATGATTCAAATTGGCCCAACTTAAAATCTAATTATCTTATCTCTTTCAGACAATGACAATTGTACGGAATGACACTCGCTTCTGCATAACAAAGAGAGAAAATGCTTGTATGTATGGAAGATCAGAAGACTGTTACAGTGACTATTGCGAAGCCAAAGGTAAATTTTCTGCGGATACAAGTGGTACTGGGATGAAGTTAAGTCAAAAGGTTTGTAACCAATACACTTTAAATCATAGTTTAAATGGGAAAGGCTTATGATCATGTACCATAACTTATGATTGTCAAAATACTTAATGGGGATTAAAATATCAGTTTTTTCCATGTAATACCATTTATAGATTCATGAAATATATCAAGATTATGTAAAGTGACCTTTATCTAATTGTATATGTATATGGATGATATTCAAATATATTTTAATCCAGTTCCAGTAATATTAACTTCTTTAACAGCTAAAATGGAAGAAGTATGGATTCAAACCTCATGATCCAAAAGTTAAAAGATACAAAAATGGTTTGGACGTAGATGTTTATTGTGGAGGCAGGTGTGGAGGATGTGATGTGGTGGGGGAGATGCTGCTCTATCCACATCCATAGCAGTGTCAGTGTGTGGGTGACATGTGGAGGCAAGTGTGGAGGATGTGACGTGGTGGGGGAGATGCTGCTCTATCCACATCCATAGCAGTGTTCTTATATTGGTGATATGTGGATGTATTATACAGCAGGGCTGCTATAAGTGTTTGTGCAGCTTCCGTCGCCGCCACGTTTGCTTTGGCAATAAGGCTTAAGAACTTGCGTATGACTGTATATGTTTTATGTAGAGGTAGATGTGGAGGATGTGACGAGGTGGGGGAGATGCTGCTCTATCCACATCCATAGCAGTGTTCTCATATTGGTGATATGTGGATGTATTATACAGCAGGGCTGCCATACGTTTTTGTGCAGCTTCCGTCGCCGCCACGTTTGCTTTGGCAATAAAGCTTAAGAACTTGCGTATGACTGTATATGTATAATGTAGAGGTAGATGTGGAGGATGTGACGTGGTGGGGGAGATGCTGCTCTATCCACATTCATAGCAGTGCTCTTATGTTGGTGATATGTGGATTTATTATATACCCATGTAAACTTAGGTAAGTAATACAGGCGTGCAATATGGTTCCCATGGGCGATTTCCATATTGCACGATGAATTCTGTGCATACGTATTGCAAGGCTGATGGTTCTACCCTCTCTAAACTTCGGCAGTTCTTGGAACTTTCCGTATGCAACAATGTTTTTCCAATTCGATATTCGTAATTTATGCTTTCATCACACTGGTAATAATGTTTCAAATAATTAAACTATGAACTTGGATTAAGACAATTTTGACAACAGGAAAATATACACTCACACAATCATTAATAAGGCAAGAAGGGCCATGCTAAGGGAATCGGGAAGCATTTCCGATGGCGTCCCTAGTGATGCTGCGTCATTGAGATGTCACAACCAATTTTGACTGTGACGTCACAACCAATTTTGACTCTGACGTCACAACCAATTTTGACTGTGACGTCATGTCCATGGTTACGTCATTCGAAAGAAGCACGACGGACTGAATCCTGGATGTTATTTCTGATTTTGATTTCTTTGGAATTTATATATTTCAAGCAGATTCTATGTTTTCATTATGTTAACTCAATTGAACAAATATCACATAAAAGCTTTACTGCACTGATCAATGAGAAAATAAAGCTATAAGTTAGGTATGAAACCATTAGTCGAGCTGGTCGATCAACCGGTGTATCCTTGCACAGTACGCCGTCACAGTAAATTTGATCAACTGATATTTTAAAACAATTTGTCTAAACAACTCGAAGCTGTCATGGAAGCAGAAGAACAACTCGTTCTTCGAATTCGTTGTTCCTCCGCTTCCATAACATCTCGTTCAATACAAACGATCCACAAGTATGATGTTCTATATATGTATTATATGTCATACTTTATTGTTGTTAAACATTGTGTGCAATACATGAACAGTTTGTTGTATAATAAGGGACGGTTCTGCCAAATTTGTTACATCTTTTGTCATGTAATAACCAAGTTGCTCTGTCATCAATGTTGTATATAAATATATGGTTTTGTGAGGATCGTGTATCCTATCCAAAGATACTACATGCATATTTATTACCCTTTAGATACATTTGTTGAATTCTGATTGGTCATTACCCGATGCATACGAAACCATGCATGCGAGTTTGCTTGGATGTAGCAACCATACAGCCCGTCAAGACAGATCATGCAACAAGCTAAATTGGTTTTAGAGATGACTTTGACATTAGATGGAATTCGTAAATAACAGTTGCTTGACTCGGAATTTCAGAATCAAAATTACAATAACAAACATCTTATATTGTTTAGTTTATAGTAAACTTAAAAAACAATTTTTTTAGTTGCAGAGTTACCTCCCTTTCTGCTGTTTCACCTTCTGCAGAGTTTTTATCTCTACCTGTGATAGCTAAAAAGCCTTTATATTTGTTTCCGTAATGAGTCGAATAAGTATTGGATCTTGAGGTAATACATTCATTACACATACTTTGATAAGTGTACAATACTGTACAACCTTGTATATTCCGTATTTCATTCAGTTGCGGTAACTTTGAGTAATTTTGTAGTTACAAACCATTTAACGTAACAAACACAACTTTAGCATTAGTTTGTAACATAGATAGCGGCTTTCCTTGTCAGTTAGACAGTTCTCTCCCAGTTGGAACACTGTTTGAGTTGGGACACTTAAAAAGATTGGATGTGACACTTTGGATTGTGAAAATAACAGTTTTAAGTGTACTTTTATTTTCTGCTGATCTCTTATATTCTTACCATTGTGGCGAGACGTTCTGCTTTTCTAGCATTCTAATTTTCACAATCCGGTGAATTTTTTTTTTATGGATATTCCAATGTATCCTGAACTTTGTAACTCTTGTGTTTTGAGCCAATTGACTTGTGTGTTGTGTATTCATAGATGTGGTACAAACTCCGTTGTTTCGTTACTTGAATCTTAATTCTGTAATAAACAATGTTCTATCAGCTTACTCTCTCGTCCTAGCACTTTGTCTTGTTTTAACTCATTAAACAAAGTGGTTGAACCTGGGTTACGTTTTCTAAGACACAGGAAGTTGTGTCATCTCATAACGAGGCAGTGATAGGCTTTGTATTCCCAACAACGAGAGCATAGGCAGTGATAGGCTCTGTATTCCCAACAACGAGATCATAGGCAGTGATAGGCTTTGTATTCCCAACAACGAGAGCATAGGCAGTGATAGGCTTTGTATTCCCAACAACGAGAGCATAGGCAGTGATAGGCTTTGTATTCCCAACAACGAGAGCATAGGCAGTAATAGGCTTTGTATTCCCAACAACGAGAGCATAGGCAGTGATAGGCTTTGTATTCCCAACAACGAGAGCATAGGCATGAATACCTCGCTCCGTTTCACAGTGTAAAGCTATCACACCTTGTAAACGTCTTGTTTATGACACTGCTGTTTGTTTATGACACAATAATGTAAGTGAAACAAAAGCATTGGGTTAAGTAGGACGAATGTATTCATCATTTTAGTGTGTTCATTGTAATCAAACATTAGTAATCAAGACAACTATAACAAAAACGCTGATCTCAAGGAGGCAGTGAGTGAACGCACGTGACTTGTCACTTTCAATCAACAATGGTATAATAATAGTATAGTATATTTATAATGCGCACATATCCATAGCACTACACCATTATAACCCTGAAGGAATCGTACTTTCGGTGCCGCCTATGAAGCGCTCCGTGCGACCGTATAGGTCCATACATTCCCATTTCCAGGTACCCATTTGTACAGCCTAGTGAACTGAGTGCAATGTGGATGAAGTGCCTTGCCCAAGGACATAACAGTGTATGTTCACAAGTGTTTGGTGTCTTCATCGGAATTCGAACCCAGGCCTTTGGCGTGAGAGGCTGACATGCTAACCACTACACCACTGTGCTATAAGTGTGATCTCAAGGAGGCAGTGAACGCACGTGACTTGTCACTTGCAATCAACAATGATATCAAATGCGTGTCTGGATCGTCCAATCACAATCACCAATAACATGTGCCCGACAGCATACTCAAATATAGTGTCTCAACTGACCAGGCGTGAGTGAGATGTAATTGGTATTTTTTTATGATAAATGTTTCCTTTGATTACAATTGCCACAACAAAGACGTTAGGTATTCAACAAAGAAAGGTATCTTCTATTGGTATCCACATACAATTCAAATTCCTCTTCACTGAACATTTTGCATGGAACAAGCTAAGGAATGTCAGTGTAGTATATATGACTGCAAAATTTTATACTTAATGACTAAAACAACACCAGCAAACAAGCGGACAGCACGAGCAGACTGTCAAATCAACAATAACCCAAATCTCTTTCCAGGTTTAAACAATCTGGTGTTGTTTCTGAATTAAAGGTATAAAAATGATTGTGTTGTTATCTATTTTAAGACATTTACTCGTGTAACTGTGAAAATACAGTCACAGGATAGATAGTTCAGAATGCGAAAGCAACTCACACATTATTCTAGTTGGACTTTGTCGTCTACCGCTAGGAGAACCCCCATAAAGACCGACCCTGTATTATGACACTGGTCGTGACACATCATCAGTAATGATACAACTTGGCGTCACTGGCTGCAAATAGGTTAATATATTCATTTTAATTGTACTGTCTGGGTAGATTTGTATTCACTTCTGTTGGGTTAGTGAAACCGATGTATCATGATATTACACTTTATTACGCATTCAAGACACATGCATTACGTAATTTAGCAAGGAGTTCGAAATAATAAATTGTCAGATAATTCATCTGCCCCTGTTCCTGTCACTACCAAATAACAGACTCGCACATTCAAGACACATGCATTACGTAATTTAGCAAGGAGTTCGAAATAATAAATTGTCAGATAATTCATCTGCCCCTGTTCCTGTCATTACCACATAACAGACTCGCACATTCAAGACACATGCATTACGTAATTTAAATAATCGAAATAATAAATTGTCAGATAATTCATCTGTCCCTCTTCCTGTCACTATCACATAACAGACTCGCACATTCAGGACACTGAATATAGTTTATTCAATAATATCAACCCAAAAGATTACACTGTAAGAAATCAGTCGAAAGCATTTGATAAAATTATACGAGAATAAATGATATATATTTGTCTTATTTATAGTAATGGGGAAAATAAACTTAAACTAATTCAATATTTGTCATATCCGTCCTGAATGAAATGTTGTCATAAATTACGGAATTTAGCAAGGAGTTTGAAACAATGAATCATAAGATAATTCATGGTTCCGAGAACAGATTTGATCTCTAGTAAGGTGATCAATACGCCTCATCTCCACCATGTGATCTGGTTTGTTTTGAGGATGTCAGCTGATCATGTAGAACTGGATGATGCATGATTGTTCTTCGATTTTCACAAAGTGACAGAGAAATTAAGACAGCTTTACCTTAATCAACTTTTCCTATCATACTGTCTGATCTGATTCCCCCGACTATCCTTGCTTTTAAAAATGACCAAACGTTTTCATGTTTCATTCATCATTGATTCTTGTGACACATGTACATGATGATGAACATCTCTAATGGCAAACTGCCATATATAAAGTGGAAGATATACCAATGTATTTTCTGTTTCTGTGTATCTGACAAAAATAGTTAAAGTATTTCTAGACAATATTGGGTTAATTTCAACAGATTACAACATAAACCAGAGATGGACCATTTCTTTTATTTTCACAGTTGACCACGCAGCAACACAATCTTCGTTGTCCATCTTATCATGACGTCACTACAGAGTTGTTTGGCTCAGACAGTTCTTTTCATTGGTTGATGTATGTTTTCGAATCCAAACATTTTGATTCAAGAAACCTTTTGATATTTAGAAAGTAACGTGACCATTAATCCATTTCCTTTTGAGTTCTTGAGCATAACCAATTTAATCGTATTTCTTGAACAATTCCTGTTTTTCTTATATTTTGCTCTAATTTTCCTTGGAGAATACACTTTGACAGCAACAGGCGCAACAGCTTAAAGAAACACCTTTATTCTCCATTCACTACAACCTCTATTTACAACAGTTATCAGAATAGAACAGACATTGCTGTCAAATAAAACATGTAATGTGGTTTTGCATTCTAATCAGCTCTGAGCTTTTGATAAATTGAATGGCTTGTATTCTACATTATTTTGGATTAAGATATGCTTGGCATTACTTAAGTGATTTGATGCACTCGAATAATCATCACATACCCCTCCAGCCCCCTCCCTCTCTCCCCCATTTTTAAGAAGCATAGACACACAAGTGACAACTCTCCACATGTCAGCCCCACATTGACACTGATAGAGTAACACCCCATCCTAACATCACGTAAAACTCTCTCAAGTACAAAGTCACATTCACCAGATCTGTGAAACACACTGAAACAGAAACAGATATAGACAAAAAAAAACACCGAAACCTACAAAGCCCAATGAAACTGAAAAAGATATAGACAGAGAAACATCAAAACCTACAAAACCCACTGAAACTGAACAGATATAGACAGAGAAACACCAAACCGTACCCTTTTCCAAACTCACTTCCACATCCTCCTGTAGAAAATCACATTCGCCACGACTCTGTGACGCCATACACTTAACCTCCCCCATCCCTCCCCCATGTAACATATACATTCATACCATGATGGTACCAAGTTACTTTTGGATCATGAGATTTCCTCCCATACTTCTCCCATTTTAGCTGGAAAAAAGTTAATTTAACGTTCATACATAGGACAAAAAGTGCTGGAAATCATTTGCCGGATCCGTCTGGATTCTCCCAAATACTGGCAGTTCTTGTAGAATCGGGAAGAATCCTGAAGAATCCGGCAAATGGATTCAACCACTTTTGTCCTGTGATAATGTTCATCATTCACATGCAAATAAATATAGGTCATTTAACAGAGTCTTCATTCATTTTTCGAATTTACAAATGACACTATCTTAAATAAACTTATATTAAACATTATCAATTATGTATTCTCTCTATAATAACATTTCTTAATAAAAGTAAAACTGTTTCATCATTTATGCGTTAACGGTAAATGCATTAAGAAAATAATTCGACTGAAATAAGTCGATATTTAAAGCAGGAGAATGTTTTACAAAAATAAATATGTTGTGAATGTTTATTTACAGAACCATCTAGTCAAGTGAAGATGCCTAAGACATTGAAAAATGCAAGTTGTGTCGTTATTTCAAACGCGAAGTGATACACATCATACAGCGAGTGACGTTCGTTATTGTCTGTCACATACCTCTCGCCTCAACAAGAACTACTATGCTACATATCAAGAATAAATCAAGTTCAAAGTGTTAAGGAATGTTGAATATGCTATTAACACCACACAAGGTCAACAGTCACTGACTGTAACATCACAACATTGGCGTTCACCGTAAGACGTGGAAAGCAAGGGAGGTAATCACTTATAATTTCATTTCAAAGGGAGACAATCATGAACAGTAATTCCGGCCACACGTTAGTCACTGCAGTGAAAATATGAGTTATATTTTCACTGCAGTGAAAATATGCCTTTCTACTGCTTTTGTGCAAATATGGATTATATTTTCATCGTATAATCACATATTTCATTGCTAGTTATATAATAGATATGTTATATTTTCACTTGTCGCAGTGATAAATCAGATATAATCTCACCTTCTAAGTGCTGAGTTATGACCACATACCAACATTGGCTTATGACTATCAAAAGCTTTCGAAAGTGACCATAAAGATTATTTTAAATTTGTTACACACCTTTTGGTTTAATTTCATCCCAGTTCCGTCTGTACTTCCAGAAAATGTACCTATGGCTCCGCAAGATGGACTGAAGCAGTCTTCTGATCTTCCATACATACAAGCATTTTCTCTCTTTGTTACGCAGAAGCGAGTGTCATTTCGTACAATAGTCATTGTCTGAAAGGGATGTTACAATTCAATTTGAAACTTGCTAATGACGAAAGTTGGGGCAATTTGATTCAGATGTTTGGAGAAAGAATTGGGAGATTGTTCTGACATGGTCATCATCATGCTCCATAATGTTGATTTGAAACATTGCTTATTTAACTTAAATCTGGTGAAATCTTGTATTAGACTCTTCGAGTTTTATTCTCGACATCTGCACCGCTGACATATTTTCCTTGATACATACACTCCAAAAATATAACCCTGTTCTTCTTCATGGCAGGAGATAACATTCAGCACAATATTTCAACTACCAACATAACCAAATCATTCTATTTACAATCTGAACTAACAGAAACGTTTTAAATTATTGTCAACAGTGTCACACAAAGTAAAAAGACATAATTAATTTTATAAATGTTTTTTTAACTTACATCTGGTACAACTCTGATTTTCTTGTATTGAACCTTTCCAGTTTTCTTCTTGACATCTGCACCGCTGACATATTTTCCTTGAACATTACATCCATATGAATTGGACTCTCTGTTGGGAAAATCTCCATAGTTCTGATCATTC
The DNA here is from genome assembly GCA_936450465.1 of Gibbula magus. Taxonomy (NCBI): domain Eukaryota; kingdom Metazoa; phylum Mollusca; class Gastropoda; order Trochida; family Trochidae; genus Gibbula; species Gibbula magus. The sequence goes on along the minus strand of OW388298.1, from coordinate 10,486,746 downwards.
AGAGAGACGTATTCTTCTGGAGGGTTGACACTCATCAGGCAAAATACTTTAACAGCTTTGCCATGGAATTGATGAGCTAATGGGAAAATCTCATACTCGCCATCTTTCGCCTCAGGATGGTCCAATTGTACGTCTAAGCATGTATTGGGTGAATCTAAGAAGAAAATATATTTCAATTATGGTTTGTGAAAAACAATTTACATATGTTTTTATTACTCAACAGACTCAATTGCATCCACAAGAAACATCGATAAACAGCTGGGTCGGTGACTGGAACGAGACACTGGTAACAGTTTAACGGGATAATAAATATTAGTTCAACAGTTGAAACAATATCATCCGTCCATATTTCTATCATGATTAATTTCATTAGTTCACTTAACAGTTAAAAGTCGAGTGAAATGATCTGAACTCAAATTGGCAAATATGGTATTTTGGAAAGTATCAAAGCCAAATAAAATGTTATGAAAAATACAAAATGACTCTTCAACAACAAGGCTTTTGGTCTTTGGGGTTGACACTTCAGGCATTCTGCCCCATTTTGGTATTTGTATATGCAAGATTACTTTGAAACTCTTTTCCCATAGGCTTCCATAAGCAAGCGTAACAAAAAGGATTGTCATAACAAAACTTACAAAGCAGATCACTCCTGTTTCCCTTATATCCAGGACGTTTCCCGAGCCTGGCATCTTTTCTGATGAGAACCGCTCCGTGTGCTAAACACGTCCTCATATCTGCATAGCAAGACACAGCCCTGCATCTGTGCTCATGGACGCAGTTCTTGGCACATTGCAGGAACGTATGTTTGAAAGTGAAGTATTCGTTTTGGTCTAGAACCAAATCATGAAACAACCACACGAACGAAGCAAATGTAATATTCATATTCCGTTAATGGAGTAAGTTCATCAATTCAGTTGTTGCAGTTTCAATTGTCCAATGGCATTGTTGCAAATACGTCTGTCTTCTGTCAACACATATATTCACTAAGTGGTAAATGTATTTACTAAACCGTTCTGAGGCAAGGGCTCTTTCTATATGTAAGAACTGACATGCTGGTGTCTCAGCACAGCTCAGCTCAGCACGAAATGTCAACTTCAGGCTCCATTTCAAGCTCTTCATAGAATGATATATATTCTTGTCAGTGGGAACCAACCAATTGTATCAAAAGAGGTTTTATATGCACAGAAGGCCAAGAAGGTTAGTAATACTGAAATGTTAGATTATGAAGTATGATGTTATATCTCTAGAAATGTTTCGAGAAACAAAATCTTTTTGCTTTCGTCAAATTGTGATGATATGTACAACCGCCGGTTTTCATCAAATTGTGATATGTACCCATACTGGTTTTCATCAAATTGTTATATTTACCCACACGTTTTTAAATCAAATTATGATAATATACAACCACACTTTTTTAATTCAAATTGTGATATGTACCCACCCTGGTTTTCATCAAATTGTGATGATATATAACCACACTTTTTTAAATCAAACTGTGATGATATATAACCACACTTTTTAAAATCAAGTTGTGATGATATATATCCACACTGGTTTTCATCATATTGTGATGATATATACCCATACTGGTTTTCATCAAATTGTGATATGTACCCACACTATTTTTCATTAAATTGTGATATGTACCCACACTGTTTTTCATCGAATTGTGATATGTACCCACACTATTTTTCATCAAATTGTGATATGTACCCACACTGTTTTTCATCAAATTGTGATATGTACCCACACTGTTTTTCATCAAATTGTAATGCTATATAATCTCAATGTTTTTCATCAAATTGTGATATGTACCCACACTGTTTTTCATCAAATTGTGATATGTACCCACACTATTTTTCATCAAATTGTGATGATATATAATCTCAATGTTTTCATCAAATTGTGATGATATATATCCACACTGTTTTTAATCAAGTTGTGATGATATATAACCTAACTGTTTTTCATCAAATTGTGATATGTACCCACACTATTTTCCATCAAATTGTGATATGTAACCACACTATATTTCATCAAATTGTGATATGTACCCACGCTGTTTTTCATCTAATTGCGATATGAACCAACCCTGGTTTCATGAAATTGTGATGATATATAACCTCACTTTTTTCATCCAATTGTGATATGTACTCACACTATTTTTCATCAAATTGTGATGATATATAACCTCACTGTTTTTCATCAAATTTTGATGATATATAACCACACAACTTTTCATCAGATTGTGATATGTAACCACACTATATTTCATCAAATTGTTATATGTACTCACGCTGTTTTTCATGAAATTGTGATGCATAGGCGTAGGAACAGGGGGGGCCCGGGGGGGCCGGGCCCCCCCACCTCTGAACCTGGGGGGGCACGGCCCCCCCACTTTTCACCCACGAAAAATATTCAATAGCGCCTTCTAGGAGCAAAAAGTCTGTGTCAATTTTGAAGAAAATTTCTTTTCTCATACTATTTTTTCAGAAACAGATAATATGACGAGTCCTCATCCTATTTTAACACTAATATGGATGAAAATTTTGATCCTACAGCATCTTCTAGTGAAAATACGACATGGCAACCCCAATTTTCAGACGAAATTGAAAAGAATGTTGTTCCTGTAGCTGTGTTTGGTGGGAGGAGGGTGCTTTGATACGTTTTTAATACGTTTCAAATATCGGAAAATGGGGATCTTAAATTGCCGAGTTTGTGGCCCTGGTGGTCCTCAGATGCCATGGCCCAAAAACTCTATTTTAGGCTTTTTCTCCCGAAGTAAGAGCTAGAAAGTTGAAATATCGACTCCTAAGACATCTGGGGTTGAAATTGTACATTTGGTGACCATGTGACCCCTAGTAAGGGCAACATTGGCCACTCCTGAAAACGTTTTTAGCTCATCAGACCTGACCTCAAAAACATATTTCGTCTTTCTTCTCTAGAACCAGCTCTGTAGTGACTACAGACAGTTGGCATCTCGTGTACATACTCCTACTGTCACTCCTTAGATCATGGATATCTTGATTAATAAGGGCCCAAGGAACCACAGCATTAAAACCTATTTTCGTCTTATTCTCCAGAACCACTGATTCCAGAGAACTGGAATCATTAGTACAGTTAGCTTAGCAAGCGGAGATTCTCATTCATATGTTTGGTGACCTATTGATCCCTAATAAGGTCCTCAGGGGCCACAAACTCAAGGACTATATTTGTCTTTTTCTCCAGAACCAGTAACTCTAGAAAGTTGAAGTTCTGTGTACAGGCACCTTGGCAAGTGGGGATTATAATTAAAAGATTTGGTAACTTTTGGGTGTCATGGTTTTATGACCTTCTACAGAATGAAAAGTCTTTGTATTGGTCTCTTGGATTATGAATTGTAATTTTTCAAACAATATGTCATTTTGGATGCTATTTCAGGATTTATTCTGATCGAACTGAGATATGAATGTTCTTTCTCCGTTTCTGGTACAAGTAAAAATTGACGACTTTATTTCAATCCTATTTTATTTCCATTTTATCGTGACTTCCGTTGTCTTGTCTGCAAATATTGAAGCTCATACATATCGCTTGCAATTACAACTATATGGTCCTGAGTACCCTAACACACACACTCAAAAATTCCAAATTGTTGCGATTATGGACTAATCGTGGCCTAGTGTAAACGCAGCATATGCAGATTAAACATTTGTAATGATTATTATCCGAAATATTAAGAACAAAAGAACTAGGAATATGATACATGCTAACTTTCAACTATCTCGCGAGTATAGGTCTCTGTCCCTTTCACAGCTAGGACATACTGTCCTTTCTCTCAAAATGAATGATTTCTATTATAATTTTTTAAATTTCCGCTTTTTCTATTGCTTATTTGCTTATTCTATTCAGGTGCATGTTTCAGTTCAAACACATTTTCAAATGTTCATTTCTGATTTGATCTAGGTACAATTTGGTGTATTTTCTTGACATAAAATCGATTTTTTAGAGCCACACCTGTGTCAAGTGACTTTTTTTGGCCTCAAAAGCAAGGTCAGGTGACATTTTTGGCTTCCAAAGCAAGGTCACGTGACTTTTTCGGCCCCAAAGTAAGGTCACGTGATTTTTTTTGGCCCCGAAGTAAGGTCACGTGACTTTTTTTAGGCCCCAAAGCAAGGTCACGTGATTGTAAATTTAAATAATCAGTGAAACACGCTTTAAACCCCATCCAAAATGACTAAGATCCCCCCCCCCCTCCCCCCCAATCAACACAGACGGGGTATTCTGACCCAAGCTCGATCCACCCCCCGCTCTCAAGAAAAAAAATTGGGCCCCCCACCCCAAAAAACGTTCCTACGCCACTGGATATGCTTCAGAAGCGATTCCACTTCAAAGACTTTCTTAACTTAAACACAACAACAGAATTACCTCCCCTTGATTGTGACCAAAACGTAAAACCTTACAATTAAATCTTGAAACCAAAACAGAAATTACAGGATTCAAACTCAGAACTTTTTATTGTTTCTGAGAATCAACAATTTATCAACTTTAACATGACAAGTGAATAACCCCCCGTTTAATTGTGACCAAATGAGAAACTTGTACAGTTTCAGAATTCAAACTCAGGACTTCTGAGTGGTTCTGATGCTCTCCCATTTATCAACTTTAACATGACAAATGAAACTTCAACAGAATTACCTTCCTTTGAATGCAGACATCCACCACACTTGTACAACTTCCAACAAACCAGATCAGATCTTTCAGGGTTCAAACTTGGGACAGCTGATGAATTGAAACACAGAAAACGCTCATTAAACTGCACTGATATGTTTGAAAATCATGATCTGGTGCGGTCTAATAAAACATATTCCAGTTACTGTCTTTCTCTCTCAAATCCTCGGATTCCTGGAAATCAAACAGAAAAGAAGTAGAGACATTGGTTCTGTAGCTCATCAGGTATTTCATTATTCATTATCGCTAAGGTAAAGAGCAAATAATAAGTCATTCCCCAGTTAAAAAAATTACAATTAATATTCCAGAATTGGCCATGACATTCTAAGCATTGGGAACAAATAACACTAATATATTAAAGGTGTTACGTCTATTGTTTTGTCTATTAGAGGCTTGTAACTCTCAACACCCCAGTGAAATATGATACTCCTATAACCAGAAATCTTTTAGGCCTCATACACAACCCACCCTAACACCTCTGAGGTCATAATTTCAAAATTATAGCTTTCTAGCATTAGAATTAAGGTGAACCCCTGCCACAACATTATTAAAGGGGGCATCAAAATCAAATGAACAAAATAAATCTCCATGTAACAAAGATGTTATTTTGAAAATTTCAGCTTCCTATGTCAACTGATTTCATAAAATAGGTCGTTTAAAGGCACGTGTTATGCATTTTAAGTTTATTCAGATATATGCCATTTATTATTTAAATTTATACAATATATTGTTACGATATGGGATAAAACATCTCATTACTAGCAACTGTAACAACTTTAAACTGCACCAACTCACTACAGTAACAACTTTCAACTACACCAACAAGCCACTGTAACAACTTTAAACTGAAGCAACTAGCCGCTGTAATAACTAACTACTGCACCAACTAGCCACTGTAACCACTTACTACTGCACCAACTAGCCATTGTAACAAATTTCAATTGCACAAACTAGCCACTGTTACAACTTGAAACTGCACAAACTAGCCACAGTAACAACTTCCTACTGCACCAACTAGCCACTGTTACAAATTGGAACTGCACCAACTAGCCACTGTAACAACTTGCAACTGCACCAACTAGCCACTGAAACAACTTTCGATTGCACAACCTATCTATTGTAACAACTTACTACTGAAGCAACTAGCCACTTGAACAACTTACTACTGCACCAACTAGCCACTGGAACAACTTACTACTGCACCAACTAACTACTGCACCAACTAGCCACTGTAACAACTTGCAACTGCACCATCTAGACACTGTAACAAATTGCACAAACTAACCACTGTTACAACTTGGAACTGCACCAACTAGCCACTGTAACAACTTCCTACTGCACCAACTAGCCACTGTAACAACTTTCGATTGCACCACCTAGCTACTGTAACAACTTACTACTGAAGCAACTAGCCACTGTAACAACTAACTACTGCACCAACTAGAAACTGTAACATCTTACTACTGTACCAACTAGCCACTGTAACATCTTACTTCTGCACAAGCTAGCCACTGTAACAACTTCTTTCCGTTCAACTAGCCACTGTAACAACTTACTACTGCACAACTAGCCACTGTAACAACTTCTTACTGCACCAACTAGCCACTGTAACAACTTACTACTGCACCAACTAGCCACTGTAACAACTTACTACTGCACCAACTAGCCACTGTAACAACTTCTTACTGCTTCAACTAGAAACTGTAACAACTTACAACTGCTCAACTAGCCACTGTAACAACTTACTACTGCACCAACTAGCCACTGTGACAACTTCTTACTGATTCAACTAGCCACAGTTCCAACTTACTACTGAAGCAACTAGCAACTGTAACATCTTACTTCTGCACCAACTAGCCACTGTAACAACTTACTACTGAGGCAACTAGCCACTGTAAAAACTTCTTACTACTTCAAATAGAAACTGTAACAACTTACTACTGCACAACTAGCCACTGTAACAACTTACTACTGAGGCAACTAGCCACTGTAACAACTTACTACTGCACCAACTAGCCACTGTAACAATTTACTATTGAACCAACTAGCCACTGTGACAACTTCTTACTGATTCAACTAGCCACATTTCCAACTTTCTACTGAAGCAACTAGCCACTGTAACATCTTACTTCTGCACAAACTAGCCACTGTAACAACTAACTACTGCACCAGCTAGCCACTGCAACAACTTCTTACCGTTCAACTAGCCACTGAAACAACTTACTACTGCACAACTAGCCACTGTAACAACTTCTTACTGCTTCATCTAGAAACTGTAACAACTTACTACTGCACAACTAGCCACTGTAACAACTTACTACTGAGGCAACTAGCCACTGTAACAACTTACTACTGCACCAACTAGCCACTGTAACAAATTTCAATTGCACAAACTAACCACTGTTACAACTTCTTACTGATTCAACTAGCCACAGTTCCAACTTACTACTGAGGCAACTAGCCACTGTAACATCTTACTTCTGCACCAACTAGCCACTGTAACAACTACTGCACCAGCTAGCAATTGTAACATCTTACTACTGCACAACTAGCCATTGTAACAACTTACTACTGCACCAACTAGCCACTGTAACATCTTACGACTGCACAAACTAGCCAGTGTAACAAATTACTACTGCACCAACTAGCCACTGTAACAAATTACTACTGCACCAACTAGCCACTGTAACAACTTAGTACTGCACCAACTAGCCACTGTAACAACTTACTACTGCACCAACTAGCCACTGTAACATCTTACTACTGCACAAACTAGCCGGTGTAACAAATTACTACTGCACAGCTAGCCACTGTAACAAATTACTACTGCACCAACTAGCCACTGTAACAACTTATTACTGCACCAACTACCCACTGTAATAACTTACTACTGCACCAACCAGTCACTGTAACAACTTACTACTGCACCAACTAGCCACTGTGACATCTTACTACTGCACCAACTAGTCACTAATATTAGTGGTGCGAAGATTCATCGATACGCATCGATGCATCGATCTATGGGCCGCCGATACAGTGTATCGATACTAAGTTTTGTTTTGAAAAATATCCCGATGCGATACTCCAAACGGTCCACGATACATCGATGTTTATTTTCGTTATCGGCGAATCCCGATGTCAAATAGGCTCAATAAGTAAATATGACTTAGATGTCATTTATTTTCAAATAGCATGCTTACAAAATTCTTGCTCCGAAAACGTTCTTTGACAATATTAGCGGTCGATGTAACATTCATCAATCAGTGTTTAACTTGGTCATCTCGAATCCGAATGCATTATAGAAAAATCCTTCCGGAATCTGACGATATATTTACAAATGTTGTAAATTGTCCTTATTATAATAATTATTTAGAGATGCATACTTTAATCAACTGATTTATGATAGAGTTAAGAAGGAAAACGTTAATGCATTGACATTACAAAACGAAAGTTGTACCTCCTGAACTTCCCATAATCCCTTTGGGCATACAACAATTTCTGTGAAGAAAATGCTTAAAAAGTCATCTGAATAAATTTTGCATTATTAAAATGCATCTGTCATTTACCCATACCTTTCATTTACTTTAGATTATCCGTTAAAAAAATCTAAAGCTTGTAAACATAGTGCAGTCAAACATTGTGTCTATTTATAGAAATGAGTAAACGCACTCAACACATGTCGGTTTTCTTCGACTGAAGTCGGCAGCCAGTAGAAAAGTATAAGTATTTCAAGGTTCAGTTGATATTTGCAGTTCTTCCGAATGATTAATGGCCTTGACATTCAGTCTTCCGAATGAATGACCGGTGACAAGTATGCGAGTAGCCGATTTACATTTATAATTACAATGCTACTGGAGAATTTGTTGTTGACATTGAGAGGGAACCAAAATATTTGGAAAATCTTCATATTTACTTCAGAAGTAGAGAAAGTGACTGACCTTTGGTGAGAGCCTGATTTTATCAGGATTTACGAGTGGACAGCTGTAAATACTAAATTAAGTTTTGAGTTCAAGTTGTAGTTCAAATATTATAAAAAATAAATAAATATATTTAAATGATAAACTGGTTGTTCAGTTCATCATAAGCAAGTCTTGATATTGTTTTCATGATAGCATGACAGATGTTTGCAAGAAGTATTTTATAATTTGCTTGATATAGAAACTAAATAAATTAGATATTTCTGTTTGAAACAAATTGTTTCAAATTACATAACTGCAATACTATTTTGTTTTACATTGATAATTTGTTAATACTCAATTGAAATTTTCAAGTTGATTAATTTGTACATATTTATTGTTAGTATTTGAAATTAATTTAGTTATATCAATCATAATCTGTTAATATATTAATATTAAAATATGTATGATAAAGTTTAGAATTCCAGTGAGTATTTTCATACAATTGGTATTTTAAAACACTATCTTTCTACAATATGTGTCACTCAGGGAGACTGATCCATTATATAAATTGATGAAAATCATTCAGTATTCCCTCTAAAGCTGTATGTAAAACATAAACAACACTGACATCAATGTTCAATTGTTTTATTTTGTCTCATTACATTAAAATAATGAAAATCCAGGGCAAGTGACTTTCTTTATGTCACTTGCCCTGGGGCAAGTGGCTTTTCAAAAAAAATGTTGAACCCCTGTGATAGGAAGATTTAGTATCGTGATACGTATCGTATCGCCTGCCTTGTATCGGGATACGTATCGTATCCCAGTTAAGGTGCACAATACTTTGGCAATATATTGTTGGGATGAAAATTATAGTATCGTGATGTATCGTATGACAAAATGTATGCCAATACCACCACTAGTCACTATAACAACTTACTACTGCACAACTAGCCACTGTAACAACTTACTACTGAGGCAACTAGCCACTGTAACAACTTACTACTGCACCAACTAGACTCTGTAACAACTTACTATAGAACCAACTAGCCACTGTGACAACTTCTTACTGATTCAACTAGCCACAGTTCCAACAAACTGCTGAAGCAACTAGCCATTGTAACATCTTACTTCTGCACCAACTAGCCACTGAAACAACTTACTACTGCACAACTAGCCACTGTAACAACTTCTTACTGCACCAACTAGCCACTGTAACAACTTACTACTGCGCCGACTAGCTACTGTAAAAACTTCTTACTGCTTCAACTAGAAACTGTAACAACTTACTACTGCACAACTAGAAACTGTAACAACTTACTAGTGCACCAACTAGCCACTGTAACAATTTACTAGTGCACCAAATAGCCACTGTAACAACTACTGCATCAACTAGCAACTGTAACATCTTACTACTGCACAACTAGCCACTGTAACAACTTACAACTGACCAACTAGCCACCGTAACAAATTTCAGTCTAGCAACTAGCCACTGTTACAACATTCTACTGCACCAAAAAACCACTGTGACAACTTATTACTGCACCAACTACAACTGTGACAAGAAGGTTATCTTTAAAAAAGATTAAAGCTATCTCTTCCCATTATCGTTTAAAGGTTAAACTTTGGTCCCAGTGACCCAGTGACAGTTCCTAGTCCTCCCTCCTGAGAGCCCCGAGCCATAAACCCATCTGACCGTACATGGCCTGATTCTCTGAAAATGCCTAGTATGAGAACCATGAAAGGAAGAACTGGGACAATTACTTACCTTATATTACTCACCTCCCTTCCTTCCCCTATATACCTCGGGTGATGGAACGTGCTCCTGTCATTTGCTCAGTCGGCCGGTCGCTTTCAGTGAAGTTCTGTGAGGCTCCTGGATAGGTGACCTCTTTCGTGGATAAACTGAAAGTGTGAAGGGTTGATAATTACCTATCCCAAACTGAGACATGAATGAATTGTGATGTCATTATGGGCATGATACTGTAGTAGAAGTGTTCCTTAGTTAAAGTGTTCCTTAGTTGAAGTGTTCCTCTGTTCAACCAGTAATACAAATCGGTACATTCTATGGAACTATGTCGTAGTAAGAAATGTACAGTAATGGCAGCTATGAGTGTATATTGTAATTTATTTTGGCCTACAGACTTACAACAAGGTGAGGTGAGGTGAGTTTGGGTTTTAACGCCGCTTTCAAGAGTATTTCACTTATATCGCGGCTGCTAGTATTACGGCAGGGAGAAAGCCCGCAACGCCATGTGGCTATGCATAGCGGTGAAACCTGCAAGCAACGGCTGGAACTAGCGAACCATGGGTGGTACTACTCTGAAATTCAGTGAAACATTGCACCCAAACCGTACTGCGTGTAGAACAGTTCTCTACTGCAGACAGACTTACAACAAGAAACAGCTACATTAAACATAGAGTCATGGGCTTTGTAGCTCAACAAGACTTGTTGTCTCAAGAAATACATTATTAACAAGCAAAAAATGGTTTTTAAAGTGTGACCCCTGTGATCCAATTTAGTCAATTGCAAGGAGTCTGCACACAATATTTCAGGTTTCTATACCTTTTGGTACTGGAGAAGAAGATTAAAATATGTTTTTAAGGATGTGACCCCTGTGACCCTATTTGGGACCATGGGGGTCACCAAATCTACGTTTTTTAGAATCCCCATTGGCCAAGGAGACTGCACACACTATTTTAGCTCTCTACACCTTTTGGAACTGGAGAGGAAGATGAAAATAGGTTTTTAAGGTTGTGACCCCTGTGACCCTATTTGGGATCATGGGGGTCACCAAATCTACAATAAAAAATCTCCATTAGACAAGGAGACTGCACAAAACTTTTCAACTCTTTCTAGACCTTTTCGAAATGGAGAAAAGAAGATGAAAATAGGTTTTTAAGGTTGTGATTAATCCATCCCATAGATGTATAAATAGGCTGACAAAAACTTTAAGAAATGAAATGCAAACTCAAAAATTTTAAAAAATAAAATTAAGAAAAATATGTTATGAATAAATGAAGTCAAATATGACAATTAATTAATAAGTTATGTCAGAGTATTATTATTAACAAAATTCATTAAAAAGGCCAAAAAATATAGTAAGTGTAGATGTTCATAACAGCAAGAATACTATGGCAAGTGTCGACTTTTGAACAGAGTTGAAGGTCACGTGACCACGTTCACTGCCGACAGGCTGGCTGGCAGCAAACTCACGGCAGAAATTCTTGAAAAGACAAAAAACTTTAAAATTTCATTGTCATGATTTTCCACAAAAACCCTCACATTTGTGTAATATGGACTGAATAACATATTAAATATGTTCTGGCATGTAGCCAGTATCTGCAAATATGTCTTTTGGAATGAGAAATAAGCACTAGTTTGTCTACAAACATGGCAGCACTACGGCCTTGCCCATAAATACAAAGGTCAAAAATCATTTGCTGCTTAAATCTTTAAAATATTTAATCTCACGTCTGGAAATGTCCAACTTTATTAGAGGTAGTATTATTTATTCAAATATTTGTGAACAAACTATGTTTTAATAATCTGGCACCAATGAATTTTACCTGAAAAAGGTTAGTTCCGGGGCGACGATGACAAAGCAAAATTTAAGGAAACTGAAGGCCGAAGTTGGCTTATCATTGGAAAATGAAGAAAGGTTGAAAAACTCATAGTAATAAATTTTTACAAAAACGAGCCCTCGATCTTGTCTAGTAACATATGAACAACACATTCATTATGATAAACAGCCTTGAACTTCAAATAAACGTTAGTTTTCTATATTTAAATGATATGCACTATATTCTTGTATATTTTGACTAGGCTACTGATGTAGGGATACATCAACCGAGGCCTTCCTTAGCCCAACTTCCAAACGCAAGGCATAACTCTTGCCAGTCTTCATTACTGGCTGATTTAACCCTGGCGGTATTTCCCTCGCTTTCTTGTGTCGAGGCAGTGAATCGCTGCACTGGAAATGCATAGCGGGCCTGGATTTCTAAACACAGATTTCTTAAGGAAATACTGCAAGGCCTAAATCAGCCAGTTATGGAGACTGGCAAGAGTTATGCCTTGCATTGGGAAGTTGTCCTTAGCCCTGCACAAGTTTCGTTTCACATGTCTTTTGAAATACAATATATAGCTTTATTATAGGTCTATATTTAATATTTCTCTGCATTAGTTCATGATCAGTCCTAAAAATATAACAGCATATATCTATCGTACAGAACATGGCTGTGGATGTTTCTTAGAAATAATTAAAATTTCAAATGATCGCATCAGTTGATCAGAACCCAGGCAGTCGCCCAGCCAAAACAAGGCAAAACATTGGATATTAATTTTCTCTATACATGGATGTCAGATTTTGGAAAACTGATTGATTTAGATTGACTATATAGATTTTGGTGTTTAACATTTATCAACACAGACATATATCTGTTAAATATTAAAATTAAAAATATTAAAATGCCATACCTTTCCCGATTCCCTCCATCTCGGCACACAAATACAGACCACAACTGAGTAGGGAAATTCATTCACACGCACGTTAATGCACGAATCCGTCACAAACATATCCAAGGCTATGGATCTATGAAACATCTACTGAGTGCAGAAATCATGTCAACACCATCCAAAACTCCGATGCGAGACACACGAGCCAAAGGGAACTGTCCTTCTGTTCACAATCCAAGTTTTCTTGAAAATTTCACAGTGACAGCTGGTTATCAATGGGCAGTAGCGTTAGAATCCTCATGTAGACATGTACAGTTTCCTTCAGACTTGGCATTTCGGTTTTTAGACAGAAAATCGAAATTATTACTCACACAACTCAGACAAGTCATGTGGACTGGCGATACTTGATTGGCGACACAGCGCACCAACCGCCGTACGACGCCGGAAGCGACGTAACCGGCGAACCACAATGGTTATACTTGATTCATTCAATGTCCATGTGACCGGCATACACTGTTTCTAGACCCGACTCCGGTTGAATAAAGTGTATCGGCGATTCGGCGTAGAGATAGAAAGACTTAGACGTCAGCGCCTCTCAAACTAGCTTCAATAAACATGTCATTTACATGATACAATTATTTGTTTACATTTTTTTCGAAACATGGATGAAATTATTGTGAAAGCAGTGTTTTATGGAATGAGAATTATTTTCAAAACTGTAAATATAAAAGTGAATGAGGGTTTAAGTTTAGTGAATATTCATATATATAAGACTCTCTATCAAATTCATATGCAAAGAAGTAAATATCATAATTAAAACTGTTTATAAAATTTAAGTGCTAATAGTAACCCAGCAAACATGACTGTACTGGGCCAGTACTGGCCTGGTACTGGCTGGTAAAGTTGATAAAGGCATACTGGCTAACGATAAAGAACCAGTACTGGCCCAGAACCGTTTTAACTGAATTGGCCCAGTTCAGGTAAAATTGTACTGGCCCAGTGCTGGTAAAACGGTACTGAAGTACGGTACTGGCCCTGTACTGGCCCAGTTAAGGCATATCATTTCCTGTCGAAATGCATTATGGGATATTTACAAAGAGCCAGTACTGGGCCGGTACAGGGCCGGTACAGATTATATTAGGTTTATATACTGGCCCGGTACTGGCCCAGTACTGGCCCAATTCAGGTATGACACTTCCTGTTAGGGAATTATGGGTAGTATTTCAAATTGTCGTCTGCTTCAGAGAGACAAGAGGAGAAGGCAACGATTTGGTATCCTTTGAATGTAAGTTCAATTCATGAGTTAACTTTAGTTGTATTTATAAAACTTTGATTCATTCTATATGACTATCTATCACTGGTGTGTTTTACATTAACAATTGCTGCTGTATGTATTAATATCATTAGGAAATCTAAGTGTGAAAATAATCACAAGTTGCTTTTTTATCATTGTCTTTGTTGTACATAGGCCTACTTGTTAAAAATAAATTTTGGCTTGTTTTCAAATAACACACATTTGACTTCATAATTGACAATATTGACATTATGAAAAAAATACAAACAATATTTAAGTTTCATAATAAAAACACAAATTCAAAATAAAAAAGCTGGAAGATTTCAAACTGATATGATTAATATTGTTTACTTTAAGAAGAGTAACAATTTAGAAAATGAGAGAGAAAATGATAATAGCTAAATCAACCTTCATTTATCAGTTCATTTGGATATTGAAAATTTACGGTATACACAATATATTTAATGTACCGGAACGGTAAAGGCTAACCTGAATTGGGCCAGTACAGGGAATGGTATCGTTTTAGTACTGGCGTGATACTGGGCCAGTACTGGCCCAGTACCGTTTGCCAGTACTGGCCCAGTACCACGCCAGTGTGCAAGTTGGTACAGGGCCAGTACCCGATGCCTGAATCGGGCCAGTACTGGATGCCTGTATCAGCCGCTACTGGCCCAGTACTGGCCCAGTACGGTCATGTTTGCTGGGAATACTAATTTTTTTGAATATTTCACAGTATTGAGGGTGCACTCCTTTTGAACTAAGTTGTGAATTTTTATGTTGTTTTCATCATTGTAAAGAGAACAGACATGTCTTAGATTGTATGTGCAATTTATATATGAGCAATGAAAAATGAATGTAACAATTGTCGCCAAAATGCGGGTTTAAAGATAATGTCAAAGTAATGCTGAGGTTGTAATCCTTTCAAACTCTATATCTCCTGTACTAATTGTGCATTTTTATGCTGTTTACATCATCGTAAAGATAAAAGAAATGTCTTGAATTGTATGTGCTTTTTATAAATGATCAGCGAAAATTAAGATGTGGTAAATTATGAAACAAGTGTTGCAAACAATGCAGTTTTCCCAAAATATTATGTCAAAGTACCGAGGGTGCCCTCCTTTCAAAGTCTTTATCTTCTGAACAAAGTTGTGCATTGGATGGTGTTTGCATCACCGTAAAAGAGAAAGGAAATGTCTTCAGTTATATGTGAATGTTAATACACATCACAACAAGTGATGCTACAAGTATGGGCACATTATGAGATTATCAAATTCTCTTATTGAATACCTGGGGCGACATTTCTTTCTCACTTTATATCTTCTGAACAATGAGCGGCATTGTTATTATTTGTATATGGTCGGAAAGAATAGTACCGTGCCTTTAATTCAATATATAATTAGCATGCACATACGATGTATTGACATTAATTGAAACGCAGAGATGGGTTCGTTTTGCTATGAATTCACCCATAACTGTGAAAACAAGAACAAGAACGAACTTCCAGCTGTGGTAATAAGTGCTAAATGTACTTTTCACATACATATCTCAATTCTGGAAACACGTACATGTGTTTCATATTTTGTTAATGTAAAAATAAACAGGTATTTTAGGTTACACAAGGGCGAAGTTTTTTTAAACTTTCAAGGTCGAGGTCGTTTAAGTGGAGGCTTGGTTATCTTTTAAATGTGAATTTGTTCCGTTAATATTGATCTCATCTGGTCTATAAGGTCATACATATATGAATTATGACACCAGCCGTCATCCGTGTGTCCATGTGTCTGTGTTCCATCCATTTCATACACAAACCAATTATCCGTGGTGGTAATAACGGTGTTGCCTATAAAGCAAGAATTGCATGGTGACCACTTTAATGTGAACACATTGTATTATTTCAATTCTCATAGCTTTACCGAATCATGTACACTCATTTTTTAAACTTGATTTACCGAAGAATGTGTTTTACTATTTTACATTTGTTTTCAAATACATTTCATTAACTTATCTAACGAAAAAACGTGCAACTGTCCCTTTAAACAATACCAATTATGAATAATGTAATGTCCAATGAGCTACATAGCAAATGGATTTAAAAACAATTATTTTGATAACAACATGCACATATATAGTTTATGCAAAGCTCCAGATAAGCTGCGTATCTGCGTAGGATGCGCAAATTAAATGTTGAAATACGCAAGAAAAATAAATGTCTGCTTGTATAAAATAAAAAAACACTTAAAACTTACGTTTACGCTACATCCAAAAAAGAATGCTTATTTACCCAGTACATAAATATCATGATGTTTATCGTATCGAATCAGCAAATCAAAAAACCGTTTGTGGTGTCCAAATTCTGGGCCCTGTTTAGTTAACGTATCAGCCCCAAACCAGGATCTAATGTTTTCTCGCGTTACTGGTACCAGTTGGGCTTCTTTGAATCGCCAGTGATGGCTAAAGATTGTTAACCACTTGTCAGTGTAACGAAAGGCAGTTCTCTGGAACCGTTGTACTACATTATCTTTGTAGACAGAACTACGCTGTCCAGTTTCAATTCTCTGCGCATGGGCGATGATCTCTGTATTGTTATTTATTAGGCAGACGAACTCAGCCTTGGCTTGTATTTTCTTCGCTTTCTTGTACAGGATCGAATACATTTCAAACATAAGCTCAAACCTAGCATATAAAACAGGGAATTCCCTGCTAGAAAACATGTTTATTTTAAAGTAATTATTTGCCTACAGTATATATCCAATATCCAAAGAAAAAAACTGGAAGGTGAAGATAATGATAGGAATGTTGATAACGTTGCTTGAATACATAACATAATGGAGCAAACAGAAACACACGAAATGGGATATACCACAATCTCGATCCATCATGCAAGTTTTGATTTAATTTTGATATTCTTACGACAAGATTATGATGGAAAAAAACAATTCTCATTCATTTATATAAATACTTGAGCCCTGATGAATTGTCATATTTTATTTGTAATTTGTCAATCAGTTGATCTGCTGTTGATTTATCAGTTCAAAATGGAAGAAGGCTTTTCTGTTCGCTATTATTATAACTGAACTGCATGTGAAAAAAAAAATAATATGTGTGGGTGAAGTTACAATTGAACTCTAATAAAGATTGTAAGTGTATTGCGCGGACATCTGAACTGAAACACAAAGTTTCACGACTTGTGTGTTTGATTACATTTTTATTTTTCTCATTAAAGTCAATAACAGTAAAAACAGTTTGGTTATTTCTTTATTACTTAATTAAAGTGTTGTATGTGTTAATAACATATGAGACAGTAAAACATGTCATTTGGAATAAATACCCAGATTTTGAAAAGGTGGTTGGTATCAAAAAGTATAAATACTCACATGAAATTTCAAATACCAACCAAGTTTTCAAAAATGTGGGTATCATGTCTGGCCCAATGTGTGTCTGATCTGTTGTCTGCTTGGCCCGTTGTCTGTCTGACAGCGTATCTGTAAGTGCTGTATGGCCCAGTATGTGTCAGTGCTGTATGACCCTTTTTCTGTCAGTGCTGTATGGCCTTTTATCTGTCAGTGCTGTATGGCCTGCTATCTGTCAGTGCTGTATGGCCCGGTATCTGTCAGTACTGAATGGCCCAGTGTCTGTCAGTGCTGTATGGCCCGCTATCTGTCAGTGCTGTATGGCCCGCTATCTGTCAGTGCTGTATGGCCCCCTATCTGTCAGTGCTGTATGGCCCGGTATCTGTCCGTTCTGTATGGCCCGCTATCTGTCAGTGCTGTATGGGCCTGGTCTCTGTCAGTGCTGTATGGTCCGCTATCTGTCAGTGCTGTATGGTCCGGTATCTGTCAGTGCTGTAAGGCCCACTATCTGTCAGTGCTGTATGGTCCGGTATCTGTCGGTGCTGTATGTCCCGGCATCTGTTAGTGCTGTATGGCCCGGTATCTGTCAGTGCTGTATGGGCCTGGTCTCTGTCAGTGCTGTTTGGTCCGCTATCTGTCAGTGCTGTATGGCCCGGCATCTGTTAGTGCTGTATGGCCCGGTATCTGTCAGTGCTGTATGGGCCTGGTCTCTGTCAGTGCTGTATGGTCCGCTATCTGTCAATGCTGTATGGCCCGGTATCTGTCAGTGCTGTATGGCCCGGTATCTGTCAGTGCTGTATGGCCTGGTATCTGTCAGTGATGTATGGCCCGCTATCTGTCAGTGCTGTATGGCCCGGTGTCTGCCAGTGCTTTATGGCCCGGTGTCTGTCAGTGCTGTATTGCCTGGTATCTGTCAGTGCTGTCTGTCCCAGTATCTGTCTGTCCCGGTGTCTGTCGGGCAGAATGTTTGTCTGTGCTTTATTGTCCTGATGTCTGTCTGGCCTAGTATCTAGTTAACCCAACGTGTGTCTGTCTGGCCCAATGTTTGTCTGGTCTGTTATCTGTCTGGCTAGGTGTCTGCCTTTGCTGTCTGGCCCGGTATATATCTGGCCCTGTGGTTTCTTTGCTGTCTGGGACGGTGTCTATCTGGTCTGAGGTCTGTCTAGACCGGTTTCTGTCAGGCTAGATGTCTGTCTGGCCCAGTGTCTGTCTGTCCTAGTGTATGTCTGACATGATGTCTCTCTGACCTGAGGTCTGTCTCGCACGGTATCTGTAAGTGCTTTTTGGTCCGCTGGTGTATGTCTGGCCCGGAGTCTGTCTGTGCAGTATGGCCCGGTGTCTGTCTGGCCCAGTATCTGTCTTGCCCAATGTTTGTCTTTGCTATCTTGCCCGTTGTCTGTCTGGCCTGTTGTTTGTCTGGTCAGGTGTTTGTCTGGCCTGGTGTCTGTCTTTGCTGTCATGCCTGCTATCTGTTGTTTGTCAGTGCTGTCTAGCCTAGTGTCTGTCCAGCCCGGTGTCTTTCAGCCCGGTGTCCATTAGCCCGGTGTCCATTAGCCCGGTGTCCATCAGCCCATTGTCTGTCCAGCCCAGTGTCTGTCCAACCCGGTGTCTGTCAACCCAGTGTCTGTCCAGCCCGGTGTCCATCAGCCCAGTGTCTGTCCAGCCCGGTGTCTATCCAGCCCGGTGGCTGTCTAGCCCGGTGTCTGTCTAGTCCAGTATCTGTCTAACCCAGTGTATGTCAGCCCGATGTCTGTACAACCCGTTGTCTGTCCAGCCCGGTGTCCATCAGCCCGGTGTCCATCAGCCCTGTTTCTGTCTGCCCGGTGTCCATCAGCCCGGTGACTGTTAAGCCCGGTGTCCATTAGCCCGGGGTCCGTCCAGCCCTGTGTCTGTCATCCCGTTGTCCATCAGCCCGGTGTCCATTAGCCCTGTGTCTGTCAGCTCGTTGTCCATCAGCCCGATGTCTGTTCAGCCCGGTGTCCAATAGCCCGGTGTCCATTAGCCCTGTGTATGTCAGCCGCGTTGTCCATCAGCCCAATGTCTGTTCAGCCGGGTGTCCAATAGCCCGGTGTCTGTCCAGCCCAGTGTCTGTCAGCCCGGTGTCCATCAGCCCTGTTTCTGTCCAGCCCTTTCTAGCCCGGTGTCTATCAGCCAATTGTCTGTCAGTAATGTCTGGCCCGGTGTCTGTCTCTGCTGTCTATCTGGTTCATCGTCTTTCTCGCCTGTTGTCTGTTTGTGCTGTCTGACCCAATGTCTTTCTGGTTGATTCATCAGAAGTTCAACCAAACATCACAGCAACAAATAGCGCTTGCAGCAGTCAGACAGTTAAAGATAAACCATTAAGGAGACGGCCACAGCATTTGTTGTAGTATTAATTAAGAACAATGTTGTACATTTAAGATCCTCCGAGTGTACACAGTAGGATGCACAACAAGCCGAGAATATTCAGTTAGCAATCACTGTACATTCACCGGCATTTGCGTGTATGAAAACATTAGGAATATTTGAATGCAATAAAAGGAGGATTCTATCGCGGTATTTTTTGTGTATTCAAGAGGATATTCCCCTTTACACATGTATGTTATTAATACATGATTCATACACGGTCAAATTGAAAGATATAAATTTAGTCAATACTTTGATGACTTTACATTTCACACCTTGATAAAATAAAAACAATGAGAATTGAAGCCATTCATCGGCGCTGCGAGTGGGGAAAACTTCGTTACGGCCTAATATCATATTTTGTATTAGTTTTATGATACGTTATGTGTTACTATGTGAATATCCTATAAGTGTATATGTTCTTTTACTACAAACTTTTAAAATTTGTTAAATAAAGCTTGTTTTCATTTCACGAAATGCCAAGAAACCAAGATGACAGAAGCTGCCGATAAATCGGTGATAGAACTTTCCCTTTAAATGACATTATTGCTTACACTACATCATCCTGCTTCAAAAGGTTTTACATCTGTGTGTAAACTTAAAACTTTAAGCTTCTTTTATGTTGAATATTATTGAATTCAGAATATTAAGTGAAGTATGACCTAATATATGTCAGTGTCAACTATACAAGAGTTTTCAGATTTTCATTTATTATGATATATGCACAGATTTCAAAAGTAATTATAATTTGTTCATATTTCTCATGTGCATGAAGGAGCTTCTCAGATGTGTTAATTTTCAACAACTGAACGATGTAGTCATGTTGTAGATGTGCACAAGGTCTATTTATACTTTAATATAAGCATCTAAAAATTAAAGGGTCTTGACGATGGACTATCAAATACACTGCATGACACTAAACGCCACGAGGGTGACACGTGCACAACAGTGTTGCAAATCCATTACAAAACTCAACCTACTTTCTCAGCCAATCAGACGATCGTATTTTGCTGACAAGAACTCAACGCTAAAACACTCTTCGTGACACGCCCACTGTCTGCCTGATTGGTCAAGAACAATGACAACAATGTTGTACAACTTTTGATTGACATGTTCCCCACGTGACTTACGACCTCAACACTATGCTACAAGATACTGGCAAATTTGTTTCAAAATATTTTGCGTGCATGCATTTCTTGTTAAAGGAATATTCCAGCGTAATTTCAAATTATTTCCAACAAAAGATTGAGTTATCAGGTATTTTCTCACAAAATATATTCGTATTCGGTCAATGGGTTAAATAATTACATAAATATAAACCGTCACTATGGCTCAAGTCGGGGTCGCCATGTTTCTTGAAATTGCAACGTCATTGACACACCACGTAAATCCGTGCAAGGAGTTTCGAGTGCGGTAGAGTTTGTACAATAAACTAGACTCACTGTCTGTTTGCCCTGCGCACTTGGCATCGTGTGATGTGAATACGCCTGATTAAAACCCCGTAGTGACAATAAAATGGAGGGGAATTCGATCATGGTGCTGATTACATCATATTTAATATTCCATCAGTTCTTCAAGTCTGTTAATTTGAATGAAACATTCACAAAACGTAAGTTTTGTTCGCGCATGCGCATTGTTAAGTCAAGCAACATATGTCTCTAAGTAATTTAGCCAGTTAGAATCTACAAATCAAATGATATTTCCAGTTGTCTAAATGGATATTAAATTAGTAATGGATTAGTAAATTTATCAACTAGGCCTACTTGAGGTGCAATGAAATGTTTGTCAACGTCGAGAAATAAATTCTGACACTCGTTTTATTTGCATTCGTTGACCTGCAGTTTGTGATTTTAAATACCTGAGACTGTATTTAAAAGGTTAGTATACAATTATGTTTGGCTCATTGAGCAATTTATTTTAAAACAGAACCCCGTTTTGACTATTTATCAAATAATAAACCTTTCCTAAGTAGAATAAAATAATGATAAAATCTATAGTTGAGTAATTTTCATAACGCGTTTTTTAGGATTATACAATTGTTTTATATAAATAAATAATTGAACCTGCTTCAAGTATCTGTACTTCAATTAGTATATACATGTATTTGTAACTAATTCCAAATACACAATTCCACACTAACATATGTGTATTTAATTTGTAACTTGTAACTTTCAATTCTTATTTTACTTAAGGATTTTCAAAATGCGTTGTAAATACTAAATAGTCATGTTGTTTAAATGACAATTATAATATTAAAAACGTGATCACATAATTTTCAATCACAATGCAATGTCGAGTGTAGGCGACTTCGTAGGAGGATCCGGTTCGTAGGAGAATTTTTCGGTGAATTCGTAGGAGGAATTTTCGTTCTTAATATGCTGGATGATCGGCAATGTTTATTTTGATTATATATTTAAGTTGTTGTTGAAATAAATAAGGTAATCAGGTAAGTATGATCTTTATTCATTTAAACAATTAAATCAGCAGTACGTGATTTGACGATAAACAGTTGCCGCTTCGATGATAGAAAATGTGTCTATCAGTTATGATATTTTCTCCCGATTTTTACATGAAAACGTTCAAAATCAAAGTTTTCGCCCTCCTGTCGATTTGCCGCTGACTGCTCACGACGTCATCAACTTGTACGTTGCTTTACGTCATCTGTGATGGGTAGATAGAAACTGATAGTGTCATCGGCTGTTCATTCTAAAAATAAACCGTTGGGTCACTTTGCCCCGGGGGCGCACTTTGCCCCGGTCTCCCCTATACAGTCAACATGAGTTGCACGAAGAGCACGTGCAAATTGACATCAATACCATATGTAGGGAAAATTCATAACTTTGATGTCTTCACCGAGTTTCTGAATGTTTGCTATTAGATCTGAAAAATATTTGTCTTCTTTCAAAGACAGGGGAGGTGTTACCTATCTCAGCCCGTCTACTTACAATTGCACTTTTTATATACACAATCACAGTAACACCAAGTCTCACAGTTTTTGCATGTTAAGCTATGTATGGGAATTTCGAATTGAGATATGATTTTAAAATTTTTGAAAGAGTTTGCAAACGTTAAATTCCAACTGATAATATGTTCATATTTGTTATTATGAACTGAAGCTTAAATCAAATCTTAAATCTCTGTCCTGTAGTCTGCAAAAGCTGTCAACAAAAAAAACAAAAAAAAAGGAAAGTTATTCTTTTAATTGTGTTATAACTTATAACTATTGTATACAAGACATTTGGGATTCAAATCCTACAAGGGTCAGGCACTTGTGTTTCTACTGTACGGACCAGTTCTACATGCAGTGAGGTTTGAATTAGAACAAAGTTTAATTTATCGAATTTTGTCATTGTCATTTTGTACTTCCATCTTTATCAGTCTATTTACTTTTTGAAATGTAGTCCTTGAAGTTTTTGTTTTTAATTTCTGTACGTTCACCCTTTTGGTTATATATTTTAAATACTTCGTGTAACATAGATTCAACATTTCCATGGCCTTGCTAACTTGACACAACTAATATGGATATATGGACGCATGTTTCTGTCGTGTTTAGCTCCCACTAAATTGTTGAAACCTTCACTATCACTTGAAACTGTCACCAACATATGGGACTCCCACTGGTCGCACTGCATGGGAGGTGGTGGGGAGGGGAGTAAAAGTAGGAGGGGATGCTGATGTGTATAATCTTTCCCTGTATTATATAAAGCTGTACTCACTTACATGTATTTTCCTCACTTTAATATAATATCAAATGTTTAATAACTCTAACGCAAAAATGTCAAATCTTTTTTTCATTTTTCCACGCCAAATTGAAAATATTAAGGGCATTACACTTTTTAAAATTGTTTCTACACACGAAAATGCAAATGTTGCATAATGTCGACAAACAGAAATGAATTGATTGCTCGAATTTTGACAGATGCATTCATAAACATGTTTGTGTCTCATAACTAATGACTGTGTGGAATAAATTGTATAATCATTTTGGAAGTGCTCTCGGCTAGGTGGATGATATTTCTAAAAAAAAAATTCAATTTTTTCATGTAAAATGTTAAGACAATGGTGCGCATGTCTACATGTCTAAACAGAATGCCTTCTCAATGCCTCTCTACTCCAACGTAAGCTGCCAATTAAACCCATTGAATATCACCTCCAACATAACCGTCACCAGGTACCCACTTATACTGCTGAGTGAACACAGACACAGTTAGAATAAAACCGTTTACCTTAGAATATATCATGTGTGTCTCAACTATCTCCTTAGTGTTGGCAGGAAAATACAGCTTGCTTGGTGAATGCAAAATTATCTTAACTACCGCTACTTGGAATTGGCAAGTCGGCAAGAGAGTTAAACTTCCTAAAGCAATGATGTTTGACTAGATCTATCAAGGGGGTACCGGATGAATGTAAACTTATCATAACTACATGTTCTTGGTATTGGCTGCATGGCTAAGTTGCTGGGACATTCAGCCCCTGTCCATGGGTGCCTAACTAGGAGGGTGATCTTCCAAATAATGGTAATGAATAAATGATATCATAATAAAAGTGTTACTAATCATGTTAGACATGTATTAACAAGTCGACTTTTAAGTAAAGGTGTCATATTTTGAAGTATAGCAGAGACTTTTGGGTGTGTGAGTGTGTGTGGGGGGGAGGAGACTGTTTTGGCATTTGAATGTGTGGAGATTGGGTCCTGTCCTTTTATAGTGGGGGAAGGTGAAGTAATATGGATGGGTTTGAAGTTTTGCATGGACTATTGTTTATGAATATATGTGGAGGAGCTCCCTGAATGTATTTACCCTTTACTTGAATTCTGTTAATGGAAGTAAGTCATAGACTGACCTTATTATATTCTAGCTTTACCTTCACCTGACAGTGACACATCTTCGACATTAAGACGCTGAGAATATATGATGGATATGTTGCTTATATCTACAGCTGGTACCTGTTTTCCCAATTTGCACAAGGTCAATTTTGATTTATCCTGAATATTTCCTGTATTGTTGTTCAATTGAGACACGACTCCAACCAGCACAGCACTTATTGGACTCACAGAGTGTGAGACTACATCATACTGTCAGGTGCATGTATGTGGTAGGCCTATAGATAGGTTTGAGATGGTTTATCTATGTTTTGTTTTGTTTGTGTCTATTTTCCTGAGATTAATTTATCCTGAATATATCCTGGAAAGTAAATCAACTAATAGGAAAGTCACACAGTACAACCGGTACTGCAGTTATTTGACACGTGAATAAAAGAACATTTCTAATAACTATCTGTCAGTATGACAGAACATCTGTTGAGTTGGAAATTACAAAAATTCAGACAAAACTACTAGAGACTCCTGTAATGTCTGGGGTTGATATAGGTGAGTGAAGAAAATAGATTTCCAACTGCAAAAGGAAGCAAAACTGATAATAATACATCATATAATGAATTACCAATGCATATTGCTGGCAGACATAAATTTTTTTCTTTACCCCTGATCAACAATCCCTGAGAAGAATACAAATGGACGTATGGGGGCTGTCGGGTGCCCCCCCCCCCCCCCCCCCCCCCCCCCCTATTTTGAAACGTTTTGCACGTAAACTTGATTAACCCAAAGTAACCACCCCCCCCCCCCCCCCCCCCCCCCCCCCTCCACTAGGGTGGACAGAACCACGTGAACCACGAGTCTATCAATTGAAGTCTCAATCTAGGGAAGGACTCAACCCTTCAAACTTTGAGATTATCCAGCATTGAAACGGGTCACCCATCCATCCAGATGCATGGTCCTTTGCAACTAATTAGACACTAACTAACGAGTAACGGGGAATGGCAGATTATCATTCTAGAGTTATATTAATTGCGTAATTCTCGAGCCTTGACCAAGTTTTAACTACAATATTAAACAAGCGGGAGTTCAACTACTCTTATATTCAGTGCCTCTCTGCTGCTAATGTTATTTTCAACGCATCTAGCTCTGGTAAATATGACGTGGGCCAGATATATTATGAATACAAACTTCTTTGAATGGCATAGGTTCAACAAGAACAATTGTTTCTGGATAAACTATTTCTTTATTTTTAAAGCACATTTTCAAGCTTGAAGGTTACAGAATGTAATGGTAAGAAGATAAAGTTATACTGTTGTATTCTGTCAAATCAATTTTTAAAAATACACAATTATATGCATTGAAACGTTGTATTCTCAGGATAAAGAAGTTGTTTGTCCAGAAACCATTGCTCCTGATTGTTCTGATAAAAATACTTATCTTAAAGGTACATCCATTGTCTTTTTTGGGGGCAAATATATAAATGTTATAAATTGTGTTATTTTATCGAGAAATACTGACTGTTGCCGAAAATTGCCAATTTGATCCTAGTCGGCTCAGTATACAGACGATATAAAGGTAAAAGTATCGATTTCTGATCGAAAACCGGACAATGAACTGCTTGTGGCGCGCATCAATTAGTTTTGGAAACTTATTTACAACAGACTAAAAGAAAACTTTAAGTCGATAATGTTTATTAGGTCATAATACTGTGCATGTAAATTGAACGTGTAGTTTCGGTTTCTGCACAAGTATAATGATGTTGCTCGATTTTAATCGGAAACTAGTAATTATTATATATTTGGCGATTGGAGATGAATATCAGCACATATTGTATGTTGGCATGTATTAAAGGCAAATAACATTTTATGAAACACAATGGTAGCACCTTTACACTATGATCAAATGTTTTAAAGTTTAAAAGCTACAGACGTATTTCCTTAATAACTGGATAAAGGGTTACATTTGTACTGCTACATGGAATCACTGTTGACAAACGACAATGGCTTATACAAAATATATCACTATCACTATCGCTTAATAACACATAACAGACAACCATAATTCGCAAAAAGAGCTTAAGGGAGGTAACTTGTTTTATTTAACTCATTCTAGTTCTCGGAGTCTGTTGCGCTGCGTAACTAGTCACTAACAGCAACGAAGAGTACCGAGGTGTTCCGAATGTAGATACTTGCCATCATTCGCAAAATAGCTAAAGGGAGATAATCTCGTACATGTAGCGTAGTTTTACAAACACAGATGCTCCGTGAGAACTTTTATGTAACTGTATTGATATTAGTTCTTAAAAAAAATTAAACAAAGGGAAACATTGATTAAATTAAGGTATTGATTGCTTAAATATATCGATGGAGAGAGCAAATTAATGTAGTAAATATGTGTCCCCAGGAGAATAACATTCATAGAGAAAATTCGGATTGACGTGTTTTTTACATGTAGAAAATCTAAACTGACAAATGAACACTCTACCAATAACGTGTTATTAAAAACACCCCCAACTTTAGATCAACAGCATAATATAAACAAGATTAACACCAAAGATGGGATGCCATATTCTTTTTAAAACACAGTGACTGTACCATGACAGTTTTCTTTCAAACGAGTTGTAAAAAGCAATGTGATATCCATGCGATTGTGGTTAGGTTTTTTACCAATGTGCAGAAGGCATAATCTTTCAAAAATCGAAATCAAACTTGGGCAGGACATGGTTAGATGAATGGACATCTAGATTTCGCTTCCGTCCTGTTCGCTGACAGGACTCTGACTTGCATGGGCTATCGGGGAGTTCGCTGCCGTTGCTAATCAACTAAATCTCCCCGCAAGTTTTATTTGTCAGAATGTATATTCTTCAATGCAAAAGTTTGTTTAAAAATTTCTGTTTAAAAATTCTGAAAAAATCATGTCTTCAGACATTTCACAGCCAGAAATACTAACAACCGTTCAAACGCCTGCATGTTTTTATTTGAGAAAGTCAAACTGTTTCGAGGAACCCCAATCATCTCTGCCATCAGTGACTATGTTTTTTGTCACCAAAATATCCAAGAGCCGTAACCTAAGCATGTTAACTACTCAAAAAAAGTTTTATGAATAAAAGACAAAATGATGGTTTATAGTTGACACAAGAATAAAACATTGTATCTATATATCCTTACTAACTTTTATTTTAGAAATGCTTTTTATATGTGTGACACATGATCTTTCGATAAAATCGGTTTTAATAGTCCAATTTCAAGCCTCATACAGTAATGAGGCCTTGGTAATATGGTAAACATTTCCCCAAATGTCGGCCATCTTGGAATTTTATCCCTCTAAGAATCAAACATTCTATCTATATATCCTTACTAACTTTTATTTTAGAAATGCTTTTTATAGGTGTGACACATGATCTTTCGATACAATCGGTTTTAATAGTCCAATTTCAAGCCTCATACAGTAATGAGGCCTTGGTAATATGGTAAACCTTTCCCCAAATGTCGGCCATCTTGGAATTTTATAACTCTAAGAATCAAACATTCTATCTATATATCCTTACTAACTTTTATTTTAGAAATGCTTTTTATAGGTGTGACACATGATCTTTCGATAAAATCGGTTTTAATAGTCCAATTTCAAGCCTCATACAGTAATGAGGCCTTGGTAATATGGTAAACATTTCTCCAAATGTCGGCCATCTTGGAATTTATTCCCTCTAAGAATTAAAGATTTGATCCATATATCTGTACTAACTTTTATTTTAGAAATGCTTTTTATAGATGTGATACAATATCTTTCGATATAACATTGTATCTATATATCCACTTTGATTTTAGAAATGCTTTTTATAGGTGTGAAAGGTGATCTTTCCATAAAAACTGTTTTGAAAGTCCAATCTCAAGCCTCATACAGTAATGAGGCCTTGATAATATGTAAACTTTCCCCCAAATATCGGCCATCTTGGAATTTAATATTTTTAAGAATCAAACATTGTATCAATATATCTATACTAACTTTTATTTTAGAAATGCTTTTTATAGGAGTGATACGTGATCTTTCCATATAAACTGTTTTGAAAGTCAAATTTCAAGCCTCATACAGTAATGAGGCCTTGATAACATGGTAAACTTTTCCCCAAATGTCGGCCATCTTGGATTTTGGTCACTCTAAGAATTAAAGATTTGATCTATATATCCATACTGACTTTTACTTTAGAAATGTTTTTATAGGTGTGATACATTACCTTTCGATATAAACTGTTTTAATAGTCCAATTTCTAGCCTCATACAGTAATGAGGCCTTGATAATATGGTAAAGTTTTCCCCAAATGTCGGCCATCTTGGAATTTAATCCTTCTAAGAATCAAACATTGTATCTATATATCCATACTCACTTTTTTTTTAGAAATGCTTTTTGTAGGTGTGATACATGATGTTTCGATAAAATCTGTTTTGATAGTCAAATTTCTAGCCTCATACAGTAATGAGGCCTTGATAATATGGTAAAGTTTTCCCCAAATGTCGGCCATCTTGGAATTTAATCCCTCTAAGAATCAAACATTGTATCTATATATCCATACTCACTTTTTTTTTAGAAATGCTTTTTATAGGTGTGATACATGATCTTTCGATAAAAACTGTTTTAATAGTCCAGTTTCCAGCCTCATACAGTAATGAGACCTTGCTAATCTGGTGTCAGTGTCCAAACATGTCGGCCATCGTTGATTTTGGTTCCTCTAAGAATTAAACATTGTATCTATATATCCGTACTAACTTTTATTTTAGAAATGCTTTTTATAGGTGTGATACGTGATCTTTCCATAAAAACTGTTTTGAAAGTCAAATTTCAAGCCTCATACAGTAATGAGGCCTTGATAACATGGTAAAATTTTCCCCAAATGTCGGCCATCATGGATTTTGGTCCCTCTAAGAATTACAGATTTGATCTATATATCCATACTGACTTTTACATTAGAAATGCTTTTTGTAGGTGTTATACGTGATCTTTCCATAAAAAACTGATTTGAAAGTCCAATTTCAAGCCTCATACAGTAATGAGGCCTTGATAATATGGTAAACTTTTCCCCAAATGTCGGCCATCTTGGAATTTAGACCCTCTAAGATTTAACATTGTATCCATATATCCATACTAACTTTTATTTCAGAAGTGCTTTTTATAGGTGTGATACATGTTCCTTCGATAAAAAGTGTTTTGAAGGTCCAATTTCAAGCCTCATACAGTAATGAGGCCTTGGTAATATGGTAAATTTTTCCCCAAATGTCGGCCATCTTGGAATTTAATCCTTCTAAGAATCAAACATTGTATCTATATATCCATACTAACTTTTACTTTAGAAATGCTTTTTATAGGTGTGATACGTGATCTTTCCATAAAAACTGTTTTGATAGTCCAATTTTAAGAATCATACAGTAATGAGGCCTTGATAATATGGTTAACTTTTCCCCAAATGTCGGCCATCTTGGAATTTAGTCCCTCTAAGATCAAACATTGTATCCATATATCCATACTAACTTATATTTCAGAAATGCTTTTTATAGGTGTGATACATGTTCCTTCAATAAAAAGTGTTTTGAAAGTCCAATTTCAAGCCTCATACAGTAATGAGGCCTTTGTAATATGGTAAAGTTTTCCCCAAATGTCGGCCATCTTGGAATTTAATCCCTCTAAGAATCAAACATTGTATCTATATATCCATACTAACTTTTACTTTAGAAATGCTTTTTATAGGTGTGATACGTGATCTTTCGATAAAAACTGTTTTGATAGTCCAATTTTAAGCCTCATACAGTAATGAGGCCTTGGTATTATGGTAAACTTTTCCCCAAATGTCGGCCATCTTGGAATACATTCCCTCTAAGAATTAAAGATTTGATCCATATATCCGAACTAACTTTTATTTTAGAAATGCTTTCTTTTGGTTTGATACATGATCTTTCGATATAAACTGTTTGAATAGTCCAATTTCAAGCCTCATACAGTAATGAGGCCTTGGTAATATGGTAAACTTTTCCCCAAATGTCGGCCATCTTGGATTTTGGTCCCTCTAAGAATCAAACATTGTATCTATATATCCATACTAACTTTTATTTTAGAAACGCTTTTTATAGATGTGATACGTGATCTTTCCATAAAAACTGTTTTGAAGTCAAATTTCAAGCCTAATACAGTAATGAGGCCTTGATAACATGATAAACTTTTCCCCAAATGTCGGCTATCTTGGATTTTGGGCCCTCTAAGAATCAAACATTGTATCTATATATCCATACTGACTTTTTCTTTTAGAAATGCTTTTTATAGGTGTGATACATTACCTTTCGATATGAACTGTTTCAATAGTCCAATTTCTAACCTCATACAGTAATGAGGCCTTGGTAATATGGTATCAGTGTTCCAAGATGTCGGCCATCTTGGAATTTATTCCCTCTAAGAATCAAACATTGTATCGATATATCCATACTAACTTTTACTTTAGAAATGCTTTTTATAGGTGTGATACGTGATCTTTCCATAAAAACTGTTTTGATAGTCCAATTTTAAGCCTCATACAGTAATGAGGCCTTGATAATATGGTTAACTTTTCCCCAAATGTCGGCCATCTTGGAATTTAGTCCCTCTAAGATCAAACATTGTATCCATATATCCATACTAACTTTTATTTCAGAAATGCTTTTTAAAGGTGTGATACATGATCTTTCGATAACAAACTGTTTTGAAAGTCCAATTTCAAGCCTCGCTACAGTAATGAGGCCTTGATAATATGGTAAAGTTTTCCCCAAATGTCGGCCATCTGGGAATTTAATCCCTCTAAGAATCAAACATTGTATCTATATATCCATACTCACTTTTATTTTAGAAATGCTTTTTATAGGTGTGATACGTGATCTTTCCATAAAAACTGTTTTGAAGTCAAATTTCAAGCCTCATACAGTAATGAGGCCTTGATAACATGATAAACTTTTCCCCAAATGTCGGCTATCTTGGATTATGGTCCCTCTAAGAATCAAACATTGTATCTATATATCCATACTGACTTTTTCTTTTAGAAATGCTTTTTATAGGTGTGATACATTACCTTTCGATATGAACTGTTTCAATAGTCCAATTTCTAACCTCCTACAGTAATGAGGCCTTGGTAATATGGTATCAGTGTTCCAAGATGTCGGCCATCTTGGAATTTATTCCCTCTAAGAATCAAACATTGTATCCATATATCCATACTAACTTTTATTTCAGAAATGCTTTTTATAGGTGTGATACATGATCTTTCGATAAAAACTGTTTTGAAAGTCCAATTTCAAGCCTCATACAGTAATGAGGCCTTGATAATATGGTAAAGTTTTCCCCAAATTTCGGCCATCTGGGAATTTAATCCCTCTAAGAATCAAACATTGTATCTATATATCCATACTCACTTTTACTTTAGAAATGCTTTTTATAGGTGTGATACATGATATTTCCATAAAAACTGTTTTGATAGTCCAATTTTAAGCCTCATACAGTAATGAGGCCTTGGTAATATGGTTAACTTTTCCCCAAATGTCGGCCATCTTGGAATTTATTCCCTCTAAGAATTAAAGATTTGATCCATATATCCGAACTAACTTTTATTTTAGAAATGCTTTCTTTTGGTGTGATACATGATCTTTTGATATAAACTGTTTGAAAAGTCCAATTTCAAGCCTCATACAGTAATGAGGCCTTGGTAATATGGTAAACTTT
Organism: Gibbula magus; assembly: GCA_936450465.1. Lineage (NCBI taxonomy): Eukaryota > Metazoa > Mollusca > Gastropoda > Trochida > Trochidae > Gibbula > Gibbula magus. The sequence continues at coordinate 10,454,117 of OW388298.1, read as the reverse complement.
TCCCCAAATGTCGGCCATCTTGGATTTTGGTCCCTCTAAGAATCAAACATTGTATCTACATGTATATATCCATACTAACTTTTATTTTAGAAATGCTTTTTATAGGTGTGATACGTGATCTTTCCATATAAACTGTTTTGAAAGTCCAATTTCAAGCCTCATACAGTAATGAGGCCTTGATAACATGGTAAACTTTTCCCCAAATGTCGGCCATCTTGGATTTTGGTCCCTCTAAGAATCAAACATTGTATCTATATATCCATACTGACTTTTCTTTTAGAAATGCTTTTTATGTGTGTGATACATGATCTTTCGATAAAAACTGTTTTAATAGTCCAATTTCAAGCCTCATACAGTAATGAAGCCTTGGTAATCTGGTGTCAGTGTCCAAACATGTCAGCCATCGTTGATTTTGGTTCCTCTAAGAATTAAAGATTTGATCTATATATCCATACTGACTTTTACTTTAGAAATGTTTTGATAGGTGTGATACATTACCTTTCGATATAAACTGTTTTAATAGTCCAATTTCTAGCCTCATACAGTAATGAGGCCTTGGTAATATGGTATCAGTGTTCCAAGATGTCGGCCATCTTGGAATTTATTCCCTCTAAGAATTAAAGATTTGATCCATATATCCGAACTAACTTTTATTTTAGAAATGCTTTCTTTTGGTGTGATACATGATCTTTCGATATAAACTGTTTTAATAGTCCAATTTCTAGCCTCATACAGTTATGAGGCCTTGGTAATATGGTAAACTTTTCCCCAAATGTCGGCCATCTTGGATTTTGGTCCCTCTAAGAATCAAACATTGTATCTATATATCCATACTGACTTTTCTTTTAGAAATCCTTTATATAGATGTGATACATGATCTTTCGATAAAAACTGTTTTAATAGTCCAATTGCAAGCCTCATACAGTAATGAGGCCTTGGTAATCTGGTGTCAGTGTCCAAACATGTCGGCCATCGTTGATTTCGGTTCCTCTAAGAATTAAACATTGTATCTATATATCCGTACTAAATTTTATTTTAAAAATGCTTTTTTATAGGTGTGATACGTGATCTTTCCATAAAAACTGTTTTGAAAGTCAAATTTCAAGCCTCTTACAGTAATGACGCCTTGATAACATGGTAAACTTTTCCCCAAATGTCGGCCATCTTGGATTTTGGTCCCTCTAAGAATTAAAGATTTGATCTATATATCCATACTGACTTTTACTTTAGAAATGCTTTCTTTTGGTGTGATACATGATCTTTCGATATAAACTGTTTTAATAGTCCAATTTCTAGCCTCATACAGTTATGAGGCCTTGGTAATATGGTAAACTTTTCCCCAAATGTCGGCCATCTTGGATTTTGGTCCCTCTAAGAATCAAACATTGTATCTATATATCCATACTGACTTTTCTTTTAGAAATCCTTTATATAGGTGTGATACATGATCTTTCGGTAAAATCTGTTTTAATAGTCCAATTGCAAGCCTCATACAGTAATGAGGCCTTGGTAATCTGGTGTCAGTGTCCAAACATGTCGGCCATCGTTGATTTTGGTTCCTCTAAGAATTAAACATTGTATCTATATATCCGTACTAACTTTTATTTTATAAATGCTTTTTTATAGGTGTGATACGTGATCTTTCCATAAAAACTGTTTTGAAAGTCAAATTTCAAGCCTCTTACAGTAATGAGGCCTTGATAACATGGTAAACTTTTCCCCAAATGTCGGCCATCTTGGATTTTGGTCCCTCTAAGAATTAAAGATTTGATCTATATATCCATACTGACTTTTACTTTAAAAATGCTTTTTGTAGGTGTGATACGTGATCTTTCCATAAAAAACTGTTTTGAAAGTCCAATTTCAAGCCTCATACAGTAATGAGGCCTTGATAATATGGTAAACTTTTCCCCAAATTTGGGCCATCTTGGAATTTAATCCCTCTAAGATCAAACATTGTATCCATATATCTATACTAACTTTTATTTCAGAAATGCTTTTTATAGATTTGATACATGATCTTTCGATAAAAACTGATTTGATACTCCAATTTCAAGCCTCATACAGTAATGAGGCCTTGGTAATATGGTATCAGTGTTCCAAAATGTCGGCCATCTTGGAATTTATTACCTTTAAGAATTACAGATTTAATCCATATATCCGTACTAACTTTTACTTTAGAAATACTTTTTATAGGTTTGATACGTTATCTTTCCATAAAACTGTTTTGAGAGTCCAATTTCAAGCCTCATACAGTAATGAGGCCTTGATAATATGGTTAACTTTTCCCCAAATGTCGGCAATCTTGGAATTTATTCCCTCTAAGAATCAAACATTGTGTCTATATATCCATACTAACTTTTATTTTAGAAATGCTTTTTATAGGTGTGATACATGATATTTCGATATAAGATGTTTTGAAAGTCCAATTTCAAGCCTCATACAGTAATGAGGCCTTGGTAATATGGTAAACTTTTCCCCAAATGTCGGCCATCTGGGAATTTAATCCCTCTAAGAATCAAACATTGTATTTATATATCCGAACTAACTTTTATTTTAGAAATGCTTTTTATAGGTGTGATACTTGATCTTTCGATATAAACTGTTCTGACAGTCCTATTTCAAGCCTCATAGAGATATTAAGCCTTGGTAATATGGTGTCAGTGTTCCAAAATGTCGGCCATCTCGGAATTTATTCCCTTTAAGCATTAAAGATTTGATCCATGTATCCGTACTCTCTTTATTTTAGAAATGCTTTTTATAGGTGTGATACGTTATCTTTCCATAAAACTGTTTTGAGAGTCCAATTTCAAGCCTCATACAGTAATGAGGCCTTGATAATATGGTAAAGTTTTCCCCAAATGTCGGCCTTCTTGGAATTTATTCCCTTTAAGAATTAAAGATTTGATCCATATATCCATACTAACTTTTACTGTATGGGAGATGCTGCTCTATCAACATCCATAGCAGTGTCAGTGTGTGGATGATATGTGGAGACAAGTGTGGAGGATGTGACGTGATGGTGGAGATACTGCTCTACCCACATCCATAGCAGTGTGATTGTGTGAATGGACTGTGGAGGCAAGTGTGGAGGATGTGACGTTGTATGGGAGATGCTGCTCTACCCACATCCATAGCAGTGTCACTGTGTGGGTGGTATGTGGAGGCAAGTGTCGAGGATGTGACATGGTGGGGGAGATGTTGCTCTATCTACTTCCATAGCAGTGTCAATGTGTGTGATATATTGAGGCAAGTGTGGTGGATGTGACGTGATGAAATCTTGAGTACAGTAAAAGTGAACTGTTAAAGGAAGACTTGAAATATGCTCGAACATATGAAGATGCAAATGTTTAAACTAAAAATATAAAAGTATTGTATGTAGCCTGAAAAGTAACAGACCCAAGTTATATATATAAAGTTATATATATATTTATATATATATTGTTATATATATATTTTAAGGGACAATTATCAGTTTTAAAACGAGTTCTTAGGTTTTGCAACTTCTTTATTGCAGTTAAAGTTAAAGTTAAATGAAGCAAATAAAGCTTTTTGGTTTTCTTTAAATTACTTATGCACAGTCTTTCTCTAAATATTTTGGTTCAGTATTCCTATATGAACATTTAAAATATGGTGAGGTAATATTTGAACATTTGAAGACTTTGTTCAATAAACAAACACACTTTTCCGTTTATAAAAAAATTGTTTTGCAAAAATATGTTTTCGAATCAAAGTTAGAGTTAGATTAATATTTGAAAAGAGTATTGTAATGTAAACTTATAACAGGCAGAAATGATGACACGGAACGGCTGTGGAAAATTGCACCAATAAAGAAATCTTATCTTTAAGAATAGAAAGTTGCAAGTATGTTGACAAAAAGACAAATATTTTCTCCATTGATGCATAACACGAAACAGATAATCGACGGAGATAACAACAGTGATGTGATGAAGATGATAGTTTAAGAATAGGATGTAAAAAGTAATTGTCTCCATAAACAGAAATATATATATTATCTTCACTGCTTCATTTACGTACCTGTGTGTTGTGTAGCTCGCTGTACATCGGGACAAAGAATATTGAGGTTTACATAGAATTCCTGGATATCATTTGTAAATATAAATTGTAACCTAGTTACGTTCACAAAATTTATTTTTTTTTATATAAAAAGACTGCAACACAAAACGCAATGAAACTGTTTATGAACATGATTCTGTTTACTATGACTGAAGCAAATACTTCACTGTGGATGGGCGACAACTCTGTTTCCTGGTTCCACGACTCTCCAGTGTTTGAGGTAAGAAGTAGACTTGAATGGGTCATATCCTGCAACACTGGACTCTGGGACCTGGCAGCTGTAACAGAACTCTCCCACACCGCCATCATGTGCAGGTGCGTGGATTCATCCAGGACAACACCAGGTGACAGGGGAAGCAATGTTCAGATATTCAGGAGAGTAATAACGAAACGTAACATGTCAGACTTGAAAAGGTCCCCCATTGAAACTTGGGGTCCCCCATTGAAAACATTGACATCCATACAATGTGATTATGAAGACCATGGTTTATATTGATATGTATTATCCTGCTTATGATTTGCTGATAAACAAAGAAGTTGTATAAATCAATCACATTTTCTTGTTGTTGTCTTAAACAATGATAATAACGCCACTTGCAAAGAGCAACTATCCACATCCTAAAATGAAAAAATAGTTGATATGAACAGTATCTAGAATTCAATGTACAAAAGAGACTCTTTCTTTATAATTTGGTTAACTCAACCCTTGAAATATTTTTCTAATGGCGAACAATAATTCCAATCTAATCATATTCATTTGATACACTTGTAACCATAGTAACGAAACATTCCGTTTCTAAAATGTCAACAGCACAAATGGTTCTACAAAATGCAATGACATAAACCAAAGACCGGATGCAATGACATATGTATACCAATGACACGATGGGCTAATGACATACATATACCAATGACAAGATGGGCTAATGACATATGTATACCAATGACAGGTGTGGCTGATGGCATGGGCCGTCATCCCTGGTGCGTGTGTCGGACATCGGATATCTTTGGTCATCTGTTTACAAACTGTTGACATTTTTTACTTCTTGCCCAGAACTGCTGCATACTCACACCACCGCTTTATTGATCTGTATTGGCTGGACAATTCGATGTATATTGAGGTGCATCTGCAAAGCTCTGTATGTATTCGGGAAATGATGTGGCTGAGAGGGTCGTAAGACTGACTGGAGCCCGGTTAATTGCAAGGATCTGGGATTGGAATGTGCAAACCTTGGTCAGCAATGACATACATTTACCAAGGACAAGATGAGCTAATGTCATGAGCTGTCATCCCTGGTACGTCTCCATCATCTGTAATATTTTGACTTCTTGCTCAGAACTGCTGCATACTCACAGCACCGCGTCATTGTTCTGTATTGGCTGACGAATTCGCTGTATATTGAGATGACCTGAAAAGCCCGTGAGTATTCTTAAATCTTTTAAGACTCTATTGAGAGCAGTATCCGTACAGTGATAGGCAGACTGGAAGTTGTCAAGAAGATCAAACTTTTTTTTATTCCATTTCCAATTCATACATTCATTTCATATGACAAACAAAGACATTGAATATACATTCGTTTTGATATAAAACTTATAAGAATAAAAATGCAAAGTTATTGAAGCTAGCTGACCAGAGATAGAACTATCATTTGCACCCTGGGTGGGGTATTGAAATTTAATGGGCGCTTCAGCCTATACCAAGTATGACAGGTAAATGTTTCCATTTCACAATGTAGGAACCTGTCCTGTTGTTTTTTCTAGCTATGAATTTTTCAATTTTACATGTTTCTCTTAGGATTTTAAAAAATGTCTCAGAAGAAAGAGCATGTTGTTTGATACTTGAAACATAAATGTATCTTTTGGCTAGTAGAAAGAAGATCAAACTTGCTAAGGTTTTCGAATAACCTTTCAGCCACAGTGCATTCAATCAGCTTTGAAATAAAGGGAAGGTGTAATACAGGTCTATAATTGCTTTACGTGTCAGAATCCAAATGAGATTTCTTAAGTAAAGGTTTGACTACTCCAGATTTGAAAACTGATGGCATCTCTCCATTTATGAGGCTGAAATTGACAATGTTAGGTATCATTGGGAGCAGAACATCCAAGTTGCTCAAGACCAAAGATGTTGGCATGGGATCCACTACACATGATGTTGGCTTTGACTTTCTAATTCTCAGAGGTGGTAAACTCATTGAAAGTAGACAGTTGTTCACAATTAAGTCAATAAAGGGCATTATGTACATACTCTTGGACTTTAAAGGCGCATTAACACGACTTACGATTTTTACTGAAATAAAGTGCTCTCACAAAAAATACGTGTCACCGATGGCTTACAATACTTCTATAGCCACGAAAAGAACACATGGTTCAGTTTAGCCATGCAACATTAAAATGGCTGCGTAGTTCAAATGACGTAGCAATACCTTAACACTCAGATTTGAGTTTTAATTATGGTACAATGATGAAATGGTCAACCGTTTTTGCTGTCTGAACTCTCAAATTCTCATGAGACCAACACATCTACCTCTCACACTGACGAGTTCCACACCACTGTTGCTTTAGCGGTCGTATCATTTTCTTTGAATACGGATAGCCGTTTTCTATGAATACAGCTTATCGGGTCATGTAATGAGATGTTTGAGCCATTTACGTAGCAACATATTATATAAAATTAAATAGTAAATGGAAAGTTTTAGAAAACATAATTTACAGAAACAAATTTAAAAGGTGTCATAAAACATGCCAAAGATTAATATTTCTCTCTCATATCATGTTTTTTAATCACAAACATGAACAGATTACATTTAGATATATGTGTTACATGACTTTGATGTATTCTTGATTCTGATTGGTTGATTTGAAAAGGTTACTGTTGAATAATATTTGGAATCCTTCAAATTTGTTGGGGCGATTCACTGTGAAATGATACATCTTATTCAGTCCCAGTCAAGATTTTTTTTTTTTTTTTTCTTTTAGATTTCTGTATCTTTTGATATATACGCCTTACCCATATCACTTCCATTTACTAAACTATGTGTCGAACAGAGGACACACATGACTAAAAGGATTGATTTAACTCTTTAAGGTGGAGTGACACATATATGCGTAAGATTAATTAACTAAAATAATTATCTCAAATGTTTTCAACTTGATAGCTTCGATTAAGTTTGCCGCCTTTCAGAAGGTTCTGTTGGATGCCATCCAAAAGGTATGACGTTTTAAGGTACCCCTTGTTACGACGTAAGTTGTAATAAACGCGGTAAGATGTAATAACTGCGGTAAATTGTAATAAAAACGCGGTAAGATGTAATACTGCGGTAAATTGTAATAAAAACGCGGTAAAATGTAATAAAGTTTACTGCGGTAAATTGTAATAGGGGGTGCGGTAAAATGTTTCGATGAAAGGTGCGGTAAATTGTAATACGATGTGCGGTTAATTGTAATATTTTCTTTTATAGAAGTTGATGTTGATGAACGTTAAATTCACCAATCAAAATGTCCGTCTGACAATTCGTCCGTCTGATATTGTTTCACTAACAGCTCTGATACTAATTGATGATATGTTTCTAAACTTTACAAATTAATCACTATGATTTGCAGATGTGCTGTTTGTTTGTTTCGGTTTGTCTTATTTGCATAATTTATACAAATTTTCGAATTTTGTGTGTCATGAATTTGTTCTGCTCGCAACTCTGACAATAATATTTTGAATATAACAGCACGTGAGAACATGCTATCATTACCATGTGCAAATCTGCCTTTGTACACAACCGGCCAAAAGAAACGCCTACATGAATCTTAGAGATGAATAATCTGATAACATATAATTTATGATGGTTTTAGTAATGTTATATTGAAACGATAATTGATAAGACAATCAATTGGCCATAAACTACTGCCCCACCCTCACACACCCGCACCCCCGAACCACGCCCAAAAACACTGCTACTGTCGGTTGATTTTATTTGTGCAATCTTTTCATCACCATGTCGACATCTGCAACGTCATTACTTTGGCGTGTTGTGAACAGGTGCACATTGTTAAGAGGAGTATGATTATATGACCTTCGGATGTATAGAGCATGCTGCAGCAAAACTATTTAACCCTGATTGCAAACTAAACACATACTATGTAATTATTTTCTAACAATAGGTAAATTTATAAAATTTCGAGAAAAAAAACATCAGAAATGGTGGAACTCTATAATATTACCCATACGGGTGAGGAGACACGGGCGATTATTTTTTTTATATTTGCACATGTGCTTTCAAGTGATTCTCAATGTTGATTGGTCGGTTATCCATAGAAAGAATGACTAGGACGTCATGAAACAATGGGCTGACGTGACGAATTCTCTCATGACGTCACAATGTTACTGTGGCGACGTGTTGTTCAGGGCGACCTTCCACTGACATTAATATGTAAAAATCAAGCTATTTAAAGGGTAGCACGTGTTTTTCTCTGAAATAAATCAATGTCATGAACTTGACAAATAATGTCGCCATTCGAAAAACACCATTTTTCTTCGCAATATTAAAGTTAAAAAACATGTGCACATCTTTTTTAAAGCTATGGGAATCATTTTGTACTTGGCGGCCAGTCAAAGGTGTTCACCTTGAAAATTCCGCCAGTGGTTTTCATTATGACCACTACACAAATTTCTGCGACTACGGATAGATGGTTCATGTAATGAGAACTATTACCCTCTAAAGTAATTATAAATTGCATAAATTTGTAATATAAATGGTAAAAAGGAAAGAATAAAATTGGCAAAAAACATGCTACAGCTCCTTTAAGCAAAATATTGACCAAACATGTGTGCCAATATCAGTTTTACACAATAACCTCAAGAAAAATAGAAACTATTTGAACGACGGCGCTAGTTTTCTAAATGAATTAACATTTGAATTCAAACACACACAGGCACACACGCACACATGTAACGTCTCCCAATTGACGCATTTCCACCCTGGGATGTTGTGCAATGATACTAGCCATCATGACATAAGTGAAATCATTTTGAAAATTACATTAGACCCTAATAATAACACATACGCACGCACAAACACATACACACGCACACACACACACATACACAAATAATTATTAATGTTTTAAAATGTCTATCGAGAGTTTGGCTTGCCAGAATAGAGCAAAGGTACTAGCAGAAAATAATTTCAACTTCAAAAGTTTCCGCAATCAATTAGGTATGGAATTAAATTATTTTAAGCGTTGCATGTAACATAAAAAAAATTCTCATATCAACTGTAAAGTCATATACCCTAGGCTCTTTTTGTTGGAATGGTAACACTTCATGACACCGGAAGTTACGAACATGTTACATGGAACCTTATACTTTAACAGTTCAAGACAATATGATTACCGTTACATAAAAATTCAAAAACTTGCAAAATGTAAATCTGTGGGTATGAATATGAATACAGTTTAATGAAGTGAAACATATGATAGTTTCAGCGATTCTGCAAAACAATGGAATATATATTCTTCCATTATACACATAAAGTCATTGTTTCGTTTCCATAGAAACTCAAACAAACACAAGAGTCATCAGAAGATAAAATATCCAAACGGTCCCCTATTTACTCAGAGTGCTTTATTAGCATGTATAATCGATCTTTGATATAAATGATGATAGACTTTTTAATTATGTAATTGGATGATACACGACATGAATAGGTTTCAGAAAGATACTTCTTCTCAGGAAACAACCTATCTATTTGTAAACGTGAACAGAGTCAAATTTTCGTTTTTCATGAAAACAAACAAAAATAATAAAATTTTCAGAAATCTGAAAATATCAAGAGGCACCACTCCAGTAAATTTGAAATACATATGTAAAGTTTCAGACAGATTGACAGAATAAACCCTGTATACTCCCATGTAAGGCGGAGGTTTAATCAAAACAGTTCGTCTGTAAATTTTGGAGAACTTATGATTTTAATATGCAATAATACTTATAATAATACTCTCATTAAAAAAATACATATGTATATGTTCAATGAATGACCCAAATTCGGCATTCATGGCAGCTAAAAATTAGATGTATGGTTATTACATTTTACCGCATTATGTATTACATTTTACCGCACTTTTTAGTAACATTTTACCGCACCCCCTTATTACAATTTACCGCAGTAAACTTTATTACATTTTACCGCGTTTTTATTACAATTTACCGCAGTATCACATCTTACCGCGTTTTTATTACAATTTACCGCAGTTATTACATCTTACCGCGTTTATTACAACTTACGTCGTAACACCCCTGTGTCACATATATATGCCGTGACGTCATGTAAATTGTATTCATTTTGTTAGACAAGCTAAACTGAAGCACTAAAGAAATGTCACACCTCAGTTGGTTTCGATTTATTCAATATTTAAAAAAAAGTGAGATGCATTTGATTATGGCATGATGCAGTAACACCGTGTGACAGTAGTTTTAATGACTTAATTGGTAACTTTTTTATTGTTTGATTACTACAGCGGTAAGAAATGAAATTATACAGCAACATGAACCTTACCATAAACGAGGTTATTTATTCTGTTTGGAGGTTGTTTGTTCCGTTTCCTTGGTAGGCCTGTCAACGCCGACGACGGGTCATTATCACTTTGTTTCTAAGTGACGTCACTTTAGAATCTTCCCTTGCAATTTCAACAATATGGCGACCAAATGAGCGTATTTTAAAACGTTTTACATGTCTTTCTTTCAAATGAGGACACGTAATTTTGCCAAATCATGACATAAACACGATGTGACAATATAACCGTACTGTTTTTAAGTGTTTTCACAAAATAAAGAAGAATATCGTTCGCAGTCAACTCCGGTAGACCTTTAATATATTTAGGTAACCTAAGTACGAATGCGTTCTTAACTTGCTAAACATGTAGATATTCCTTGATATTCATGATTTTACTGGAAGATTATATAACAAAATACGACTATCGATAATCAGTAGATATAGACTGCTTTCGTTTCCCCAGTCAACGGCTGACAAATCTGCTTGGGTTCGTGACAACCGTGAAAGGCAAGCGACTATGACGTCATTCTTCACTTGTGACGTCACAGTGGTTCTCGGCTGTAACACTATGCTGTTTTTGCTGTTTTATGCAACTGTAATTAAAACTTGTAGGAGAATTCGGGTAGAAAGTAAAAATTCCATCCATTTGAGCTATAATAGGGGTAACGTTGGTTTTCAGGGCATTATCATTTGCAGAAGCCCTCGGTCTTTTTCAACTGCCCTCCTTCGTCGGGCAGTTAATTGAAGACCTTGGGCTTCTGCAAATGATAATGCCCTGGAAAACAACGTTACCCCTATATGAGCGGGTCACTGCAAATGATAACGGCCCTATCAACGCTGACGACGGGCCATTATCACTACGTTTCTAAGTGACGTCACTTTAGAATCTTCTCTTGAAATTTCAACAAATATGGCGACCAAATGAGCATATCGACTCGAACATTTTAAACCGTTTTACATGTCCATCTTTCAAACTAGGATACGTATTTTTGCCAAATTATATTATAAACACGATGTGACAATACAACCGCAGTGATTTTTAAGTGTTTAAACAAAATAAAGAAGAAGATCCGGTAGACCTTCAATGTTAGATTTTGATAGCATAGTACGCATCCATGCATTCTAAATTTGCTAATTATTTAACGATTCGGTGATTTTTATTATTTCACTGATTGGTTCTATATTAAAACACGACTATGCATCAGTATGATATTCATTGGATATAGAATGTTTTTGTTTTCACAATTAACGACATTCTGTTCGGGTTCGAATTAACCGTGAAACGCAAGCGTCTATATATGACGTCATTCTTCTCCTGTTACGTGGCCGGGCAGTTAATTGAAGACCTCGGGCTTCTGCAAATGATAATGCCCTGAAATACAACGTTACCCCTATAATATCATTGTGATGTCATTGTTGGATGATGTAAAAACATTATGATGTCATGTAGTTGACGGTGACAGGGCATTGTGCAAAATGTACTCCCAAATCTATATCTCCTAGGAGATATCGCTTGATCTCACACAAGCGATATCTCCTGTGGAACACAGTTTTGGATGATAAAATTTGAAGTAATTTAAGAATTGACTTCAAAATTTATTAAGTTCATGGAGGTATAAACTTAAAAAACGCTGTGTAAAGTTTGCACAGCCTTTTTTAAGTTTATACCTCCATGAACTCAATAAATTTTGAGGTCAATATACCTGATGTTTTGAAAAGGTTTCATTGCTACAAATATACAAATTTGCAACAATTAGAGCTGTACTACGCGTATGAAGGCACCAAATATTAGACCCACCTAGAACGTGTTAATCAGCCAATGAAAATGCACAACGCAACTAGCCATGAACCTGACGTCATGGGGGCGTGGCTAAATGTGATGTGACGTCACGAAATTAAGTTTATGCAGGTATGAACTGAATCTCTGTGACAGTGTTCATCAAATCAAATCCACGCTGAGCAATTGCTATTTATTTATAAAACAATGGTCTGACGCGGTGGATTGGCTTATGACGTCACAGTGTTACTGCCGCTCGGGGAGAAAACGACCATTTTCGGACGTAATTACAATTAATGATAACATCATATAACAAACATAATATCCGTCAATTCTTGACAAATACCATGTTTATCTCATCTCGCGAGGTAGAAAAGTTATATATTTTCACTCGTGGCTGCGTCACTCGTTAACATATAACCTTTCTACCTCATTCGTTGAGATAATCTTGGTATTAGTCAAGAAAAGACAGGTATCCTCTATATGATAAATAGAATATTCCTCAATTCTTGACAAATACCATGTTTGTGTAGTGACCACATGATCTGCCATATCAAGGATAACTCGGTTATTTTCAACCATATGGATAATAAACCAGTTCATGTAGTTACTCCATTAACGTGATATGACTTTTTTTATTTTAAATTGAAGGGATTTTAATTTTCTCATAGTTCTCTATGAGTCGTCTTTGCTGCGTATTCCGTAAAATCTTTGATAGAACATAGAGTTTTGCCTAAATATATTCAGGAGAAATAATGTTCAATACAACATTGAGTGTTTGAGAAGTCGGATAGCCCTATACAAACACTAATAATTAATGGGTTTCCCTTGGTATTGGGAACAAGTAACATGTTTCGGTGGTCTCAACAGCAACCGATGTAAATGTAGCATATATATTCTGAATTGAGAATTTGATAACGTTATCATATAAAATGTAACGTTGACCCTTCTACCCTATCTACACCGGAATAATGTATTATTTTTGTCAGTTGACATTTTTAAGCAAAACATATGCTAACAAGATGAACCTTATCTTTACTACATTTGTGCTCCTTTTTGAAGACAAAATGTTAGACCCGATGGCAAACTTCACTTTCAAACAGACTTTCCTGCAATGTGCCCAGTACTGCGTCCATGAACACAGATGCAGAGTTGTGTTTTACCATGCGGAGATGAAGCAGTGTTTACCACATGCAGCAATTCTCAGCAGGAAGGACACCAGACTCGTGAAACGTTCTGGATATAAGTGCTACAGGAGTGATTTGATTTGTATGTTTGTTTTTAAACAAGTGTTGTGTTTTATCTTGATACAGAACATTTCAATGATATATTAGATAAATATAACATTAGCAAGTGTGTAATACTTCATATTTTCTGATAACATAACATATTCTGCCTTAGTTTTTAAGACCTTTTTTTTAATTGAGCGCGAGCTTACAATTATTTGTCACTTCGTAGAGGACAAACATCAATAAATTCCTTCAAAGACAATGGTTATTAGACAAATATGATAATGCACAACAATTTGATTTAATTTAATGATAGATTCTTACTTAAGGCAAAACATTCTTTTGAATTCTTTATACTTTAACATATAAAGTGTAGATAATTTTGTTTGAATTATTTCTTGATCATGAAAGTTTCACAAAATAGAATCTTTGCTGAACAGATATTATATTCAGAATTTGTCTACGTCATTTCTTTAAATTTTTCCTTTCATAATTAAGATCCACCCAATACATGCTTGGACATACAATGGAACAACCCGGGGGCAACAGATGGCGAGTATAAAATATTCCCATCAGCTCAGCAATTCCATGGTAAAGCTGTTAAAATATTTTGCCTGATGAGTGTCAACCCTCCTGAAGAATACGTCTCTCTGAATGACAAGAACTATGGAGATTTACCCAATATACAGCAATCAAATTTCATTGGCTGCTCATTTCACTCCCGATTTGCAAGTGGAGCAGATGCTGTAAAAAAAACTGGGATAGTTCAGTACAGGAAAATCAGAGTTCTACCAGATGTGAGTAAAATGAATAAAGTTTGTATAAACTGATTATTTTTTTATATTGGCATTGAGAAGGTGGAAGGTAATATGGCATCGGCAGTCATGAATACATAACGTTATATTATGGATTAGTCTTGAAATGTTGCACGTAAATGTAATATGTAATAGTTACTACCGTAGATTCCGAGTTGTATCAGGAATTCTAAGATACCTAGCGGTTAGAACAATCGAAAAAAGTACTTTATCAGACATTTAAGGTGACGTAACAACTGAATAACGTTCCCGCTGTTATACGCCTCACCCTCGTAATCAAGTGTGCCCATCGTACCTAACGTAACGTCGATTCGCTTCAGCCGACTACACACATACATCGTAAGCAACACAGTGTGTACTCCTTTCCATGATTTGAAACTGCTGCAGACGTCCTCTTGTTTTAACTATAATAGTTCAGGGTAAACCTATACTTTATTACAAATACATTGGGGTACAGCGAACTTTCTTACAGTATTCATATTTTCGCAGTATTCACATTCTCGCAGTATTCATATTTTCGCAGTATTCATATTCTCGCAGTATTCACATTCTCGCAGTATTCATATTCTCACAGTATTCATATTCTGTGATTCATATTATGTGTATTCATATTCTCACAGTATTCATATTCTCGCAGTATTCCCTTTCTCATTGTATTCATATTCTCACAGTATTTTCTCGCAGTATTCACATTCTCACAGTATTAAAATTCTCGCAGTATTCATATTCCCGCAGTATTCACATTCTCACAGTATTCACATTCTCGCAGTACTCATATTCTCACAGTATTCATATTCTCGCAGTATTCATATTCTCACAGTATTCATATTCTCACAGTATTTTCTCGCAGTTTTCACATTCTCGCAGTATTCACATTCTCGCAGTATTCATATTCTCGCAGTATTCATATTCTCGCAGTATACCATACCCAACCGCCAAATATATCATAATTACTAGTTTCCAAATAAAATCGAATACCATCATTATGCATGTGCAGAAACCGAAACTGCACGTCCAATTTATATGCACAGTAGTTATATGACCTATTAAACATGATCAATTCAAATGTATCATTTTGTCTGTTATAAATAATACTCTTAAATTACGTTTGACTCATTGGCGCGGGCAAACGTGATGCAATGTCCGGTTTTCGATCAGAAATCAATACTTTTTCCTTCATACCGTCAATATACTAAGTCGACTATCATCAAAATGGTAGTTTTCGGTAACAATCAGTATTTTTCGATTAAGTAATACCATTTATAACGTTTGTGTGGCCCCCAGCCACACAATGGATGTACCTTTAAGAGGTGATTGTGTTGGCGTTTTTTCTGGATATCATTCGACGGAACATGCGGGGGATGGAGATGGATGGTCGGACTCTCTGAATTGCTTAGTGACAACCATCTTCTCAGAAACAACGACAGAGGTACCAGATTCAACTTGATTGTAGACAACAATTCATCGCAAACACTACGCCTCATCAACACAAGGATCACCAAGCGTCTGTCAACCAACTTGACCAGAAGTCCGCATTATCAAAGTATATCTTCAAGAACAAGCAATCACTTGGAAGGCCACAACAACAACTGGCGTCCAGTGGTCAAAGAAAACTTCAGGAAGCGATTGACATACGAATGCAACAGCGCGCAATGAACCATGATCACGGCACTTACCTTTCACATGCTTGGGAGTCGCCTGGAGAACATTTTGCAAACCAAGTGTCTCCAGTCGAAGGCAAAGCCTGAGAGTCCATCCATGCATCTGTTCATCCTTAAGGTACCGTCGAAAGAGATTCTGGGAGCCTGAACCCAGCTTTGTTTATAGTGATTTAATTTCTTTCAGACAATGACTATTGTCAAAGATGACAAACGTTTCTGCGAAACAAAAAGAGAAAATGCTTGTATGTATGGAAGATCAGAAGACTGTTACAGTGAATCGTGTGGATCCAAAGGGATATTCAGTGGGAATACAGCTGGCACCGGGATGAAGTTCAGCCAAGCGGTTTGTTGCCTGTACAGATCTAAACCTTAAGTAACACAATAATCAAAGTGATCGACCGTTAGGTTCAGGTTTAGTAGACAATGTACAATTTATGAATAAAGAATAAGGTTAGGGTCAGGTTTAATACATGATGAACATGGTATGAATATATAATAAGGTAGGGGAAATTTTAATTACTTGATGTATATCATATGAATAGAGAATATAATGCTGACAGGGGACAGGTTGAATTACGCAATGTACATACTATGAACAGAGTATAACATTATCTTTAGAGTAAATTGCATATACGTTAAATGAATAGAGGCTCATTCATACTTTTAACACGCTTTTCTGATTATTCCAGATACATATTCATCACTTAGATATATATTTCGAAAAGATGGAAATAAACGTGTGCATCTAGAAATGAGTTAACTGCGTTATATTGTTAGCATTTCATCGTGTTTTGTCTTGCTTCCTTCCAGCTTCAGTGGAGGAAACATGGTTATAGACCCCATGATCCAAAGGTGAATTGGTACGACGAAGGCATGGAGGTCAAAGTTAGTTGTGGAGGCAAGTGCGGAGGATGTGACGTGGTGGAGGAGATGCTGCTCTATCCACATCCATAGCAGTGTCAGTGTGTGGGTGATATGTGGAGGCAAGTGTGGAGGATGTGACGTGATGGAGGAGATGCTGCTCTATCCACATCCATATCAGTGTCAGTGTGTGGCTGATATGTGGAGGCAAGTGTGGAGGATGTGACGTGATGGAGGAGATGCTGCTCTATCCACATCTATAGCAGTGTCAGTGTGTGGGTGATATGTGGAGGCAAGTGTGGAGGATGTGGCATATTTGGGGAGATGTTGCTCTGTCCACACACATAGCAGTGTCAGTGTGTGGTTATATGGAATGTGAAGTAATGTGCATAATTCTGTTTTATCGACTTGCATAACATTGTTTTGTCGATGTGCTGTCTGTATGATTCTAATTTTGAATATATATATTCATTAAAATGTCGAAATAAATTTTGTTGAAAATGATTCATTTGATTTATCTTTAAACACAAAGAACATACTAAATTGTTCAATGAAAGGTGGCTCATGAACACAAGATGTGTTCATGTTTTAAGATAAACTCTCTAAAATGTGCAATTTGAAGAAAAGTTCGATAGTATCAACTAATGCTATCTCTTTTTCCCCCATTTCAGGTTGTTGGAAATTAGTTCACAATTTCATAATAGAGTTTAAAAAAAAGTAAAAGTCACACCTGTAATGAATATATATATATATATATATATATATATATATATATATATATATATATATATATATATATATATATATATGTATATATATATATATATGAAAAGTTGAATAAGGTCTCACGTGAAGTAAATGTATATACAAATGAAATGAGTGTGTTCACTGGTTTATAAACAATTAGAAAAGTGCAATTTGAATCTATTTTTTTTATGAATTAAAACTTTGCAATTTAAGCGATTTTTATTCAGTAAATAAACATTTAAAAATAAAAAAATCTCTGCCCCAAATATACACTGCATAATTCATGGTGTTTTTCTTGATTTGGTATCCAACTGACAAGACCTCAATTACTGCCGCGACATTTGTAGTTTTTAAAAATTGAAATTAAATTAACTTATTCGCAATACTCTTTCCAATTTAAAAACATATTCGTTCAAAATTTAAATTCTTTTAAATGATTCACATAATTGTTCGAAATTTTACCCGAAACATGGTTAAGGTTTGGTAGCTGTTTTTGTTTTTTTCAGAAAGTCTGTCCACCGAGTAGAGTATATATCATGCAAATTGGTTTTCATTGTAACATCAATATAATTACGTCAAATGTTATGTAAAATATTATCTTTTATCCATGTCTGCCACACTCATTCTTAGCCAGCTCCATAAGGAATATGGATGAAATTATTTTTTTTACGGACGTACGTGATATTTTTAATTAATATATCATGTACGTACGTAGTAAAATATCACATATGTAGGGGAAAGCGGGGATGGTTCTGACACCTCCACTAACTATTAATTATTGCAGTTTCCTCAACGTTACTTTGTTCACATACTTGAAGTTAGAAGTGAATAGACTCAAAACACATGTTTGGTGAAACACACGGCAAAGACGCGTATATGACAGACACATAAATATTTTGACACCTTCATAAACATTGCCATGATAAGACGAGTCGTCGATGTATGATTGGTTAAGATTGTTTTCCACATTCATGTCTTCTCTTGAATATCACTAATAAAATATAGAAACATTTTGCAATAATTTTAATATAAATATTTTTAGCGAGTTTCCAGAACGTTTTACTACTTTTGATTCATCTTTTATCCGTTGATTGATTTCTATAAGAGATGTATAGGATTATTTAGTGCTGTAAGGATAACATATCCTGGATTTCGGTTTTGATTACTTATCTTGATGGTTTCTCATGTAAGCTGTGGTTAAAGAATAGCAGAAAACTGCAGAGGTAGTTTATAGTTATACTTGATGTTGGTTCATATTCATTTCATGTTCATGTTTACTTCATTGCAATAAACTGATTTTTCAGCAAAAGCAGTATGTGTCTGGATGTACTCCACCCCTAGTCCGAAGTATCCCTGCCAGTGGGGTAACTTCAGACAATGTGGACATCTTTCAACATCTGATACATATAGAATACTAAACGACGTCCCGTTTGATAACATGTTTATAAAACGAGTGGATGGTTTGGTATTTCAACGAGCGAAAGCGAGTTAAATACCGATGCCATTCACGAGTTTCATAAACATGTTATCAAACGGGACCGAGTTTAGTATTTTATTTATTACTCAATGATGTAAATAGCGCTGAATTGCAAGAAAATCGTTTTTAGTTACGCTTACTTGCAAATAGGACAACCGCTATTGCAGTCGCGCAGCTAACATTGTGACGTCAACCAAAAACGACTATGACGTCACTCGCCGATTATATCGTTACGGCAGCACGCGGTGGTATCACACATGTGTGTAACCAACTCATTATCACAATTGACATACCCATACAAATCTGTTGATCCTTTCTATGCTCTTCCCATCTTCTTAGTCATCAGCAGATTACAATCACAGTTTTACAAATGGTGGCCACAGTAATAGAAAATAACAATGTTTATGTTTCCTTACAGTAAAATACTCGTTTCTGATTGGCTAACGGTCGTTACATTTTTCTTGATGTACCCCGTCAGTCTCGCGGTGTACACATTTTATGTACCACGCTGCCATAGTAACAGCTCCTAGCTGAGAGTAGGTGTCGCATTATGGTCAGATGACGTGATAAAATGGCGCATGCGGTGTACGGAGTTTTGACCAGTTCGATCAGCTGTTTACGGGTCTATTAATTACTGACTTATTTTTCCAATAATTACTGCTTTGTTTGGAAACAAATCTTATTTTGCATTGCTTGCACACTCAATTAAACAAAGAATAACACGTGTTAAGGCATCTAAAAGCTTGTAGCAATACGTTATACGACTTTTAACATTACAGTCGAGACGGGTGACGCCATTTTGTTTACGTTTAGGGTCAAGGTCATTCAAGCGATATCAGCTGATCAGTCATCGGCAGTCAAAACGCAATAAATATAATAATAATAATATTTTTTGACATGACGGAAAGATAAATACGTTGTAAACTTCTCACGAGGGTAATACGGTCTCATGTACCATCTTTGTATCAGTGTCATCCCTCGCCTGAAGGCTCGGGCGACACTGGTACAAAGGTGGTACATGAGACCGTATTACCTTCGTGAGAAGCATACAACTTATAATATGTAATAAGTAAGAACAAATCTACCTGGACAATACGATTAAAATTATTAAACTTAAAATGAACATCAAGAACGAGTGAGTAAGATGAAAGGCAATGTTTATTACAGAATAAATATTTAATTAATGAAACAACAGATCTTGAACCACACATGCGATTACATAACACAAAAGACAATGTTTATCAGCTCAAAATACCTGGCATTTATAACTGAAGTCGAGAATACTTATCACCACAATGGAAGAATATAATTATGAGCACAGCAAAAGACAACCATATTCTTACCAGCCCAAATGTTTCTTATCCAATCTCTGTAGGTGTCTCGAGTCAGGCAGTCCTCCCACTGGGAGGATACTGTCCAGATTATAAGGAACTATTGAGGTTATTCATACTACGTCAGAGAAAGCAATTACTTACAGTACCACGGGGAAGGTTTTTAATTGAAACTGATGATTAAGTTATGGTTGTTTGTAACATTAAATGGGCTGTAAATAAGTAAGGATCAAATATACACAGGCAGTATCTTTGGATAGGGCGTACAATACATATATTTACATAATGGAGCAAAATAACAACAAAACAAAAGGTGTGAAAAATGTGGCATATCTTGCACACAATTTCATAGTCAATGAAGAATGACATTTATGTATGCAAATTGACGATATCAAAACATAAGTATACATTTGATGAGATATGGCAAAATGTGCGCCTATCAAAGAAGGGAAAACAAAGTTACGTACGAACATCATGTAATCATTACGAAATTACATCAAGCTAAACATCAGGCAAGTCCTCTTCTCTTCTTATCAGTCAGTGGGTTAATGTATTTGTCAGGTCTCAGGTAGGGTTTGTACAACGTATGAACCAGTTCATGCATTTCAGTAACATTTGGTGTATTATGTCACAATACATTGAATACTCCTGTTCACATCAGAATGACCTGTGTTTAAGGAGGTTCCTTACCAATTTGAAAAATCTCCAGAAATTGTTGATAATATCCAATATTGTGTAAAATGATCTGCTGAGTTCATTTTTGTTATAAAAAAATGGGGTTTCCATGCTCGTTTTCGAGATAATAGCCCTCAATCTCAATGGTGGAAGTGAAAAATAGAACATTTTTCATGTTCATTTCACATTAAAAAAATGACAGAAAAACCATAGATATGTCATAACAATGGCTTTATTCTAATGACATTATGATGATATTACCAATATTTAAGAAGGAATGATTTGTTTTTTTAATATTTTGAACATTTTTAAATTTTTTTTATTTTTTTTTCAAATTTCAAATATCCAAACAAAATAAAATTTTCATGTCAAATAATCTTAAGAATAGCAGGAAAATTCATCAGTTGATAGCAATAATATCAAGGAACATAATTAACACCAAAAAACAATATGTATCCAGGTTACTTTTTGAAAAAAATGTCAAAAACTATTATATGTGAAATTTTCAGTATAAAGGGAGATAACTCCTGCAGTTGCCATATGAAATTACAAAAACAATCATTATTATAGGTTATAAAAAAAATATCAAATTGTATGCTGCAATATCATAACTTAATATGATTTATTATATGATTGCAGGTGAAATACCGGGATCTATCAATGAAAATAAACCGTGTTATCAGTCACTAGTGAAAATAACAATGGAACGTGTTATCAGTCACTAGTGACTGATATAACAATGACCTGACGTCATCGAACAATGCTCCGACGTCATGACACGTTCATGACGTCACATGGTTGCTGAGGCGACAGGCTCATTCTAGAGCCGACTTAATGTAAATGCGAGTCGATTTCGGTGAATATGCAAGGATTTGGTCATATAATAAATAGAAAATGTGTCTTTTCTTGACAAATACCATGTTTATCTCATCTCGTGAGGTAGAAAAGTTATATATTATCACTCGTGGCTGCGCCACTCGTGAAAATATAACATTTCTACCTCACTCGCTGAGATAAACATGGTATTAGTCAAGAAAAGACAAATATCCTCTATATATTGATATGCTTCTAAACACAAAAAAATAAGCCAATTCAACTCAACATTTTGAATATATTCAAACCATTTTTTCAAAATATTTGAGCATTATAAGCAGAAACGCAGATATTCCCAATTTCCTAAATACAACTTGATTTGTTTCATAAAATCTCCACTTTACATTTCAATTAGCAAACTCTATGTTTAAAAAACTCAATGATAGTAAAGTTCTATGAAACTCACTCAAACCCAAAAAATTGCTCGAACACAAACTGTACCTTTTCGGTCGTTCAACATTATCTTTGTCCAAGGATATATCAATCATCATAAGTCAAAGTAAAATCATCACATTAGTCAAAATCCAAACATATTTCCATAAATACAAAATTCACTTATTTGGCACAAAGTCATCAATAGTCAAAAGGCAGAACTACATTGCTTGCTTGAAACATGAACAAAGTTTCATCATAATCTAATCAATAGTTGTCAAGCACTGGTCTGGGATGGAATATCTCATCAAGTCAAAATCCAAACATATTTCCTCCATATATGTACAATATTCACTTATTTGGCACAAAGTCATCAATAGTCAAAAGGCAGAACTACATTGCTTGATACATTTGATGCAAGTTGTGGAAAGTCAAAGGCACATATTCAATATACATGAACAGTTTTATGAAGACATTTGTACACATTCTACGTGAAAAAATCTTCTCAGGACAGTGCCAGTTGTTCAAAATATGTCACTAAATTATCAATGACATTTGTCCTGTTCGTGACACGAATTCCAGCACTTGTTTTTTCTGAAAGCACAGCTCGTAGCCCATTTTCACCTTTCCGTTGGTAGGCAAGTTTGAGGTGGCACAGTTCTAAACCTGATGCAGCACACTTTTCTGCCATTGGTTTCGATATGAATTTTCTCCTTATGACAGCAGAAAAACTTTTGATATTTTCATGTTTTCTCTTTAAATACTGCATGTGTGCAACTGCCCACTGCATTTCAAAGCTATGCTGAAAAATATCTTTGTCATTCAAGTTGACTAGTTCACGAAGAGCAAGACAATCAGCCAAGGCATTGTGGGCATCAAATTGTTTCCCAAGCAATGTTTCCACTAAGAATTCTTCTTTGTGACAAGTTAATGATGGATAGCACTTCCTGAAATGTGGGAGGGTGTCGATGAAACCATGTACAACATCTGACAACTCTGACAATAGGTCATATGATTGTGCAACTCTGCAAAGGTGGGTAGAATCAAAAGCCTTTGAGTTATGCCCAACAAGAATGATAGGAGCATTGAATGATCTCATCCATGCAATAAAAGCTTTCAATGCAGAAGGTAATGACACAGTCTCAACCGGAATGCCTTTGTGCAATAAAGTGTTTTCATGAACAGTGAGTTTAGTAACTTGAGATGCAAAATGACTGATTGGTTTACATGGAAGAACATACTTATTAAAAACATTGGTTTCATCTACCACAGCACTGATTTGACAAATGTCTGTATCCCACTCAGTTGAACTGGTTTCAAGATCAAACATAATCAGTTTGCATTCTGTTTTGATACTCAGTGGCTGGCTTACATGTAGCACTTCTGGGTCAGGAATCTTGATAACATCATGTTCATCTGTTGATCCAATACAAGTCTCATATGTTTGACCTTCTCGGACTTCATGCTCTTCTGTGAACTTGCACCTTGTCTCCGCCAACTGTACTCTCCTCCTCTTGAAACTTTTCGTCAATGAATTTGCTTTTCTCTTTGATGCCTTTCTCTGGAGTGCCTTTGCTTTTCTTGCCAGGGCCTGTCCTGGTGAAATATGATTCTTTTTGTAGACAGACATGAGGTAAGCTGGACCAAGGTTCTTCTGGGAAACAGCTGCACCAATCCTAAAATCCAAACTTTCTGAACTTGAATAGTGACGACTTTTTGGAGCCTTACTTGCCACTACATTGTTGAACGACTCATTTGCTTTTGTACTTCCCAAAGGCGCTAACCTATCTGCATTCAGAGCATGAATCTCAAAAACAGCCTTCAAATCATCTCTGAACTGGTCTCCTTCCAAACACTGGCCTCGTGGTAAAGAGCTGTACTTATATGCTGCTCCTTTTGACAAGAACCCACACCATGATCCACAGTCCGTATGATCTCCAAACACATGAGGAGTGATAGATCGCAGTCCACTTCTGACAGCCTCCACATTATTCTTATTTTGATTCAAAACATACGAATAACATTTCTTCAGATAAGATATCACTTTTCCTGTTAGTTTTCTGTGTGTCTTAGCCAGTTTGTATAACTGATTATTCAACCTTTTCTTTGAATGATTGATGTCACTCCATTTTATGATATCAGGATCATATTCTTGTCTCAAGTGTGACAGCGTTGTAGTATCATCATCCATGATGATATATTTGACACAAGAATCTGGTTTAGAAGTTTCTTGAAGAAGTTCTACACCCAAACTTGACTCCATGGATTTAGCACTCCCAGACCAGTTATATCTGAAAATACAAGTAGATATAATTACTTTTAATAACCAGTGAAGAAGCAAGCAGAGCTAACAAACCCCTGCTTCCAACTTTCTCTAAAACAATTCAAATAGTAACATTAATAAAGATTGAGTAAAGGTGTATGATACTTGAGTAAACAGTTGTACTTTTATTAAAATTGAAGCACATATACGTTAATTCTTATTGTTTGACTTTTTATAACCAACACAAGACTATGATAAACCACCGCTAAGTCTTATTAATAAGTAACATCTTCACTCCTTCGCGAGACACAATTTAGAAAGTATGGTAATGTTATGTCATTGAGTTCAAACTCACTGCAATGTGAAAACACCAAAAGGCACATTTGTAATAAGTTTCACTGAATTAGCCCTGATGGTTTTCAAATTCTGCTCTGGAAAACCAATTCTGAGTTGCGTTTTCATTGACCATTGACGGACCAAGTTTGGTGATGATCGGTCACATAGTTTTAGAGATCTGCTCGGGAAACGAACACTACCCTTGAAAAAGACCAAGTCAAAATTGTTAAATTTAAAAAAATCTGTAACCTCCTTCAGGGGGAGACATAGGTGAGGTGAGGTGAGTTGGGGTTTAACGCCGCTTTAAATACCAAGTTTCATTAAGTTAGGCCTAACTGTTTTGGAGTTCTGTTTTGGAAACACATTTCTAAGTTGCGTTTCCATGGAAACTGCAGAAATAAATTCCAGAAAGTTGAAAACCCCAAAAGGCACAACTACATGTGATTATTAGTCAACATACCAGGTTTCATTAAGCTCGGCCTAACTGTTTTCGAGTTCTGCTTCGGAATCACAATTCTAAGTTGCGTTTCTATGGAAACCGCAAAAATAAAAATTTCCAGAAAGTTACATTGAGCTAGCTGTAACGGTTTTTGAGTTCTGCTCCGGAAACAATGTGATCACAGACAGACGGACAGACATATGGACGGACCAAGTTTGGTGATGATCGGTCACATAGTTTTAGAGATCTGCTCGGGAAACGAACACTACCCTTGAAAAAGACCAAGTCAAAATTGTTAAATTTTTAAAAATCTGTAACCTCCTTCAGGGGGAGACATAGGTGAGGTGAGGCGAGTTGGGGTTTAACGCCGCTTTCAAGAGTATTTCACTTATATCGCGGCTGCTAGTATTACGGCAGGGAGAAAGCCCGCAACGCCATGTGGCTATGCATTGCGGTGAAACCTGCGAGCAACGGCTGGAACTAGAGAACCATGGGTGGTACTACTCTGAAATTCAGTGTAGCATTGCACCCAAACCTTACTGCGTGTAGAACAGTTCTCTACTGCAGACAAAATTGCCGTGCCCCTGGCGGGATTCGAACCCCGGACCTCTTGATCCAAAGCCGAACGCGCTAACCACTGCGATATCCCGCCCCGGGGGAGACATAATTCTTATCCTCACTAATCAAAGAGTCAGTACACGAGATTTAGGAGATAAGTAATCTGTCTTGGCCTTTTTCTTCTGGAGAAGAAAATGAAAATGGGTATCAAGGATTTGGTTATATAAAGGACTACAGAATGAGCTAAAACTAAATCATACCTGCAGTCATGCTTTGCCACAGTGACATTATTCTTGCTTGCATTTTCACACATCCTGCATGTACTTTTTCTTGAGCCGTAGGCAATGATGTTGCCAGTATTCTGTCCAATCAAACATCCATGACCTAAATGAAAACATTGGAATAAATCAATTGATCAAGGATATCAAACTTTGTCATTATACTTACATGTATACATATTGATTACATAATCAAACAATGTTTGAAAACAGAAACAAAATTACCAAAACAAATTGATTTCAATTACGAGACACTATCTTCTGTCACTATCTGGTATTGAGCATTGTGTTTTACACTGTAAAGTATATGACCATAGCTATTTGTTTTGTTGTCATTTTGACTTTCAGTAATCAATAGACAATACTGTTGAAGTGTTCATATTAAATGATAAGAAGACAATGTTTTATTTCTATCTCTCTAGCTGATACATGCAACTGGACATCTGAAACAGTTCAAATACATTTTGTCTTTTTTAATATCATTTTTTGAAATTTTTCATTTTTTATGATCCATTCAATCATAAATCAATGATTGATCAGTTTAGTCAATCGGATTGTAACTGATGATCGATTACGAAATCACAAGCGATTCCAAACACTAAATAACATTGAAAATGTGGTTGTGAACTTGCTTCTATTATCTTTTTGATACCATATCAACCTTTTTATTTAAATTGGTCTTACATTAAATGTGTATTTTTCGGTCAGTTAAAATTGACTCCTGATAGATTTACCTGATTTTGAGTTGTACATTCTCCCAGTACTCCGTCGCTGCCAGCCCATGTCATAACTTGCAGTTAGTTGTACTGGTTGATTCTGTGTGCTTGGAGCAACATGAGAATCTGTTGAGGTTTCTTGGGCAAGTTTAACCTCTTCCTGAAGAAACTCCTGTTCAGCACAATAAATTACGAAACATGAATGGACTGTAAATCATGACAAATTCTAAGCCAAATACATACATGGTATATCAAGTCCTTCATCTTACAATCCTAATTTTTGTCACACCAAATCTAACATAACTGAAATGAGTTCATGAACTCAGATTATAAGTATCTTTGAAGAAAAATATTTTTGTTTGCATAATGTGCATTACATTAAATTTTATTAACTCAAAGACTACACAGAGAGAGAGATAGTCAAAATTTACAAACTGATGGCCAATATAAAGTATATGTATATATTATTCTGTCAGCAGTGCAAGAAGTAATTTTACATATATTTTGCTTTACCTGACATGAATTACGGGCAACTTCTTCAATCAAGGGTCCTATTTCTCTCTCCCTCCGCTTCATTGTACGATCAGACAAGGGTGGGATGTTCATTGCAGCAAGCCAGTTGGAAACATGAGAGTGACCTAGTCCAGAGTGTAACATAGCTGCAAACAAGAAAATCAATCAATAAACATTTGAAGTGAGTACAATGGCATAATGAAATAATATAATTTCTATTTCCTGAAAGCATATTGATGTTTTCAATGAATTGAACACTGTTCATGTTCATCATGAATCATGCATATCATATATATCAAAATATAATATCATCCAAATTTGCAAATTGAGTTTTCAGAATATTGAAAGTAGATAGAAAATTAAAAAGAGTCATATGACATTTTTCATTGTTATCTATTCACAAATAAACTAACAAATAAATTGAACAATAAGTTTTAAATAAAGATAATGTATCTATCATTCATTTGTGCTAATGCCTTACCTGCCAAATGGATTATTAAATAAAATACCAAAAACAACCTTCAAGTCTTTCTGAACTGTTAAAACGATATTAAATTCAAAAAAACATTCACCAGTTTAATTCACGAAATGATTAATTTGAAAGAATTCCTTTTCTTACATGCACAGTAGAAAATACCACACACTTGAGTACGAAGCTCCTGGGATATGTTTTTACAAAGAAATGCAAAATAGTCCGGTTTTCGATCATGTCAATAATACCTGTTTGTTTACACTAAGTTCGTGACGACAAACGTTCTCTCCTAAAAAGCAAGATATTTTGTTGATCTAAGTTTTCTTCCAAAAATGCAAGTGTCATAGGGTGCTTTGGACTCGTTTGATAAACTTTGATCTATAATCTATTTAGTCAACATTACCGAGCGACTGTTCAGGCGGCTTGTCTTGGATAACTAAGGGAAGTAACTCTCAACTTTTCCCATGACAACGATATCAACAGATCTTGCACACATCGATAAATATATGAAAATTATACATTGTTTTAATGGATCTAATTATATTTTCAAGATCTTCTCGTAATTTTTACTTGCCCAAGTACAAATCGAAAAGTAAGAACAGTATCCACTTCAATTCATGGACAAACACATAATGAAAATTACACATTCCTTGGCGATTTTATTTATGCGTGATTAATTTAATGTAATGTATATTGTATTCAAAGTATAACGTCAATTTAAAAACTGTATTATTTTTAACTTACTGTTAAAAACTTCAAGTAATTATTCTTACCTGCAGCGGCTTTGGTGTTTACATCATATACCGGTACTCCGCGATTTCCAGCTTCGTCACTTCGGTGGCTTTTCCCAGTTGGGACACGATTCAGAATTCCACAATCACATAAAATATAAAGAAGACTAGCAAGTCCTATTCTGGTTTCTGATTGGATGTTCTGCAATAAAAGTGGGCTGGAACAATCTGAACAGAAAAGTTCCTTACACAATACATCGAGTTCGACAATGCGGCGTCCGGCAACACACAGGGGAGAATCTTCTTTCTTGATATCGGGAGGGTGATTTCCAAAACGCTCACGAGTTTTCACTTTTATCTTTTCTTCTCTAACAAAAGTCTTGGAGGACATGAAACGGCCCTTCAAACTTCTTTGTCGTTTCATCGTTATTTTGTAATTGGCGCCATTATGAATATTGTGACGTCTGGTAGAATTAGACGAGAGTTAAGGGGCAGATAACTTCAAATGCAGTTACATTCTACTCGCTGTTACATGCGCAAGGCAATGTGCGTATAAACAATGGTACGGAACCTCCTTAATCTTTATTTTTAGTTAATTAACATCTAAAATATACCGATGAACAAAAGAAACGTCGCCACATTTTCAATAGTAGATAAAAGAAAAAACTGCTGTTTTATTTCTATGTTCGTTAAAATACACTTTAAATTAAGGGATGCATCATTACTGTAGGACGTCATAAAACATCACTTTCTGAAGCTTGTTTTTTGTCTATTTAAGGAGATTTCACTACTATGGATGTGGATAGAGCAGCACCTCCCCCATCAAGTCACATAATCGATACTTGGCTCCACATATCACCCACACACTGACACTGCTATGGATGAGGATAGAGCAGCATTTCCCCCACCATATCATATCCTCCACCATTGCCTCCTTATATCACCAACACACTGACACTGCTGTGGATGTGGATAGAGCAGCATCTCCCCCACCACGTCATATCCTCCACACTTGCCTCCACATATTACCTACACACTGACACTGCTGTGGATGAGGATAGAGCAACATCTCCCCCACCACGTCACATCCTCCACACTTGCCTCCACATTTAACATATACATTTATACCTTCTTGAGACCAATGTACCTTCGGATCATGAGATTTTGTTCCATACTTCTTCCATGTTAGCTGGAAAGGAGAAGATATTACAAATATCATACATATTTTGCTGATATGTCATATTTCGACTGCTCACTGTGACACACTGTCAATATTTCTGGGGGCTTCTTAGTACTGAGATGATCGTTTGTACCATATATTAACATTAGTTTATGACTATTACTATTGTAAGTAATCAGACGTTTCTATAGTCTCATTGAAATATATTTTTCTGAAATGTACTGGTTACAAACCTTTTGACTTAATTTCATCCCGGTACCGCCTGTATTTCCAGCAAATGAACCTTTGGCTCCACAAGATTTACTGTAACAGTCTTCTGATCTTCCATACGTACAAACATTTTCTCTCCTTGTTTCACAGAAGCGTGTGTCATTTCGTACAATAGTCATTGTCTGAAAGAGATTATATAATTGAATTTTAATCATTTTGAACAAATGTATGATTTGATATGGCAATTTGTTTAAATTATTCCGATTGAGAAGTTTTCTTATAACACTGACACCAAGCAGATAGAGCCATCAAAATCCTCTATCATGTGTGTTCTCTTTGAAACTCGCAATCTTCTCTTAAATGTAAAATTGATCTTCCCGTTTTCAAACTCCATTAAGGTATGTATGTATGTCATCAAGCCACACCTCAAATCTGGTTATCCTATTATAGTCAGTTTTGGGGAGAAGTTGTCTCGTTGAAGATACTTTTAACAGAAACAAAACACAACGAATGTGGTGACGTTATACAAACAAAAGCATGGTTCACAAAATTGGCTTTTCAAATTTGGTTACACTATCTGGAAGAAACCTGTGAAAACATTTACCACTCTAAAGATACGATGTCCAGATAGCAGTCCCATGAAACGACTTTTCATTTCTGAACTTCATCAAGGTATTGATACCTTCAAGCCAAGTTGATTAGTCTATCTTAAATGGTTTATGAGAAAAAGTGTCCCCTTTATCTCGTCCGGACGGATATACAGCCGGACAGTACTCAAATATATAACCGCATTCTTCTTTGTTACAGGGGATAACATTCAACAAACCGTTTCTAATATGTAGTAAACTATGTCGACTATCAACATGGTCAAAACATTTCTATTTACAATCTAAACTAACAGAAAGGCATTGATTATTGTCAATAGTGTCAAAGTAAAAAACGTCATTGATTTCAAAAATGAGTATTTAACTTACATCTGGTAGAACTCGGATTTTCTTGTATTGGACTCTTCCAGTTTTCCTCTCGACATCTGCACCGTTGACATAATTCCCATTAAAAGTACATCCGACTAACACGGACTGTCTGTTGGGAAAGCCTGCATAGTTCTGATCATTCAGAGAGACATATTCTTCAGGAGGGCTGACACTCATAAGGCAAAATATTTTAACAGCTTTGCCATGGAATTGATGAGCTAATGTGAATATTTTATACTCGCCATCTTTCGCCTCTGGATTGTCCATGTGTACGTCCAAGCATGTATTGGGTGGATCTTAAGAAAGGAAACAATTTTATAAGTGGTGTAAAACATCCTGTATGTAGTGAAAATTGCATCTTTTAAAAAAGGAAGTAAAAATAAAAACAAAATTGCATGCACAGTATCATGTAACATAACCTAATGACAACTAATATACGACGAGGAAGTGAAAGTATTTACAAGAATGTTCTGCTTGCTACTGAATGTTGCAAATTATGATATGTGATAACTGTAAAGTTATTCAATGCCTTCCAAACTATTCTAGAAACATGACTTTTGGGTTTCCATATAACTTGTATGTATAGTATACCCTACATAGACATGTAAACTAGAACATCGGTGATCTCTGTATTTTAAAATGAGACACTGACAGTGTATTAAGTATATTTAAAAAGAAGGGAGGAAAAGCAGGTTGGTTTAAATAATTAGCCTAAAGCGTAAAGCATTGGGATATTAACTAATGTCCACAAGAAACGAAACCACTTCTTTGAAAGGTGATTGATAAAAATTAATATTTTTAAATTCATTTTCCGACTTGAGATAACGGGTCTACAAAGTTATTCCAAACGATCACTAGGACAGCAACAACCATGACACTCGACGCACATGTTGGACAAGCCTAATATTGGGTGAATATTTGAGGTCTTGGTTACATTGGCGTTGTTGAGGAAGTTTTGCTTTAAACAAAACACACACAATCTCATACTGTCGTCAGTTCATTGACATGCCACCCGCTGATGGCCGCACTTGATTTTCCCCAACTCTTCAATACACACCCTGCAGACTATCGTTTCTGTAGATGTAAAATCTGCTCCTGTGACGTCAGTTTAACTAATGCAAACGCCAGAAGCTGAAGACCAGTTTTATTTTTATGCATATTTTGGATCGAAAAGATTTAACGTATATATTTCAATCAGATAGATTTTTTTAACAATTTTCCGTTATGTTAAGCATCAGCCTGAAGTGGTATTTCAGTATTTAGAACATATTCGACATTCTTTGCAAAGTATTTACTTCTAAAGATACAATAGGCTGGTTCTCACTGACATATACAAGTATATATATACAATATTTTATGGAGTGCATGAAATGGAGCCTTAAGTTGGCATTTCTTGGTAAGCTCACGATACTAGCATGTGGACATGCAATACGAAACGTCGTGTATTTTGATTTTAAAGAAGTTGTTATCAAGAAAGTCTTATATGTCAAATATTCTATGAAGAGCTTGAAATGGAGCCTGAAGTTGACATTTCCTGCTAAGCTAAATGCAACATTTTGTCAATTCTTACATACATTAATAGCCCTTGCCAGTTAGTGAATATATTTTATGACAGAAAACAGTCTTGTATGCAACAAGACCACTGGATCATTGAATCTGAAGCAACTGCATTGATGAACTTTCTTTATTGATGAAATATGAATATTACATTTGCTTCGTTCGTGTGGTTGTTTCATGATTTGGTTCTAGACCAAAACGAATACTTCACTTTCAAACAGACGTTCCTGCAATGTGCCCATTACTGTGTCCATGAACACAGATGCAGGGCTGTGTCTTGCTATGCAGATATGAGGACGTGTTTAGCACACGGAGCGGTTCTCATCAGAAAAGATGCCAGGCTCGGGAAACGTCCTGGATATAAGGGAAACAGGAGTGATCTGCTTTGTAAGTTTTGTTATGACAATCCTTTTGCTACGCTTGCTTATGGATGCCTATGGGAACAGAGTTCCGAAGTAATCTTGCATATACAAATACCGAAATGGGGCAGAATGCCTGAAGTGTCAACCCCAAAGACCAAAAGCCTTGTTGTTGAAGAGTCATTTTGTATTTTTCATAACATTTTATTTGGCTTTGATACTTTCCAAAATACCATATTTGCCAATTTGAGTTCAGATCATTTCACTCGACTTTTAACTGTTATGTGAACTAATGAAATTAAACATGATAGAAATATGGACGGATGATATTGTTTCAACTGTTGAAATAATATTTATTATTCCGTTAAACTGTTACCAGTGTCTCGTTCCAGTCACCGACCCAGCTGTTTATCGATGTTTCTTGTGGATGCAATTGAGTCTGTTGAGTAATAAAAACATATGTAAATTGTTTTTCACAAACCATAATTGAAATATATTTTCTTCTTAGATTCACCCAATACATGCTTAGACGTACAATTGGACCATCCTGAGGCGAAAGATGGCGAGTATGAGATTTTCCCATTAGCTCATCAATTCCATGGCAAAGCTGTTAAAGTATTTTGCCTGATGAGTGTCAACCCTCCAGAAGAATACGTCTCTCTGAATGATCAGAACTATGGAGATTTTCCCAACAGAGAGTCCAATTCATATGGATGTAATGTTCAAGGAAAATATGTCAGCGGTGCAGATGTCAAGAAGAAAACTGGAAAGGTTCAATACAAGAAAATCAGAGTTGTACCAGATGTAAGTTAAAAAAACATTTATAAAATTAATTATGTCTTTTTACTTTGTGTGACACTGTTGACAATAATTTAAAACGTTTCTGTTAGTTCAGATTGTAAATAGAATGATTTGGTTATGTTGGTAGTTGAAATATTGTGCTGAATGTTATCTCCTGCCATGAAGAAGAACAGGGTTATATTTTTGGAGTGTATGTATCAAGGAAAATATGTCAGCGGTGCAGATGTCGAGAATAAAACTCGAAGAGTGTAATACAAGATTTCACCAGATTTAAGTTAAATAAGCAATGTTTCAAATCAACGACATTATGGAGCATGATGATGACCATGTCTTATTGTTATCATTATTATCAGAACAATCTCCCAATTCTTTCTCCAAACATCTGAATCAAATTGCCCCAACTTTCGTCATTAGCAAGTTTCAAATTGAATTGTAACATCCCTTTCAGACAATGACTATTGTACGAAATGACACTCGCTTCTGCGTAACAAAGAGAGAAAATGCTTGTATGTATGGAAGATCAGAAGACTGCTTCAGTCCATCTTGCGGAGCCATAGGTACATTTTCTGGAAGTACAGACGGAACTGGGATGAAATTAAACCAAAAGGTGTGTAACAAATTTAAAATAATGTTTATGGTCACTTACGAAAGCTTTTGATAGTCATAAGCCAATGTTGGTATGTGGTCATAACTCAGCACTTAGAAGGTGAGATTATATCTGATTTATCACTGCGACAAGTGAAAATATAACATATCTATTATATAACTAGCAATGAAATATGTGATTATACGATGAAAATATAATCCATATTTGCACAAAAGCAGTAGAAAGGCATATTTTCACTGCAGTGAAAATATAATTCATATTTTCACTGCAGTGACTAACGTGTGGCCGGAATTACTGTTCATGATTGTCTCCCTTTGAAATGAAATTATAAGTGATTACGTCCCTTGCTTTCCACGTCTTACGGTGAACGCCAATGTTGTGATGTTACAGTCAGTGACTGTTGACCTTGTGTGGTGTTAATAGCATATTCAACATTCCTTAACACTTTGAACTTGATTTATTCTTGATATGTAGCATAGTAGTTCTTGTTGAGGCGAGAGGTATGTGACAGACAATAACGAACGTCACTCGCTGTATGATGTGTATCACTTCGCGTTTGAAATAACGACACAACTTGCATTTTTCAATGTCTTAGGCATCTTCACTTGACTAGATGGTTCTGTAAATAAACATTCACAACATATTTATTTTTGTAAAACATTCTCCTGCTTTAAATATCGACTTATTTCAGTCGAATTATTTTCTTAATGCATTTACCGTTAACGCATAAATGATGAAACAGTTTTACTTTTATTAAGAAATGTTATTATAGAGAGAATACATAATTGATAATGTTTAATATAAGTTTATTTAAGATAGTGTCATTTGTAAATTCGAAAAATGAATGAAGACTCTGTTAAATGACCTATATTTATTTGCATGTGAATGATGAACATTATCACAGGACAAAAAGTGGTTGAATCCATTTGCCGGATTCTTCAGGATTCTTCCCGATTCTACAAGAACTGCCAGTATTTGGGAGAATCCAGACGGATCCGGCAAATGATTTCCAGCACTTTTTGTCCTATGTATGAACGTTAAATTAACTTTTTTCCAGCTAAAATGGGAGAAGTATGGGAGGAAATCTCATGATCCAAAAGTAACTTGGTACCATCATGGTATGAGGGATGGGGGAGGTTAAGTGTATGGCGTCACAGAGTCGTGGCGAATGTGATTTTCTACAGGAGGATGTGGAAGTGAGTTTGGAAAAGGGTACGGTTTGGTGTTTCTCTGTCTATATCTGTTCAGTTTCAGTGGGTTTTGTAGGTTTTGATGTTTCTCTGTCTATATCTTTTTCAGTTTCATTGGGCTTTGTAGGTTTCGGTGGTTTTTTTTGTCTATATCTGTTTCTGTTTCAGTGTGTTTCACAGATCTGGTGAATGTGACTTTGTACTTGAGAGAGTTTTACGTGATGTTAGGATAGGGTGTTACTCTATCAGTGTCAATGTGGGGCTGACATATGGAGAGTTGTCACTTGTGTGTCTATGCTTCTTAAAAATGGGGGAGAGAGGGAGGGGGCTGGAGGGGTATGTGATGATTATTCGAGTGCATCAAATCACTTAAGTAATGCCAAGCATATCTTAATCCAAAATAATGTAGAATACAAGCCATTCAATTTATCAAAAGCTCAGAGCTGATTAGAATGCAAAACCACATTACATGTTTTATTTGACGGCAATGTCTGTTCTATTCTGATAACTGTTGTAAATAGAGGTTGTAGTGAATGGAGAATAAAGGTGTTTCTTTAAGCTGTTGCGCCTGTGGCTGTCA
Organism: Gibbula magus; assembly: GCA_936450465.1. Lineage (NCBI taxonomy): Eukaryota > Metazoa > Mollusca > Gastropoda > Trochida > Trochidae > Gibbula > Gibbula magus. The sequence goes on along the minus strand of OW388298.1, from coordinate 10,417,916 downwards.
AAGTGTATTCTCCAAGGAAAATTAGAGCAAAATATAAGAAAAACAGGAATTGTTCAAGAAATACGATAAAATTGGTTATGCTCAAGAACTCAAAAGGAAATGGATTAATGGTCACGTTACTTTCCAAATATCAAAAGGTTTCTTGAATCAAAATGTTTGGATTCGAAAACATACATCAACCAATGAAAAGAACTGTCTGAGCCAAACAACTCTGTAGTGACGTCATGATAAGATGGACAACGAAGATTGTGTTGCTGCGTGGTCAATTGTGAAAATAAAAGAAATGGTCCATCTCTGGTTTATGTTGTAATCTGTTGAAATTAACCCAATATTGTCTAGAAATACTTTAACTATTTTTGTCAGATACACAGAAACAGAAAATACATTGGTATATCTTCCACTTTATATTTGGCAGTTTGCCATTAGAGATGTTCATCATCATGTACATGTGTCACAAGAATCAATGATGAATGAAACATGAAAACGTTTGGTCATTTTTAAAAGCAAGGATAGTCGGGGGAATCAGATCAGACAGTATGATAGGATTGATCACCTGGATTGATAGGAAAAGTTGATTAAGGTAAAGCTGTCTTAATTTCTCTGTCACTTTGTGAAAATCGAAGAACAATCATGCATCATCCAGTTCTACATGATCAGCTGACATCCTCAAAACAAACCAGATCACATGGTGGAGATGAGGCGTATTGATCACCTTACTAGAGATCAAATATGTTCTCGGAACCATGAATTATCTTTTGATTCATTGTTTCAAACTCCTTGCTAAATTCCGTAATTTATGACAACATTTCATTCAGGACGGATATGACAAATATTGAATTAGTTTAAGTTTATTTTCCCCATTACTATAAATAAGACAAATATATATCATTTATTCTCGTATGGAAAAATAATTTTATCAAATGCTTTCGACTGATTTCTTACAGTGTAATCTTTTGGGTTGATATTATTGAATAAACTATATTCAGTGTCCTGAATGTGCGAGTCTGTTATGTGATAGTGACAGGAAGAGGGACAGATGAATTATCTGACAATTTATTATTTCGATTATTTAAATAGCGTAATGCATGTGTCTTGAATGTGCGAGTCTGTTATGTGGTAATGACAGGAACAGGGGCAGATGAATTATCTGACAATTTATTATTTCGAACTCCTTGCTAAATGACGTAATGCATGTGTCTTGAATGTGCGAGTCTGTTATTTGGTAGTGACAGGAACAGGGGCAGATGAATTATCTGACAATTTATTATTTCGAACTCCTTGCTAAATTACGTAATGCATGTGTCTTGAATGCGTAATAAAGTGTAATATCATGATACATCGGTTTCACTAACCCAACAGAAGTGAATACAAATCTACCCAGACAGTACAATTAAAATGAATATATTAACCTACTTGCAGCCAGTGACGCCAAGTTGTATCATTACTGATGATGTGTCACGACCAGTGTCATAATACAGGGTCGGTCTTTATGGGGGTTCTCCTAGCGGTAGACGACAAAGTCCAACTAGAATAATGTGTGAGTTTGCTTTCGCATTCTGAACTATCTATCCTGTGACTGTATTTTCACAGTTACACGAGTAAATGTCTTTAAATAGATAACAACACAATCATTTTTATACCTTTAATTCAGAAACAACACCAGATTTTTTAAACCTGGAAAGAGATTTGGGTTATTGTTGATTTGACAGTTGACTGCTCGTGCTGTCCGCTTGTTTGCTGGTGTTGTTTTAGTCATTAAGTATAAAACTTTGCAGTATATATACTACACTGACATTCCTTAGGTTGTTCCATGCAAAATGTTCAGTGAAGAGGAATTTGAATTGTATGTGGATACCAATAGCAGCGACCTTTCTTTGTTGAATACCTAACGTCTTTGTTGTGGCGATTGTAATCAAAGGAAACATTTATCATAAAAAAATACCAATTACATCTCACTCACGCCTGGTCAGTTGAGACACTATATTTGAGTATGCTGTCGGGCACATGTGATTGGTGATTGTGATTGGACGATCCAGACACGCATTTGATATCATTGTTGATTGCAAGTGACAAGTCACGTACGTTCACTGCCTCCTTGAGATCACACTTATAGCACAGTGGTGTAGTGGTTAGCATGTCAGCCTCTCACGCCAAAGGCCTGGGTTCGAATTCCGATGAAGACACCAAACACTTGTGAACATACACTGTTATGTCCTTGGGCAAGGCACTTCATCCACATTGCACTCAGTTCACTCAGCTGTACAAATGGGTAACTGGAAATGGGAATGTATGGACCTATACGGTCGCACGGAGCGCTTCATAGGCGGCACCGAAAGTACGATTCCTTCAGGGTAATAAATGTGTAGTGCTATGGATATGTGCGCATTATAAATATACTATACTATTATTATACCATTGTTGATTGAAAGTGACAAGTCACTCACTGCCTCCTTGAGATCAGCGTTTTTGTTATAGTTGTCTTGATTACTAATGTTTGATTACAATGAACACACTAAAATGATGAATACATTCGTCCTACTTAACCCAATGCTTTTGTTTCACTTACATTATTGTGTCATAAACAAACAGCAGTGTCATAAACAAGACGTTTACAAGGTGTGATAGCTTTACACTGTGAAACGGAGCGAGGTATTCATGCCTATGCTCTCGTTGTTGGGAATACAAAGCCTATCACTGCCTATGCTCTCGTTGTTGGGAATACAAAGCCTATCACTGCCTATGCTCTCGTTGTTGGGAATACAAAGCCTATCACTGCCTATGCTCTCGTTGTTGGGAATACAAAGCCTATCACTGCCTCGTTATGAGATGATAAAACTTCCTGTGTCTTAGAAAACGTAACCCAGGTTCAACCACTTTGTTTAATGAGTTAAAACAAGACAAAGTGCTAGGACAAGAGAGTAAGCTGATAGAACATTGTTTATTACAGAATTAAGATTCAAGTAACGAAACAACGGAGTTTGTACCACATCTATGAATACACAACACACAAGTCAATTGGCTTAAAACACAAGAGTTACAAAGTTCAGGATACATTGGAATATCCATAAAAAAAAATTCACCGGATTGTGAAAATTAGAATGCTAGAAAAGCAGAACGTCTCGCCACAATGGTAAGAATATAAGAGATCAGCAGAAAATAAAAGTACACTTCAAACTGTTATTTTCACAATCCAAAGTGTCACATCCAATCTTTTTGAGTGTCCCAACTCAAACAGTGTTCCAACTGGGAGAGAACTGTCTAACTGACAAGGAAAGCCGCTATCTATGTTACAAACTAATGCTAAAGTTGTGTTTGTTATGTTAAATGGTTTGTAACTACAAAATTACTCATAGTTACCGCAACTGAAGGAAATACGGAATATACAAGGTTTTACAGTATTGTACACTTATCAAAGTATGTGTAATGAATGTATTACCTCAAGATCCAATACTTATTCGAGATAAAAACTCTGCAGAAGGTGAATCAGCAGAAAGGGAGGTAACTCTGCAACTAAAAAAAAATCGTTTTTTAAGTTTACTATAAACTAAACAATACAAGATGTCTGTAATTGTAATTTTGATTCTGAAATTCCGAGTCAAGCAACTGTTATTTACGAATTCCATCTAATGTCAAAGTCATCTCTAAAACCAATTTAGCTTGTTACATGATCTGTCTTGACGGGTTTTATGGTTGCTACATTCAAACAAACCCGCATGCATGGTTTCGTATGCATCGGGTTATGACCAATCAGAATTCAACAAATGTATCTAAAGGGTAATAAATATGCATGTAGTATCTTTGGATAGGATACATGATCCTCACAAAACCATATATTTATATACAACATTGATGACAGAGCAACTTGGTTATTACATGACAAAAGATTTTACAAATTTGGCAGAACCGTCCCTTATTTTACAACAAACTGTTCATGTATTGCACACAATGTTTAACAACAATAGAGTATGACATATACTACATATATAGAACATCATACTTGTGCATTTGGATCGTTTGTATTGAACGAGATGTTATGGAAGCGGAGGAACAACGAGTTCGAAGAACGAGTTGTTCTTCTGCTTCCATGACAGCTTCGAGTTGTTTAGACAAATTGTTTTAAAATATCAGTTGATCAAATTTACTGTGACGGCGTACTGTGCAAGGATACACCGGTTGATCGACCAGCTCGCCTAAATGGTTTCATACCTAACTTATAGCTTTATTTTCTCATTGATCAGTGCAGTAAAGCTTTGTGTGATATTTGTTCGAGTGAGTTAACATAATGAAAACATAGAATCTGATTGAAATATTTAATTCCAAAGAAATCAAAATCAGAAATAACATTCAGGATTCAGTCCGTCGTGCTTCTTTCGAATGACGTAACCATGGACATGACATCACAGTCAAAATTGGTTGTGACGTCACAGTCAAAATTGGTTGTGACATCTCAATGACGCAGCATCACTAGGGTCGCCATCGGAAATGCTTCCCGATTCCCTTAGCATGGCCCTTCTTGCCTTAATAATGATTGTGTGAGTGTATATTTTCCTGTTGTCAAAATTGTCTTAATCCAAGTTCATAGTTTAATTATTTGAAACATTATTACCAGTGTGATGAAAGCATAAATTACGAAGATCGAATTGGAAAAACATTGTTGCATACGGAAAGTTCCAAGAACTGCCGAAGTTTAGAGAGGGTAGAACCATCAGCCTTGCAATACGTATGCACAGAATTCATTGTGCAATATGGAAATCGCCCATGGGAACCATATTGCATGCCTGTATTACTTACCTAAGTTTACATGGGTATATAATAAATCCACATATCACCAACATAAGAGCACTGCTATGAATGTGGATAGAGCAGCATCTCCCCCACCACGTCACATCCTCCACATCTACCTCTACATAAAACATATACAGTCATACGCAAGTTCTTAAGCCTTATTGCCAAAGCAAAACGTGGCGGCGACGGAAGCTGCACAAAAACTTATGGCAGCCCTGCTGTATAATACATCCACATATCACCAATATAAGAACACTGCTATAGATGTGGATAGAGCAGCATCTCCCCCCCCCCCCCCCCCCCCCCCCCCCCCCCCCCCCACGTCACATCCTCCACATCTACCTCTACATAAAACATATACAGTCATACGCAAGTTCTTCAGCCTTATTGCCAAAGCAAACGTGGCGGCGACGGAAGCTGCACAAAAACTTATAGCAGCCCTAATGTATAATACATCCACATATCACCAATATAAGAACACTGCTATAGATGTGGATAGAGCAGCATCTCCCCTACCACGTCACATCCTCCACACTTGCCTCCACATGTCACCCACACACTGACACTGCTATGGATGTGGATAGAGCAGCATCTCTCCCACCACATCACATCCTCCACACCTGCCTCCACAATAAACATCTACGTCCAAACCATTTTTGTATCTTTTAACTTTTGGATCATGAGGTTTGAATCCATACTTCTTCCATTTTAGCTGTTAAAGAAGTTAATATTACTGGAACTGGATTAAAATATATTTGAATATCATCCATATACATATACAATTAGATAAAGGTCACTTTACATAATCTTGATATATTTCATGAATCTATAAATGGTATTACATGGAATAAACTGATATTTCAATCCCCATTAAGTATTTTGACAATCATAAGTTATGGTAAATGATCATAAGCCTTTCCCATTTAAACTATGATTTAAAGTGTATTGGTTACAAACCTTTTGACTTAACTTCATCCCAGTACCACTTGTATCCGCAGAAAATGTACCTTTGGCTTCGCAATTTTCACTGTAACAGTCTTCTGATCTTCCATACATACAAGCATTTTCTCTCTTTGTTATGCAGAAGCGAGTGTCATTCCGTACAATTGTCATTGTCTGAAAGAGATAAGATAATTAGATTTTAAGTTGGGCCAATTTGAATCATATATTTCGAGAAGCAAGGGGGTTGTTCATATGCTGCAGTTTTTAGCGTGCTGGTCTCTCACGTCAGAGACTTGGTTTTGAATCCGGATGGAGACATAAAACACTGGATCTCTGGTGTCCCTGGGTTAGGCTAGGCATTTCAACTTTCTCTATCATTCTGGTTCTCGTGACAACCTTCTCCTAATTGTAAAATAGAGCTTTTCATTTGCAAACTTCATAAAGGTATAAATCTTTCAAATTTGGGGTGAGTTGTCCCCTCGAAACCACAATAAGTAGAACAAAAACAAAGGCAATAACTGTTAAAACAAAAGCATGGTTCTATTGTCGAACTCTAACAGTGCATGCATGTCCTCAAGAGACACACTAAATTTGGTTGTACTATATCTGAAAGTGCTTGAGAAAATCTGACTCCTTTGAAAGTTCCATGAACAGTCCAAAAATATGGAACAATGTTATCACCAGCTTTATTTTCAAAATACAACAAAGTACTTTCTACCACCCTCAAGTCTGACCCCTATCGAACTTATTCTGAGTAAAGGTGTCCCTTTTAGAGATACAATGAAGAGAGTTAAAATAATGGGCAATAACATGAGAAAAATAACCATGCGCTGTCTAAAGCATCAAAGCATCACACTAAATTTGGTTATTTTATGTCACGTGATTTGATCTCGGACAAACATACTGACAAGACACAAGGGGTCAAAGAGGAATGTCCGACCTCAGTATATGTTCGCCATTTGCCTGAATCATTGAGTTACAATGACACCTGTCAGGTAGGGACTTAAGGAATTTCCAAATCCTGATGACTGTTACTGTCAGCTCCTACAACGTCCATGGAGGGTACAGCTGGCGACATAATCTCTGCTCCGTTTTTCCATATACACTCAATTGGAGATATTTCAGATGAATTCGCATCCATCGCAGAAAGTCGACATTATTCTGCTGCATAAACATTTGTACAAAGCATACGATGTGTGGTCTAACATTTTCCTGCTGCACAATACGACCAGGGCCATAAGGAAGACAAGTGAGGTTGCCCTAGCTGTTATTCCACCCCATATTGTGACTGAACAACCGACAGGCCTGAGCACTGTGTTGGCCACGTTCTCTGTAGACATGTTGGCAGCCATCAGTATCTGGATTCAACCGTGAATATGAAGTTCCTCCACCATTGAAGAGGATGTCTGATGTGATGCCTGCACCGACCGATTTATATTGATATTCTCTACCACACGTCTTCTCCTTGATATACTGCATTTGTAGATCAGTTCTTACAAGGCCATATTCTTTTTGAAGATGAAGAATAATCTCAAGGTAAAGGCGTCAGGGACCAACAAGGAGTAACACAGCTTCCTTGGTTCAACATCTGAATTACGGTCAGCTGGTTCAATGGGTTCATGAACTAGGCGTAGTACACTTGTGACACAACAGTAGTTGTTTCCATTTTGTCCAGGTGTGCGGATTACTTATGTGTTGACCATCGAGAGCACCATGGGCATGAGGTTCTTGCCATCGTTCATCAAACTGTTTCGCTATTTGCTTACACTCTTCTTGTAGTGGACGTCATGAATATCTCGTATCTGTAGGCATCCACCATACCTTTGCAGACGATATTGGTATCAAGCGCTGAAATGATGTCCGGATTAGTAATAGATCATACTTACATACAGGCTTTTAGACTTTCAACGATCCAAAGAAGCTTTGAAAAGGTGGCGTCTCATTCTTTCCCAAATTTTGTCAACGAGTTTGACTGCCTTCCTCATGTATTATCCTTAAACAAATGCTTCAAATTTAAACTTCACTTATACCTTCTACTTTTTGGACAACTAAGGTGCAGTCTCCGACATTCTGCAGTTCTTGTTGTTCTTGTCACAAAGCAAAGTAACAACCACGGCCATTTCCTTTTCCATCGTATCTAGGCTGTATGCCAGTGAGTCTCAGAATGACATGATTGCAATTTTTTACTTTGTGCCGGTACGGTCGTGTATCAAAATTGTGTCGCCATGGTCATATTGAAGTCAAGAGTACAAGAGTCGCAACTGTCGCACTTGATTGCACAAGCTGTGGCAGGGGTGGCAAATGGGTTGCAAGTCAATCATAAGGTGATCGCATGTCCATCACAAATATTGTTGCGTAGCTCTCGGCATTGTCCTAGCCACTCGCATGTCTAATCGCCAATTCGGTCATACCAAAGTACGACCCTGTTGAGACTGACTTGGGATCAATGGGACCGATATTATCAATCTCACCTCTGGGTGCATTGAGATCGTACACCAGGCTTGGTGGAACCAGAAATTAAAAATTGTTGAAAATTGTCGAATGTCTGGGACAGCTGCAACTGGATTGATCGCAGCGATCGCACACTGTCGCATATAGGTCGCCGTTACGTGGAATGGGGGCCTAACTTGAGTCTGAGTAAGTGGTAACTGTGACGTGCTGTCTGCTACCGGTTTGTGGAAGGTTTTCTAAGAGCTGCAACAGTCCGTCACAATTGAAGTCCATGGTAATTTCCTGTTGAAAGACACCTTCTGGATTACGTTGTGCATTTGACAGTCATGGCATATTGCATATTGTCTGAATAAGCAATAGTCCTTAAAGATCTAAAGGGACTTTTTTAGATGCACAGTTTCCTTTTGCATCTAGTATATACTGACATTGTAAAAGCATTTCTGTTTTGAATCTAAACGAAAAGGAATATATTTATCATTGCCAATGGTGACAAGGCAAGTAACAAAACTAAAATATTACTTATTTTACTTACATCTGGAAGAATTCTGATTTTCTTGAATTGAACTTTTCCAGTTTGTTTCTCGACATCTGCACCGGTGGCATGTTTTCCTGTGAAAAAACATCCACCATATTTGGCTATTACGTTGGGATAGTCTGCATAGTTCCCCTCATTCAGAGAGACGTATTCCTCAGGAGGGTTGACACTCATCAGGCAAAATATTTTCACAGCTTTGCCATGGAATTGCTGAGCAAGTGGGAATATCTTATACTCGCCATCTTTCGCCTCTGGATTGTCCATTTGTACGTCCAAGCATGTATTGTGTGGATCTTAGGAAAAGAAACAATTTAAATAATGGCTTTAAAACTCGTATATATAGAGAGAGAGATGTAAAGTTAAAAGTTCATGGTTTATGTTTTAGATATTCTTTAAAAAAATGACATACTGAAGATTAACTTTCATATTATAAGTTCATTTCCGACCGGTATCATAACATAGTGTATAAGTTTAATTTATAAGTTTCCCTAAAGAAAAATATGCAGTGAAACCGGTCGGAAATGAACTTATAACATGACAGTTAATCTTCAGTATGTCAATTTGTTAAGAATATATATATATGTATGTGTGTGTGTGTGTGTGTGTGTGTGTGTGTGTGTGTGTGTGTGTGTGTGTGTGTGTGTGTTTTTAGGACTGTTAGTAGTGAATTTGGTATCATGATAAGTAATTGCCTATACATTTTGCAGCAGTATATATGATATTTTCAAATTATCCTAATGTCGATTGGACGAGGAAGTACAGTAGTGGAAGGGATGTTTTATTTCAATTATGAATCATGAAATACAAATCATAGGTATGTCATAATTTACATAGTTTTACTTTTGCAGTATTAGTTTTGCCAAGCAAACATTGAAACGAATTCCCATATTTTATCTTCTCACAAGTAGTAACCCTCGCCCCTCCCCGCTCCTTCAAAGGCAATCTGATACTGCACACATGTGTATGTGCAATATTTTGCTTGTGTGATTTTATCAAATATATCAAAGAATTGTTTTATTCTAAATAGCATAACAACACTTGTTAAAACACAAACTTACAAATCAAATCACTCCTGTAGCACTTATAACCAGATCGTTTCAAGAGTTTGGTGTCATTCCTGCTGAGAACGGCCGCATGTGGCAAACACTGTCTCATCTTCGCATGGTAAAACATAACTCTGCATCTGTGTTGATGGATGCAGTACTGGGCACATTGCAGAAACGTCTGTTTGAAAATAGAATTTCCCTTCTGGTCAAGAACCAAATCATGAAACAACAACACGAAGGAAGCAAAAGTAATATTCATGATCTGGTGAAAACAATTAATTCGTCAATTCAATGTTGGATTGTGTTTTGTAAGTCTTGAAACACCACCACTAGAGAGGTCTGTAATGTGAAAACTATTTCTTAAGCATAGACCAAGCTTGTAGGAGAAAATTGGTCAACTGAGGATAAATGTATGTCCTTGATTCAATTGGACCAACAACGAAACACTGATGTCACAACTTGTGAAGAAAGTGTTGAAAAAGTATCATGAATATTGCTGCTCTGTCTGCGAGCACGACTAAAATGACTGTATTTAAATTAGAGTTGATCATTTACTTTATATTTTACAAACAGATTTTGTTTCTCGAAACCTTTCTAAAGATATATCATTATACTTCATAATCTTACATTTCAGTGTTAGAACATTCTTGGAATTCTGTGCATTACATACACGTAATAGAAACTTCTATAGGTACACTCGGTTGGTTCCCACTGACGTGTACAAGAACATATATCAAATAGAGTCTTTGAAGGGAATATAGAAGTGGTAAACATAAGAGTAGGAATATTTTCTGGATAACAACTTCTTTAATATGAAAATACAAGATGTTTCGGAGTAAATGCTCACTCCTTCATCAGGTAGAGTGTAAGGAACTAACAGGATGTGATACAGCCCGATCTGTGTCAGAAAACACAGACCCTAGCCGACGCCAACAGCACACAGGAGTCTGCACACAACTTTTCAGCTCTCTAGAAATAATGGTTCTTGAGTAGAAGTCGAAAAGCAAAAAGTTTACGGACAGCTCAACGAAAAAACGAATGCCACTCACATCAGCAAGTTTAACCGTCTACAACACCCGACATGACCCTGACATCAGATCAAAAGCCACCAACAAAACTGTAGTCAACCTCAGATTCACCCAATACATGTTTAGACGTACAATTGGACAAAAGATCGCAAGTATCAGATATTCCCATTAGATCAGCAGTTCCATGGCAAAGCTGTGAACATATTTTGCCTGATGAGTGTCAACACTCCTGAAGAATATGTCTCTCTGAATGATGAGAACTATGTAGACTTTCCAAAACATAGATACAATAGTATATGGATGTCCTCTTCAAGGAATATGCCAGTGGTGCAGAGGTCGAGAAGAAAACTGGAATAGTTTAATGCAAGAAAATCAGTTAAATCAGCAATATTTCAAATCAACGAATTGATGGAGGATGCCTTGTATTAAAAAAAAAAATCTTGCTTCTCTGGATCAAATTGCCCCAACTTTTGTCAAATCTTTTCCAGACAATGACTATTGTATGGAATGACACACGCTTTTGCGAAACAAAGAGAGAAAATGCTTGTATGTATGGAAGATCAGAAGACTGCTACAGTCAATCTTGTGGAGCCACAGGTAAATTTTCGCGAAATACACGTGCTGGGATGAAGTTAAGTCAAAAAGTTTGTAACCAATACATCATATAGCAATTCTTACGATAGACATAAACCAATCCAGTCATGTGGTCATTAAGAACATCTTAAGAAGAGATGGGATGATGAAATGATTTTTTTTTGGATTTTTTCAAAAGAGCAACTTTATTATGTCTTTCATCCAAATATGTAAGAAAATTTTGGGATCACCGAAAGATGTAAAGAGCTATTATTGACACATAACACAAATCACGCTATTTTTAGCCAATTTCGTATACTGAAGCCTGTGTTATCAATGAATCAACATTTTAATCACAAAAGGTTATGTATAGCAATTTGTGAGAAACAAAATTGAATTAAGCACTTTTTTAAGAAAACCATATTTATCAATGTTTTTCGAATAGTCAATATGAATTTTCAGTGACACACATATTTTAGATATTGTTAAAATTGTTAAAATTGCAATATAATGTGCGCAGTTGAAAGAACAAACGAATTCAGAAATAAAGATAGGGCATCACCAAAAGTTGTCCATAACTTTAATGTCATTTTTAAATTTACCTACATAAAAACCTGACAAAAAGGAAATTTTGATCAATTTAAGTGTAAGTTTAATGATCTATCGTGTGATTATTATTTAATGAATCTATGAGTGCATAGTGGAAGAACAACTGTCAGTTAAACATACAAGGCAATTTAAATTCCACACTAGCTTGAGATATGTATGTAATTGGAATAACACACAGAGCAGCGTGTTTACTGTGAATATACGTGACGGTAATGTCATGTGGCATGTCATAAAATGATTTTATGAGGCGATACAGTCAATTTAAGCGATTTCCATTACTGTACAGATAGGCATTAAACCATATGTACATATTTTGAGACTTACATTGTTGTCGCAAAATTTACTTTAAAGGGTAAAACAGTGTTGCGAATAAAGCAACATTTGCATGGCGGCCATTTTATTGTGAACACAATTTATTATTTCGAATTACAAAAACGATTCCCATGGTTTTACCAAACCATGTACACTTATTTTTAACTTGATTTTCCGAAGAGAGAAGGGTGTTTTACTATTGGTGACATTATTTATTGACATTTCTTCGATATACATATACATTGTTGTCGCAAAATGTTCCTGCAAGCGAGTTCAATTTCGATTTAACACTACAAAGGTCACTATTTATATATAACATACATATTTTCTTCTGGGCATAGACTTCGAAAATCGCTCGTGCAGATACTGCCTTAAATATAATATTAACCTCATTGAAAACGAATATCATGTTATTCTTGTATGCTGTGCCTTTTCGGACTATATAGCAAAAATATGTAGATTATAAATTCTACAGTAACCCCTCATTTGAAATGTTTGTTCGAATTATGTCTTCAAATCATCAATCTACTTATATAAATTTGTCCAAGTATATATTTTATGATATGAAATTGTATGAATCACTTCATTTTGTAAATGTTATGTACTTTGGGCCTGTGGCCTAGAAAAACGTGAATGAACTATATCTTATATGTATTTTCTTCTATGTGAATGAATAAAACTACTTTTAAAATGAAAACATTTTACTGTATGTTGTTGTTTAAATGTTAAAATAAATAGAATACTTAATTGCGGTTGTCAAATATCATTTTCTTTCAGATAGTGACATTTGTAAATTCGTGAAATAAATCAAAACTTTACTAAATGACCCATATTTATTAACATCTGAACAATGAATGTTATTTATGTCAAATTAACTTGTTTCCAGCTGAAATGGAAGAAGTATGGAACGAAATCTCATGATCCAGAAGTAGATTGGTACAAAAAAAAGTATGGAGGTAAATGTTAAATGTGGAGGCAAGTTTGTTGGATGTGACGTGGTGGGGGAGATGCTGCTCTACCCACATCCATAGCAATGTCAGTGTGTGGATGATATGTGGAGGCAAGTGTGGAGGATGAGACATGGTGGGGGAGATGTTGCTCTATCTACTTCCATAGCAGTGCCAGTGTGTGTTTGATATGTTGAGGCAAGTGTGTTGGATGTGACGTGATGGTAGAGATGCTGCTCTATCCACATCCATAGCAGTGTCAGTGTGTGGGTAATAAGTGGAGGCAAGTGTGGAGGGTGTGACGTGGTGGGGGAGATGTTGCTCTATCCACATCCATAGCAGTGTCAGTGTGTGTGTGTGATATGTTGAGGCAAGTGTTGATGATGTGACGTGGTGACTTTCTAGGTCAAATATGTTATTTCTATACTCTAATTGAATGCGTATTCGCGTAAGTATCAATCCCATAACTGATACAGCATCTTGCATTTATTGCCAATGAATCAAAATAAATCACTAATTACACCGGATGTACTGTGATATGAGATACACAAGCTGACACTTCATCCACCGAACTCAAAATACAATTGAAATATATTATATGGTTTAGGGGTAATGATTAAGTTATTCCGTTATGCTCACTTGCATGTTTAGTCTATGTTATAGATACGTGCAATAAACGATTTCAAAACATACATGTAACAAATATATTTAGAGATCTATAGTGCATCTATGACTGCAAAAAGTGCTCACTGACATCGCTACGAACGTTAAAAGAACAGGTTTTCTGCAATAAAACTCGCTGAATAAGGGATGATTTCAGCCGACACATATGTGAGGCTTTTGCTGATTGAGAGCTGCCGACCGTTCAACAAAATGAAGCGCTTCGTAGCGCTCATTGATCGCTCAATGTAGTTCTCAATGAGCGCTTCTTCTCTCTTGAACGACACAGTGCAAATTCCTCGAAGTTTGCTCGCCTTGCTACGTAGCGCTACATTGAGCAATCGGGTTCAAGAGAGTTTTAAAAGTAATCGCTAATTGAGCGATTACTTTGAAACCTCTCTTGAACACGGCCCAGATTTAGCTGACGCACATATGCGTCACTCGCTGTGAGGAGCTAATTAATTTGTGCGGCTCTCGGCCTTAATGAGTTAATATTATGGACTTAAGGATCTCACATGAACACAGGATTCTTGTTGTCTTGTATATGGAATACACCTCATCCAATAATAAATGGGCATGGAGACGTGGTCGAACCCCCTGAATGACCCCGCCCACTGAAAATGCTTTAATTTGTATTAAGCTTGTAATGTTGAGGTGATTATGATGTCTGGGCGTACCTCTTTTTTCCCTGTTTCATAGGCACCAGTTTAACACATCTCATCCAATGTAAATTATTGCACGTCATCATCAATTGTACAATTGTAATGAGTCAAATTAGCGATTAAATGATATCCGCAATAGATGAATAGTTTGTTGTATAAAAAGGGATATTTTGTCATGTAATAACTAATTTGTTCTGTTATCGATGTTATATATACATATATGGTTTTGTGAGGAGTATGTTCCCTATTCAAAGATACCTCAGGCATATTTACTACCCTTCAGATAATTAATTAATAATTTAAAAAAATGTATGCAGATTTGCTTGGGTGTGCCGTACAACCGTCAAGTCAGGTCATGTAACAAGCTGAATGGGTTTTAGAGATGACCTTAACCTCAGATGTAATGCAGATTTTTCAGAATCAAAATATACAATAACAAACATTAGTATGGAGGATTTTGTTTGCTTCAATAAATTCATTTAATGAAAACATGTCTTTTTCTAATTCTTTAGTTTAAAATAAACCTTAAATTCATTATCTTTAAGTCACAGCGTTGCCTCCCGTGTCGTGAATTGGCTATTTCACAGTGTGCAGAGTTTTTAACACAAATGGAAGAAGCTATTTAGCGTATTTATTTATTTTTTTATTTTTTTATTTTTTTTATTACAAAAAAGAGCATGTTACATATATGTTCAAATAGTTGGCAAAGTAATCATAGATGTAACATAAGGACAAAAAAGGAGAAAAGATAGGAATAGAGGTCGGAAGGATAGGGGTGCAAAGTGAGAGGGTGAAAAGAGGCATATTTATTTGATCCCTGAATGACTGAAACAAGATAACTTCTTAGTCTTTAGCAGATGGCAAAGACGATACACCTTTCAAAGTGTGGCCACAGCTACAGTAATAGAAAAAAACGGACAATATGATTAAAATAAATAAACTTAAAATGAGACAGAACGACAAGACGAGTGAGTAAGATGAAAGGCACTGTTTATTACAATTAACGAAAGAACAGATCTTGAATCACACCACATAGCACACAAGGCAATGTTTATTAGCTCAAAATACCTAAAGTCATGAATATTTTGTCAGGTCTCAGGAACCATGTCATGCATTTCATTAACATTTGGTATATTAAGTCAAAATACATTGAATGCTCCTGTTCACTTCAGAATGACCTGTGTTTTAATCTTAGTTTTAGTTAATTAACATCTAAAATAAACTGAAAAGAAAGAAACCGTCACCAAATTTTTTTTAACAGAGTAGAATAATGATAATATATTTTCACTGCTCACAGAGACACTATTAGCTATATTATTTGCCAATATTCATTTATATGGTAGCTTCTTTGTGCTTAGATGATCTTAAGTACCATATATTAGTTTATGACTATTACTATTGTAAGTAATCAGACGTTGCTATAGTCTCATCTCTCTAATATATTTTTCTCAAATATACAGGTTACACACCTTTAGACTTAATTTCATCCCGGTACCGCCTGTATGTCCCGCAAATGAACCCATGACTCCACAAGATTTACTGTAACAGTCTTCTAATCTTCCATACATACAAGCATTTTCTCTCTTTGTTTCACAGAAGCGTGTGTCATTTCGTACAATAGTCATTGTCTGAAAGAAATTATATAATTGAATTTTAATCACTTTACACAAAAGTATGATTTGATTTGGTAATTCGTTTAGGGTTATTTTGGGGAAACAATTTTTTAAAATTCTCATAAAACTGACAACCAGAAGACATAGTCATCAGCATCTTCTATCATGTTGGTTCTCTTTGAAAACTTGCAAACTTCTATTAAATGGAAAAGGGAGCTTTTCGTTTTCAAACTCCATTAAGGTATGTATGTATGTCCTCAAGCCTCACCTCAAATGATGGCCAGTTTTCGGGAGGAGTTGTCCCCCTTGAAGAACTCATTTCTGAACTCCATCAAGGTATAGATACCCTCAAGCCACACACCAAAGTTAGTTATCCTATGTTAAATTGTTTCTGAGAAAAACTGTCCCCTTTATCTCGGCCGGATGGACACACAGCCGAACCATACTCAAATATATAACCCATTGTTCTTTGTGGCAGAGGATAACATTCAACAAACCGTTTCTAATATGTAGTAATATATTTCAACTATCAACATGGACAAAGCATTCTATTTACCATCTAAACTAACAGGAAGTTATTGATTATTGTATATGGTGCCATTGATTTAAAAAAATGCTTAGTTAACTTACTTCTGGTAGAACTCTAATTTTCTTGTATTGAACTCTTCCAGTTTTTTACTCGACATCTACACCACTGACATAAATTCCTTTAAACCTACATCCATATAATATGGACTCTATGTTGGGTAAATCTCCACAGTTCTGATCATTTAGAGAGACATACTCTTCAGGAGGGTTGACCGTCATCAGGCAAAATATTTTCGCAGCTTTACCATGCAACTGCTGAGCTTATGGGAATATCTTATACTCGCCATCTTTCACCTCTGGATTGTCCAGTTGTACGTCTAAGCATGTATTGGGTGAATCTAAGACAAGGAAATATATTTCAATTATGGTTTGTGAAAAAACAGGAAACATTTACAATAGTCATGTACACAAATTATTTTGTCAAGGACTGTACGTAGTTAAACTTACTTCTTTAAAAAAGGAAGTGAAGATAAAAACAAAATTGAATGCACATTTAGCAATAGTATCATTTAAATATCAAGTCGTCCTAATGCCAACTACAATATGACGAGGAAGTACAGTTGTGAAAGTATTTAAAAGATATATTTTAAATCATTTCTGAATCAGTATTACAAATCATTAGATCGGTCATAATTACCATAGGTTAACGTCTGCAGTATCAGTTTTACCTAGTAGCCATAGTCTTTGAAACAAATTAACCTCCGAAATCATAACCCCATTCCCTAAAATCGAGCCTGATAATGCACACAAATGTGTAACACAACGCTTGCTAAAACATAAACTTACAAATCAAATCACTCCTGTAGCACTCATATCCAGAACGCTTTACGAGTCTGGCGTCCTTCCTGCTGAGAACGGCCGCATGTGGCAAACACTGTCTCCGCATGGTAAAACACAACTCTGCATCTGTGTTCATGGACGCAGTAATGGGCACATTGCAGGAAAGTCTGTTTGAAAATGAAAATAAAGTGATCCTTCTGGTCAGGAACCAAATCATGAAATAACTACAAGAAGGATGTAAATGTAATGTTCATTACTAAAGGCCAAACAACAATGAGGAAAATTAATGTCAATAATTCTGTAGGCTCAATGAGTGGATAGCAGATGGGCCTTGTTTCTCGGTCGCTGTATTGTAAATTGCGTCACAGTGACTATTATAGATGAGCCCTGTGTCTAAGCCTCTGTATTGAAGATGGGTATTGTTGACTGTATTGTAGATAGATAAATGGTCTCGGTGGCTGTATTGTAGATATGTCCTGTGTCTCAGTGACTGTAATGTAAATGGGTCCTTTGTATAGGTGACTGTAATGTAGATGGGTCCTGTGTTTCGGTGACTGTACTGTAAATGGGTACTATGTTTCAGTACCAATATTGTAGATGATCTTGGTGCCTGTTTTGAAGTTTGGAGTTACTTAGTCTCTTCAAGTTTAAACAATTGTGGAAGGTATCAACAGTTCAATGTTTTGTTCATATGTATCACAAAAAGCAACAGAATAAAATAAAGGTAGTAGTCACCATCTCGCAAATAGGAAGGCTTCGAAGCAAGGGAAGTTTCAGTAGCTATCATAATCTTACAGATATGTGATTTGCTGATATCATGATAAGAGAAAAGAATGACTACATTTGGATTCATTTCCTGCTTTTCATCAAAATTTATATTTGTAGAATATTTCATTTCATCTCCATTCTATTGTCAAAAGGTAAGAATTGCTCGGGTTGCAGTGGGTATTACACACATATTTCAAGAATTTTCAAAACAAAACCACGTCTTTGTGAGATGATTAAGGGACAACACAACGATACAGAAAACAAATTAAGATTTGTTCAATTCATTTTCTTTCTTTAAATAACGGGCACAGAAATGTGTTTTCAAACGATCACTAGGACAGAAACTATGACATGCATGGCTGACGCAAATGTTGGCCAAGCCTAATATCCTACTGAAATCACATCAGTTAAATTTTTTGGTCATGCTGACGTCCTTCATGCTGAGAACTGCTGCACGTGGTAAACATTGCTTCGTCTCGGCATGGTAAAACACAACTCTGCATCTGTGTTCATGGACGCAGTACTGGGCACATTGCTGGAAAGTCTGTTTGAAAGTGAAGTGATCCTTCTGGTCAAGCACCCAATCATGAAACAACAACAAGAAGGGTGTAAATGTAATACTAAAGGCCAAACAGCAATGACGAAAATTAATTCAACAATTCAGTTGCCTCAACGGGTGTATAGCAGATGGGCCTTGTTTCTCAGACGCTGTATTGTAAATTGGTCTTTGTGACTGTATTGTAGATGGATTAGCGTCACAGTGACTATTATAGATGGGCCCTGTGTCTCAGCCTCTGTATTGAAGATGGGTAATGTTGACGGTATTGTAGATGGGTCCTTTGTATCAGTGACTGTAATGTAAATGGGTCCTTTGTATCGGTGACTGTATTGTAAATGGGTACTATGTTTCAGTACCAATAGATGATCTTGGTGACTGTTTTGAAGTTTGGAGTTACTTAGTCTCTTCAAGTGTAAACACTTGTGGAAGGTATCAACAGTTCAATGTTGTGTTCATATGTATCACAAAAAGCAACAGAATAAAATAAAGGTAGTAGTCACCATCTCGCAGTTAGATGAACTGACAAGAAGTATTCGAAGCAAGGGAAGTTTCAGTAGCTATCATAATCTTACAGACATGTGATTTGCTGATATCATGACAAGAGATAAGAATGACCACTTTTGGATTCATTTCCTGCTCTTAATCAAAATTTATATTTTTAGAAATATTTCATATCTTTCAAGTGAAACTCTATATTCTATTGTCAAAAGGTAAGAATTGCTTGAGTGACAGTGGGTATTACACACATATTTCTAGAATTTTTAACTCACTGCTAAATATGCCAAATTTTGAAATGTGATAATTTTAAAGTTCTCCAATGCCTTCCAATTTAAAAAATATATATTTAACCATGACGTTTCTATTTCCACTTAACTGGTATTGATGGTATACTGCACACAGACATATACAACTAGATCATCGGTGATCTATGTAGAGGAATTTAAAAAGAGACACTGATAGTGTATTAAGAATATTTAAAAGGAGAGAGGAAAAGCAAGTTTGATTAAATAATTAGCCTGAAGCCTATAGCATTGGAATATAAACTAATGTTCACAAGAAACGAAACCACGTCTTTGTGAGATGACTAAGGGACAACACAACGATACAGAAAATAAATTAAGATTTGTTCAATTCATTTTCTTTCTTTAAATAACGGGCACTAAAATGTGTTTTAAAACGATCACTAGGACAGAAACTATGACATGCATGGCTGACGCAAATGTTGGCCAAGCCAAATATCCTACTGAAATCACATCAGGTAAATATTTGGGTCATGCTTACGTTGGCGTTGTTGAAGAAGTTTTGATTTAAACAAAACACACACAAGCTCATACTGTCGTCAGTTCATTGACATGCCACCCGCTGATGACCACACTTGATTTGAAGCCAAATGTTCAGCAACACTTCAATACACACCCTGCAGGCTATCGTTTCTGTAGATGTTAAATATATTTTATGGAAAATATGTGGCATATTTATATATTTTTGGCAGTTATCGTGCATGTTTAGCCTCATACTCAAGGCTTCTTAAAGTATTTAGAACATTTTCAGCATTCTTTGCATAGCACTTACCTCTAAAGTTACAATCGGCTGGTTCTCACTGACATTTACAAGAATATACATCAAATATTTTATGAAGTGCATGAAATGGAGCCTGAAGTTGGTATTTCTTGGTAAGCTGACGACAGTAGCGTGTGGACTCGTGGGTAAAAACAAAATATATACAGTCCCTTACCTCGGTTGTGCATTTAGGTCATACATTTTAGAGTCAGTGAATATAAGTTTTCCATCTTCATAACTTTGAATAAGTGCTACATTCCACAATTTCCGTTTGAACTGAAAACATACTAATTTGCCACAAAACCATTGCACAATACCGAAATTGGGGTAACTGAACTGATGAACTTGACTGAATATGAATATTACATTTGCTTCCTTTGTGTTGTTATTTAATGACTTGGTTCTTGACCAAAACGAATACTTCACTTTCAAAGAGACGTTTCTGCAATGTGCCAAGTACTGCGTCCATGAACACAGATGCAGGGTTGTATCTTGCTATGCAGATATGAGAAAGTGTTTAGCACACGAAGCAGTTCGCATCAGAAAAGACGCTAGCCTCGGCAAACGTCCTGGCTATAAAGGTAACAGGAGTGATATGCTTTGTGTTTTGTAATAACAATCCTTTACTTTGTTTAGGTTCAGAACAATACATCAAAGAATAAAAAATGATAGTTTAAACAAGCAAGTACTGTATGTAACAAATTTAGGAAATGTGACCTATGGTATTTTTCTTTTATATTTGATGTACCTGCTACATTTGCAGTTATGCTGCCTTGAATTAACCAAGAAGCCATGTTTTTTTTCTTGTCATTTTCAACATCCAACGATGTCAACCTTACTGGGTTGCGGGAAATCATTATAGAAAGATATAGAAAATCATGTGACACAGAATGCCATCAAAGATGTTTATCGTGTAAATGAAGGAAAAGTTTTGTTTTAATCAAATAATCTTTGTCCACAATTTGGTATTGCATTGCAAATTTTACTAAACACTGTTATCTTTAATGGGTGACTAATAATAAAATATATGCACAATGTCTTTCCAAAACATTATTGAACTGTAGTCCATTTTCTTAGATTCACCCAGTACATGCTTGGACCTACAATTGGACAATCCACAGGCAAAAGATGGCGATTATAAGATTTTCCCATTAGCTCAGCAGTTTCAAGGCAAAGCTGTGAAAATATTTTGCCTGATGAGTGTCAACCCTCCTGAAGAATATGTCTCTCTGAATGAATGGAACTATGCAAACTTTCCCAATAAAGTAGTCAAAGGATTTGGATGTGCTTTTAAAGGAAAATATGTCGACGGCGCAGACGTCGAGAAGAAAACTGGAAAAGTTCAATTCAAGAAAATCAGAGTTCTACCAAATGTAAGTTAAATAAGCAATTCTTCAAATCAATGAAGAGTTTTACTTTCATTGTAATCATTAGCAATAATCAGTACCTCAAGTTGAATTTAGAGTGTGAACAGATAGGATTGAACCATTTTGGTAGTTGAAAGTGTTTACTATACATTATAATGTATGTTGATTATTATCAATATCACTTTTTCAGATTCGATCAATTGCTTCTCGAAATATCTGAATAATATTGCCCAAACTTTTATTCATAGCAATTTTCAATCATACTATATATTCACTTTCAGACAATGACTATTGTACGCAATGACACTCGATTCTGCGAAACAAAGAGAGAATATGCTTGTATGTATGGAAGATCAGAAGACTGTTACAGTAAATCTTGCGGAGCCATAGGTAGATTTTTTGGAAATACAAACGGAACTGGGATGAAATTAAGTCGAAAGGTTTGTAAACAACGTATCAAACATATATTTCAAATGGAAAAGTCACTTACAATATCTTACGATAGTCCTGGGCCAATCTTAACTTTTGGTACTTACGACTATCTTAGTACTAAGAAATCTCATATATTTATATGATATATTTGTAATACATATAGCTAATATAATCACTGAGAGAAGTGAAGATATTACATATCGTCCACATATTCCCTCTGAGTGAATGAATGTAAGCTATTTATTAAAAAATATAAAAGTGTTTTACAAAATGTAATTGTTCATTTTTTATTATAAAGGGAATATTTGGGGGGTTTGTCCAATATACGTTTATTGAAATTTGTAAATTCGTATAATATATCAAGACTCTTTTAGATCAACTATATGAACAAACTTTAATATCTTTGAATCGAGTAATATTTACTTCTTTTCAGCTAAAATGGAAGAAGTATGGATGGAAAGCTCATGATCCAAAAGTGTGTTGGTACCAAAAAGGTTTGGACATTGATGTTAAATGTGGAGGCAAGTGTGGAGGATGTGACGTGATGGGGGAGATGCTGCTCTATCCACATCCATAGCAATGTCAGTGTGTGGGTGACATGTTAAGAGTTGTCACTTTTGTGTCTAAGAGATCTTTAAAATGGGAGGAGTGGGCTGGAGTGCATCACATCAATTCAGTAGGGCCAAACATATCTTAAACTAAAATAACGTAGCATACAACCCATTCGATTTATTAAATGTAAAACAAAAGCTCAGAGCGGATTAGCATGAAAACCGACATGTTTTATTGGACTACAATGTCTGCCCTTTTCTGATAACTGTTGTAAACAGAGATTGTAGTGAAGGGAGAAGAAAAGGTTTTACTGTAATTTCGTGCGCCTAGTGCCTGCCAAAGTGTATTCTTCAAAGGAAATTTAGAGAAAAATATGACAAGAAAAGGAATGTTCCAAGAAATGGGATAGAATTGGTTATGCTCAAGAACTCTAAGAAAATTGTTTAATATTTCATGTTACTTTCCAAATATTGAGACGTTTCTTGAATCAAAATGTTTGGAGTCGAAAACATAGATCAATCAATATAAAGAACAGTCTAAACCGAATATCGCTGTAGTGACGTCATGATAAGATAGACAACCAAGATGAAGTGTTGCTGCATGGTCAATTTTGAAAATAAAATAAATGGTCCCTTTCTGTTTTATAACTATTTTTGTCAGATACACAGAAACAGAAAATACATGGGCATCTCTTCCCCTTTAGTTTGCCATTTGAGATGTATTAATCATGTACATGTGTCAGAAGAAAACAAATATATATGGTCGCTTTTAAAAACAAGGGGAGTTGGGGGAGGAAGATGACACAATATGACCATCTGGATTGATAGGAATACATGGTTGAGATTAAGCTGGTTTAATTTCTCTGTCAGTTTGTAAAAATCTAAGAACAATCGTGCATCATCCACTTCTACATGGTGAGCTGACTTCCTCACGACGAACCTATTCACAAGGTTGACATGCTGGTATTGTTTCCTCACAAAAGATCAAACCAATTCTCGGAACCATGAATTATCTCACGATTTGTGATCTTAAACTCCTTGCTAAATTCAGTAATGCATGGGTCTTGAATAATACTGAAACGGTTCACAACTACAGTAGTTGAACCGCGTTTTTTGCTTTCGGTTCGGTACACTGTACATCAACGTAATTTTTCGGTATATACCGTATATATAACTTAATTAAACAATCATTAACTATTATTAATTAAATCTTCACTCTGATGTAATTATATTTTTAATGTACATGTTTGAAACCAATGTAATTTCCACATCGAACAAATTAAATTTGAAGAAAAACATGTGATGTGTTATGATTTAGTTTATATATTGAAAGACCTTCTTGGTTTTGTACCGAACCAAAAATGTAACGAACCGAGGATCCTGTACCACAATACATACCGAACCGAAGCTCAACTGAACCGTTTCACCCCTAATCCTGAATGTGGGATTTTGTTATGTGATAGTGACAAGGACAGGTTTGTTTACAGTGCAATCATTAGAGGTTCCTTTATTAAATGAAACATCGTCAGTGTCCTCAATGTTTGGCTTGGTTGTGTGGTTGCGACAATGGCAGTCCTGAAGACTATGCTCTTATTATACTCATTGAGTTTCAGTGATGTTTTCTAGACATGATGATTATTATGGATTATTCACATTGGAAGGAGAAAGTTTGAAAGTAAATTTAATCTTGTCGATTGGGAGGGATTCGCATTTGAAAATGATTTGGTTAATTGTCGTGATACTCTTGTTTCATTGGTTAGAGGATATGAGCATTGGGTATTTGAGTAACTTTAACTACAGATTTTTGCTTTAACTCATTAAGGCCGAGAGCCGCATATATGCGACCAATTTGATTAGCTCCTTACATATATGCTTCATCTGAAAGCAGCGCTTATTCAGGGAAAGCCACACATATGCGTCGCCTGAAAGCATCCCTTATTCAGCGAGTGACGCATATGTGTGCTCTCACTGTTTAAATGCAGAAAACACATTCTTTTCACGTTCGTATCGATGTCAGTAAACACTTATTGTAGTCCAAAATGCACTGTAGATCTCTAAATGTATTTGTTACATGTGTGTTATAAAATCGTTTACTTCACGTATCTATTACAAAGGCAAAACATACATGGAATGAATGCAAGTGAGCAGAACGTAATAACTTAATCATTACCCGTGAACCATATAATATATTTGAATTGTATTTTGAGTTCGGTTGATGAAAGTGTCAGCTTGGGTATCTCATATAACAATACATCCTGTGTAATTAGTGATTTCTTTTGATTCATTGACACTAAATGCAAGATTCGGTATCAGTTACTGGATTGATACTTACATCTTGTTGTTGTTTCTGTCATGTTAATAGAGGCCACTAATTCTTATGTCTTAGAAAGCGTAACCCGGGTTCAACTACTTTTGTAATGAGTTAAAACCAGACAAAATGCCAGGACGAGTGATAGAACATTGTTTATTACAGTATGAAAATTCAATTAATGAAACAACGGATTTTGTACCAGACCACATAACACACACGACAATGTTAATTGGCTCAAAATACAAGGGTTATACAAAGTCCAGGATACATTGGAATATCCATAAAAAAAAATTGTCACTGGATTGAGAAAATTAGAATGCTAGAAAAGCAGAACGTCTCACCACAATGGTAATAATATAAGAGATCAGCAGAACATAGAAGCACACTTAAAACTGTTATTCTCACAACCAAAAATGTCACATCCAATCTTTTTAAGTGTCCCAAATCAAACAGTGTTCGAACTGGGAGAGAACTATCCAAATGACAAGGAACCATCAAGGTTATTATTAAAAACTGTCCATATGGACGTCAAAGAAGGCTACTTCAGAAAGCCGCTATCTATGGTACAAACTCATTCATAAGTTGTGTTTGTAACGTTAAATAAGTTGTAACTAAAAATTTATCTAAAGTTTTAAAAAAAAACAAAAACACATTTACGGTTAAACAGCAGAATGGGAAACTGAAATTTACTGACTAATATCAAGGGAGGTAACTCTGCAACTAAACAAATCGATTTTAAGTTTATTATAAACTAAACAATATAAGATGTCTGTAATTGTAATTTTTATTTTGAAATTCTGAGTCAACCAACTGTTAAATTCCATCTAAGGTCAAGGTCATTTAGCTTGTAACATGACCTGTCTTGACGGGTTTTATGGTTGTTACATCCAAGCAAATCCACATACATGGTTTCATATGCATTGGCTAATGACCAATCAGAATTCGACAGATGTATCATAAGGGTAATGAATATTCATGTAATATATTTTGATAGGGTGAAAACACCTCAGAAAACCATATATATATATATATATATGTATATATATATATATATATATATGTATATATATATATATATATATATATATATATATATATATATATATATATATATATATGTATATATATGAATAAGAGTTCATTTCCTCTCTCTGACATTGGTCAACCCATTGTCGAGTCAACAAATCTGCATGTCTTCCATGCGCGACCTTCCTTATTTCATCACACATGGCTGCATCTATTTCTCGCAACTTCTCCTGTTGAGAAACTGAGCGCATTTTCATTAACTTAATTTCCGTTTCTATAAAAGAGAAGGCCTGTAGTTCTCTTTTTCTTCTTTGTTCTGCTGGTTCACCAACTATTTCATCACTATCCATCCACTGAATCAAAACGTCTGGCATAATTGTTATTGCGAAGGCCCAGCCAGAATAACCTTCTCTTTTGCGTCAGCCGTCCATTCCAAATGTGTCGTCATACAGCGTAAATATATATGTACAAAAAGTCAAATGTCCAGGTGTATGGCTGCTTCAAATTATCAAAAAATTAAAAACATAACGCCGAGTTTCTTTCTCCTACCGGTTTCATTTCATTTTCAGGGAGAATGATTCCTTATACAGAAGGTTATGATGTCATAGTCTATATATTATGACGTCATGGTGGGGACAATGTGCATTCATGAAATAATGCGTCAGAATTTAATAGTATTCAATTTTGGGTGGTATTTCTTTATGAAATATTCTTCTTTTAAAACTCCTTTGACTTTATTTGAGTTTTCAATTTGATAGAATGGGAAAATGCTAAATTTCATTTCTGCACACACGTCCAAATGTTCACTGAGAGGGATACAGCGCACCTCTGGACACTTTATTTGCTGTTTGTGGACTCGAACACGGGCTCGTAGATTTTATGTTTGTCCGATATACTGTTCTTTACAACCTGTACATGTTATAACATATAAAATGTTTTTTGATGCACAATCAAAATTATGTTTAACTCGGAAATCTCCTTTTCCCCTTAAAATTCACTGCATTTCCTTCAAATAGATACGGGCATGTACCACAATTGCCTCTTTTGCATTTTCTCAAAGTTGGAATGGAAATATTTTGTACATTCGAAACAAATTTAGCTTTTGTTAGAATGTTTTTTAGGTTTTTACTTTGCCGTTTACTGTTTATAATTCTTCTTGACTCCAAAATTGATTTCATTTTCACATCTTGGTCAAGGATACACATATTTGATTGGATATTTTGATAGATATTAGGATTTCGGGGGTTATATGTTGCACAAAAGCAATAACTTTTTCTTCATTGTTGTGTTTCCTCGCTGTTAATCAACATGGATGACAGAGCAAATCAGTTATTAAATGACAAGAGATGTGACAAATTTGGCAGAATCATCCCTTTTTATACTACCATCTACCATTTTTCGCAAAAAAAACAAACATAAAGTATGGCATATGCATGAAGTGAATAGAATTAGCTCATTAATTGTAAAATTGATGATGGCATGATATAATATACATCGGATGCGATTTTTGAAACTGGTGCCTATCAAATCACCTAAAAATTACAAGCTAAATACCAAGTAAGGTGTGGCAGGTTCATTTGACGGACAACCTTGTGTATAATACATCCACAGATTTGATTGAAACATATTTTATTCATTCAAGAAATGGATTGGGCACAAGTTATCCAACTTAGAAAAGCCCTCTCCAGATAATTACATGATTCTTCTCACAACAATATGCAACAAGAGACGGACAGGCAGTCAGGATATGTACAAAAGAAGTCAGAGAAAACGTTTAGTTTGAGAAATGTAGATATGTACAAATTTGAAAACATCCACATATCACCAACATAAGAACACAGCTACGGATGTGAATAGAGCAGCATCTCCACCATCATGTCACATCCTCCACACTTGCCTCCACACATCACCCAAAAACTGACACTGAACAGAAGTTCATAGTACTGGATCAAAATGCATTGAAGCTCATTCATAAAGTCCACCCTCCATATACAATTAAATAAAGGTCACTTAACAGAGTCTTGATATATTTCACAAAATTAAAAAATGGCATTGCCTGAAATAAACTGATATTTGACAACCTCCATAAGGTATTCTATTTATAATAAGAATATAACAATAACATACAACATTTAATTCATTAACATAAAGGACAATATTGTGTCATTGTAAAATGTCTTCACTGCCCACAGTGACTCTCTATGTATTACCAATATCTTTGGAGTCTTTTTAATGCTAATTTATCCAGAGGTACTATAAGTTATCGTAAGTGACCAAAACTAATCCCCTTTAAAATATAATTTTAAATATTTTGGTTACAAACCTTTTGACTTAAAATCATCCCGGTACCGACTGTATTTGCCGCAAATTTACCTTTGGCTCCGCAAGATTGACTGTAGCAGTCTTCTGATCTTCCATACATACAAGCATTTTCTCTCTTCGTTACACAGAAGCGAGTGTCATTCCGTACAATAGTCATTGTCTGAAAGGGATAAGATAATTAGATTTTAATTTTGGCCATATATATTTCGAGAAGCAATTGAGGAGTTGTTCCTATATAAAACGATGACAAGAAGACATTACTGTCAGCATTCTCATCATGCTGGTTCTCATGGCAACCTTCTTCTAATTGTAAATGCGAGCTTCTCATTTTCGAACCTCATTAATATAATCAGCGCACATTTCAAATTTGGATGAAGTTGTCCCCCTTTAAATCACAATAAACAGAACAAAATCACAAAATAGGTTAATGATTGTTTAAAACAAAAACATGGTTCCATTGTCGAACTCCAAGGGTATTCATGCCCTCAAGACACAAGCCAAATGTGGTTGTACTACATTTGAAAGTATTTGAAAAAAACTGATCCCTTTAAAGATTCCATTTACAGTCCATCAACATGGAACAACGCAATCACCAGCTTGTTTTCTTCAAAATACAACAAGGAACTTTCTATCAACCTCAAGTCTAACACCAAATTTGGCTATATTTTTCTAATTATAGCTGTCCCTTTTGGAGATACAATAAACCGAGTTAAAAGGCATCAACTTCAGAAAAATAACCATGCACTGTCAAAGCAACAAACTAAATCTTAGATGGTTTCTGCGTGGACGGTACTCCAACCAATATCCCCCTTCCCCATTTGTAATTAATAATAGGTACAAAAAGAAACTGTGCTTTGAATCATCATACGGTTGTATTCAGTTATTCAGTTACATTTGAAATATAAGACAATGAAGCACCAAAATGGGTAGACAAACACATTATGTGTTGCAAATGCTGTCAGTAGCTCGTTCTTATGAGCGTCAGCGTTCCTAGAGATCGTTGAACACACGACGGGTCAAAGAGGAATATCCAACCTCGATATCGAGTATGTCTTCCATTTTCCTGAATCGTTGCATCACAACAATGCCTCATCGACCCAATGTCAGGAAGACTTGAGGAATGTTATTCGAACTTCTGTCAGCTCTTGCAAAGTCACTGGAAGATGTCGCTTGCGACATATTCTCCGCTCCATTTCATTCCATATGTCCTCAATGGGAGATAGATCAGGTGAATTCTGAGAGGCAGAGGGTCAACATTTATCTGCTGAATAAACATCTGTACAAACCGTGTTAAATGGCGGGGGATTGGGGGAAAGGGAATTTATTTATACATAAAATAGCAGTTTTCAAAATGTTTAAATCGCATTTCTAAGAAACAAAATAAAACTTTGTTTTTAACATTTTTCACTGTTTTATAGAAGTAAGATGCTTCTAAGAGACATCTTAAAAGATTTGATACGAATGAAGAGGAGTCACATGTCTTGGCAACTTAACAAATAATGATTACCTTCACTGATTTTAGCTTCTTTCTGCATAAACTATATTCGTTATGAATATTGAACGATAATGTTACAATTAACAGTTTATTTATTTTCTCAACGATAACATCAAATCACATTTCAGAGGGTAGCGAGATCACGATAAACAAAAGCATATCACTTATTTACTTGGATGTATTTATTATAAGGTTTAACAATGTTAAACAAAGGTTCAGAAAACAAAATATATGAACAAGGTTATAATAAATATAAATGACGTTCAAATTACAGTCAGCAATTTCATTGATTTCAATATGGTTTGCTGTTACCTAAGAGTTTGGTTGTTGTTTAACTGTCGTCCTTTCAGGATAATTAATGTTTTCATTGAATACTATTAGGTAATCAATTCAAGTATCAAATATTAGGAATTAATGAAAGAAACTTACCTTATCACCGAATCCAACAATATGAATATCCAGATACACAAGAACAAAAATTGTAAACTGTAAATCCATCAATGTTAGAACTTTGAACTTTGAACCGGAAGATTACGAAACTTGTCCTTCTTCAACAAAAGTCTTTTCGCAACTGGCAAATTGCAAACAAATTGTTCTGACGATTTCATACTTAATTTAATTTCATTGGTTACTTGGTTTACCCATTAATTGTCATTGGACAACTAGATTGAGAAAAAATAGTGTTCATGTTGTTACAACCAACTCATGACACCGAGACAGAGAGACAGACAATTGTCTCAGTACCACCTGCACTTGTTTATTCAAGTGACACTGACACTATCTGGTCAGGTGTCTTACCGGGAAGCAGATGTTTGGTATTACAGTAAATATCCTTTGATGCTTGAGAGATGACAGCTTGTGTTGTTATAACGGATTAACTTTCTTGGTTATACTAATGCTGAACTACTTAACGAAATCGGCCGGTCACTAAAATGGCTTAATTGCATTGTCTTAAAGACAAAGCAACACACAGACAAGTAAAACATTTCATAGAATGAAAATTACATTTTTATAGCAATACAACATATTCAGATGTAATCAATAAAGCATACTCAACCCCTTTTGATAAAATAAGGTATAGGTTTATATTAGATGGACCGAAGCTCAACTGAACCGTTTCACCCCTAGTCCTGAATGTGGGATTTTGTTATGAGATAGTGACAAGGACAGGTTTGTTTACAGTGCAATCATTAGAGGTTCATTTATTAAATGAAACATCGTCAGTGTCCCCAATGTTTGGCTTGGTTTTGTGGTTGCGACAGTGGCAGTCCTGAAAACAATGCTCTTATTATACTCATTGAGTTTCAGTGATGTTTTCTAGACATGATGATTATTATGGATTATTCACACTGGAAGGAGAAAGTTTGAAAGTAAATTTAATCTTGTCGATTGGGAGGGATTCGCATTTGAAAATGATTTGGTTAATTGTCGTGATACTCTTGTTTCATTGGTTAGAGGATATGAGCATTGGGTATTTGAGTAACTTTAACTACAGATTTTTGCTTTAACTCATTAAGGCCGAGAGCCGCATATATACGACCAATTTGATTAGCTCCTTACATATATGCGTCATCTGAAAGCAGCGCTTATTCAGCGAAAGCCACAAATATGCGTCGCCTGAAAGCATCCCTTATTCAGCGAGTGACGCATATGTGTGCTCTCACTGTTTAAATGCAGAAAACACATTCTTTTCACGTTCGTATCGATGTCAGTAAACACTTATTGTAGTCCAAAATGCACTGTAGATCTCTAAATGTATTTGTTACATGTGTGTTATGAAATCGTTTACTTCACGTATCTATTACAAAGGCAAAACATACATGGAATGAATGCAAGTGAGCAGAACGTAATAACTTAATCATTACCCGTGAACCATATAATATATTTGAATTGTATTTTGAGTTCGGTTGATGAAAGTGTCAGCTTGGGTATCTCATATAACAATACATCCTGTGTAATTAGTGATTTCTTTTGATTCATTGACACTAAATGCAAGATTCGGTATCAGTTACTGGATTGATACTTACATCTTGTTGTTGTTTCTGTCATGTTAATAGAGGCCACTAATTCTTATGTCTTAGAAAGCGTAACCCGGGTTCAACTACTTTTGTAATGAGTTAAAACCAGACAAAATGCCAGGACGAGTGATAGAACATTGTTTATTACAGTATGAAAATTCAATTAATGAAACAACGGATTTTGTACCAGACCACATAACACACACGACAATGTTAATTGGCTCAAAATACAAGGGTTATACAAAGTCCAGGATACATTGGAATATCCATAAAAAAAAATTGTCACTGGATTGAGAAAATTAGAATGCTAGAAAAGCAGAACGTCTCACCACAATGGTAATAATATAAGAGATCAGCAGAACATAGAAGCACACTTAAAACTGTTATTCTCACAACCAAAAATGTCACATCCAATCTTTTTAAGTGTCCCAAATCAAACAGTGTTCGAACTGGGAGAGAACTATCCAAATGACAAGGAACCATCAAGGTTATTATTAAAAACTGTCCATATTGACGTCAGAGAAAGGTACTTCAGAAAGCTGCTATCTATGGTACAAACTCCTTCATAAGTTGTGTTTGTAACGTTAAATAAGTTGTAACTAAAAATTTATCTAAAGTTTTTAAAAAAAACAAAAAAACATTTACGGTTAAACGGCAGAATGGGAAACTGAAATTTACTGACTAATATCAAGGGAGGTAACTCTGCAACTAAACAAATCGATTTTAAGTTTATTATAAACTAAACAATATAAGATGTCTGTAATTGTCCATTCCAAATGTGTTGTATATAATGTCTTATATTTGGTAACGGGTCATTGTCTGGCTGAGACAGAACATTAGGTACACACGTTTGGGTAACGGATTCCTGGAAGGATTGTTTGACAATCACCGTGTCTAACTTCTTCTCAATAGTTGACACTGTGTCACTTACAACAGTTTTCAGGTTATTAAAGTTTTCATTAAGATTGTTTAATGATTTACCTTTGCAGTGTTGTTGTTCCAGTAATAGCTCCGTAAGTCCATCCAATTTCACTGATATGTGAGACAATTGTCCTCACATGTCCTTGAAGAAACACAAAGCTTGTTCTTCAAATGGTTTGTCCCCTTTACTTCTCGCTGGCGGCATTATGTTTTCGTCATACACCGTAAATATATATGTACAAAAAGTCAAATGTCCAGGTGTATGGCTGCTTCAAATTATCAAAAAATTAAAAACATAACGCCGAGTTTCTTTCTCCTACCGGTTTCATTTCATCTTCAGGGAGAATGATTCGTTATACAGAAGGTTATGATGTCATAGTCTATATATTATGACGTCATGGTGGGGACAATGTGCATTCATGAAATAATGCGTCAGAATTTAATAGTATTCAATTTTGGGTGGTATTTCTTTATGAAATATTCTTCTTTTAAAACTCCTTTGACTTTATTTGAGTTTTCAATTTGATAGAATGGGAAAATGCTAAATTTCATTTCTGCACACACGTCCAAATGTTCACTGAGAGGGATACAGCGCACCTCTGGACACTTTATTTGCTGTTTGTGGACTCGAACACGGGCTCGTAGATTTCATGTTTGTCCGATATACTGTTCTTTACAACCTGTACATGTTATAACATATAAAATGTTTTTTGATGCACAATCCAAATTATGTTTAACTCGGAAATCTCCTTTTCCCCTTAAAATTCACTGCATTTCCTTCCAATAGATACGGGAATGTACCCACTTGCCTCTTTTGCATTTTCTCACAGTTGGAATGGAAATATTTTGTACATTCGAAACAAATTTAGCTTTTGTTAGAATGTTTTTTAGGTTTTTACTTTGCCGTTTACTGTTTATAATTCTTCTTGACTCCAAAATTGATTTCATTGTCACATCTTGGTCAAGGATACACATATTTGATTGGATATTTTGATAGATATTAGGATTTCGGGGGTTATATGTTGCACAAAAGCATTAACTTTTTCTTCATTGTTGTGTTTCCTCGCTGTTTATCAACATGGATGACAGAGCAAATCAGTTATTAAATGACAAGATATGTGACAAATTTGGCAGAATCATCCCTTTTTATACTACCATCTACCATGTTTCGCAAAAAAACAAACATAAAGTATGGCATATGCATGTAGTGAATAGAATTAGCTCATTAATTGTAAAATTGATGATGGCATGATATAATATACATCGGATGCGATTTTTGAAACTGGTGCCTATCAAATCACCTAAAAATTACAAGCTAAATACCAAGTAAGGTGTGGCAGGTTCATTTGACGGACAACCTTGTGTATAATACATCCACAGATTTGATTGAAACATATTTTATTCATTCAAGAAATGGATTGGGCACAAGTTATCCAACTTAGAAAAGCCCTCTCCAGATAATTACATGATTCTTCTCACAACAATATGCAACAAGAGACGGACAGGCAGTCAGGATATGTACAAAAGAAGTCAGAGAAAACGTTTAGTTTGAGAAATGTAGATATGTACAAATTTGAAAACATCCACATATCACCAACATAAGAACACAGCTACGGATGTGAATAGAGCAGCATCTCCACCATCATGTCACATCCTCCACACTTGCCTCCACACATCACCCACAAACTGACATTGCTATTGATATGGATAGAGCAGCATCTCCCCATCCACGTCACATCCCCCACACCTGCCTCCACAAAAAACATCTACGTCCAAACCATTTTTGTATCTTGCAACTTTTGGATCATGAGCTTTCCATCCATACTTTTTCCATTTTAGCTGTTAACAGAAGTTCATAGTACTGGATCAAAATGCATTGAACCTCATTCATAAAGTCCACCCTCCATATACAATTAAATAAAGGTCACTTAACAGAGTCTTGATATATTTCACAAAATTAAAAAATGGCATTGCCTGAAATAAACAGATATTTGACAACCTCCATAAGGTATTCTATTTATAATAAGAATATAACAATAACATACAACATTTAATTCATTAAGATAAAGGACAATATTGTGTCATTGTAAAATGTCTTCACTGCCCACAGTGACTCTCTATGTATTACCAATATCTTTGGAGTCTTTTTAATGCTAATTTATCCAGAGGTACTATAAGTTATCGTAAGTGACCAAAACTAATCCCCTTTAAAATATAATTTTAAATATTTTGGTTACAAACCTTTTGACTTAAAATCATCCCGGTACCGACTGTATTTGCCGCAAATTTACCTTTGGCTCCGCAAGATTGACTGTAGCAGTCTTCTGATCTTCCATACATACAAGCATTTTCTCTCTTCGTTACGCAGAAGCGAGTGTCATTCCGTACAATAGTCATTGTCTGAAAGGGATAAGATAATTAGATTTTAATTTTGGCCATATATATTTCGAGAAGCAATTGAGGAGTTGTTCCTATAAAAACGATGACAAGAAGACATTACTGTCAGCATTCTCATCATGCTGGTTCTGATGGCAACCTTCTTCTAATTGTAAATGCGAGCTTTTCATTTTCGAACCTCATTAATATAATCAGCGCACATTTCAAATTTGGATGAAGTTGTCCCCCTTTAAATCACAATAAACAGAACAAAATCACAAAATAGGTTAATGATTGTTTAAAACAAAAACATGGTTCGAACTCCAAGGGTATTCATGCCCTCAAGACACAAGCCAAATGTGGTTGTACTACATTTGAAAGTATTTGAAAAAAACTGATCCCTTTAAAGATTC
Organism: Gibbula magus; assembly: GCA_936450465.1. Taxonomy (NCBI): domain Eukaryota; kingdom Metazoa; phylum Mollusca; class Gastropoda; order Trochida; family Trochidae; genus Gibbula; species Gibbula magus. The sequence goes on along the minus strand of OW388298.1, from coordinate 10,382,266 downwards.
CATTTACAGTCCATCAACATGGAACAACGCAATCACCAGCTTGTTTTCTTCAAAATACAACAAGGAACTTTCTATCAACCTCAAGTCTAACACCAAATTTGGCTATATTTTTCTAATTATAGCTGTCCCTTTTGGAGATACAATAAACCGAGTTAAAAGGCATCAACTTCAGAAAAATAACCATGCGCTGTCAAAGCAACAAACTAAATCTTAGATGGTTTCTGCGTGGACGGTACTCAAACCAATATCCCCCTTCCCCATTTGTAATTAATAATAGGTACAAAAAGAAACTGTGCTTTGAATCATCATACGGTTTTATTCAGTTATTCAGTTACATTTGAAATATTAGACAATGAAGCACCAAAATGGGTAGACAAACACATTATGTGTTGCAAATGCTGTCAGTAGCTCGTTCTTATGAGCGTCAGCGTTCCTAGAGATCGTTGAACACACGACGGGTCAAAGAGGAATATCCAACCTCGATATCGAGTATGTCTTCCATTTTCCTGAATCGTTGCATCACAACAATGCCTCATCGACCCAATCAGACATGTCAGGAAGACTTGAGGAATGTTATTCGAACTTCTGTCAGCTCTTGCAAAGTCACTGGAAGATGTCGCTTGCGACATATTCTCCGCTCCATTTCATTCCATATGTCCTCAATGGGAGATAGATCAGGTGAATTCTGAGAGGCAGAGGGTCAACATTAATCTGCTGAATAAACATCTGTACAAACCGTGTGTTGCCCGCTCTAGCGTTGTCCTGCAGCAGAATAACACCAGGGCCATGACGTTGAAGGAAGGGGAGGATCACAGGGGCAACAATTTGATCACGTATCAAACGCAAGTGAGGTTGTCCTGCACAACCACAGCTTTAGTTCGGTACCTAGCTGTTATTCCACCCCATATTGTAACTGAACCACCACCGAAACAATTCTGAAACAGGCCTGAGCACTGTGTTTTGCCACGTTGGCTGTAGAGATGTTGGCAGCCATCAGTATCTAGGTTCAACCGTGGAGAGAAAGGTTCTCCATAACTGAAGAGGATGTCTGATGTGACGCCTGCACCACTACAACTGATTATGTCAATGAGGGTGTGTAAGAATTGGTCGAATTGCAGGTCGATGTGCACAAAGAGTGTTCGGATGCATTCTCCTTAGTCAGTAACGATTCTTGCTGTTGTTACAGGATATTGCAACTTCTTGATTACGTTGTGCATTTGACAGTCGTGTCATATTGCATATTCTCTGAATAAATAGCCAAAGTAATCCAACCTGTTCTTCTGTTGAAAATAATAAACTTTTAACTTCTGTGCACATGTTCATAAATTTAACAGGCAGATTTGAGAAATAAGTTGTTACATTTTCGTATTTTCACGATGAGAGACTTCTGTGGCATTTGTTGTTTTGAAAGATCATATTATAATTAGTGTTATGAACTTGTTAAGATTTGTGTTAGTGTTGACTTTTGTAAATATTCATGCTTTTGTAAATACACCATGACTTGAATTGTATTATGTACACTGGAGCGGTATTCAGATAAGCTTTGAGCTTGTTTACTAATCCAGTTCTTCTTGAAAAGAAATAAATATGTTTAAACCAAGTATTCTTTGTATTTTTAAAAGGGAGGCAGAAAGTTTCATGTTTTATTGTCAGCATTCATTGATTTCCACTGGTGAAAGTGGTGTGTTGTTGTTCGTGCTAATCAAGTGTTAATGATTATAACGCCTGATGTGCATTGTTTTCTTGCGGAAATGCATAAAAACAATTCAATGTGGTGTTAACAAGTTTGTCAAATACAGTCCTATTCCTTAAAGATGTATAGTGATTTTTGTTAGATGCACAGATTCTTGTGTACCTAGTATATACTGACATATCTATACTAAAGGTTTTTCTCATTGTCAATTGGTGACAACGAAAATACAAAAAAAAATAATTGACCAAAAATGTTGCTTATTTAACTTACATCTGGAAGAATTCTGATTTTCTTGAATTGTACTTTTCCAGTTTTCCTCTCAACATCTGCACCACTCACGTATTTTACTACAAGAAAACATCCATATCCTTTGGACCTTTTGTTGGGAAACTCTGCATAGTTCCATTCATTCAGAGAAACATATTCTTCAGGAGGGTTGACACTCATCAGGCAAAATATTTTCACAGCTTTGCCATGGAATTGCTGAGCAAGTGGGAATATCTTATACTCGCCATCTTTCGCCTCTGGATTGTCCATTTGTACGTCCAAGCATGTATTGTGTGGATCTTAGGAAATGAAACAATTTGCTTTAAAAAAAGTTTTAAAATGTGGAAAATGTAGAAATTTAATCAATCAATATGTTGTCATTATAAATAACCTTCTTGAACTGAAATTTGTTTCTGCGTCTTCACCAGGACGTGATAAAAGAAGCTGAAAAGACCATTTTTGACTCTTCTATCTCATCTTTAGTTAAGGAGATTCGTTAACGTCGATTTGTTTGTTTCTTAGATATGAACAGATGTTTTGAAATGTCATGTTTAGTTTAGTTGGCTTCTGAAGACATGATGTATCTTTGCTTCAGTTTTGATATCACTCGTGAATAGAATTATCTGTCATTTTGTATGGCTACGTTTCTTTTGCATTTGAGTGTATACATTTTGCAGCAGTATAAACTGATATTTTCAAATCGTCCTAATGTAAACTTTAATGGGACGAGGAAGTACAGTAGTGAAAGTAATAGTTTAAGTCAATTGTGAATCATATATTACAAATGAGATAAATCTTAAGCTCTGCCATAATTGACATAGTTGTACTTTTGCAGTATCAGTTTTGCCTTGCAAACATTGTCTTTGAAACGAATTCCCATATGTTATCCTCTCCCGAGTTGTAACCCCCACACCACCCCGCTCCCACAAAAGCAATCAGATACTGCACACATGTGTTATATGCAATGTTTCCTTGTGTACTTTAATCTAATATATCAAACAACTGTTTATTCTAAATAGCAACACATCACTTGCTGGAACATAAACTCACAAATCAAATCACTCCTGTAGCACTTATATCCAGAACGTTTCACGAGTCTGACGTCCTTCCTGCTGAGAACTGCTGCATGTGGTAAACACTGCTTCATCTCCGCATGGTAAAACACAACTCTGCATCTTTGTTCATGGACGCAGTACTGGGCACATTGCAGGAACGTCTGTTTTAAAATCAAGTTTGCCTTCTGGTGCAGGACTAAATCATAAAACAACAACACGAATGAAGTAAGTGTTATATTCATCATCTGGTGACAACAGATAAGTCGTCAATTCAATATTGCCTTCTGCTCTATAAGTCTTGAAACACCAACACTAGAGAGGTCTGTAATGTGAAAACTATTTCTTAAGCATAGGTCAAGCTTGTAGGAGAAAATGGTCAATTCAGGATAAGGTTATGTCCTTGATTAAACTGTACAAACAGCAAAATACTAAGTCAAAATTTATGAAGAAAGTGTTGAAAAAGTGTCATGAATATTAATGCTCTATCTGCGAGCACGGCTAAAATGACTGTATCTAAGCCAGGGAAACAGAAATTATACTATGACACAAACATGAGACTATTGAATGTTACCTTCTTCTTAAGTGCTTAACTCATATTAAGGGTACATACGACAGGGTCAAGTTACTTTTTGTTGTAAGTTATACCTGAACATAATTCCCAGATGTGTTAATAATTTATGGCGTTTTTCTTGATTTGGTATCCAACTGACAAGACCTCAATTACTGCCGCGACATTTGTAGTTTTTAAAAATTGAAATTAAATTAACTTATTCGCAATACTCTTTCCAATTTAAAAACATATTCGTTCCTAATTTAAATTCATTTAAAGGGGCAGTAGCACGTTTTTTTGCTCAAATAAGTCGATGAAATGTATTTGAAAAATAATTTTACCAATAGTAAAACACCCTTATTTCTTTGGAAAATCAAGTTTAAAATGAGTGAATATGGCTCAGTAAGGCCATGGGAATCGTTTTTGTGATTCAAAATAATAAATTGTGTTCACAATAAAATGGCCGCCATGCATGTTTTGCTTTATGCGCAACAACTTTATTACCACTACGGATAATTGGTCTGTGTAATAAGATGTTTTATCCTCTAAAGTAAATTTAAATGACACTAACTATCATATGAATAGGAAATTAAAAAAAAATTTTTTGCAAAAAAACGTGCTACAGCCCCTTTAAATGATTCACATAATTGTTCGAAATTTTACCCGAAACATGGTTAAGGTTTGGTAGCTGTTTTTGTTTTTTTCAGAAAGTCTGTCCACCGAGTAGAGTATATATCATGCAAATTGGTTTTCATTGTAACATCAATATAATTACGTCAAATGTTATGTAAAATATTATCTTTTATCCATGTCTGCCACACTCATTCTTAGCCAGCTCCATAAGGAATATGGATGAAAAAATTTGTTTACGGGCGTACGAGATATTTTTAATTAATATATCATGTACGTACGTAGTAAAATATCACATACGTAGGGGAAAGCGGGGATGGTTCTGACACCTCCGCTAACTATTAATTATTGCAGTTTCCTCAACGTTACTTTGTTCACATACTTGTAGTTAGAAGCGAATAGACTCAAAACACATGTTTGGTGAACCACACGGCAAAGACGCGTACATTGTTTGACACATACATTGTTTGACACCTTCATAAACATTGGCATGATAAGACGAGTCGTCGATGTATGATTGGTTAAGATTGTTTTCCACATTCATGTCTTCTCTTGAATATCACTAATAAAATATAGAAACATTTTGCAATAATTTTAATATAAATAATTTTAGCGAGTTTCCAGAACGTTTAACTACTTTTGATTCATCTTTTATCCGTTGATTGATTTCTATAAGAGATGTATAGGATTATTTAGTGCTGTAAGGATAAAATATCCTGGATTTCGGTTTTGATTACTTATCTTGATGGTTTCTCATGTAAGTTGTGGTTAAAGAATAGCAGAAAACTGCAGAGGTAGTTTATAGTTATACTTGATGTTGGTTCATATTCATTTCATGTTCATGTTTACTTCATTGCAATAAACTGATTTTTCAGCAAAAGCAGTATGTGTCTGGATGTGCCCCACCCCTAGTCCAAAGTATCCCTACCAGTGGGGTAACTTCAGACAATGTGGACATCTTTCAAAATCTGATACACTTATTTTACTATTCAAGGCATATACATTGATAAGATACTAAGCTTTATTGAGGCATGTATCATGGCTTTCATATCTTAGTATTTAATAGTCCAGGAACATTTGCCTAAAAATCGTCCGAACCATCCCCGCTCTCCCCTATATAGTAAAATATCTCGTACCACATACGAACATAAAACTATAGTTGTTTTGATAAAGACTGGCGGGGATACTTTCAACATTATATGCTGTGACCCAAACATTACCTGGAACTGATATTAATTCTCCTGACATGATGAAAACGTTATGACTTATTCATATATTTGTATATGGAACTGCACCGTTAGGATGCAGCCAGAGAGACTGAAAACTGTTGATTTAAATACATTTAAACATTTATCAATATCATGAATTATCAATAATCTAACCAACGCAGAACGTTTTCGTAAGGCAAAGTAGAGACACGAGTTATTTGTCAACATAATTTATCAAAGTAAATTTCATATAATAAAGAACAATGATTGACAAATATTGAATAAAATCAAATAAAATGCTTCTAAACTATAAAATGGATGATGGTACATATAGAATACTAAATGATGTCCCGTTTGATAACATGTTTATGAAACGAGTGAAAGGTTGAACCAATGAAATATCGTGACGTGAAAGTTAATGATCGTGTTCATCATCCTTCTCAACTTGGGTTTGCTCGATTTGAAGTCATTTCAGTGGCTGGCTACTTTTAGTTTTTTAGGCAATTTCCCTTATTATACATTCAGGATATTAGGAAGTGTTACAGATTAAAACACCCAGGTCGTGCAGAAAACTGAATAATACAATCCCAAATTGACTATAAATAAAGCAAATAATTACATGAAACGTATTTAAGATTGACATTCTTTGGGACTCTATAAGTGTTTTTAACGAGGCGTCTGCACTGCACTCCACTGCACACCCCTGCTGAACAAACCTGCTATTTGTCACACTATTAAATACATTTGTATATGTTTGTATATATATATATATATATATATATGTAAAGAATGTATGCCACCTGACATGACTGGATCAACTACAGTCTTTATTTGCCTCTTTATCCTCAAATTTCAGCATAAAATTGCTTTTAAATAATGCATGTTCGTATCGGTTTTGTGATAAACTTTTTCTTGTGATTTTGCATTTTACACATTCTTGATATAGTCCTAAAATGTATACCTTGATTTATACTCTTTATAAAAAATGAGCGGGGAAATGTTATTCATGTTTGATTTCCACAAAGGTAGTTGTCCCCTGGTATTCGACTCAACAACAGGGTAACTTCCCTATAGGAGTGATGAGAGTTGGGTTTATCATATATATCCAAATTTCTTCCACACACAAAAATAATTTCGAGGAGAACTACACAGAAATCAAAAGTTCAACCCATGTTTGAATATCCATGTTACTATTCCTGATTTCAAATAAGATTGCGTTTGCTGTCATTGTTGCTTTATCTGCAAGATAATTTATTACTTTGATGTATCTCTGTTTGATAGCAGATCTACACTAGTACACATTCTTGTAGTTTTTTGGGACGAGTCCCACATCCATAGAGTCAGCACTGAGTGTACCAACAGTTTACCCATTCGGCCACCATGACTTGATAAGTACGAGAATGTTTAATGTTGCAGATAGGTGATCCAAAGTAAACCAATGTTACATGTGTACATTTTATAAATGGCATGTATTTCTATAGGGGGTTTCATCAAGAAAACATATTTATTGATAGATTATCCACAAATACAAACATTTTATCATAAGACCGATCAATAATGTCATGTTTAGACAAAGTAAGCTTTCCAGATTCATAGCGCCCATGACTTCACTTCTCATTATTTTTATCTTTTAGAGAACGCGTGCTAGATTAAATCCAACTGTCAAATAAAACGTCATCAAAATACTACAATGATTCAACAGGATCATCATCCTGTATTAACGACATAGGCCTACGTAAACAGGATTGTCCCCTTGAATTTCGTTTCCACAACATGCTCAGATAGAATATTGGGGACTAGATGTGTTGTTAAAAAAAAGTAATTTAAATGTACATCAATTATTTCTTCAAATTTAAACTCCGTATTAGATAACATTCATTAGATTTGGTTTTGAATTCACATAAATGGAATATTTGCAAATGCATAAACTAAACAGCTGTATCCCCAAAGTTTACATACTTGTGTATTTGAGAGCAAATATCATGAAATCTTGGATGTCTTTGATGAGCTGGCGTGATTTATCATAGAAAAAACAAAGCAGTGAGCATAAAACACGGTACAAGGGCAGTTGATGAGAAAATTACTCACATGGTTTAACTGAACCATGTACATTCGTTTTAGATTATTTTTTTTATTGATTCAGGTGTATTATTTAGGCATTGGTGACACTTATTTGCCTTTTTGTGAGAGAACTTTGTTTCAGTATGAATAAGTATGAATAAGTTGAATGTTTAATTTGTTTTATGATTCAGATTGAAATGAACTACATTCATGGACATTCATGGACACTTAATCATACATAAATCAACATAATTAATATCACAACTGAATGCTTCAATGCAGGCAAGAGGTTGACATTTATCTCTATGGTATCAAGTATGGACTATTTTTCTCTTTGACATTTTCAACGTTAAATACATACACGTGTATCTTTATCGATTGAATGTCGGGTGGATAACAATTTAAGCAAAACACCATGACTTATTAAAACATCTGGGCATTCATTTCAGGTATAATTTACAACAAACGGTAACTTGCCTCTGTCGTATGTAACCTTAATATCAGTTAAGCACTTAAGAAGAAAGTAACATTCCATAGTCTCGTGTTTGTGTCATAAAGTTATTTCTGTTTTTCTTCAACTCTAGTTTAAAAACAGTCATTTTAGTCGTGCTCGCAGGCAGAGCATCAATATTCATGACACTTTTTCAACACTTTCTTCATAAATTTTGACATCAGTATTTTGCTGTTTGTACAGTTGAATCAAGGACATAACCTTATCCTGAATTGATCCATTTCTCCTACAAGCTTGACCTATGCTTAAGAAATAGTTTTCATATAACAGGCCTCTTTAGTGTTGGTGTTTCAAGACTTACAGAGCAGAAGGTAACATTGAATTGACGACTTATCTGTTGTCACCAGATGATGAATATAACACTTACTTCCTTCGTGTTGTTGTTTTATGATTTAGTCCTGCACCAGAAGGCAAACTTGATTTTAAAACAGACGTTCCTGCAATGTGCCCAGTACTGCGTCCATGAACACAGATGCAGAGTTGTGTTTTACCATGCGGAGATGAAGCAGTGCTTACCACACACAGCAGTTCTCAGCAGGAACGACACCAGACTCGTGAAACGTTCTGGATATAAGTGCTACAGGAGTGATTTGATTTGTGAGTTTATGTTCCAGCAAGTGATGTGTTGCTATTTAGAATAAACAGTTGTTTGATATATTAGATACAATTACACAAGCTAATATTGCATATAATGAAAATACCGTTGTAGTGGAGGGGAGGGGTTATAACTTGGGAGAGGATAAAATATGGGAATTCGTTTCAAAGACAATGTTTGCTAGGCAAAACTGATACTTCAAAAGTAAAACTATGTAAATTATGGCAAACCTTATCATTTGTAATATTTGATTCATAATTGACTTAAAACAATACTTTCACTACTGTACATCCTTGTCCCATTATAGTTGACATTAAGACGATTTGAAAATATCAGTTTATACTGCAGCAAAATGTTTACTCTCAACTGCAAAAGAAACGTCACCATACAAAACGACAGATTATTCAATTCACGAGTGATAAACACAACTGAAACAAAGTTACATCATGTCTTCAGAGGCCAACTAAACTAAACTTTTCAAAACATTATCTGTTCATATTTCTGAGAAATACACGTTTTACGAATTCTCAAAATTGTCGTTTACGAATCTCCTTAACTAAAGATGAAATAAAAGAGTCAGTTTTTTGCTTCTTTTACGACATCCTACGGTAAATACGTATCGACATATTTCAGTTCAAGAAGGTTATTTATGTTGACAACATATTAATTAATAAAATTTCTACATTTTACACCTTTTTTACTTAAATGCAAAACACCCAGGCCAAAAAACATGATTTCAGCACCTTACGTGTATTTGAACTGTAAGTAAGAGAAGCATTATACTTTGAAAGTATGAGTACTTCTTTACTGAACCTGTGTCTTTCAAATACATTGAAAATCTACTTACTCCGGTAATTTGTTTGTTGCAATGATGAAAATGTTGTGACATTTCTTTACGGTTGAATGTATATATATCAGAGTTTTTTTAAACTGTTATCTAAATTGTTTCATTTCCTAAGATCCACACAATACATGCTTGGAAGTACAAATGGACAATGCACAAGCGAAAGATGGCGAGTATAAGATATTCCCACTTGCTCAGCAATTCCATGGCAAAGCTGTGAAAATATTTTGCCTGATGAGTGTCAACCCTCCTGAAGAATATGTTTCTCTGAATAAATGGAACTTTGCAGAGTTTCCCAACCTAAAGTCCAAAGGATATGGATGTTTTCTTATAGTAAAATACGTCAGCGGTGCAGATATTGAGAGGAAAACTGGAAGAGTATATTTCAAGAAAATCAGAATTCTTCCAGATGTAAGTAAAATAAGCAACATGTTAGATCAATGAATAGTGTTGTACTTTCGTTGTCATCACTGACAATGAGAAAAACCTTCCGAATAGAAATGATATTACCATGTCAGTATATACTAGGTACAAAAGAATCTGTGCATCTAAAAAAATCCCTATACATCTTTAAGGAATAATACTTTATTTGACAAACTTTTTAACACCACATTGAATTGTTGTTATGCATTTCCCCAGAAAACAATGCACAAGCGTTATACTACCTGATTAGCACGAACAACAACACACCACTTTCACCAGTGGAAATCAGTTAATGCTGACAATAGAATATGACAATAAAATATTAAACTTTTCTGCCTCCCTTTTAAAAATACAAAGAATACTTTGGCTATTCATTAAGAGAATATGCAATATGACACGACTGTCAAATGCACAACGTGATCAAGTAGTTGAAATATCCTGTAACAACAGCCAGAACCGTTCCTAACTAAGGAAAATTCACCCTTACACTGTTTGGATCATCGACCTGCAATTCGACCAATTCTTACACGACCTCGTTGACATAATCAGTTGCAGTGGTGCAAGCATCACTTCAGACATCTTCTTTAATGGTGGAGGACATTCCTCTACACGGCTGAATTCAGATACCAATGGCTGCCAACATGTCCACAGAACCGAACTGAAGCTGTGGTTGTCCAGCACAACATCACTTGTGTTCGATACATGATCAGATTGTTGCTCCTGTGATCCTCCCCTTCCTTCAACGTCATGGCCCTGGTGTTATTCTGCTGCAGGACAACGCATGGTTTGTCCCGATGTTTATGCAGCAGAATAATGTTGACTTTCTGCCATGGCTGTGAATTCACCTGATCTATCTCCCATTGAGGACATATGAAATGAAATGGAGCGGAGAATATGTTGCCTACGACACCCTCCAGAGCATTGCAAGAGCTGACAGCAGCACTCATCAGGATTTCGAATAACATTCCTCAAATCTTCCTGACACGTCTGATTGGGTCGATGAGGTTGGATTGAGGTTGGATATTCCTCTTTGATGCCTTATGTGTTCAAGGATCTCTAGGAACGCTGACGCTCATAAGAGCGAGCTACTGGCAGTATTCGCAACACATATTGTGTTTTTCTCTACCCATTTTGGAGCTTCTTTGTCTAATATTTCAAATATAACCGAATATCTGAATAAAACCGTATGATGATTCAAAGCACAGATTCTTTTTTTTTTACCTATTATAAATTACAAATGGGGAAGGGGGATATAGGTTTCAGTACCGTCCTAGCAGAAACCATCTAAGATTTAGTTTGTTGCTTTGTTCGACAGCGCATGGTTATTTTTCTGAAGTTGATGCCTTTTAACTCGGTTTGTTGTATCTCCAAAAGGGACAGCTTTACCCAGAAACATTTAGCCAAATTTGGTGTTAGACTTGAAGTTCATAGAAAGTTCCTTGTTGTATTTTTAAGATAATAAGCTGGTGATTGCGTTGTTCCATTTTAATGGACTGTAAATGGAATCTTTAAAGGGATGTATTTTTTTTTAAATACTTTCCGATGTAGTACAACCACATTTGGCTTGTTTCTTGAGGGCATGAATCAGCGTTCGAAATAGCTGCCTGCCCGCCTGCCAATTGCTGGTTGCTTTCCGATCGGGCTTGTAGAAAATATTACAAGCAAGCCCGACTGGCTTGTTGGGTTTTTTAGGTTATCTACAAATGACTTCCAAAGACTTGAGTGATAAAAACATAAATTAGAAATTTATAATATTAATTTTGAAACTTTAACTATGGAATCTTTCTGGTTAGCGGTCGGAAGTTGGAACATTTATTTCCTTGTTCTAAGAATAGATTTTGTCACAATAGCTTCTCAGTAGCACTGCGTTATCGCTCTGTAACTAAATTATTAGAATACCTACAGCAATTTTGTATTGAAATCGTGAAATACCTGAAGCTGAAAACTACGCAATTTACAATGCAGCATTCTATTTAGAAGTACAAGAATGTCCGTTTGTCCAGGGTTGTAAGAATTTGAAACTAGATGCGCTTGTTGGGTTAAACATATTTTATTCGTCATTGAAATGGATTGGCAAACAAGCTGAGAGCTTATGTAAATGCCGCTCCAAAATTCCCAAAAATCAAAGAATTCTCATGACAAACCATAAGGCTAATATACAATCACAACATGATCAATTATCAATAAATATATTTTACATACCAATGTATCTAAAGCTAACATTTGTTCAATTTTAATTGTTATCAAGTCTACAAGTAGCGACGATGAAGAGAAAACAGCTTCAGGTAATTCACGATTTAAATACAAAATTGTTTTTAGACTATAAATTATAACCAATTTTGTAGTATAATGCATCAAGGAGTAGTTTGAACACGCAAGTAGATAATGTGATGTGTCTTCACGATTTGACCCGCACGAACAGGACAGATCGTTTGAGATATGTCATATGTCATATATCATTTAAATCACTGCAGCCTAAATGGAGACTACAATGAGTAATTTGACAAAAACGGCTTCTACAATTTAGATCAAATTCAAATAAATGTACACACTGGAAACTTATTTTTTGATAATTAGTTTTTGAGATTGTATCAGTTTGATGTCGTTTGGTAATTCATTCCAAAGGTCTGCTGTACATATTTTTAATAAGCAGAGACTAGATTTTCCAAGCTCTCTTCGCGCTAAGACAGTCGTTAGTACCATACATTAACAGTGGCTTACGACTATCTTAGTGCTAAGAGAACTTCGAAAATCTAGGCCCATATGTTTAACATGAAGGTTTTGTAAATGTTATGAGTTTCTTAATTCGTACGAATTGGTGGCCGAAACTCAGTCATGGACGAGGTTACATATGAAGTAATTCGGTGCTTTGCCGTTTATCATTTTATGAAAAAGAGTTAAGTTGTGTACATGTCCTCTTTCAACAAGGGGTATGAAATTTGTTTCAGTTTTATTATGACTTGTGCATCTTGTTGCCCTGCAGATTGTTCTTAATGTATCTAATTTTACTTTTTCAAGATTTGCATTTTGAGCCTGTGTACAATTATTCCAAACATAAATACAATAGTAAAAACGCGGTTAAATGAAGGACAGATCCATAATGTCAAGTGTAAACGTTTTGTGTAATGATATGCGTAATAATCGATACTTCTAACTTCATTAGCAATTTATCATCGGAGTAACTGTATCTACAACACTGTTAACGTGAGCCGACCAGTTGGCATTCTTTTGAAAAACGAAACCTAAATGTATAGGAGTCCCTTGCATATATAACTGAGTTTTGGGACATGGCGACCCACTTTTTTTTCTAAATTGAATAGTTTCCGTATTTTTAGGGTTAAACTTCACCTGCCATTTATTTGCCCACACAGATTTGTTTTTAAATCTTCGATTAGACTGTTTGCTGATAAAACGGGATCTTCAATTATTAGATACAATGAAGTTTCATCATCAAAAAGACGCATGTTATAATCAATGTTATCAGCATGGTGATTAATATATGTTAAAACTAACAAAGGTCCTAAAACTGATCCTTGTTGGACACCCGGCAAAATTCACTTGGTTTCAATTCGGAGTTATATCCGTTTATGACTACCTTCTGAACTCTGTCAGTAAGATAACTACGAAGCCAATCTTTTAATTTAAAAAAAAGAACTTCTTTCCCCTTATCTAAAGCATTTGCAATAACATTATACAAATATAATGACTAGTAAGTTGTAGAATCTCCTGGAAGTCCGACTAATTTCATAGCAGTAAATTTGTATGAACTAAATAATGTATTATTTTTCGTCACTTTAAAATGTTGAGGGCTTGCTAAGCTTGATGAGGGCTTGTAAGATTTTGAGTCAACAAGCCCTGTTGGCTTGTTACATTTTGAAACTATTTCATACACTGGCATGAATACCCTTGGGGTTCAACAATGGAACCATGTTTTGTTTTTAACAATCATTGACCTATGTTGTGTTTTTGTTCTGTTTATTGTGAATTAAAGGGGGACAATTTCCCCCAAATTTGAAATGTGCGCTGAGCATTTATATATTAATGAAGTTCAAAAATGAGAAGCTCGCATTTACAATTAGAAGAAGGTTGCCATGAGAACCAGCATGATGAGAATGCTGACAGCAATGTCTTCTTGTTATCGTTTTTATAATAACAACTCCTCAATTGCTTCTTGAAATATATATGGCCAAAATTAAAATCTAATTATCTTATCCCTTTCAGACAATGACTATTGTACGTAATGACACTCGCTTCTGCGTAACAAAGAGAGAAAATGCTTGTATGTATGGAAGATCAGAAGACTGTTACAGTCAATCTTGCGGAGCCAAAGGTAAATTTGCGGCGGATACAAGTGGTACTGGGATGATTTTAAGTCGACAGGTTTGTAACCAAGTATTTAAAGTTATATATTAAGGTCACTTATACTTATACTTATAGTACCAGATAAATCAGCATTAAGAAGACTCCAACGATATTGGTAATACATAGAGAGTCACTGTGGGCAGTGAAGAAATTTTATAATGACACAATATTGTCCTTTATGTCAATGAATTAAATGTTGTATGTTACTGTTATACTCTTATTATAAATAGAATACTTAATGGAGGTTGTCAAATATCAGTTTATTTCAGGCAGTGCCATTTTTTAAGTTTGTGAAATATATCAAGACTCTGTTAAGTGACCTTTATTTAATTGTATATGGAGGGTGGACTTTATGAACGAGCTTCAATGCATTTTGATCCAGTACTATGAACTTCTTTTAACAGCTTAAATGGAAAAAGTATGGATGGAAAGCTCATGATCCAAAAGTAAAAAGATACAAAAATGGTTTGGACGTAGATGTTTTTTGTGGAGGCAGGTGTGGGGGATGTGACGTGGATGGGGAGATGCTGCTCTATCCATATCCATAGCAGTGTCAGTGTGTGGGTGATATGTGGAAGCAAGGTTGGTGGATGTGACGTGGTGGGGGAGATGTTGCTCTATCCACATCCATAGCAGTGTCAGTCTGTCGGTGATATGTGGAAGCAAGTGTGGAGGATGTGACGTGGATGGGGAGATGCTGCTCTATCCATATCCATAGCAGTGTCAGTGTGTGGGTGAAATGTCGAGGCAAGTGTGGTGGATTTGACGTGGTGGGGGAGATGCTGCTCTATCCACATCCATAGTTCTTATGTTGGTGATATGTGGATGTATTATACACCAGGGAGTCCGTCAAATGTACCTGCCACACCTTACTTGGTATTTAGCTTGTAATTTTAAGCTGATTTGATAGACACCAGTTTCAAAAATCGCATCCGATGTATATTATTTCATGCCATCATCAATTTTACAATTGTAATGAGCTAATTCTATTCGTTACATGCATATGTCATACTTTATGTTTGTTTTTAAACATTGTTTGCAAAACATTAATAGATGGTAGTATAAAAAGGGATGATTTTGCCAAATTTGTCACATCTCTTGTCATTTAATAACTAATTTGCTCTGTCATCCATGTTGGTCATATATATGGTTTTCTGAGGAGTTTGTATCCTATCCAAAGACACCACATGTATATTTATTACCCTTTAGATAAATTTGTTGAATTCTGATTGGTCAAAAGCCAATGCATACGAAACCACGTATGTGGATTTGCATGGATGTAACAACCATACAGCCCGTCAAGACAGGTCATGTAACAAGCTAAATGGGTTTTAGAGATGACTTTGACATTAGATGGAATTCGTGTATAAGATTTGCTTGACTTGGCATTTCATAATCAAAATTACAATAACAGACATCTTATATTGTTTAGCTTATAATAAACTTAAAATCGATTTGTTTAGTTGCAGAGTAACCTCCCTTGATATTAGTCAGACAATTTTTTAGTTTCCCTTTCTGCTAAGTGCAGAGGTTGTTTTTATGTTAAACGGTAATAGCTATAAAGCCTATATATTTGTTTTCGGAATGAGTCAAATAAGTGTGAATAATAGATCTTAAGGGAACTAAATTCGTTACACATGCTTTTACATAGTGCTCAGGACTGTAAAACCTTGTATATTCAGTATTTCCTTCAGTTGCAATAACTTTTGATAAATTTTTCGTTATAACTTATTTAACGTAACAAACACAACTTAAGAATTAGTTTGTACCAAAGATAGCAGCTTTCGGAATTAGCTTTCTCTGAAGTCCATATGGACAGTTTAAATAACCTTGATGGTTCCTTGTTTGTTGGACAGGTCTATCCCAGTTGGAACACTGTTGAGTTGTGACACTTAAAAAGGTTGGATGTGACACTTTGTGTTGTGGGAATAACAGTTTTAAGTTTTCTGTTATGTTCTGCTGATCTCTTATATTATTATCATTGTGGTGAGAAGTTCTGTTTTTCTAGCATTCTACTTTTCTCAATCCGGTGACAATTATTTTTATGGATATTCCAATGTACCCTGGACTTTGTAACCCTTGTATTTAGAGCCAATTAACATTGTCCTGTGTGTGGTGTGGCGTGGTGTGGTGTGGTGTGGTACAGAGCTGTTATTTCGTTAATTGAATCTTAATACTGTAATAAACAATGTTTCATCACTCGTCCTGGCATTATGTCTGGTTTTAACTCATTAAACAAGTGATTGAACCTGGGTTACGCTTCCTAAGACACAGGTATGTGTGACCTCTCTTAACGAGATAGTAATAGCCTTTGGATTATCTACAATGTGATCATTTGCATGAATACCTCACTCCTTTTCACAATGCAAGGTTGTCACACATTGTAAACGTCTTGTTTATGACACTGTTTTCTTTGTTAACAACAATGTAAGCAAAACAAAAGCATGGGGTTAAGTAGGACGAATGTATTCATCATTTTATTGTGTGAATTAAAAAATGTATTAATGAATCAAACAACTTAAACAAAAACGTGTGATCTGAAGAAGGCAGTGAACGCACGTGACCTGTCACTTGCAATCAACAATGGTGTCAATTGCAAATTGGATCGTCCAGTGACTAATAAGATGTGCAAGACAGCATACTCAAATAGAGTGCCTCAAATGATCAGTAGTGATTGATATGTAATTGGTATTTGTTTATGGTACATGTTTCCATTGATAACAATCACCACAGCAAATCAAAAGGTAATCAGGTCGCTGCTAATATCCACATCAAACTAAAATTCCTCTTCGCTGGCCAGTTTCAATGGGACATTCTAATGAACGCAAGTGAATTATGTATAACTGAGATTATCTCTCAAACACGTCTCAGTGGAGCACAGTGGTGTAGTGGTTAGCGTGCTGGCCTCTCACATCAAAGGCCCTGGTTCGATTCCCGGTGGAGACACCATTGGTCCACATTGCACTCAGTTCACCAACTGTTTAAATGGTACCTGAACACAGGGAAGGGAAGGAAAGGACACCTAAAGTTCAATTCCTTCAGTGTTATTATATATATATTATTATAATTATTTTAAACAACCCTATAACATGGTTATATTTGGGATAACACTACCTTCAATAGTATAAATTCTTGTACTGCGCCGATTTACGTCTATCAGAGGGGTATTGAATGTAAAATTAGCTTAACTTTCGATTGTTGGACCTCGATTCTTGTCGAGGCAAAATGGTTGTGTGGTAAGCTGTTGGTACAGTCAATGCTGGCAATAGTTGCCTTACTCTGAGGGCGTGTGTTCAAATCCCGCATGGGACTCGGCCCGAAAACAGTACAAGAATTTGTACTATTGAAGGTAGTGTTATCCCAAATATAACCATGTTATATTTCTTCACTATCTAAATGGCAAGTATTTCTAAAACAACCCTAGCAAACAAGCGGATAGCATGAGCAGTTGACTGTCAAATGACAACAATCACCCAAATCTCATTCCAGGTTTTAAAAATCTGGTGTTGCTATATAAATAAAATCTTATCTTATATGAATTAGTTTATCTTGATTGTGATGTCACATTGTGGACAAAATTAGATGATGAAATACATGAATAAGCAAATTTATATTAAAGCAAAAATCTGTATGTAACTTTACCGAACTACTCCATACACATATCATCTAACCAATGAAACAAGAGTTTCACGAGGGCGGCAAATCAAAATCAAGTTCAAATGTGAATCCCTCCCCTTGGACAAGATTAATTTTACTTTCCAGCTTCCTCCTTCCTGTGTGAATAATACATAAAGATCATCATGTCTAGAAAACATCACAGAAACTCAATGAGTATAATAAGAGCATAGTCTTCAGCAATGCCCCTACGCTTCCACACAACAAAGCAAAACATTCTAGACACTGAAGATGTTTTCATTTAACAAAGGCAACTTTAACAATTGCACTTTTTTTCCCTCATAAATTAAGCAATTTAGTAAGGAATTTGAAACAATAAATCGTAAGATAATTCATGTCTCCGAGAATTGATTAGATCTTTTGTAAGGTGATCAACGCCCGCATCTCCGCCACGTGATCAGGTTCGTTTTGAGGAAGTCATCTCATCATGTAGAAGTCAATGATGCAAGATTGTTCTTAGATTTTCTCATACTAACAGACAAATTAAACCAGCTTTATCTCAATCAAGTATTCATATCTATCTTTATAGTCATAATGTGTGATCTGATTCTCCAGATTCCCCTGTTTTTAAAAGCGACCAAACGTTTTATTTATTTTATTTTGTTTTATTCTTGTGACACATGTACATGATGATGAACAACTCTAATGGCAAACTGCCAGAAATAAAGTGGAAGAGATACCAATATGTTTTTCTTTTTCTGTGTATCTGACAACAATAGTTAAAGTAATTTCATGGCAATAATGGATTGCAGGGTGCATATTGAAGACTTGGTGAACATTTGGCTTCAAATCAAGTGAGGCCATCAGCAGTTGGCATTTCAATGATTTGAGGTGGAATCTGAAGTAACGGGAACATGTGGCTCGTCATTATTTATGGGAAACTTTGCACATCGTTATGAAAATGACATTTTACAGTCAGTCGTAGCGCCATCCATCAGATAACTGCCCCATGGAATCATCTTCCATTATCACGTGACAATAGACGGTTGCATGTGTGTAATGTGTGTAATTCTCAACAACATTAACATTAACCATTTTCACCTTATATGAATTCAACAGGACATTAGACTTAGTCAACATTCGTATCAGCCATGCATGTCATTGTCCCTTTCCTAGCGATCGATCGTAGAGTATTGTTTGTATTACATTGATTTACCCGTCATTAAAAAGAGATGAAGTTAATCTTTTCATTAAATGGATTTATTGAAGCAAATAAAATCCTCCATACTTAAGTTTGTTATTGTACATTTTAATTCTGAAAAATCCGCATTACATCTAAGGTCACGGTCATCTCTAAAACCCATTTAGTTTGCTACATGACCTGTCTTGACGGTTGTACGGCAAATCTGCATGCAACTGGTGCCTATCAAACAGGGAAAAGAGAGGTACGCCCGGACATCATAATCACCTCAACATTACAAGCTTAATACACTTTTTTTTGCTTTGACCAATACGAGCTTAGTATGTTTGACACATTGCAAGCAATACACTAACAATTTACTATAAGTTCGTTAACACAACATCAATCGTGTCACCCTGCTCATGACATCAAAGGATTGTCATCTCGTTCAACCTTAGGCCCCATCTGACAGTTATGTATCATCCTTTATCACATCCCATCCTGCCATCCTGACACACCCCCTCTTGCACAGTCTGATTAAAATAGACAGTTTTCTGTGGAATAAAAATTGCATCTACCGGGATACGAACTCATATCAGTCGTAGGTTCCATGCCAAACCGTCTGGTAACAGCCCGTAGACTCGCTTGTTCGAGCGCAATTCAGCTAGTCAATCACAAGATGCCCAACAAATGCTTTCGATGCGATAAGATAGGGGCAGATAACTCCAAACAGCTATCCTTTTGTCTGTTCCGAATGCTTTGAAAACAGCGACCGTTTAAATACTATGATGTGATTGGTCAACTATTTGACTGGGCTTCGGTTGCGCTAAACTGGTTCGGAACACACGCCTATATGGGATGTTGTCAGACCTTGTGGCGAGGAATCTACAGAACCTGTTCGTATCACGGTAGATATATTATCTTGTCAATTTTATTCCTCGGAAGAAGTTCGATTTTAATCAGACTACCCTCTTGCACATTCGGAATTGTACCGATGTTAAAACGAACACACGGCCATGGTAAGTTGTTCAAATTTCTTTAGTTCCAATTCATTCAGTTAAAAATGGGAAAGATTCCATATATTTATCGATGCGTTTTAAACAGTTAAGTACAACCTACTTGCAATATAAATGTAAGGAAAATGGACCAGCAGATTTTCCTAAAAACATTGTTACATATAATGATG
This sequence comes from Gibbula magus, assembly GCA_936450465.1. Classification (NCBI taxonomy): domain Eukaryota; kingdom Metazoa; phylum Mollusca; class Gastropoda; order Trochida; family Trochidae; genus Gibbula; species Gibbula magus. The sequence goes on along the minus strand of OW388298.1, from coordinate 10,362,086 downwards.
AAGTGATGATTTCTTTTCCTTAGAATCTAAGTTTCGTGGTAAATTTAAAGTTAGTTTAGAGACTGTTAGATATAACAATGTTTTAAGATTGTTTCCTTTTTGTAAATTACCTAATCTTAATCTGATTGAAGGTGAATACATGTTCTCCTGTTAATGTTAAGCATACTTAGACTAAGTAGTATTCTTGATAAATATTTGAAATATCCCATATCACAATACAATACAGTTTTCTAAATCTGATGTCCTCAACCAATGTTAATATTTAAATAAGTTATGCCTTTTTTATATCATGTTAGGAAAATGATAAAGCCTGATTTTTCAGTAAAGCTCATGCGATCGATGGTATTACACTGAATCTAGGTGATTGTAAATGTACACGATTATATATTTAACGATAGCCCCAATAATGTTTTTCTAAAAACTGTAAGCCAGTCACAGTTAGTTATAATGCAATTATTCTATTGTCAATAATACAAAAATCACCATGAGAAATAGTAGCAGTAGACCTCAAACTATAGGCCACTTCAAACACAAAATCAAGCACAACAACAATTGAAATAATAATGACGTTTATAATTTAAAAAAATTGCATGGTCGTTTTTATTTTTGACGTGTCAGTTATTCATTTCAAAACATATTGTAGCCTATAAAATAACCTAACACTCCACTCGATTGGGAAAAGAACAAAACTAAAACAAGCGATTAAATATCGAAAAATGCTTCAAAAACTCCGGAATTACTCCCTACAGACGCACAAATAACCATTCTATCGGAAACTTACAATGTCAAAAGATGTTATTATGTTTTAAACGAATCATCGACGAAAATCGACAAATCGCCTAAGTATTCCATCATAGCAACTCCTGAGTATGACGTCAAATCGCTAATGAAGGTAAAGCTACACTGAGTGGCCGCGGAAAACTGTTTCAAGAATGAGATAATTAGCGGGCCAATTTTACTCACTTTGAACCGCAATATCTTGCTAAGCAGGTGATGCTTCAAAATAATATTTAGTGTTTTGTTTACTTGAAAGTATTGTCTGTATGAATAAACGAATTAACATCGAACAAAACAGAGAGGTTTTATTATCTATAAGAGTTGGAGATATGTTGCTGCAAATCTTCGTGACTTACACTTAAGCTTAAGATCCTAACCTCCAAACAGTTTGATGACCAGAGCTATACACATATTAAATTGAAAATAATGAAATTGTTTGCTGGAATTATTGAATATCTGTCTTGAATGAACTGCTGTGATAAATTACGAGTTTGAACGATATTTTGTTATTGTTTTTATTACACCCCATCATTATACAAGATAAAGCCACAAAAGCCACACATTTGATATCAAAAGGGATTTTAGATAAAGAACATTTGTTATTCTTGGAAGGGTTATTGAAGGTAAGAGATTTAAATGCTATTCTCAAGATGTTAAATATGATCTGCTTAATAGCACACAAAATACTTGAACATTTCTGAGGTCAGAATACTTAATAACGTATGTTCTCTGAGTTTATCCTATCAATATCGAATTCACATTCCTCTCCTAACTTTCCATAGGTATGTGTACTCGGAGGTTGTCATAGCAATAATAAATATACATTTCACTTCAAACTGTGCACACGTAATTGAACTCTGATTTTGTCCTATCAATATCGAGTTTACATTCCTCTCCTAAATTTGCATACGTAATTCTAATTTCCGACCCTAACCTCTGTTCTACATGGCCTGAATTTCTAGAATCAGGACAAAAAACACAATGTGAAACAGCCAAAACACAACATTAAATTTACTAATCAATATCAAGGGAGGTAACAATGCGACACAAATATTTAAATATACTAAAGAATAAAAGATAGACATGTTTTATTGAATCAATTCATTTATGTACTTATTTTTTAATGCAAACTAAATAAAAACAAATGTATGTAGTTTGACATCTCCCTTATATTGTTTGTTATTGTACATTTTGATTCTGAAAGTTCTAGTCGAGCAACTGTTGAATTCTGCATTCCAAGGTCAAGGTCATCTCTAAAACCCATTTAGCTTGTTTCAAGACTGCCTTGACGGGTTGGACGGTTGGCACACTTAAACAAATCCGCATACATGGTCATGAAATCACCTCAACATTACAAGCTTTAAACAAATTAAAGCATGTTCAGTGGGCGGGGTCATTCAGGGGGTTCGACCACGTCTCCATGCCCATTTATTATTGGATGAGATGTATTCCATATACATTCACATTCAGACAATACTACACAAATTCTGTGTTCATGGGAGATCCTTAAGTCCATAATATTAAATATGCTAAGGTAATGAGTATCTGGTACATTTGTCAACATATAGTTGTCAAGCATCAGTTAGGATTTGTATCCTAGTCTATGAACTATAAAGCTATGAAGCATTTAATTACAATTTGGTATATCAAGTCAAACTACAAGGAATACATCACAACTGTCCGTGTTTTGATCTAACTTTTATTTTAATTAACATTTTGAATAGAACATCTGTAAAAAGAGCATATTCACCAGGAAAGCATGTACATGTCAGCCACGCAAGGATGTTGAAAAGAGAAGTCTTCCTCAGCTCCTCGGAGTAAAACCTGTCACTCATGTTTTCATACACCCCTACACACACTGCCATAGACATGGATAGAATAGCATCTCCCCCACCACGTCACATCCACCAACCTTGCCTCCAAATATCACCCACACACGGACACTGCTATTAATGTGGATAGAGCAGCATCTCCCCCATCACGTCACATCCTCCACACTTGCCTCCACATATCACCCACACACTGACACTGCTATTGATTTGGAAAGAGCAGCATCTCCCCCACCACGTCACTTCTTCCACACTTGCCTCCACTTATCACCCAGACACTGATACCGCTATGGATGTGGATAGAGCAGCATCTCTCCCACCACGTCACATCCACCACACTTGCCTCCGCATATAACGTGTACGTTCAAACCTTTTTGATACCAACCAACTTTTGGATCATGAGATTTTCGTCCATACTTCTTCCATTTTAGCTGGAAAAGAAGTTGATTTAACGTTCATAACGTTCATCTTTAAATGCAAATAAGTATGGGTCATTTAACAGAGTTCTGATTTCTTTCACGAATTGACATGAAAGAAACTGATTTTTATTCATTCATGCAGGAAATTATAAGTTACATCTTCACTTGCCACAGTGATATTTCACCCAAATACTCGCCTTCTAAGATATTCGTAATGAACAAATACCTACATTGGCTTAAAACTATCATAAGCTTCTGTAAGTGAGCACAAAAATGTATTAGTAACAAACCTTTTGGCTTAACTTCATCCCAGTTCCACGTGTATTTCCAGAAAATTTACCTTTGGCTCCGCAAAATGGACTGTAGCAGTCTTCTGATCTCCCATACATACAAGCATTTTCTCTCTTTGTTTCACAGAAGCGAGTGTCATTCCGTACAATAGTCATTGTCTACAGGAGATTAATTAACTATAGTTTAATTCTTCATTAACAAAATTTTGGGCATTAAATAAGCAGTTGAGGGATTTAAAAAGAATAATGATGATAATCAACAACAAATTTCAATGTATGCTACATAATGTCATCAGAGTAAAATCCTTTCGGTATATAATCAATGACGTGATCGACAATTATGCCATTTTGCTTATTCAACTTACGTCTGGTAGAACTCTGATTTTCTTGTATTGGACTCTTCCAGTTTTCTTTTCAACATCTGCACCGCTGACATATTTTCTTTGAAAAGTACATCCATAAAATGTGGATTCTGTGTTGGGAAAGTCTGCATAGTTCCATTCATTCAGAGAGACATATTCTTCAGGAGCGTTGACACTCATCAGGCAAAATATTTTAACATCTTTACCATGGAATTGCTGTGCTAATGGGAATATCTTATACTGGCCATCTTTTGCCCCCGGATTGTCCAATTTTATGTCCAAACACGTATTTGGTGAATCTAAGAAATGGAAACATATTTCCATAATGGTTTGGAAAGACACCTTACATATATTTCATTATTACTAACCCATTGAAGTTACCACTGTTTGAAAAATTTACAATGCGATTCCAAAATATTTAACAACACCATTTGCTGCTGGAACTATTTTAACACTATTTCGAACACTTGACGAAAGTAATTTGATTAAAACAAACCTCTCCGGATGGCAAAAGTCTCAATGAAATTTTAAAGAATAAATTGATGTTAACCTTGTTGTTTGCGTATATACGACCTAATGTTATTTCGATTAAACAAAGAAGGAAAGAAACACTGATTTCTTATTTTGTTATCCAAAAGAAATATTTTACACGTTGCTAACTGTGATGGCCGAGAAGGGCCGCTTCAATTTTGTGTCAAAATTCAAGCACGAAATCATAAATATCAAATTGCCAAATGCAAAAAGAAGTCTAAGCGAAATCCTGAAATTGAGACATAAATTGCGAAATTGAGACACGAAATCAAGGAAAGAAAAACACCTAGAAGTATTCCTTGGATGATGACAAAATGCCTGCACTTAGAATTTTTAGAGTACAACGTCGAAAACTTTAGTTATTTGTAATTAAAAATCAACTGAGATGTGTACTTTCTTTTGTAGTTCAGTTTAGTTAGTGAAAGCAGTGTGTGTCCATACCGGCAGAGGTGATGTGTAGTCTAGTTGTGTAGATGATGTATTTTTGTTATTACACTCAAGGTCTTTATTATATTTGATGTTTAAAATTGATATATTGTATAAAATATACAAAGCATAAAATATAATGGTAGGTAATTATAAAGAGATAAAGAAATCACAAACAAGTTTATAAGTTTTTAGAAATTAGAATGCCAGTGTATGACTTTCTAAATAAGTAACATAAAGACATAACATTCACATTCGATAATATATAATTAATTAATATGGTTCATAACTTTTAATTACAAATAACCTTTAAAGTTGTATAACGTAACATAAGACATATTGACATGTCACGTTTAGACAAAATTATAGAACATCGGCTATGAATCATTTGCTCATTATTAATTGTCCGTAGACAGTGGTACCAAATTAGTTAGTTTTGATGTAGTCAACCTATACTCAAATATACCACATGAGTTAGGGATTAAGGCCATAAGCTATTGGTTAGACAAACACCCATCAGTTACACAAGAACGAGTATCAAAGGTATTCATTATTGAAAGTAAACTGTTCATCTTAAATAATAACACATTACATTTTGATGTTGCCCATTATAAACAGATACAAGGCACGGCGATGGGTACCAAAATGGCGCCAACGTATGCCACACTTGTTATTGGCTATTTGGAAGAGATACTGTGCACTAAAGTTGAAGAACTCTCATATAAATCATTTCATGGAGAACTGTTCCATGCCCACAACAGATACACGTTGAAACCCTTTCTCGTTGGAAATTTTAAATTCATGCAACAGCAGGAGCAAATGAAGTAGCTACAAATTGTGTATCTCAATTTGCAATGATAACTGCCTTTCTATAAACGTTTCCGTTATTGACTGCCTGTTCTGGGGCTACTCCGTGCTGGAATGAAGCCTTCGTGTTGAAAGCCTTAGTTTTATACATGATTTCAAGTGAACATTTTTTATCTTTCATGAATACGATCAAGCCGTCAACGTTCCGCAACATATCCATAGTAATCCGTAGTTCAAAATCCGTATTTTACCACATTTCTAAAAACTAATCACTCTCTGATAATAAACAGAAATCCTCCTCATACAGCAAGATGAATAATAAAAAAATCTCTGAACATAGGCAGATGTCCCAAATGGAGTTATCCATTCAGTCTTGATGCTGATGTAAGATTATAGAAAACAATGACAGACTCAAAGTGCACCCAGTCTCACTCCGCTGAAATAATCAGAATAATCTGACGATGGGATATTTTATCTCAGTTGTTTACACAATTATGAAATTGACTATAGATTATAGCACGTTCTGGCGTGACATTTTAAGATTCTTGATTTTGATTGGTTTATTTTATCGCTGAACGGAAATTCAAATTTATTGCATTTGAATACATTATACATTCTAGGCCGAACAATCTTATTGAAATAAACATGCTTAAATCAGTTCAGCTCTGCGGTTTCCATCATGTTTTCCTTCGCCATAATTTAATCAGTATAGCTGTTTAGGAAATAATTTTAATTTGGAGAGATATTTTAATCAGTGAAAGTACAGTAGCCGATCAAAACGGGAGTCAACTTTGGCTCTGAGACTCTGTGCATTGAAAACAAGCTCAAAAATAATAAATCAAAGAACATCCCTAACAAGAGCTCGGATATTACACAAACTATATTCAGCACTTGTTTTCATAAGCCATCTTTTATTATTCATTGATAACTAAATGTTTTGTACCGCACTCCATCAGAGTAATTGTATATGCAAGGTTACATCTATATCCTGATCCCATAAGCATATATACGTAAACGTAGAAAAACGATTGTCATAACAAAAACTCACATAGCAAATCACTCCTGTTGCCCTTATAGCCAGGACGTTTCCCGAGCATTGCGTCTTTTCTGATGCGAACTGCTTCGTGTGCTAAACACTTCCTCATATCTGCATAGCAAGACACAGCCCTGCATCTGTCTTCATGGACGCAGTACTTGGCACATTGCAGGAACGTCTGTTTGAAAGTGAAGTATTCGTTTTGGTCAAGAACCAAGTCATTAAATAACAACACGAAGGAAGCAAATGTAATATTCATATTCAATCAAGTTCATCAGTTCAATTGCCTCAATTTCTGTATTGTGCAGTGGTCATGTGGCAAGTAAGTATGTTTTCATTTAAGACAGAAATTGTGGAATGTAGCACTAATTCAATGTTCTGAAGGTCGAAAACCTATATTCACTAACTCGTAAATGTATGACCTAAACCCCTTCTAAAGGCGAAGGTTGTTTCTTTATTTACCTAAGAGTTCACATGTTGGTATCGTGAACTTACCAAGAAATGCCGACTTCAGGCTCCATTTCATGCGTATTTGATATATATTCTTGTATATGTCAGGGGGGAAACCATCGATTGTATCCTTAGAAGTATGCAATGCAAAGAATGCCGAGAATGTTCTAAATAAATAAATAAAGAACCCGTGAGTATATCACATTGAAATGAAAACACTTAATTTTTGGCAGATGTTTTCCATCCAAAATAAGCAGAAACATTGCTCTAATTATTAATCTATATAATTATAAAATGTGTTTTCTAGTCTAAATATGTATATATAGATCAAGTATATTATTTCCAAGCGCAAAGCATTGTGGTCTACTTGTACACTGTCATAAAAAAAACAAGAGAGAAAGTTTATAAGAAATTTAAATATATAGTTTTCAACGTTTATTTTTTCACCATTTGATTCAATTAACCTATCGTAAGACGAGAGTTCACCACGCACCCTGAAATATAGGGACGTAATTCTTGTTATGTCCGACAAACAAACGTACGTTGTCAGTTCACGGAGCACCGCTGTCACTTACCTTCCTGTGATCCTGAGTGTCTTAGTTATTGAATGCCAAAGAAAAATACCAGTTGAAAATTAATTCTTATAGGTATTCTTATTCTTTTTTTCAATACATCATAAGGACATTTGACAAACGTTTATGTTTGTTGCAATGAAAAACGGAAATATGGGACAGTACAGTTTGATTGGCACTGATCATATGATAAATGTATCCATGCCGTTATAACAAATCTTCTTTAAACTTCACATAAAAGTGCAAATTTACAAACCATATAGACATCCCACAGCCCGTTCTCTTCCCACAGAGGCAACTCCCATTAGAGTTCCGGAAACCTGAAGGGAATAAGCTCTGTGGGAAGAGAATGCCCACACTCGAAAAATTAGATAAACAAATCACATTCTGTGCGTTCATTTACACATGATCTCACGAGTACCTACTCTCAGTTCAATCATACATGTCAACATGCACTTTAATTTGGTATACTCAAACTTTACGTGTATTCAGTAATGATTTGTTTATAACGTTTGAGTTCAAAAATAAATTTCTATTGTTATATCTTAAGTTAATGAAAAGCTTGATATTGAAAGTAAACGTTGCTGGACAAAAATTCAAGAAATATATAACGTTTAAATGATAAGTATATGTTATGTAATTGTTAATCTAGTAATTAGAAAGAGATGGCAATCAAGAACTTTGAAATAAGTTCATTGTTAACAGAATGTCCCTAAATGAACACAGAGCCGAAAAACGCATTTTCTAACAACGACCAACTTCAAGGACGGATAATTAAAATTCTAGGAAGAAATTCAAAACTCGGAGATTCATTCATTAATCTTCAAAATAAGCTATCACCTATCGCTGTATGTTCAGTCGTGAATTAGGAGAAGATTTTCAATGATGCCTACCCTCAAACCTGCGGAAGTGCAAAAAATGAAAAAACAATTTGGCGAATACAGTCCTCTTTGCAATTCATTTATCTTCAAAATAAGCTATCGCACATGTAGAGAAGAGTGTTTTACTATTGGTTACATTATTAGAGCACATTTTTTCGCTCAAATAAGTCCATGAAATGTATTTGAAAAATAATGTCACCGATAGTCACCCTTCTCTCTTACTCTTAAAGAGCCATCAAGGATGTCGATGGACATAAAGCTATCTCCGTGAAATATATACACTTAATTTTTCACAGATGTTTTCGACCCAAAATAAGTCAAGAAATTGCACTTATTAGTAAAGGTGTTTTCCAGTCTAAAATTAGATCGCTATTATTTTCAAGCCAGAGCATTCTGGTCTAGCTCACACATTCTATGCAAAGACACGAAAGAAAAAAAAAGTTTATGAGCAATGAAATAAATCGAAATATATAATTTTTGGCGGTTATTTATTTACCATTTCATTTAATTATGTATTTTCTTAAGATATTGGAATAAATGTATTACCCAACTGGGTATTTTACTTAAATTTTATAATCAATGAGAATACATTTGTCAAAATTTGCTGTCCTTAGCTAAAAAAACGTACATTAAACAAGCAATAATGTGTATGTTCTCAGAACATTTAGAATCAGTGTTTATAAACCAATCGTCACATTCAGTAATGTGTGACAAGGGTAGCCTAACTTCCAACAGAGGAACGTGCAGCACGTGCAGCACGTGGGTTGCTTTGGCGACTTGCGCTAGAGACGAGCCTTCACGCTTCGTAAAAGCTAGTTGTTGTGTAGTACGTTTTATGCGCTGCTCGAAGGGGAACCTATCTTTGAAACCAAATTTGATTACATTGTCATGATATGAAAATTATTTATCACATGTCATGTTGTTGATAAAAGATTTCTCTAGTGAATGACGTTATAAGTATATCTACCACAAATAATTTTGTATATGAAACACTAACATCCTTGATGGCTCTTTAAGTAAATATACTCATGTGAGTAAAAGCAAAATTACTTAGCGTTTGCATGACATGGACAACCAGGGGGAGTATTTCATTATTTTATGTTGTTAAACTCACGGATTTTCTAAAACCTGAAGAGAAATAGAGCCATGGGCTATTTAGCTCATAAGGGTTTACATTGTTAGATGTTGAAGACTAAAATTTAGTCTTACACTTACAAGTATTTATTCTGAAAATATCACTATCTTATCAGATATTGAATAGGAGACTTTATTACCCATATGGTTGAAAATAACCGAGTTAATATTATTGATATGAGCACATGTGCTAAAGCCCCGTTCATGCGCCAAAAATTTGCACTGTATGCAAACTTACACACTATGTAAATATACTCAGGTGTGTAAATGCAAAATTTGCTATGCGTTCATGCGCCATCTTATTATGTGTACTTTGATGGAGTAAATGTTCAGGTTCCTTCATTTGAGCGCAAGCCTTGGACACTGGTGTACCTGCGTTAGAGACAAAGGAGATCTTTTGCCTAGACGATGATGACATAGATGGTCATCAGTAAAAGCAGGAGTAGGGATATTTCCAGAAACAGAAGGACGATGTTGTTCAAAATTTCACAAATGAACAATGGAAAGAAAACTTTAGAATGTCACAAGAATCATTTGACTATATTTTCTGGATCACTGGAAAGAAGACCAATACAAATGAAACATTGTCTGTTAGACTTCAGTTAGCAATAACAATCAATTGACTTGTAACAACAACTGAATATAGAACGGTTGCTCAGCTCTTTGGTATTGCCAAATCTACGGCTGCGACATGTGTTTAGGAGTCTGCAATGCTTTGATGGAGAAGATGGTGCCGGAAGTCATCAATTTTCCAGAAGGGGAAGAACTGTGGGAGGTTCTGAATGGTTACGAGCAGAGTGTTTTTTCCCCACATTTTTACATTGTGCAGGGTCCATAGATAGGTCACACATCCTTATTATTGCACCTTCACAGAATCATACAGAAACTATCTTAATCCAAAGGGGTTTTATTCGATTGTCTTGCAAGCTGTGATTTTCAATACGTATTCACAAACACTATGGTGGGCTAACTGAGAAGAGCATGTGATGGTCGTATCGTTACAAACTCTGACATCTTGGAATGTTAAATGGACGGGTTAAAAACAAAATATATGATGTCCTGATCCTTGTCATGAAAACATAATTAAAATGTCTCTCAGTCACTCATTCATAGTACAAATGGTTTGATCCTGAAATGAACTTGTGTAAAAGTCTATTGTAGGTTTTGGTAGCAATCCCCATTGTCATCATAAGATGTGTTGAGGTTAGGTCCCCCTCCCTGCTTCCATTAACATGCTCTTGTCGTGCTTGCTAGGGGATATGATGGCTGTGCAAGACGAGTCATTTCTCCCTCCCTGCTCCCTCCCGCCAAGTTGCCTATGTGTGAAATCAGTATTTGAGTTCATGCACCAAATTTGCAAACTGTGCAAAATTGCACATGTGTACAAATACATTTGCACTACCTCTTCACTCAGTGCAAATTTGCATACCATGCAAATATACACGTGTATGCAATTGCGTTCATGCGCCACATTTACATACCTATGAACGGGGCTTTAGCAACCATTGTTTCACCGCGACTTCCCGTCTGTGACGTCATAAAACGATTGTTCGTGACGTCACTGTAGCTTGCCGTCGAAAGAGAAGTGGGTCGTTTTCTGGCTAATTTTACGCGAATCAAATGGCATAAAATGGGTAATAAAGAAATTATTATAATCGAAAGTGTGTCATATGACTTTTACGAAACTCGTGCAAATTTATGTACAACCCTCGCTCTCGCTCTGGAAATACAAAAATTCACACTCGTTTCGTAAAAGTCATATGACACACTTCCTCGGGTAATAATCTCTATGTAAGAAATGGGACTTTCAGAAAAAGAGGCTTCTTTTCCATATTTTTTCCTAAAAAAATTTTCAGAGTCTAAGTAACATAATTCAGAATCCTGCGAATCCTGGTCCTGCGTAAAATACTTTTGCACGACCCCCGTGACTAGGTGCAAATTTGCTCATGGACTAATTTTACTTAGGTGAGTAGTTTCGTTCGTATGCATTAAATACTAACGTGAGTAAATCGATGCTTGCGAACGGGGTATCACTAGACTCGCTCGATCATTAACTCTTTCAAATTCATTGGGAACACTAAAATCGACATAACAAATATCATGATACCAAACTGAGTGCATGGTAAGAGGATTTATTACCTACGGGGCAATCATATCGGGGTTAATATTTTTCACCCGATGCCCTAGGGCAAAATATCACTTTGTCATGGTGACGTGACGTAATAAACAATACTATGACGTCACGCGTCGTCTATGACGTTGCGTTCTTAATCCGGCGAAGGTGGGTCGCCAGCCTATGGTTGAACGTAGATTTAAGTGTATTATCATTAATTTCACGACTTCGGTAATAAACAGAATATCATATTCGTGTCTATGTCATATTATGTTTACGACACTCGTGCCTGAATATCGGTATATACCTCGCTCTCGCTCGGGAAATACTAATATTAAGCCACTCGTGTCGTAAACATAGTATGACATAGACACTCATATAATATCCTATATTACTGTTATCACTGAGGTACCATGCAGGGAACCTATTTCTCTTTGAAGTGTTCGACTTTGGACAAATATATGTAATTTGAACAACTGAATGTCGTTTGGATGACAATATTTGAAAATAGCAGCATGAATAATTAAACACTCTTGGCATTCTTTTCAGGTATAATTTACCATGATGAGACATAGTGAAAAAGCAACTGATATCAGTTAAGCGCTTTAGAGGGTAATATTCCATAATATGGTGTCTGTGTCATACAATTAGTTCAGTTTTTCATCAACTCCGGCTTTGAATACAGTTAAGTGATTCGCTTACGTCGAGCTTGAAGACAAAGCAATACTATTTGTAGCACGTTATCATCAATTTCTCCATAAGTGTGTGTCAATGCTCGAACAGTTCAATCAACGAAACAAATTTCTCCTAGTTTGATCTTCTTTCCTCTCACAAGCTTGACCTATGCTCAGGAAATAGTTTTCACATTACAGGTCTCTCTAGTGTTGATGTTTCAAGACATACAAAGCAGAAGGCAACATTAAAATAACGAATTATCTGCCATCACCAGGTGATGAATATAACACTTACTTCATTCGTGTTGTTGTTTCATGATTTGGTTTTACGCCAGAAGGCAAACTTCATTTTCAAACAGACGTTCCTGCAATGTGCCCAGTACTGCGTCCATGAACACAGATGCAGAGTTGTGTTTTACCATGCGGAGATGAAGCAGTGTTTACCACATGCAGCAGTTCTCAGCAGGAAGGACTCCAGACTCGTGAAACGTTCTGGATATAAGTGCTACAGGAGTGATTTGATTTGTAAGTGAGTTTTTCCGTTTCAATGCCATTTTTTTACAATGCCGACAAGATAAGACAATGAGTTAAATGATCTACATTATGCTTTTACATTCAATAAATCTTACATTGAAATATGTCATAAGTAAGCTTTGAAAAAGAGACATTTTGCCAAAATACATTTAAAAAAAGGTTTAAAAGTCAAGCTTAGTAATATAAAAAGATATAAAAAAAATATTTCGAAACACAAACTTACCTTCTTTGATACATTTAGATATACCACGCACCTGCATGGATATTAAGAATTCCCGCCAAGAAGCAACAGATGGAGAGTACAGGGTGTTCCCAGCAGCCAAGCAGTTCAATGGCGGTGCTGCTCAGATATACTGTGTGATGAGTGTGGTCCCTCCTGAAGAGTACGTGACTCTGCATATCCAGAACTTTGGCGTATTCCCAAACAGGCAGTCCAAACTGTGGGGCTGTTCGTCTGCAAGCAACTACGTGAACGGTGGCGATATTGCAAGGAAAACCGGAAGGGTAGACTTTAAGAAGATCCGGGTCCTTCCTGAAGTTGGTGAAATGAAAACAATGTTGCTATTTTTAAGTGTATCAGCACTACACTCACAGGCCAAAAAACGTATTTATTACTCACCCGTTTAAGAAATCTACAATGTTATTACACATTGTGTAATAACATCGCTAACTGCCGATTGACGTGACGTCATAATGGCAAACATATGACGTCACAATGTCAGCAGCGCTTTCGCTCGTTAAATACAAACCACTCACTCGTTTCATAAATATGTTTTTAAACGGAACGTCGATTAGTATTTCTATATGTACAACAACTCAAGATATTTCAATCATTGAAATATTATATGCTCATATTTATGAAAAACCAAGAAGGTACATTATATCGACATCATCTTGTACAGACATAATTTCCGTATGTCATAAAATTTTACCTTTAATACCAAAAATATATGTACAAAAACCCTTTGAAATAGCAATTCAGCACCCACAAAGTGAACAGATATATATAGAATACTAAACGACGTCCCGTTTGATAACATGTTTATTAAGCAAGTAAATGGTTTGGTATTTTAACGAGCGAAAGCGATTTAAATACCGATGCCATTCATGAGTTTGATAAACATGTTATCAAACGGGACCGAGTTTAGTATTTTATTTATTACTCAATGATGTAAATAGCGCTGAATTGCAAGGAAATCGTTTTTAATGACGCTTACTTGCAAATAGGTCACCCGCTATTGCAGTCGCGAGGCTAACATTGTGACGTCAACCAAAAACGACTATGACGTCACGCGCCGATTATGACGTTACGGCAACACGTGGTGGTATCACACATGTGTGTAACCAACTTATTGTTATCTAATGAGTGATCTCACCACGGTTGAGTAATAAACTATATTAAGTATCATTCTCTGATGAATGAAAATGTGTTTATCTCTTCACGAGATATATCCTCATAGCCTAAGAGTAAGTATAGGATCCGAATGACGGGGGCTCCATCAATACTTTTACATGCAACTGAAGTTAGAGAAACTGATCATACAGGGTGATCAGAATAACAGAGATGATTGTCCATAATATGACATATTATATCTGACATCTGAAAATTTGGTTGCAGGATAAAAATGTACTTGAAACCTCGTATTTGGCGAATTTGGTTGCAGTCCCCTGTAGGGATCTGCAACCAAAGTTATTGAAAGCAATTATTCATCATTATTCCTACCTGGGCAAATAATTGTTTTTTTTGCAGGGACAAATATAGCGTGTTGACAAGCACATCAGATTAATGTGGTTATAGACGTTTTCAAATTTATTAAATTTTACAAAAACACGATGACATAAACAAAATCATTTTGGCAAGTTGTCTCTTGCTAAGTGAATGACGTAATGAAACCAATGTATGTATGCATTCTCTCCATTGCTTATTCCTTATCTAACATAAACAATTAGATTCGTGATTATTAAATCTGGTTGTTTTTATTCGCGTTTCTAGAGAGAATTTATTCATTAAAATAACTCATTGCTGTTTAATTCATATCAAAATAATTATCAATCAAAGATATCTATGACAGCCATTCAGAATTATGATAAGATTTGACAACAATTCGAATTCATCTCGCGGCCACTTTGTAAACAAAAAAGTATATTATTACTTAAATTTTGACAAAATGTGTCAAAAGTACCTAACAAGACATGCCTTATGGTAGAAAATGTTAAATTAAACCAGATTAGTGAGGTGTTTCCATCTATAGCATTAGAAAATGACAGCAACATGATACCTAACATGATTGAAAACCGGACTCAATATGATCGCTAAGAAGTTTCCTCTTACATGATATTTTCCTTCTGCAACCAAATGTTGTCTAGTCAAGGCTGTTCTGTTTGATGAAAACATGTATTTTGATGGTTTAATTTTTGTGGTTGTAGTTGCCTATATGGACTGCAACCAAATTCAGATATGACCCGATTCCCATGTGAACGTATCATCTCAAACCAAATTCAAAGATTTCATGTCATATATCATGCTCTAGATAATTACTTTAGCTTTCAGGAAAACTTTGTTTGAGGAATGTTAGACACCCCGTCATTGGGACCCTTCAATTAACCTCATCAAAATCGACTTTTATTTTCCAGCAGAAATATTTTGTATTTGATTATGTTGAAAATAAGTAGAGTTTCTTTTGCCCGTGAGTGTAGTAATAGTACACCTAGTGTTGGTGTTTATGCTAGTGTAAGATCTAGTAAAGTATTAGCAGTGAATGTAGTAGAAGCTTAAAGGTACATCCATTGTGTTGTTTGGGGTCACATATTGCAAACGTTATAAATGGTGTTACTTTATCGAGAAATACCGACTGCTACCGAAAACAACCATTTTGATGATACTAGATTTAGCATATTGACGATATGAAGGTAAAAGTAGTGATTTCTGATCGAAAACCGGACAATGCACAGCGGGTGGCGCGCGTCAATGAGTCAAACGTAATTTTGGAATCTTATTTATAATAGACAAAAAGACAAATTTGAGTTGATAATGTTTAATAGGTCCCATAACTACTGTGCATGTAAATGGGACGTTCAGTTTCGGTTTCTGCACATACAGAATTATGTGACTCAATTTTTTAATTGGAAACTAGTAATTATGATATATGTGGCGATTTGGGATAAATATGCAAGCTGAGGGAATTTATGTGTGTTGTAGAAAGCACATTTCGTGAGTTGGAACGTATTAAAGCCATATCAAATTTTATGAAACACAATGGATGTACATTTAACAGCTCAGATGACTTTTACCAGTGAAGTTCAGCAAGAATGGCCTCTGTACAACCATCACCAGATTCGGTACCTAGTGAGTTGCGGGTCCAGCTCACGTTTACACAAGCTGAAACCCATGTACCACATAATTTCAAAGATTTCATTTAATAAGCTGCAAAAATTAATACCACCTTTTTATAACACTTAGTATAATTAATGAAATTTTCAGTTCCCGTCTCTTATTTAATATTGATTTCATTGTTGCCGTGTAATGCAGTGGTATTTTGACCAATACTAATATTTTCTTCAGACAATGTCCATTGTTCGAGATGACAAACGATTCTGTGAAACCAAGCGGGAAAATGCTTGCCTGTATGGAAAATCCGAAGACTGCTACAGCAAGTCCTGTGGATCCCTCGGTGTATTCGATGGGAACTTGAAGGGAACTGGAATGAAGTTGGACAGACACGTACGTAACATTTGCTTTATCGCATTTTGTCAGGATAATGATAGTCTTTCATTGTTCAAGGAAATGGCGAAAACACATTGTCAAGACACCAGGTACATTACAAATATATATCAGCTGGGTTTCAGTTGACCTCGATTTGGCAACGATTAGACGCAAACTAATTGTGTAGTTGTTCACCATCATCATCCTGAAACGTTCTGCATTGTTTTCGTTTCATGAACTAGTGGATCATAACTCAATTGTCGGGTTGATGCAGATAACTACACTATTCTGCTAAGTGCTACAGTTCAAAACGATCTATAAGATATTCCGCAGCCAGAGTTTGTTTAACCACATGTTTAACATGTTTCTTACATAAGGAAAGTCATAAAGAGGCCTCGTGATCATTGAGCTCTATTGTCATCAGAGCTCTATTGCCATCACTTGGAATCTTTCTCAAGTTTTACCCGGTGATTTTAAAAGTTTTCAAATCGTGGACAGATTGTAGGCGACGTAATACCCACATATGTTAACTTACATTATAGTTTCTCGATTTTGTGTACGTTTATGCTAGTCCACAATTACTCCATCGCTCTGGTTTGTTTTAGACATCATTTTATTAAAATTAAGGGATCGCAGGGTTTGGGTACTTTGGGTTAGGTTTTGTTAGGGTAAGGCTTAGACTTAGACTTAGGCTTTGACTCAGGGTTAGTTTGGGTTGGGGTTAGGGTTCTTTAAACTTTGGAGATCGAAGTGGACTCATAACCTTGGTAAAATATCAAACATTAGTTATTATATACCATAATGAATGACTGAATGAATCTTTGTCAATTGGATGATCATTATCATACATAAGACAGCTAGAGTAGTCACAAACTGCTGCATGTAGACAGTGAAGCGAAGCGTAACTCGTCAGCAGACACGCTATTCAGCATTGGTGGATAAGTCTGATTTCATTTTTTTCCTCGACGCGGTGTCCCTTTATTTTAAGCGCAAATTTATAACACTGTAAAGGCCCGTTCACACTGTTCCATTAGCAGTAACTAGTAGTATGAACACAGTGTGCATGTACATCAGATGATAAATCAACACGACTTGGATGTTCTCACAGTGCAACTAAAGTTTGTTTCTACAAGTCCTAACTACAAATGTTCTCACAGTGCAACTAAAGTTGGTTACTACAAGTCGTTACTACAAATTGTACCGTGAGGACGGGCCTTTAGCGCGATGAGCATAAGGTAGTATCCATTTTGACCACGTGAACAATTCGCCATATAGGTTAGGATAGAAACTCTGAAGGGGGTAACTCTGGATCTTACAACAGATTTGTTCGTACTCCTTCAAATATACGTTAAAATAAATACGGCGTCGAGACCACGTGAAAAACAAATCGTACTGTAAGAACGGTGCAGATTCTTCTCTCTCAACTAAAGTTGGTTTCTACAAGTCGTAACTACAAATCGTATCGTGAGAACGGGCCTTAAATCGCTCTAAATGAGAAGAGTAGCCAATTATTCCTTTTATGTACATGCGTGGCAACTGAAGTCTTACCGTCAACCGTTTGCCTGCTGTAACTAAGCTGTTCTTTCAATCTGATTTCACAGTTAAGATGGCAAAAATTCGGACAACATGCACACGCACCGAAAGTGAAGTGGTACCACGATGATCTAGAGGTTAGAGCCGAATGCGGAGGCAAGTGTGGAGGATGTGACGTGGTGGGGGAGATGCTGCTATATCCACATCCATAACAGTGTGGATGTGTTGGTGATATGTGGAGGCAAGTGTGGAGGATGTGACGTGGTGGGGGAGATGCTGCTATATCCTCATCCATAGCAGTGTCAGTGTGTGGATAGCCTGAGTTGGTTGAGAGATATTGCCTATCCACAACTGCAGTGAATGTGTGATGTGTGAATGTGTTGGTTCATATGTTGTGTGGTAAACGTTACAACGTAGGGAGATGCTGTTTTCGTTTTTTGTCAAATTCATACCAGCGTGTCAGTGAGGGTGATGCACTTATTTTGTTCCTCTGCCGCAACGCCTGTCAAAGCTTCTTTGTTGGATTGCCATACAGCACGTACATCATAGATCGATATTTTTACTCCTTTTCAAACTCTTAGCCCAATATCTTCTGAACCGTTGGATTGCTGTTGCTAACCTTGTTGTGACATGTATTTGAAGGCTGCTACAACATGCGACAAACTCCAGGTTCACTTTCTGCAAGTTCCCCTGGGTTTCTGGGCTCGAGTGAAGCACCGCTTTTGACGATCTCAGTCTGATTAAAATCAACGGTTTTCCGAGGAATAAAAATTGCAGAATAGTGACACTACCGGGATACGAACTCATATCGTTCGGAGGTTTCCTCGCCAAACCGTCTGAAAACAGCCAGTAGACTCCCATGTTCAAACGCAATTCAGTTAACCAATCAGAAGACGTCCAACAAATGCTTTCGGTGCGAGAAGCTAGGGGCAGATAACTACAAACAGCTGTCCTTTCGTCTGTTATGAATGCTTTCAAAACGGCGACCGTTTAGAAACTTTGATGTGATTGGTCAGCTATTTGACTGGGCTTCGGTTGCACAAAACTGGCTCGGAACACGAGCCTATACGGGGTGTTCTCAGACCTTGTGGCGAGTAATCTACAGAACCTGTTCGTATCCCGGTAGATGCATTATTTTGCAAATCTTATTCCTCGGAACAAGGTCGATTTTAATCAGACTGTGACGATCTTGACTTCTTCACATGACTTTGGAAGATTATCGGTAGAGACATTTCATTAACGTTTAAAGGGACACAATATGTCCAATGTTATAATATAATGTTATTAATTAAGTATTTTAGTCCAGTAGAAATTATGAAAAACCCGGACATTTTCGATAACAGACAAATTTTGTTTTTAAATGGTCCCTATGACAGTGCTGATGAACCATGAAAAACCCAACCAAAATCAACCATTGGCAAAATGCATTTTCGGGGCAAAAACCTTAAAAAATGAAAGAAAATTGGAATAATTTATTTAAAAATTTATCTGCTGCATAAAATACATTTCTAGTGATTAAAACAATAGATCATATACCATTGCATACTTCTTTTGGTCAATGATGGTATTAGATGAACAAAATGTCTGTTTTGAGGTCAAAAACCTTAAAAAATGAAAGAAAATTGGAATAATTTTTTAAAAAGTACATTTGTTGCATAACACACTTTTGAGTTAATTAAAATGAAAGATTTTGCACCATTACATATTTCTAATGGTTATTGATGCACTTAGCTGAACAACATGTTGGTTTTTTTGGTCAAAAACCTTGAAAAATGAAAGATAATTGAAAATTTTATTTATAAATATATGTGTTGCATGATGCACTGTAGTGGTGATTAGAATGGAATGTTAAGGATAACAAGCCAAATTTATGACAAAAAGTCCCCAAATGTGTTATTTTTCCATCAAAATCATTGGGATTTTTTTATTTGGGGGTAAAATCCTTTAAAAAAAAGAGGACAAAATAGCAAAATATTTTGTGAAAATAATTCCATGTAGTACAACAAGACAATTTTATCACTAAATGAACCTCAATTAGATACTTTTTCACTGAAGAAAATCTAACCAAAATCAATCTTTGGAATCTTGTCAGTTTGGGGTAACATCACCAAACATTATGAGAATATCGTAAAATAGTTTGTAAACAGAAATATTTTTAGCACATCAGGAACATTTTGGGATATATGAACCTACATGGGGCACTTATTCACCATTGAAACCTTACAAAATAAACTCAAAAGTGAGAGAATTGTTAAATATTTTGTTGAAGAATTACATTTAGAACAAGTCCATTTTATGGATAAGTGAATGCCAGAAGGGTACTTATTAACAGTGGATTACCAAGCCAAAACCTTGAGAAAATTATAATATTTGAGTAAAAGTACTCAAAAAAGATTTTAAAAAATAGTTAAGTGTTTTTAATGAACTTATTTCTTTAACATTTATAATTTAGGACTAATTAACATTATAAGCTAAGGTGCTGTATCGCCTGTCAGAGCATCATACCTGTTCTGAAGACGCCAGATATAGGGGACAAATAAAAAATCTCTTAAAAATTGGTAGGAAAATGTTGTCTGATCTACAGTTGTATCAGTCACTCTCCTCTGTAGATATTTTATCAAATGTGGTTCAATTTGTGGTGAAAGATAGTAAGGAAGAGATTCATATGCACATACTGCATGGACAGTGAGTTGCTGACAAATGTGATTATTGTTTTTAAGCCATTAGCACAGTTTTCCTGTTAAGTGTTCTAGGGATTGTCCTGAATTTGACTTTTGTTTGGTATTGTTAGGGATTGTAAATACCCGAAGAAATTATTTATGGTATCTGACTGCAACTGCTTGTATTATCTTCACTAGGCTAAAAACCCTTGACGGTGGATTTGTCTAAGTGTGTTTCTTCAAGTACAGATTATTTATTATTTCTAGGTTAGTATCATTATGGTGGGGAAATGTTTTTCAAGTTTGAAATAGTGTAACTTCTAACCCGGGATCCATCAAAACCTTATAGGCCTCGGATCAAGAGGTCGGGTTCAAATCTTGCCAGTGCTGTTCTACACGCAGTAAGGTTTGGGTGCAATGCTACAGTGAATTTCAGCGCAGTACCACCCATGGTTCGCTAGTTCCAACTGATGCTCTCAGGTTTCACCGCAAGGCATAGCCACATGGCGTTGCGGGCTTTCTCCCTGCCAAAGCAGCAGTGATATAAGTGAAATATTCTTGAAAGCGGCGTTAAACCCCAACTCACCTCACCACACCTCAAATCCTTATACGTGGTGGCACGTGGTCCTGTGCATAGCTCAGTCGACCGCTATCAGTGAAGTTCAGCAACAATGGGCGCGGCTTGCCGTATGGGTGGGTTACCCGCTTCATTGCTGAAGTAACTGAGAGTTTGAAGGGTGACTCCCTGCCCCACACTGAGACATGAGTGGATAGATTTATGGTGTCACCCTGGATAAGTGACTTTATTCAACGTGTGCCTCTGTTCACCCAGCAGTAAGTGGGTACCTGGTGTAAGATGTGGAGGAGGTAACCTTTAAGCGCTTTACGGCAGCTCAGGTTAGACCAGGGTAATAATGTGACAACCATGCGCTTTGAGCATACCTTTATGGCGTGGATACTGCGCAATATAAATGCCACTATTATTATTATTATTACAATGTTTAAGACTATGATAATTGTTCAAGAGCTCTCTAAGATCCGACAGACTCAGCACAGCACAAGGTCTCTTTGGTTGTTAGATTCACAGGGGCGTGTATCGCTTAGAAACAGCGTTTAAAAGACATATACCTTAGTCCTATATAGACCCTACCCAATTATATAGTAATAGGGTAGGGTCTATATAGGTATATGTTTTTCAAACGCTGTTTCTAAACGATACACGCCCCTGTGGTTAGATTCACAAATGACACAGAGAGCTGCCTGTAGAATTGAAAAACAAATTGATTAATGATACAAATTATCAGTTTGTTTCATTTATGATACCTTCTGCTTAAGTATCGAATTGAGTAAACATTCCAAATATACTTTCATAAGTATATTATCCACTAGGTAATATTATTGTTGGCTTTTGTTTTCTGTTTGTTTTCTTATATGGTTGGCAACTCTTTTTTGGAGAACTATTTGAGACTCATGTTTCCGGAAAGAAAGAGGAATTTGAGTAATATTGGCTCAATCAAATTTTAATAGTATTGTGTATTTTCTATGTAAGTAATATGTTATTTTTATGATGTAAACATTTTTGGTTTGTCTGTTAGCATGTTGAAAGTTTTAACTAAATTTGTGCATTAAAAAAAGCTTTGTTTGTGCAATTTTATCAAGTTATGTAATTTTATGATAAGATAACCATTTTCTGACATTAATGACAAGCATGACACAGGAAAAAAGTTAATGCTTTTGTGTAATTGAATAAAATAAAGTGACAAATAGCATTCTGTCATATGATTTTCCCACAACTAAGGACATATATAATTTTGTTTTTAATTAATATTAAGCTATTATATAATTAAGTGATTTTATTTTGGTCTTCGTAAATTGACAATTTTTAATTCGTTCTTTAAATTTCAGAAAACAAATGACTATTTTAAATTAAATAGATTGATATACTAATAGATCAAGATCATGAATTGATGATCTTTTAATCTTTACAGACCAATGTAGTATTGTGTGGTAAAGACTATCTCTAATTTATGCATTGAAAAACTTCTTATAGTTTTCTTGAAATATTATTTATTATCAACCTAAAATCACCCTAAAATGGACTGATCAACAGACGCATATTTCATATATGAAATAAGTCAACGTGAAAGTAGTATCAGTATGATTGCATGCCCAGCTGATTAAATAAGTTTTTTACAATTTATTCACACAATGTTTCACTTGACATTTAATTTAATTCATCTCCTAAAACCGTCTACTCATCAGTAACATTACTATTATATTACAAATCATAGTTGAAAAGGCATATTTTGCGAGTTTCTGAATGACTTTGGAGTCAAAATAATAAATTTACCATGTTAAAATTTATATTGCTCAAACAATGAAAATCTGAAAATTTTAAGGAATCTTGTGAAGTCTAATACTTTTATATGAATGTCTTCATGTATTTCACTATAGAATACTCACTGTTTTTACCTTTAATATCATATTTCACCGCTTTCAAACTTCTGTTGTCAACAACAATGTCAGCCATTTTAGCAGTTGCTACGAAGGGAGATAACTCAGACAGTATTTGTCATACAACTGATTTTACATCAGGAAATCTCAGCACACCTTTCTGTGACATTTTCAAGTGGTCATAACTTTTTCTGCCAAGGGTTGATTTTGGTTGGGTTTTTTTCTGAGAGTAAGGGACATGCATTCTTTCATTTTTTACAGTTATTTGTCTGAATTGAAAATGTCCGGGTTCATTTAAATTTGGGGAAATTCCTACTGGCCTATTTCCGTATTGGCCCAGTTACAGGTCCGAGGTCCGTTGTATTGGCCCGAGACGAAGTCGAGGTCCAATACAACGGACCGAGGACCTGTAACTCGGCCAATACGGAAATACTTAATTAATGACAATTTTATTGATTAACTTCTTTTCATTATATTTGTACAACACTAGACATCTCATTTATATTGAAATAATAATTATAAACAAGATTGGTGAACAAATAGCACAGGTCAAAGTTGTGAAGCGACAGCTTCGGGTTTTCACCAAATGTGCAACTGCGCATGCTCAGACTCATATTGGCCCAGTTTGTCTCGTATTGGCCCATTTTTCCCCGTATTGGCCCATTTTCCCCGTATTGGCCCAGTTGTCGAATCATATGGTCTAGGCCGTTAATGCCATATACGTGCCATAACATTGATAGTTAATTAATAATTTGTGTTATTTAATTAACACTTATCAACTTTAACCGAAAATAATCAGTTGAAAGTCAATCGGTTCAGTATAAGGAAAATACAACCATTCAAAGTCGTGGTCATGATCGAAAACCGGACCTTGGCTTGCTGCAGCCATTAAGTCAAATGTAATTTTGGAAACTTTGATAACGTTGAGAGAAAGACAGAGTTGTTTCCACAGCCTTTAATAGGTCTTATAACGAGTTCAAGCGTGATTTGAGCCAATCTTGTCGACTACTACACATGTAGGGGAGCATTCCTTGGTTTCCATTAAAACATATATACACCATGACAACCATGACAGGCCATAAGCCCTTCGGGCCTTTCAGGCCTGATGAGCTAAAAATGAAGAATCAAGGTTGACTCTTTCAAACAACCCCGTAATAGTGTAACAAGACCCCTTTTTATGTGTTTCAAGTTTCATTGGTGATATTTCATATTGATATTTTAAAAAACTTTCAGTGCATGATAACGATAACGCAATTTCGATCAAAATGTGTAATTTGCAACGTTTATTTCTCTATCACTTTTTCATTTCCACTGATTAAAGACACGTAGAAGATGGCAAACCTCAGTTACATTAATGCCTATCACTTTAATATCACAGAGACTCTGTTTGTGTGGGTTCGAATCCTGAAACAAGTACAAGAATGTGGTACTAGTGCAGGTAATGGGATCCCAACTATAACATTGTTATGCAGGAACAGTTGTTGGGTTTATAAACAGAGGGAGATCGTGTCACCCAACCTACAGTTATCTACAGGACAACCTGAATAATATATAGAGGATACTAAACGACCTTCTATTTAATACCATTCTTATTAAACGAGTTAATGATTTTGTATAAAAAGAGCGAAAGCGAGTTTGATACTAAATCATTCGCGAGTTTAATAAAAATGGTATTAAATATAAGGAAGTTTAGTATTCTGTTTATTACTCGCCCACCAATAATCCCGCAAATAGTCGACATGGCTCTGAAACTATTATTCCCGCAAGCCCGATGCCATTGTGACGACGCTACTCCCATTGTGACGTCATAACCCCAAACTATTATCATACGTGCGGCGGTATTACACTAGTTTAATATTGCCATATAAATATTACACTGCAGTATCTTACACCGGCGAATAATATAAGCTGATCTCTACTGAGACATATCTCCAAGGAAAAGATTCAGAAATCAAATAATGAAGAATTGCCAAGTCATCAAATTAATCAAAATATTAGGAGTCATGAGATCACACGGTCACCATATGTACATGTTAAAATCTCCATTGGGCATGGAGTCTGCACATAACATTTCAGCTCTCTAGAGTCACTGGTTCTTGAGAAGAAGTCGAAAGAGTGAAAGGCCATAATCCCATTGGGCCTTTCGGGCCTGATGAGCTGAAAATAGAGCTATTGGCTCTATGGCTCAACAGTATGTGCACGATTTATTGTCTAAGGTTGAAGATCTAAAAATAATATTTATCAAGTAATACTCTTGTCAAGATATCAAATGGCATTGCACATAGTTAGAAAGGGCTTTACAAGTAAACGTTCATCCGTGTGCTCTCGCTAACACCATGAAGTACTCCCTCTCCCTCTCCCTCTCCCTCTCCCTCCTCTCCCTCCTCTCCCTCCCCCTCTCCCTCCCCCTCTCCCTCTTCCTCTCCCTCTCCTTCTCCCTCTCAGCTCAATACACACCTCTATAACGCCAAACTCAGGTCACAGTATGGTCAGCTTTGAATATGCAAGAAAAGATTCACTAACACAGGTAAGCCTCGTGTAACTGAAGCAGAAATTTATATACTCAAGAGTATATAACCTCAGTTATATTTTGCTTAATTTTTGTGAAACAGTCGCAGAACTGGACGCTTTTGAAAGGTCATGACAATAACAATATGATTACCTTCAACATTTTATGATAGCTCTAAAATGATGAATCACTTTATTTTGCCCCCTCCTGTCACTCCTTTGTTTTTAGTAATAGGGTAATGAAATTTACAAACCGTAGTCTCCATCTAAGAAATATTATGTTCCCAAAATTGAGCTGTGGAGAAGGCGTTTAAAGATTTTAAGGTGGCACTCCCTGTCACGCCAATATTTGAGTGGGATCAGGACCAAGTGAACAAACTTTAGTCTCCATGTAATAAAAATGTTATTCTGAAAAAATTGGCTTCGTATGTATACACCTGTTTCGGTGTCGTTTATAGGTACCAAATTAACAAACTTTGATTCCCTTTGTACATGTTTTTGTAGATCAAAATATGAACATTATATAAATGCAAATATGCGAAAGAATTGATCGAAACGTTATCTGAATGAATTTTCCTTTCTTAAACTGCTAGATTAAGATTCTATAAAACAATACGCTAACTGTTACTGACACATTGTCGTCATTCTTATCAGACTACTTTTGCTGGTGCAAAAAAACGTGGGGTTGTTTAACTTTTTTTCAAACTGTATATAATACGTATAATACATAATAGTATCCCCCACTTACCTATACGACATTAGAAAGACGTTTTGACACGGTCGGCCATTTTGGATCCTGCAATAGAATACCGGAAATGGTTGAACTAGCTGGTTTGCTGGCTCTAATACAATTTGTAAAATTTGATTCGTAGACTGATCCAAGCTTCCATTGCCGGTCCCATAGCAGGATCCGTCGTATAGGTATAGGTATATATAGGTATATATAGGTATATGTGTCAGTATGTGTGTCTCTATTGGAATATATCTTATAGACTGGGCAAAAAAAATAGGGACATATGCCCATTTTAGAATTACGAATAATGATCTATTTATTCACTAAATCATAAACATTTTAACTTATTGCATCCAGTATGTGTTTAAATATTACTTTGAACAATGAGGGGATAATCTAAAACAATAAATAAAATAAATTTCGAAAATGTGACTGAGACCTTTACAAAATGATGTATTATTGTAAATGCAAAGTTGCCTTTTACGCTTTCATACGAACAACGTGATATGTTGTGCAGAGAATTGTCATTACAGAAAAAGGCATTACAAAATAAGACATATGAGCAACAAATCTTTGGAATCTTGAACAAAAGCTTTAAGAGTGAAACACTAATAATATCTTCAGAGCAAGATGTACGACCTTTGGAGACAAATGTTTCGAAACGGGAAATATGTTGCCAATTTGATTGCAAATAATGTAGACAGAATGAGAAAGGTATTAAATACTACATATATTCGGAGTGCCAACGCTTAAAGGTACATCCATTGTGTTTTGAGGTCACGTGTGCCAAACGTTAAAGAGCTTCAAGCTTAAAGAGTCATTAAGCCTGTTATAAAGGACACACGGACTGTATTTTGTTGTTTAATCAATTAGAAAAGTAATCTCATAATCATTCAACAGGACAGAGTCTTCTGAAATAAACTTAGACTTAGAACACTTAAGGTTTACACGAACTTTGTTTTGTGGTTTGATAAATTAGAAATGAAGTAATCTTCAAATCATCAATAACACAACAAAATAAAGTCTTCTGAAATAGCTAATTGGTCTAGAACTTCGAGTCATGCAAGACCCCTCGGTAAGCACATCGGTCAACTTCACCCAGTCTTCATCACTGGGTAACCTTGCCGCATTTCCTTTACTTCCCTGTGCTAGTGTAGCTGCACTTTGCATTTGAATCTCATAGTGCGCTACATTAGTATAGGAATTAGCCAGTGATGGAGACTGTCGCGAGTTACGCCATGCAAAAGGAAGTTATACATGTCGGTCTGTATCTCGTGCAATGAGAGGTGTTGACAAATATGAATGAACTTGGCAAATATTGGTTGCGCAACAGAGATAAATAATCAAATTTACCTATGTGCGCGCGAACGCAAACACTGGTCATTTCATGTTTGTTGCTCAATCTGTAATTGCGCTATAAACCTCCCCTGTGGTCTGGTGAACACTTCCATCTCCGCCTATTGTTTCTTTGTCGAATTTTATATATTTCTGCCTAATGAATACGTACGAAGCCCATTTCTGCGTATTGAATGAATGTATTTGGTAACAAGGGTATATTTGATAAAACGTATGAGAAACCACAGGGGCGTGTATCGCTTAGAAACAACATTTGAATGACATATACCTATATAGACCCTACCCTGTTACTATCCTTTTAATAAAATTTATATATTAATATTTAGGCATATGTCTTTCAAACGCTGTTTCTAAGCGATACACGTCCCTGTGCGAGAAACGTCATGAGAAAGTGGAGACGTGCGTTTGGAAGTTGCGTGTACCCCGAGACAGGATGCTGTATATTCTGCCTATGCTCTACTGTATCGGCGGTTCGTTTCCTTTTCCATTTCTAGTATTTATGTTTATAAAATTGGTTAATTATTTAATCATCACTGAATGTGATATGTATTTGTCATTTCTGTCAATTAAAGGTACATCCATTGTGTTGTTGGGGGTCAAATATGCCAAACGTTATAAATAGTCTTACTTTATCGAGAAATACCAACTGTTACCGAAAACTATCATTTTGATGATACTCGACTTAGTATATTGACGATATGAAGGTAAAAGTGTCTATTTCTGATCGAAAACCGGACAATGCACTGCGTGTGGCGCGCGCCAATGAGTCAAACGTAATTTTGGAATCTTATTTAAACCAGATAAAATAACAAATTTGGGTTGATAATCTTTAATAGGTCATATAACTACTGTTCATGTAAATAGGACATGCACTTTCGATTTCTGCACATGCATACTGATGTTACTCGATTGTAATTGGAAACTAGTAATTATGCTTTACTTGGCGATTGGGGATGAATATGCAAGCTTAGTGAATTTGGTTGTATTGTTAACAGCACATATTACGTGTTGGAACGTATTTAAGCCAAATAAAATTTTATGAAACACAATGGATGCACATTTAAATACGTATATTCATACGCATACTTTTTTATTCTTTGTCTAGGTTTACTTTTGTATTGTAGTTTATTTTCGATAGTTATTGTCCAAAGACAACACGGAATTAAATAAACTTAAAATAGAAAGCAACACTTAATTACGGCAGGGTGTCGATTTTGAAAAGACGTTTGATTGGTCCGTCAGTTTCAATCATTGTCCAATAGTGTGAGGGTTAAAAGAAATGCTCACACTGCTGCAAGGGAGGAACTTATCACTGGGGTAGAATGGATTCACCTTGTGTACAAAATTACCTTTACACTGGCTTTACATTGGCTGGCGGACTTTACCATCCGAACTGTTGGTGAGGCATTCTAGAAAGTTACCGTTACACTGACTTTACATTGGCTGGCGGACTTTACCATCCGAACTGTTGGTGAGGCATTCTAGAAAGTTACCGTTACACTGGCTTTACATTGGCTGGCTGACTTTACCATCCGAAATGTTGGTGAGGCATTCTAGAAAGTTACCGTTACACTGGCTTTACATTGGTTGGCTGACTTTACCATCCGAACTGTTGGTGAGTAATTCTAGAAAGCAACTTCCCATGCAAGTCAGAACTCTCACCACTTACAATCGCTGACTAATTTAAGCCTTGCTGCACTTCGTTAACTTTCCTGTGTTCGCGTAACAGCAAGCACTATGACGTTCTGGTGCAGCGCGCTGATTCTCAAGCACATGAAAGTTAACGAAATGCAGTAAGGATTGACTTAACCAGTGATAGAAACTGGCTATACTCTTGTATTGTTATCAGATTGTGATCAGATTGAATGTAGATTAACCGTTCTTACTGCAGATGTCCATCATTGAATATGGTTTTTTCTTCTGTTTTTCTGTGGAGCACAGTGGTGTAGTGGTTAGCCTCTCACGCCAACGGCCCGGGTTCGAATCCCGGTGAAGACAAACATTTGTGACCTTGGTCTTATACTATGTTGTGTCCTTGGGCAAGGCACTTCATCCACAATGCACTCAGTTCACCCAGCTGTACAAATGGGTACCTGAACACGGGAATGAATGGATCTATACGGTCGCGCAGAGGCTTAATACTTGTAGTGCCTTGTGCAGCGCCTTGAACATGCATTGAGCGTGAATATGTGCGCATTATAAATACACTATTATTATTATTTAAATATACCTTATTCTAAATCAATCCATGATCAAATAACGTATATATCATTAGAACATGTGTTGGTTTCTCCGAGTGTGTTATCTATATTGTTTTATGGGGCGGACTGCGAATAAGATGACCGCCTGTACATGTACGTGACGAAACAGATATTTCCCCTTCCTGTTCACAGGTGAATATCCCACCAAAGGTGCGAATGTTCTGTTTCTTCAGGAGCCATGACGCTTGTGAGAAAGCTAGTCTCAATTGCATATTAATAAAATATAAAGAATATAAAAGAAAAGCAAGATTTTTTTTATAAAAATACAATCTTATTCCTTTGTTGGACATGAGGTAAGTTGTGTCCAGGGGATACATACAAGGCATAACAATTAAATCTGTTATCTCCAGCTATTCCTTAGTGTTGTTTTTCTTATTCTCACGTGATTCTCAGATGATTGTTTTTAACGTATTTTTACAAGTCTGATGGCTTATGTAAATACCTCTCCCTGACAGGCGCTTCTTTTTGTCCCATAACATAAATCATACTTGATTGGCATACTCACTGACACACAGACACACAGACACTGACCGAAACTGGCAGATATTGAAGTTGTCAGACACTGACCGACACTGGCAGATATTGAAGTTCTCAGACACTGACCGACACTGGCAGATATTGAAGTTCTCAGACACTGGCAGATATTGAAGTTCTCAGACACTGACCGAAACTAGCAGATATTGAAGTTCTCAGACACTGACCGACACTGACAGATATTGAAGTTCTCAGACACTGACCGACACTGGCAGATATTGAAGTTCTCAGACACTGACCGACACTGGCAGATATTGAAGTTCTCAGACACTGACCGACACTGACAGATATTGAAGTTCTCAGACACTGACCGACACTGGCAGATATTGAAGTTCTCAGACACTGACCGACACTGGAAGATATTGAACTTCTCAGACACTAACCGCTCAAGATACTGGTACAAGATACATTCAGCAGCAGTACTTAACACCCACAAGATTAGTCAATCCTGCTTCATCAGGGCATTTGTATCAGCAGGTTTTGTTTTCTAAACAACCAAGACCCACAGATCCATTCTTAACATAGGTCTAGGCCCTTAGCAAAACTACACGTTTTCTAAACACAGTCAAGATCCATTCTTAACATAAACAAGACTACCACATTGTTTTTCGATTTGTTCCATTTTTTACATGAACAAGACTGACAAACTTTCTAAACATACCAAAGACTCACAAATCCTTTATTAACATCAGCAAAATGGACACATTCTTTCTAAACAAAGACAAAACCAAGATGCATTCTTAACATGAACAAGACTGACACGTGCATTCTGAAAACAGTCAAGACTCACAGATGCATTCTTAACATGAACATGACTGACACGTGCATTCTGAAAACAGTCAAGACTCACAGATGCATGTTCACATGACCAACCTGACACATGCTTTATAAACACAATCAAGACTCACAGATGCATGTTCACATGACCAACCTGACACATGCTTTATAAACACAATCAAGACTCACAGATGCATGTTCAACATGACCAACCTGACACATGCTTTATAAACACAATCAAGACTCACAGATGCATTCATAACATGAACCATACTGACAACTATCTCAACAACCAAGATTCTTAAATGCATTCTTAACATAAACAAAATGGACACACAATTTCTAAACATAATCAAGACTCACAGATGCATTCTAAACATGACCAACATTAACACATGCTTTCTAAACACAGTCAAGACTCATAAATCCATTCTTAACATGAACAAGATTGACATATGCTTTCTAACCAGTCAAAACTCACAGATGCATGCTAAACATCAACAAATTGGACACATGCTTTCAGACTCAGTGATACATTCTTAACATAATCAAGATTGACACATACTTTCTGGAAACAGTCAAGACTCACAGATGCATTCTAAACACGAACAAGATAGACACATGCTTTCTGAACACTGGCCTATATGTCATTGTCTGTTTCTCGCGTCACAAGAAGTGCGTTGCAGCAACATAGACAAATACCGTAAATACTTGAATAATCGCCTACTCTAAGCCTTTACTGAACTAAATAATAAATGTAATAATGCCATCAAAGTTTAATAAGAAACAAGAGCACACATTCCTCAATAATTTATAATTCCTGGCCAATTATTCAATGATTTACGGTATTTTTATTGAACAGGCTAGTGCCTATTCAACATTGTACTAAGTCTACCTTACAACAGGGATTGGGAGAGACATCTTTGACAATGGGCCATAAGCTAACAAATGGGAGAGGGTTCTTTTAACAACAGACTCTGGGCCTAAAAACAGAATCCCGATGCGTGTATGAGAGCAAATACAAATGAAATGAAAATCCACGGTCATTACTACCGACCTAATTACACTTTGAACCTGGTGTTGGACATTTGTTACACGACGTCACTCAAAACATTACTCAACAAAAAAGGATCTCAGCTTCCATAATTAATTACCGTTAATAAATTTCTGTACTCTTGAATGTTATGAATGTACTGGAGAAGAATAGAAGCGATAAAGGTAAATTATGAATTTTTTATATTGATTTATTTTCACATTTACACTCTGATTAAATATCAATAATAAACTTCCAATATACCTAACCTATTTTGACAAGTATATTTATGGGTAAATTAACCATCTGAAGTGACGAGTTTTAAAATCTACCTCAGTTGTTTAGTGTTCTTATTGTCATTTATAGCATGTCGTCATTAGAACGACAGTAGAACTACTGCTGATATGAGGTGTATACATCTAATTACATATAACTTATTTGAATTGTATTTTGTAGATTTGAAGTGAAATAGGGCAATTAATTTTGAAGAAATGGGGTTGTTCTTATTTGACTTTCATTTAATTACATATAATTCGAATAAATTTTTTAATGAAGTGAATGTGAACAGGAATGGCGACTCGACTCGTAATAAATGTGCTTACTCCTTTTTCAGGTTTGAATATATGCTTATTCGATTTCAAAGCAAACTTTTTGTAAAACAATCTGAGACCAAGTACACAAGACAAATAAACATATCAAATAGGTAAGAATGTGCCTCATTTAAGCAAAAAATATAAAATTTGTCATATGTTCAATCCTATGCCAGGAACCCTTTCAATGCCTAACAAAGTTTTGTGTTGTCAGTTGTCTCCAAACCCTAACCCTTTAAAGGCGTTGGAGCACGTTCTTCCTAATGAATTGAAATAAAGTGTTCTCACAAAAAGGTTAATAAGTGTTACCAATGGCTAAATAACAATCCTGAATCAATAAAAATAGTTCTAAAACGAATAATGGTTTGGTTAAGCCACTCGAGTCCATTTCCCTTCGAGCGGTCATTTTAAAGTATTCACATGAAAATGGCCGCTCGAATGTGGTACAAGTGTTCTGACTGATGTAGCGAGAACTAATCACCCAATAATATAGTTTTTAATATAGCACAATGACGAAATGGTCAACAATCTGTCTGAACTCTCAAAATCGCATGACACCTACAAATCTATCTCTCACACTGAAGAGTTCCATAAAATGCTCCCTTTATACGTCGCCCCATTTTCTACCAATACGGATAACCGTTTTCTATACATGCGGCCTGTCGGGTCGTGCAATAGGATGTTTTACCCTCTAACGTAACACAATATTGTATAATCTTTAATAATAAATGGCAAATCTGAGAAAAAAATAATGTGCACATAATTATAATTATTTGAAACTAACTGTAACAGTATATTCGCAAACTAACACTAACGAAATGGACACCAAGGGAGCAGCAACCGAAAGACAATATTCCCTCCATAATATTTCAAGTGAACAATAGGCCTACTTTATTTTGAAAATCAAGACGGAACTTCGAAATTACATGATTTAATCAGACTAACATAATTATGTTTATTATGAAAAACACAAACGCAAGATGCTTAGGTGTCTCCACAACTCGTGGATAAATATGAAACGAAGTGATCAGTGCTTTATCATACTATCTCCTACGTAGGAGATACTATGTCCTACGTAGGACTGGAGATAACCCAACTATGTCCTACGTAGGAGATACTAACTCCTACGTAGGAGATACTAAGTCCTACGTAGGAGATACTATCTCCTACGTAGGAGATAGTTTGACAGATTTTGTTTTCACCGTGACACTAATACGCTTCCGTAAATATTAAGATCCGTGCATATTTAAATTTAATAATTATTGAAAACCAACAAGCCACAAAAGTTTCCATCAAATAGACTGTGTACATGTATATTACGGCCATGTAGGCTAAATATTGGCAGAGGGTACAGATACGCATTAACATCAAATTCAACCTATTGTTATATAATAAATTATCTTTGTTTATTTAATGCCATTATGAACAGTAATTTAGACTGTAATTAATTGTTTATTTAAATATAATTTATTAGATGACACTGTTTGAGTGGTACAAAATAGTGACAAACTAATGGTGGGCATGCTGGTGGTTTTCAAGATAAATGCGATGTGGACAATTCAAAGTACTGTATTTCATCTAATAATCGCCCGGAGGAAATACGGTATCCCTAATGTTATCACCATTGCACTGCATATTCTCGGTTTGCGTGTCACACTGTGTACAAGTGAATGCCCTCGAATGTACAACATTGTTCCTATTATAACTGTCGTCTTCATGTTTTCGTTTTAACCCCGTGACTGCTGCAACTGCTATTCGTTACTGTTATTCTTGGTTGAACTGATACGAAAGCATTACCAATCTAGCGCCACCAGGTATCCCAGGATGCTTTTTGTAAGCTAATATAGTATATCACGATTCAAACATTACTTTAGGACTAAGGTACACAGTCGCACCATAACATTCCGCCACAAGGTATAATTTCCAAAGTCTTATTACAATCATTACCGAGATTTAACTATCTATGTAAGGAATAAATTCACAGGCAGAAGTTAATTGTATGTCAGATATCCTTTAAGGCTTTATGATCTATCCAAATGTATCAATCACTGCATTTATACGTTATGTATTTCGATCCGGAATGATTTTAACCTATATATACACTTTAGCAGTGATATGTATACACATGTCACAGGTACGGTATTTCCTCTAATAACTTCCTAATTTCATATTAGAGGCCCGGTCCCTATTACAGGAAATATGACATGTGTACGTACTCCATGTAGGCATGAAATGCAAATAATAACTTCAAGTCACCTATACTTAGGGCGGCCAATTGTATGCAGGGTGATCCAAAATGCATTCACCGTTATTTCCATAGACTTAAGCCTACATGTTAATTTATTCAAAGATAAATAATTTTCATTGTTAGGATTTTTGTCCGATCCTTTTCACATTTATATATAAGTTTGTGAGGAGTCAACGACATAATTTATGCTTAATTTTCTATTTTCTATGTATATTGTTATGAAAATATTACACATGGCGATCTATGGAAACCGTTTTTATTTAATGAACACATGTAGGTTAATCGAATGACATTTGTTAAATTGTTGCCAGAAAAATTTCATCTATAGTATGTACTTTAATGATGATTTCCAATCAAGCTGGAAAACTTGACATTGATCCAGCTAGAACTAGACTAGACTAGACTAATAAATTAGCATGCAAGTCTATGAGTCTCGGTCCGAATACTTTTTGCATCACTCTGTACACCGTGGCAGTAAGGGGGTTAAACCCGTAATGATAACATTATCAGGCTTCCGAGGCCAGTTTGAGCAGACAAATTAACAGGCTCATGCAGGGTGAGTTTAATACTTACTTTCTGCGAAGTTCATCTTAATCCTTGTCACCAACAGCAATCAGCGCAGTGCAAGTGGAATCTGTAGAAAAACACAATTACAATACATGACACAAAGTTAAGTTTATAAACATTTCACAAACATGTATTATTCACATCGCTACTGGGATGCGAATACAGATTTAACATTGTTATAGTATAGCATATAATATACACATACTGATTTTATAAGTAAATATATATCCATTGTGGAAATGCCTTACAAAATATTATCAAACCTCGCGTTTATTTAGAATAATTATTGTTTTCTTTTAGAACAAATAAATATATGGGTATGCTAGATTAGGCGAAGCTTCTTGGTGATGACAGAGCTACTACACACGTGCCAGTTAGGCTAGATATTCATATGCAATGCATGCTAATTTAGTCCGGGTTAAATAATGTTCATGAAATAAGTTCTGTTTAGATCAATGTTAAACTTTTCATCTTGAACTGAAATCATCTCAGTTTGAAGAACATAATTTAGATTAAATTTTCGGACGATAATTAACTAATGTCATCCGATTTCCCTACATGTGTACACTGAATAAAAACGTTTCACATAGACCGCCAAATGTGTTAATCCAAGTACTGCCATTCCCAAGATAGAAAACGGAAAATTTAACTTAAATTATGAGTTTGTAGACGATTTCCCACAAACCTGATAAATGTGAATAGAATCGGACACAAATCGTTTGCAAATTATTTATCCCAGACTACATTAACATGCAAGTCTACAGTATAGAAATAACGTTTCCGTACATATATACAGTGGCACGACACTGTACATTTGCACAACATAAAAGTTTACAATTTTATAGATTCTACGGTAATCTAAAAACTTACTGACGGATGGATAATTCGATCCACCCACGACCCTCAGACAACCGATCGGGCAGTCATCTGCAGGATATGGTTGGAATCGAAATAATAACAAAGGAGTATCAGCATTATAAATGAAACGGAGTAGCGTTCCTGCAAATTGCGGTACATGCCCTTTTTCCTTGTTACAAGCTATTTATCAAAACAATGCACTCATGAAAGTATATAAACACAACATGTATAACTGAATAAACATGACTGGCGACCTTATTAACGTGTTTATAATGAAGAAGCAGGTCATACACGTACCTTGTGATCAGCTGCATGACGCTTCGCCTTCCCGTTACATCCGCAAATCAAGACTGTGTGACGTAATGTTATGACGTCATAATACCTTGTGACGTACGACGCATCACTCGGTGAGATGCCGTCAACTTTACAGATAAAGGATGGCATAGCAAGGATTGTTTTGGGGGGTGTAACGGTTCTGGAGGAAAAATGATGAAAATGTGAAAAGTTTACGGACAAAACGAGACGCCTGGTGGGACAGACGCTTGACACTGGTTTATGACATGAGCAAATCTGGCCTTTCAGGCCTGATAAGAAAGATAAATCTGTGGAAAGTAACTATCTGAATCATTATTCACATCTATGAGCTTTACAGAGTTTACTATCGTTTCAATAATGTACTTTACTTTATGTAAAATATTTCTTGAAACCAACTTGGTGCGTAAGGCAAAGAGGACTTAACAAATTGGTAGAAATCTCCTAAATTTGTATTCCCAACACACATTTGCAAACAAACAGCAGATGGCTGAATACTTGATGTTCTGAAATTAACAATTAATTGCTAATAATACATATTCTTTACATTTCACATGAAAATGTAC
This sequence comes from Gibbula magus, assembly GCA_936450465.1. NCBI lineage: Eukaryota > Metazoa > Mollusca > Gastropoda > Trochida > Trochidae > Gibbula > Gibbula magus. Next base: position 10,324,558 of record OW388298.1, on the reverse strand, counting down.
TCAAAACTTATGAAATTATCAGAGTATGTCATATATAGCCAAAGCAATTACATTATATTGCTGAATATTGTTTATATATCTGACACTGGTGCATTTTTATCACTGTACTTAATACTTTACACAAAATATGCACAAATTACTCATTGTGAAAATACTAACAAAATATTCTGAATTATATTTATGTTGATGAAACATCACACATTTACAAAAACAATAGTTTCTTCACTCATGTCGCAGTGAGTGAATATTGGGAAAACTTTGCGACACAAATCGAAAATAACACCATCTATGCTAATTTCCATGAAATATTCATTTATTGCTTTTGATATTTCATATAAAACTTATTCCTAAAAAGAAAAACAAAAATAATATACCTGAAGATGGATTTCTATACACATAATTTACTCTTTGCGAACAAGTGAAACTCAGCAGACCATGCCATCAGTTTGGCTATATGAGACAAATTGGACGCTCTGCATGGTGGGGAAAAATCATTAAATAATTTGGAAAGGGAACAGTCATTGAAAAAATTGATCATTAGACATTCAAAGTTCTGGCTGTGAAATAAGAAATTGAATTATATTCTCAACACAACTAGAACACCAAGAACACATTTCCACAGTCCGTATTTCTGGAATTATATCATTGTATCATTCATCTCATACAACATCGCTGTCATCACAGTCACTGTCCTCATTCTCATCAGTTTCTTGTGGCTCATAGCGGTTGGTGCAATCAGTACAATGGCACATGTCCGTGCAAGGAATGTTGGACTTTTTGCAAGTACATTTGTTTGAACAACAAGTTGACTTCTTGCATTTGCAAAATACACTTTGCAGTATGCTGGGGGGTGCAATTTCCATATTGTTCCACTTCACAAATAATTGTGATTCAACTTTTTTCCATCCATTGCCAACTGGGTTTGGGGCACATACTTGCTGCATAATACACTTTCTGTATAAGCATGCTTGATAATTTGCTCGAAGAGAATGCAACTGCAAACTGTCCATATTTGGTGGCAAAGTTGCATCCCCAACATAGCCAAACCTGAAGCAGTCGTATCTGACTTCATTTACACTGCGACAACCTTTCCATCCATAGAGGTCACAAACAAACTGTTCCAACTCCAGTTGAAGATGGTCTGAAACAGTCCAATCTTGTCCAAGTTGCTGGAAGGTTTCCATGTAAAGTGGATTGCTCATCATCAATTTCAAGGCCTTGATCTTCCCCTTGCTTTTGAAGGCACTCACAGCAGCTTTTGCAACATCACCGCCAATTGCATTCTGGATTTTCGTGATGTCAATGATTCTTGAATTGCAGGCAGAAGACAGCAATATCATGATATGGTTGTCAACTAGAGAAGATGCCCATAGGCTGATGACAAAAACATCTGTGTCGGCTAATCGAATGAGAATGTCAGTTGCTGAGGGGCAAGTTGTTGCAACGTGGAGAACATGCAAAAACATTCTGGTGTCTGCTTCTTCCTGATCTGTATAAAGCTCTTTGATTTCTTCTGTGGCTACACCATCCTCTGACGCAGACAGTTTATCACAACTGGCACCATTTGTGACATACAGGCAAACACCAAAGAACATATCTGGTGGACATTTCTTCCATTCATTCACAATGAATGACAGTAATTCCTCCTTGTTTTCACCACATGCAAGGTATTTTTTCATTTGACGTGGCATCTTTTGTTCGCTGGATTGTATGTGTACCCTTGTTTCTCCTGCTTGTGCTCTGTTTCTCCTTTCAAGCTGCTTGATGGAATCTTTCAGGTATCTATCCCCAACAAAATCTACTCTCTTGGCATGATATCTAAGTGCTAGGGCAATCACTTGTTTGAGAACACAAACAGCAAACTGTCCAAAGGTTTCCCCAAATTTCTGATTTTGCTGAATTAAAGCCATTGCATCAACTATGAGAACAGAATCATGACCTGGTTCTCCGGTGCTATTGTGTACACGAGATTCAAGTTCATGTAGCAGAGATGACTTTGTAGTCTTGGCTAATGAACCATAAGGTGTCGCTAAAGAAGCTGGTACGGTAGTGAGAGGATATGTGAGAACATCTTTCAAATCCAACTTCTTTTCCTGAGCAGTAATGAGCATTCTGGAGAAGAGATATCTGTCCTGTTTAAGGGATGATCTCACAACAGATAACTTTGATGCTTTGGATTTCCCGATGTCAGAGAATGTTTTAGATGAAGGGAGAGTTTACTTGTCAAACAAGTCCTTTGATCCATCCTCTAATCGCTCACTGACAAACTTTTGAAAGCAAAGTTCACCTTTATTGTATGCAGTGCCAAGATCTGTTTTCACTTCTTCAGGTGCTACAGCTCAAGAACAAACGGCAAACAACTCTGTGTGATTGCTGGTAGTGAATGGATTTCCAAAGTTGGAGATTGTATTCATTGCATCTTGTACAGCTTGCTCATCAGCAATTTTTCTTGAGTGCATCAGTTCCCTTTGTGTCCTAGCAACATCAGATGTGGCACCAGACATTGTGTAACACTCATTGGCAATCGAAGCACGAGCAGGATGACTCAGAATCCATCTTCGAACAGCTCCCTTGTTGAGAGTAATTCCGGTTAGCCCTCCCTTGGTTTTTGAGTCTTTGTTGAAGGTTTGCTCTATTGTTTGGTCGCAAGCTGTCATAGAAAATCCATGGTCATTATGTCGTTTGACTGCAAATTGTCCTTGTGAAAGATGACCGTGTACAAAAGGATGTGAAGATTCAAGGTCTTTCATTTCAAGGTAGTAGACTGGCAAGTAGCGTGAGTAGTTGATTCGGCCGTACGCAAACAACCATGGGATCATATCTCTAACAGCTGATAGATGTAGTCTCCAGTTCCCCTCTCGTGTGGCTCTAATGAAGAGAAGCATCAGCTCAACCATCTGCAGATATGAGGACCAGAATGCATACATCAAACTCTCCTTGCTCCTGGATTCCACAAATGCATCATATTCCTTCAGGAAATGAACCACAGCATCATTCTCAGTAACTTGAAGGAAGTAGGTGACTACATCATTCTCATTTTTTGGAATAATCTCCATGATGGTTTTGAAGGTGCTTGATCCCTGCTGTTCTATGAAGCCCTGTAGCTATAAGCGTTGTAATGCTTCTGCAATGATTTTATGGCAACGCAAACTTCTATTGTAATGATGTCCATTCATTACACCTGTGATTGATCCCTCAGCAACAATTCCTGACTCGATTGCAATGTCTTGTAGTCCGGCATGCTCAAATCTTTTGCCAATTGCAGCCATAAAAGCCATGCATGTATGAAATTCTCCAAGCCTGATAACAAGTTTTTCTTTCATCTCATGTCGACCTTGCCATCTGATTTCTTGGGCCTTAGCATATATAGCCTGGTCCATGACAACTACCACAGACGGTAGACCAAGTTTGTCAGCAATGTGTATGCTTTTCTCAAGGACTGCATTCACTGTTGCTTTGTCGGTTGGGCTGGCATCTATAACTGGAAGGTAACCAATTATGCTCAGGGGCTGATCTTCTTTACTGAGAATCTGGTTGAAACCAGTCCAGCTTGGTATTTGTCCTTCAACCTGGAAAAGCAAAATAGATATTGTTAAACAGTAGTTGAAAACTTCAAATATAGAGCTCTGTAACTCATCAGGGTTTTAACAATAAACTAACAACTAAACAATAAGTTTCAGAATGTTAATTTTAAGACCTATAACAAATTTCAAGTACTTCAGATCAATTGAGCTATAAAGTAACTGTAGGAAAAGCATTTAACAAAATAGATATTTTTTCCAAATTTGAAATCAAATCACAACACAATAATTAAAGGGGTCATGATATCTTGGAATAAACTTGTACAGAAAAAAGCTTGTACAGACATGTGAGAAAATGTTTAAGAATAAATATGGACAACCCTTGTATTAAATAACAATGCCACGCATAAGCCAAAAAGACATTTTACTTAACATACCTGACAATTTTTGGCAAGATAATAAGCTTGGTCAGATAGTTTCCCTCTGTATTGTGACTCTGGATCTCGATCCGTATCAACGTCTCTGCCTGAAATGATTAATTATGAAGAGCATTAGAGAGAATCATACCCTGATTCCCTTAAAAATTACATCCTCAGAGTAATTGTTTCATCTGTTTGATGAAAAACAGAAACAAAGAGCATAAATAATATTATGAATATGAGGGGTAAAAATACCAAAGGCACAAGAACACATCATAACATGTGATTCCATTATATATCAAGTGTAGTAACATTCAAACAATTATTGTGAGAGTTAGAAGCAACTCAAATGTCAGATGGAAACATTGAAAGTTGGTCAGACACTCCTACCACTAAATATATATACACCAAGTGGGTATAATTATTAGAATATGAAGTCATTTCAAATTCAGTATTTGGTTGAGTAAATTGAAAGGTTTTCAACTCAACTGGTATAATATGTCTGGAAAATATACCATTTATTCAAACAAATGGTTGTTTAAAATGACAAAATACATTCAATCTTAAAAGCCTTACTCTTAAACTGATCAGGGCCGCTTCTCTTTGGTCCGTGAAATGGCAGCACATCAGGGAATGGAGCTTCTACAGTCCTTTTCCTGTCACGGCTGTTCTGAATCTTCTGTGACACAGATGCATTGTTATCTGCCGGGTCTGTCTGCTGAATGATGATGCCGTTCGTAGTGTGCGTGGTTCCTAGCTTTACCTTTAAATCAAATCAGTTTACCAAATGAAAATAATATTGATTTGACTTGTGTCTTAACATCATGACTAGATAATCACTCTTAATTCTTACAACTCCCTTAAAGGTGCATCCATTGTGTTTCATAAAATTTTATTTGGCTTTAATACGTTCCAACACACCATATGTGATGTTTACAATACAATTAAATTCACTTATCTTGCATATTCATCCCCAATCGCCATACATATCATATTTACTATTTTCCAATTAAAATCGAGTAACATCATTATGCATGTGTAGAAACCGAAAGTGAACGTCCTATTTACATGCACAGTAGTTATATGACCTATTGAACATTATTTACCCGATTTTGTTATTTTGTCTGGGGTAAATAAGATTCAAAAATTACGTTTGACTCTGTGGCGCGCGCCACACGCGGTGCATTGTCCGGTTTTCGATCAGAAATCACTACTTTTACCTTCATATCGTCAATATACTAAGTCCAGTATCATTAAAATGGTTGTTTTCGGTAACAGTTGGTACTTCTCGATAAAATAAGACCATTTACAACGTTTGTCATATTTGACCCCCAACAACACAATGGATGTACCTTTAATACAATATACCTTAGAACTTTCAAACAGTAATTTGGCCATTTGATGGCTTCGCCAACCTCGTTTCTATAACATGAGCATTATACATACATAAACATTACACAGAATTGTATCTAGTACCATTACACACATGATGAGGAGGATGAAATAACATTTCTTTAAAACAGTGACTATTTGCTGATCATTAACATTAACTAGACTGTTCAAGTGTCCTTAAAAACACAGTGGTTGGATGTGAATGTATGTGCACAGTGGTGTTAATATATATGATATTGATGAGTTAATAATGTGGTATCAAACGAGTAATAGAGGGTTTGATATCAAAGATTGACAAGTTACTAAGGATGAGATTACATGCAAGGGAGGTTAATACTCTATCTATTACTACAGTCTACAGATAAAGAAAAGATGAGGATAGATAAGCATTAAAAAGCAAAGAAGATTAAGATAAATCAGCATTGAGACCCACACCAGATGCAGATTTAAAAAAAGATGGATTCGGGAAAACATTTTATTATCTTACCACATGGTCAGAATCTGTCAAAATAAAATCATAATTAAACATATGAACACTATTTTGAAATTGTAAAAATTGCTATTTAAATTATACTGTTTAAGATTATGCAGAACCGGATACATGTAATATTACATACCTGTGAGAGTTTCTTCCCCGAAATCGTTGTTGTCCAACACTAGTGTTGTGAATTTCTCCGGAGCAAATCCTGGGGGTACAATGTTGTCATTGTGGAGCTGTTGAACAGCCAAGGCTGTGTCATGTTCCAAAGTGAATTAATGTGAAACACAGTGTCCGAAGGCATTCAACAAGGACTGGAGTCTGGATGAACCTAAAAAAAATATTTTTAAATCTATCAAATGATATGAAAAACATCATAATGAAACAATACCAAACTATCAAAAATATGACAAATAAAGAAGGCAGTTTTCACAGTTCTTCTCTTCAGTTATCCAAAACCTAAATGATATTATGTAAGCCGCTGGCAGTAGGTTTAATTAGATGTCCAACAAAATTCACTGACTTTAAACCTCTAAATTAATAACATGATTGAAACAAAAAGACAAATGAAGTACCTGTGAGATGTCTTATGGTCATGCCAAGTGCAACTTGTTTGGGCATCAACTTCCTTCCATGGGATGCAAATGATAGGATATCTTGAGAGACAGAGATTATCCGCTTCTGTGTCTGCAGATCAAGTGGAATCCTGTCTGTCCTGAAATCACTGGATGCATCACAGCTCCATGCTAGAAAGTTGAAGAGTTCTGTAGGCACCATGTTGTGACACTCCTCAAAAGAAACATCTCCAGATTGGTGGCCAACAACTCAATCCAGGTGTGGATGCAAGGGCTGATCGAACAACTAAGGCCGCTCTATATATTTGTGCAAAATCATCCTGTCGTGAATGTTCTGTTGAGTCTGATGATGGAATATGCCTCAAGTCAAAGTCATTAGACTCGTTATCAGTATCACTATCACAAGGAATGTTCAATAACTGTTTTGAATGATTTTCATTGTAGAAGACCAATTCACAAGAGTTTGGCCTGAGCTGAACATATTCAAGTGTCGGGAATGCTTTTTGGAGTCTTGACTTTAACTGAAAATGTCTGTAGTTGCTGATGTCAATATATTCATTTTCTTTCACGATAGATATGAAAAGTTTTGTCAACAGACTCATTTTCATAACATCTCCTTTTGAAATAATTCTGTCTTCAATAACATCTTTGCAAAATATTTCAAAGGATTTAGTTAATGGCCTGGCATTGAAATTTTCTTGCTCAGTGTACACACATCTTGTGTATTGCTTGTAACATGAAGCATGATACCTCACTTCTATAGAAACAGGATCATATGGTCCAACTTGTAACAAAATCCTTTCATCATTTTTCAATGTTGCTGCCTCAATCAATTTATCAGAAGATGTTTCACAAGTAATGAGCTTTTCTAATGTCCTCTTTCTGTCTGACTTCACAACTGCAGTTTTGGATTTTCTACAAATAATACACTCATATGGGAGAACGTGTTTTGACACATTTTCTGTACTCGGCCCACTGACTATTTCTACTGATATTACTTGAATGTTATAACAATATTAACATCGCCGAATTAAGCACATCCTGTTTAAAATCAACGTAACATGAATACAAGAAAGGAAAATGTCCCATGCACAGTTTCCCATATTAACATGGAAAACGTTTCATAAACGTTTATGAAACGTTTTTTGGATGGTGTAACCCAAATGTATTAGAAACGTTATTAAAACATTCGTAATGAAACGTTTCTGCAAAGTTTCATAGCATCGTTTTAAAAACGTTTTTTTGGTACGTTTTATAAACGTTGTGGAAAAACGTTTTCAGAAATGTTTTAGAAACGTTTTTAAAACATTCGTAATGAAACGTTTCTGTAAAGTTTCATAGCATGGTTTTAAAAACGTTTTTTTGTTACGTTTTAAAAACGTTGTGGAAAAACGTTTTCAGAAATGTTTTATAAACGTTTCATAAACTTTTTGTGGAAACGTTTTGCTTGGAAACTTTCAGGAAACGTTTTTAAAACGTTTTGTGTTTGCTGGGTATTGGCTCTATGACTCATCAGTATGTGCACGATTTATTGTTTAAGGTTGAAGATCTAAAAATAATATTTATCAAGTAATACTTTTGTCAAAATATCTCAAATGGCATTGCACATAGTATGAATGAATTTTCCTTTCTTAAACTGCTAGATTAAGATTCTAGAAAACAATATGCTAACTGTTACTGACACATTGTCGTCATTCTTATCAGACAACTTTTGCTGGTGCAAAAAAAAGGTGGAGTTGTTTAACTTTTTTCAAACTGTATATAATACGTATAATAATAGTATCCCCCACTTACCTATACAACATTAGAAAGACGTTTTGACACGGTCGGCAATTTTGAATCCTGCAATAGAAGACCGGAAATGGTTGAACTAGCTGGTTTGCTGGCTCCAATACAATTTGTAAAATTCGTAGACTGATCCAAGCTTCCATTGCCGGTCCCATTGCAGGATCCGTCATATATGTATAGGTATATATAGAGATTATTACCCGAGGAAGTGTACCATATGACTTTTACGAAACGAGTGGGAATGTGTGTATTGCCCGAGCGAGAGCGAGGGTTATACATACATTTGCACGAGTTTCGTAAAAGTCATATGGCACACTTTCGAGTGTAATAATTTCTTTAAAAATAGGCAGGAAGCGGTCCACTTCCTTTGCGACGGCAAGCAACAGTGACGTCACGAACAATCGTTTTATGACGTCACAGACGACACAATACGGAAAGTCGCGTTGAAACAATGGTTGCTTGGCAAACGTGATATGTGCACATGTGCTCATATCAATATTATTAACTCGGTTATTTTCAACCATATGGGTAATAAATAGGTATATGTGTCAGCATGTGTGTCTCTATTGGAATATATCTTATAGACTGGGCAAAAATAAATAGGGACATATGCCCATTTTAAAATTACGAATACTGATCTATTTATTCACTAAATCCTAAACATTTTAACTTATTGTATCCAGTATGTGTTTAAATATTTCTTTGAATAATGAGGGGATAATCTATAACAATAAATAAAACAAAATTCGAAAATGTGACTGAGACCTTTACAATACTTCAAATGATGTGTTATTTTAAATGCAAAGTTACCTCTTACGCTTTCATACGAACAACGTGATATGCTATGAAGAGAATTGTCATTACAAAAAAGGCATTACAAAATTAGACATATGAGAAACAAATCTTTGGAATCTTAAAAAAAACTTTAAGAGTGAAACACTCAAGTAACGTTTAACTGAGCGTCTGATAATCTCTTCAGAACAAGGGGTACGACCTTCGAAGACAAATGTTTCAAAACGGGAAATACGTTGCCAATTTGATTGCAAATAATGTAGACAGAATGAGAAAGGTATTAAATACTACATATATTCGGAGTGCCCAAGCTGTAAGGTACATCCATTGTGTTGTCGGGGTCACATGTGCAAACGTTAAAGAGCTTGAAGCTTAAAGAGTCATTAAGTCTGTTATACAGGACACACGGACTGTATTTTGTTGTATTAGAATTAGAAATTAGAAAAGCAATCAATCAACAGGACAGAGTCTCCTGAAATAACCTCAGACTTAGAAAACTTATGGTTTACACGGAAATTATTTTGTGGTTTTATAAATTAGAAATGAAGCAATCTTCAAATCATCAAAAACGCAACAAAATAAAGTCTTCTGAAATAGCCAATTGGTCTAGAACTTCGAGTCATGCAGGACCCCTTGGTAAACCCATCCGTCAACTTCACCCAGTCTTTATCACTCGGTAATCTTGCCGCATTTCCGTTTCTTTCCTGTGCTAGTGTAGCAGTACGTTGCATTTGAACTTCATAGTGCGCTACATTAGTGAGGTGAGGTGAGGTGAGTTTAACGCCGCTGTCAAGAGTATTTCACTTATATCGCGGCTGCTAGTACTACGGCAGGGAGAAAGCCCGCAACGCCATGTGGCTACATTAGTACAGGAATGGAGACTGACGCGACTTACGCCATGCAAAAGGAAGTTATACATGTCGGTTTGTATCTCTTGCAACGAGAGCGTTGACAAATATGAATGAACTTGGGAAATTTTAGCGCAAATATATTGGTTGCGCAACAGAGATAAATAATCATATTTACCGATGTGCGCACGAACGCAAACACTGGTCATTTCATGTTTGTTGCGCAATCTGTATTTGCGCTATAAACCTCCCCTGTGGTTTGTTGAACACTTTCATCTCCGCCTATTGTTTCTTTGTCGAATTTTATATATTTCTGCCTATTGAATACGTACGGAGCCCATTTCTGCGTATTGAATGAATGTATTTGGTAACAACGGTATATTTGATAAAACGTATGAGAAACCACAGGGGCGTGTATCGCTTAGAAACAACATTTGAAAGACATATACCTACAAAATGTATATAGACCCTACCCTATTACTATCCTTTTATATAGTAATATTTAGGCATATGACTTTCAAACGCTGTTTCTAAGCAATACACGTCCCTGTGTGAGAAACGCCATGAGAAAGTGGAGCGTTGCGTTTGGAAGATGCGTATACCCCGAGACAGGATGCTGTACATTCTGCCTATGCTCTATTGTATCGGTGGTTCGTTTCCTTTTCCATTTCTAGTATTTATGTTTATAAAATTGGTTAATTATTTAATCATCACTGTCATTTCTGTCAATTAAATACGTATATTCATACGCATACGTTTTTTATTCTTTGTCTATGGATATAGGTTTACTTGTATTGTAGTTAATTTTCGATAGTTATTGTCCAAAGACAACACGGAATTAAATGAACTTAAAATAGAAAGCAACACTTAATTACGCCAGAATGTCGATTTTGAGAAGACGTTTGATTGGTCTGTCAGTTTCAATCATTATCCAATAGTGTGAAAGTTCCAAAAATGCTCACACTGCTACAAGGGAGAAACGGGAGTTTATCACTGGAGTAGCCTGGATTCACCTGGAGTAGCCTGGATTCATCTGGAGTAGCCTGGATTCACCTGGAGTAGCCTGGATTCATCTGGAGTAGCCTGGATTCACCTGGAGTAGCCTGGATTCATCTGGAGTAGCCTGGATTCACCTGGAGTAGCCTGGATTCACCTGGAGTAGCCTGGATTCATCTGGAGTAGCCTGGATTCACCTGGAGTAGCCTGGATTCATCTGGAGTAGCCTGGATTCATCTGGAGTAGCCTGGATTCATCTGGAGTAGCCTGGATTCACCTGGAGTAGCCTGGATTCACCTGGAGTAGCCTGGATTCATCTGGAGTAGCCTGGATTCACCTGGAGTAGCCTGGATTCACCTGGAGTAGCCTGGATTCACCTTGTGCACGAAGTAACCGTTACACTGACTTTACCATCCGAACTGTTGGTGAGGCATTCTAGAAAGTTACCGTTACATTGGCTTTACATTGGCTGGCTGACTTTACCATCCGAACTGTTGGTGAGGCATTCTAGAAAGTTACCGTTACACTGGCTTTACATTGGCTGGCTGACTTTACCATCCGAACTGTTGGTGATTCATTCTAGAAAGTTACCGTTACACTGACTTTACATTGGCTGGCTGACTTTACCATCCGAACTGTTGGTGAGGCATTATAGAAAGTTACCGTTACACTGGCTTTACATTGGCTGGCTGACTTTACCATCCGAACTGTTGGTGAGGCATTCTAGAAAGTTACCGTTATACTGACTTTACATTGGTTGGCTGACTCTACCATCCGAACTGTTGGTGAGGCATTCTAGAAAGTTACCGTTACACTGACTTTACATTGGCTGGCTGACTTTACCATCCGAACTGTTGGTGAGGCATTCTAGAAAGTTACCGTTACACTGGCTTTACATTGGCTGGCTGACTTTACCATCCGAACTGTTGGTGAGGCATTCTAGAAAGTTACCGTTACACTGGCTTTACATTGGCTGGCTGACTTTACCATCCGAACTGTTGGTGAGGCATTCTAGAAAGTTACCGTTACACTGACATTACATTGGTTGGCTGACTTTACCATCCGAACTGTTGGTGAGGCATTCTAGAAAGTTACCGTTACACTGACTTTACATTGGCTGGCTGACTTTACCATCCGAACTGTTGGTGAGGCATTCTAGAAAGTTACCGTTACACTGACTTTACATTGGCTGGCTGACTTTACCATCCGAACTGTTGGTGAGGCATTCTAGAAGGTTACCGTTCCACTGGCTTTACATTGGCTGGCGGACTTTACGACACGGAACTGTTGGTGAGGCATTCTAGAAAGTAACCATTACACTGGCTTACATTGGTTGGCTGACTTTACCATTCGAACTGTTGGTGAGGCATTCTAGAAAGTTACTGTTACACTGACTTTACATTGGCTGGCTGACTTTACGACACGAACTGTTGGTGAGGCATTCTAGAAAGTAACCGTTACACTGGCTTTACATTGGCTGGCTGACTTTACCATCCGAACTGTTGGTGAGACATTCTAGAAAGTTACCGTTACACTGGCTTTACATTGGTTGGCTGACTTTACCATCCGAACTGTTGGTGAGGTATTCTAGAAAGTTACCGTTACACTGGCTTTACATTGGCTACCGGACTTTACCATCCGAACTGTTGGTGAGGCATTCTAGAAAGTTACCGTTACACTGGCTTTACATTGGCTGGCTGACTTTACCATCCGAACTGTTGGTGAGGCATTCTAGAAAGTTACCGTTACACTGACTTTACATTGGCTGGCTGTCTTTACCATCCGAACTGTTGATGAGACATTCTAGAAAGTAACCGTTACACTGACTTTACATTGGCTGGCTGACTTTACCATCCGAACTGTTGGTGAGTCATTCTAGAAAGTTACCGTTACACTGGCTTTACATTGGCTGGCTGACTTTACCATCCGAACTGTTGGTGAGGCATTCTAGAAAGTTACCGTTACACTGACTTTACATTGGCTGGCTGACTTTACCATCCGAACTGTTGGTGAGGCATTCTAGAAAGTAACCGTTACACTGGCTTTACATTGGTTGGCTGACTTTACTATCCGAACTGTTGGTGAGGCATTCTAGAAAGTTACCGTTACACTGGTTTTACATTGCCTGGTTGACTTTACCATCCGAACTGTTGGTGAGGCATTCTAGAAGGTTACCGTTCCACTGGCTTTACATTGGCTGGCGGACTTAACGACACGGAACTGTTGGTGAGGCATTCTAGAAAGTAACCATTACACTGGCTTACATTGGCTGGCTGACTTTACCATTCGAACTGTTGGTGAGGCATTCTAGAAAGTTACTGTTACACTGACTATACATTGGCTGGCTGACTTTACGACACGGAACTGTTGGTGAGGCATTCTAGAAAGGTACCGTTACACTGACTTTACATAGGTTGGCTGACTTTACGACACGAACTGTTGGTGAGGCATTCTAGAAAGTTACCGTTACACTGGTTTTACATTGCCTGGTTGACTTTACCATCCGAACTGTTGGTGAGGCATTCTAGAAGGTTACCGTTCCACTGGCTTTACATTGGCTGGCGGACTTTACGACACGGAACTGTTGGTGAGGCATTCTAGAAAGTAACCATTACACTGGCTTACATTGGTTGGCTGACTTTATTATTCGAACTGTTGGTGAGGCATTCTAGAAAGTTACTGTTACACTGACTTTACATTGGCTGGCTGACTTTACGACACGGAACTGTTGGAAAGGCATTCTAGAAAGGTACCGTTACACTGACTTTACATAGGTTGGCTGACTTTACGACACGAACTGTTGGTGAGGCATTCTAGAAAGTAACCGTTACACTGGCTTTACATTGGCTGGCTGACTTTACCATCCGAACTGTTGGTGTGACATTCTAGAAAGTTACCGTTACACTGGCTTTACATTGGTTGGCTGACTTTACCATCCGAACTGTTGGTGAGGTATTCTAGAAAGTTACCGTTACACTGGCTTTACATTGGCTACCGGACTTTACCATCCGAACTGTTGGTGAGGCATTCTAGAAAGTTACCGTTACACTGGCTTTACATTGGCTGGCTGACTTTACCATCCGAACTGTTGGTGAGGCATTCTAGAAAGTTACCGTTACACTGACTTTACATTTGCTGGCTGTCTTTACCATCCGAACTGTTGATGAGGCATTCTAGAAAGTAACCGTTACACTGACTTTACATTGGCTGGCTGACTTTACCATCCGAACTGTTGGTGAGACATTCTAGAAAGTTACCGTTACACTGGCTTTACATTGGCTGGCTGACTTTACCATCCGAACTGTTGGTGAGGCATTCTAGAAAGTTACCGTTACACTGACTTTACATTGGCTGGCTGACTTTACCATCCGAACTGTTGTTGAGGCATTCTAGAAAGTTACCGTTACACTGACTTTACATTGGCTGGCTGACTTTACCATCCGAACTGTTGGTGAGGCATTCTAGAAAGTTACCGTTACATTGGCTTTAAATTGGCTGGCTGACTTTACCATCCGAACTGTTGGTGAGTCATTCTAGAAAGTTACCGTTACATTGGCTTTAAATTGGCTGGCTGACTTTACCATCCGAACTGTTGGTGAGTCATTCTAGAAAGTTACCGTTACACTGGCTTTACATTGGCTGGCTGACTTTACCATCCGAACTGTTGGTGAGGCATTCTAGAAAGTTACCGTTACACTGACTTTACATTGGCTGGCTGACTTTACCATCCGAACTGTTGGTGAGGCATTCTAGAAAGTAACCGTTACACTGGATTTACATTGGTTGGCTGACTTTACCATCCGAATTGTTGGTGAGGCATTCTAGAAAGTAACCGTTACACTGGCTTTACATTGGTTGGCTGACTTTACCATCCGAACTGTTGGTGAGGCATTCTAGAAAGTAACCGTTACACTGGCTTTACATTGGTTGGCTGACTTTACTATCCGAACTGTTGGTGAGCATTCTAGAAAGTAACCGTTACACTGGCTTTACATTGGTTGGCTGACTTTACCATCCGAACTGTTGGTGAGGCATTCTAGAAAGTTACCGTTAAACTGGTTTTACATTTCCTTGTTGACTTTACCATCCGAACTGTTGGTGAGGCATTCTAGAAGGTTACCGTTCCACTGGCTTTACATTGGCTGGCGGACTTTACGACACGGAACTGTTGGTGAGGCATTCTAGAAAGTAACCATTACACTGGCTTACATTGGTTGGCTGACTTTATTATTCGAACTGTTGGTGAGGCATTCTAGAAAGTTACTGTTACACTGACTTTACATTGGCTGGCTGACTTTACGACACGGAACTGTTGGTGAGGCATTCTAGAAAGGTACCGTTACACTGACTTTACATAGGTTGGCTGACTTTACGACAAGAACTGTTGGTGAGTCATTCTAGAAAGTTACCGTTACACTGGCTTTACATTGGCTACCGGACTTTACCATCCGAACTGTTGGTGAGGCATTCTAGAAAGTTACCGTTACACTGACTTTACATAGGTTGGCTGACTTTACGACACGAACTGTTGGTGAAGCATTCTAGAAAGTAACCGTTACACTGACTTTACATTGGCTTGCTGACTTTACCATCCGAACTGTTGGTGAGACATTCTAGAAAGTTACCGTTACACTGGCTTTACATTGGTTGGCTGACTTTACCATCCGAACTGTTGGTGAGGTATTCTAGAAAGTTACCGTTACACTGGCTTTACATTGGCTACCGGACTTTACCATCCGAACTGTTGGTGAGGCATTCTAGAAAGTTACCGTTACACTGGCTTTACATTGGCTGGCTGACTTTACCATCCGAACTGTTGGTGAGGCATTCTAGAAAGTTACCGTTACACTGGCTTTACATTGTTTGGCTGACTTTACCATCCGAACTGTTGGTGAGGCATTCTAGAAAGTTACCGTTACACTGGCTTTACATTGGCTGGCTGACTTTACCATCCGAACTGTTGGTGAGGCATTCTAGAAGGTTACTGTTACACTGGTTTTACATTGGCTACCGGACTTTACCATCCGAACTGTTGGTGATTCATTCTAGAAAGTTACCGTTACACTGACTTTACATTGGCTGGCTGACTTTACCATCCGAACTGTTGGTGAGGCATTATAGAAAGTTACCGTTACACTGGCTTTACATTGGCTGGCTGACTTTACCATCCGAACTGTTGGTGAGGCATTCTAGAAAGTTACCGTTATACTGACTTTACATTGGTTGGCTGACTCTACCATCCGAACTGTTGGTGAGGCATTCTAGAAAGTTACCGTTACACTGACTTTACATTGGCTGGCTGACTTTACCATCCGAACTGTTGGTGAGGCATTCTAGAAAGTTACCGTTACACTGGCTTTACATTGGCTGGCTGACTTTACCATCCGAACTGTTGGTGAGGCATTCTAGAAAGTTACCGTTACACTGGCTTTACATTGGCTGGCTGACTTTACCATCCGAACTGTTGGTGAGGCATTCTAGAAAGTTACCGTTACACTGACATTACATTGGTTGGCTGACTTTACCATCCGAACTGTTGGTGAGGCATTCTAGAAAGTTACCGTTACACTGACTTTACATTGGCTGGCTGACTTTACCATCCGAACTGTTGGTGAGGCATTCTAGAAAGTTACCGTTACACTGACTTTACATTGGCTGACTGACTTTACCATCCGAACTGTTGGTGAGGCATTCTAGAAGGTTACCGTTCCACTGGCTTTACATTGGCTGGCGGACTTTACGACACGGAACTGTTGGTGAGGCATTCTAGAAAGTAACCATTACACTGGCTTACATTGGTTGGCTGACTTTACCATTCGAACTGTTGGTGAGGCATTCTAGAAAGTTACTGTTACACTGACTTTACATTGGCTGGCTGACTTTACGACACGAACTGTTGGTGAGGCATTCTAGAAAGTAACCGTTACACTGGCTTTACATTGGCTGGCTGACTTTACCATCCGAACTGTTGGTGAGACATTCTAGAAAGTTACCGTTACACTGGCTTTACATTGGTTGGCTGACTTTACCATCCGAACTGTTGGTGAGGTATTCTAGAAAGTTACCGTTACACTGGCTTTACATTGGCTACCGGACTTTACCATCCGAACTGTTGGTGAGGCATTCTAGAAAGTTACCGTTACACTGGCTTTACATTGGCTGGCTGACTTTACCATCCGAACTGTTGGTGAGGCATTCTAGAAAGTTACCGTTACACTGACTTTACATTGGCTGGCTGTCTTTACCATCCGAACTGTTGATGAGACATTCTAGAAAGTAACCGTTACACTGACTTTACATTGGCTGGCTGACTTTACCATCCGAACTGTTGGTGAGTCATTCTAGAAAGTTACCGTTACACTGGCTTTACATTGGCTGGCTGACTTTACCATCCGAACTGTTGGTGAGGCATTCTAGAAAGTTACCGTTACACTGACTTTACATTGGCTGGCTGACTTTACCATCCGAACTGTTGGTGAGGCATTCTAGAAAGTAACCGTTACACTGGCTTTACATTGGTTGGCTGACTTTACTATCCGAACTGTTGGTGAGGCATTCTAGAAAGTTACCGTTACACTGGTTTTACATTGCCTGGTTGACTTTACCATCCGAACTGTTGGTGAGGCATTCTAGAAGGTTACCGTTCCACTGGCTTTACATTGGCTGGCGGACTTTACGACACGGAACTGTTGGTGAGGCATTCTAGAAAGTAACCATTACACTGGCTTACATTGGCTGGCTGACTTTACCATTCGAACTGTTGGTGAGGCATTCTAGAAAGTTACTGTTACACTGACTTTACATTGGCTGGCTGACTTTACGACACGGAACTGTTGGTGAGGCATTCTAGAAAGGTACCGTTACACTGACTTTACATAGGTTGGCTGACTTTACGACACGAACTGTTGGTGAGGCATTCTAGAAAGTTACCGTTACACTGGTTTTACATTGCCTGGTTGACTTTACCATCCGAACTGTTGGTGAGGCATTCTAGAAGGTTACCGTTCCACTGGCTTTACATTGGCTGGCGGACTTTACGACACGGAACTGTTGGTGAGGCATTCTAGAAAGTAACCATTACACTGGCTTACATTGGTTGGCTGACTTTATTATTCGAACTGTTTGTGAGACATTCTAGAAAGTTACTGTTACACTGACTTTACATTGGCTGGCTGACTTTACGACACGGAACTGTTGGAAAGGCATTCTAGAAAGGTACCGTTACACTGACTTTACATAGGTTGGCTGACTTTACGACACGAACTGTTGGTGAGGCATTCTAGAAAGTAACCGTTACACTGGCTTTACATTGGCTGGCTGACTTTACCATCCGAACTGTTGGTGTGACATTCTAGAAAGTTACCGTTACACTGGCTTTACATTGGTTGGCTGACTTTACCATCCGAACTGTTGGTGAGGTATTCTAGAAAGTTACCGTTACACTGGCTTTACATTGGCTACCGGACTTTACCATCCGAACTGTTGGTGAGGCATTCTAGAAAGTTACCGTTACACTGGCTTTACATTGGCTGGCTGACTTTACCATCCGAACTGTTGGTGAGGCATTCTAGAAAGTTACCGTTACACTGACTTTACATTGGCTGGCTGTCTTTACCATCCGAACTGTTGATGAGGCATTCTAGAAAGTAACCGTTACACTGACTTTACATTGGCTGGCTGACTTTACCATCCGAACTGTTGGTGAGACATTCTAGAAAGTTACCGTTACACTGGCTTTACATTGGCTGGCTGACTTTACCATCCGAACTGTTGGTGAGGCATTCTAGAAAGTTACCGTTACACTGACTTTACATTGGCTGGCTGACTTTACCATCCGAACTGTTGTTGAGGCATTCTAGAAAGTTACCGTTACACTGACTTTACATTGGCTGGCTGACTTTACCATCCGAACTGTTGGTGAGGCATTCTAGAAAGTTACCGTTACATTGGCTTTAAATTGGCTGGCTGACTTTACCATCCGAACTGTTGGTGAGTCATTCTAGAAAGTTACCGTTACATTGGCTTTAAATTGGCTGGCTGACTTTACCATCCGAACTGTTGGTGAGTCATTCTAGAAAGTTACCGTTACACTGGCTTTACATTGGCTGGCTGACTTTACCATCCGAACTGTTGGTGAGGCATTCTAGAAAGTTACCGTTACACTGACTTTACATTGGCTGGCTGACTTTACCATCCGAACTGTTGGTGAGGCATTCTAGAAAGTAACCGTTACACTGGATTTACATTGGTTGGCTGACTTTACCATCCGAATTGTTGGTGAGGTATTCTAGAAAGTAACCGTTACACTGGCTTTACATTGGTTGGCTGACTTTACCATCCGAACTGTTGGTGAGGCATTCTAGAAAGTAACCGTTACACTGGCTTTACATTGGTTGGCTGACTTTACCATCCGAACTGTTGGTGAGGCATTCTAGAAAGTTACCGTTAAACTGGTTTTACATTTCCTTGTTGACTTTACCATCCGAACTGTTGGTGAGGCATTCTAGAAGGTTACCGTTCCACTGGCTTTACATTGGCTGGCGGACTTTACGACACGGAACTGTTGGTGAGGCATTCTAGAAAGTAACCATTACACTGGCTTACATTGGTTGGCTGACTTTATTATTCGAACTGTTGGTGAGGCATTCTAGAAAGTTACTGTTACACTGACTTTACATTGGCTGGCTGACTTTACGACACGGAACTGTTGGTGAGGCATTCTAGAAAGGTACCGTTACACTGACTTTACATAGGTTGGCTGACTTTACGACAAGAACTGTTGGTGAGTCATTCTAGAAAGTTACCGTTACACTGGCTTTACATTGGCTACCGGACTTTACCATCCGAACTGTTGGTGAGGCATTCTAGAAAGTTACCGTTACACTGACTTTACATAGGTTGGCTGACTTTACGACACGAACTGTTGGTGAAGCATTCTAGAAAGTAACCGTTACACTGACTTTACATTGGCTTGCTGACTTTACCATCCGAACTGTTGGTGAGACATTCTAGAAAGTTACCGTTACACTGGCTTTACATTGGTTGGCTGACTTTACCATCCGAACTGTTGGTGAGGTATTCTAGAAAGTTACCGTTACACTGGCTTTACATTGGCTACCGGACTTTACCATCCGAACTGTTGGTGAGGCATTCTAGAAAGTTACCGTTACACTGGCTTTACATTGGCTGGCTGACTTTACCATCCGAACTGTTGGTGAGGCATTCTAGAAAGTTACCGTTACACTGGCTTTACATTGGCTGGCTGACTTTACCATCCGAACTGTTGGTGAGTCATTCTAGAAAGTTATCTTTACATTGGCTTTAAATTGGCTGGCTGACTTTACCATCCGAACTGTTGGTGAGTCATTCTAGAAAGTTACCGTTACACTGACTTTACATTGGCTGGCTGACTTTACCATCCGAACTGTTGGTGAGTCATTCTAGAAAGTTACCGTTACATTGGCTTTAAATTGGCTGGCTGACTTTACCATCCGAACTGTTGGTGAGGCATTCTAGAAAGTTACCGTTACACTGACTTTACATTGGCTGGCTGACTTTACTATCCGAACTGTTGGTGAGGCATTCTAGAAAGTTACCGTTACACTGGCTTTACATTGGCTGGCTGACTTTACCATCCGAACTGTTGGTGAGGCATTCTAGAAAGTTACCGTTACACTGGCTTTACATTGTTTGGCTGACTTTACCATCCGAACTGTTGGTGAGGCATTCTAGAAAGTTACCGTTACACTGGCTTTACATTGGCTGGCTGACTTTACCATCCGAACTGTTGGTGAGGCATTCTAGAAGGTTACTGTTACACTGGTTTTACATTGGCTACCGGACTTTACCATCCGAACTGTTGGTGAGGCATTCTAGAAAGTTACCGTTACACTGACTTTACATTGGTTGGCTGACTTTACCATCCAAACTGTTGGTGAGGCATTCTAGAAAGTTACCGTTACACTGGCTTTACATTGGCTGGCTGACTTTACTATCCGAACTGTTGATGAGGCATTCTAGAATGTTACCGTTACACTGAATTTACATTGGCTGGCTGACTTTACCATCCGAACTGTTGGTGAGGCATTCTAGAAAGTTACCGTTACACTGACTTTACATTGGCTGGCTGACTTTACCATCCGAACTGTTGGTGAGGCATTCTAGAAAGTTACCGTTACATTGGCTTTAAATTGGCTGGCTGAGTTTACCATCCGAACTGTTGGTGAGGCATTCTAGAAAGTTACCGGTACATTGGCTTTAAATTGGCTGGCTGACTTTACCATCCGAACTGTTGGTGAGGCATTCTAGAAAGTTACCGGTACATTGGCTTTAAATTGGCTGGCTGACTTTACCATCCGAACTGTTGGTGAGTCATTCTAGAAAGTTACCGTTACATTGGCTTTAAATTGGTTGGCTGACTTTACCATCCGAACTGTTGGTGAGTCATTCTAGAAAGTTACCGTTACATTGGCTTTAAATTGGCTGGCTGACTTTACCATCCGAACTGTTGGTTAGTCATTCTAGAAAGTTACCGTTACACTGGCTTTACATTGGCTGGCTGACTTTACCATCCGAACTGTTGTTGAGGCATTCTAGAAAGTTACCGTTACACTGACTTTACATTGGCTGGCTGACTTTACCATCCGAACTGTTGGTGAGGCATTCTAGAAAGTTACCGTTACACTGACTTTACATTGGCTGGCTGACATTACCATCCGAACTGTTGGTAAGGCATTCTAGAAAGTTACCGTTACATTGGCTTTAAATTGGCTGGCTGACTTTACCATCCGAACTGTTGGTGAGTCATTCTAGAAAGTAACCGTTACACTGACTTTACATTGGCTGGCTGACTTTACCATCCGAACTGTTGGTGAGGCATTCTAGAAAGTTACCGTTACATTGGCTTTAAATTGGCTGGCTGACTTTACCATCCGAACAGTTGGTGAGTCATTCTAGAAAGTTACCGTTACATTGGCTTTAAATTGGCTTTCTGACTTTACCATCCGAACTGTTGGTGAGTCATTCTAGAAAGTTACCGTTACATTGGCTTTAAATTGGCTGGCTGACTTTACCATTCGAACTGTTGGTGATTCATTCTAGAAAGTTACCGTTACACTGGCTTTACATTGGCTGGCTGACTTTACCATCCGAACTGTTGGTGAGGCATTCTAGAAAGTTACCGTTACACTGGCTTTACATTGGTTGGCTGACTTTACCATCCGAACTGTTGGTGTGGCATTCTAGAAAGTTACCGTTACACTGGCTTTACATTGGCTGGCTGACTTTACCATCCGAACTGTTGGTGAGGCATTCTAGAAGGTTACTGTTACACTGACTTTACATTGGCTACCGGACTTTACCATCCGAACTGTTGGTGAGGCATTCTAGAAAGTTACTGTTACACTGGCTTTAAATTGGTTGGCTGACTTTACCATCCGAACTGTTGGTGAGTCATTCTAGAAAGTTACCGTTACATTGGCTTTAAATTGGCTGGCTGACTTTACCATCCGAACTGTTGGTTAGTCATTCTAGAAAGTTACCGTTACACTGGCTTGACATTGGCTGGCTGACTTTACCATCCGAACTGTTGTTGAGGCATTCTAGAAAGTTACCGTTACACTGACTTTACATTGGCTGGCTGACTTTACCATCCGAACTGTTGGTGAGGCATTCTAGAAAGTTACCGTTACACTGACTTTACATTGGCTGGCTGACATTACCATCCGAACTGTTGGTGAGGCATTCTAGAAAGTTACCGTTACATTGGCTTTAAATTGGCTGGCTGACTTTACCATCCGAACTGTTGGTGAGTCATTCTAGAAAGTAACCGTTACACTGACTTTACATTGGCTGGCTGACTTTACCATCCGAACTGTTGGTGAGGCATTCTAGAAAGTTACCGTTACATTGGCTTTAAATTGGCTGGCTGACTTTACCATCCAAACAGTTGGTGAGTCATTCTAGAAAGTTACCGTTACATTGGCTTTAAATTGGCTTTCTGACTTTACCATCCGAACTGTTGGTGAGTCATTCTAGAAAGTTACCGTTACATTGGCTTTAAATTGGCTGGCTGACTTTACCATTCGAACTGTTGGTGATTCATTCTAGAAAATTACCGTTACACTGGCTTCACATTGGCTGGCTGACTTTACCATCCGAACTGTTGGTGAGGCATTCTAGAAAGTTACCGTTACACTGGCTTTACATTGGTTGGCTGACTTTACCATCCGAACTGTTGGTGTGGCATTCTAGAAAGTTACCGTTACACTGGCTTTACATTGGCTGGCTGACTTTACCATCCGAACTGTTGGTGAGGCATTCTAGAAGGTTACTGTTACACTGACTTTACATTGGCTACCGGACTTTACCATCCGAACTGTTGGTGAGGCATTCTAGAAAGTTACTGTTACACTGGCTTTACATTGGTTGGCTGACTTTACCATCCGAACTGTTGGTGAGGCATTCTAGAAAGTTACCGTTACACTGGCTTTACATTGGCTGGCTGACTTTACTAACCGAACTGTTGGTGAGGCATTCTAGAAAGTTACCGTTACACTGGCTTTACATTGGCTGGCTGACTTTACCATCCGAACTGTTGGTGAGGCATTCTAGAAAGTAACCGTTACACTGACTTTACATTGGCTGGCTGACTTTACACTCCGAACTGTTGGTGAGGCATTCTAGAAAGTTACCGTTACATTGGCTTTAAACTGGCAGGCTGACTTTACCATCCGAACTGTTGGTGAGTCATTCTAGAAAGTTACCGTTACATTAGCTTTAAATTGGCTGGCTGACTTTACCATCCGAACTGTTGGTGAGTCATTCTAGAAAGTTACCGTTACATTGGCTTTAAATTGGCTGGCTGACTTCACCATCCGAACTGTTGGTGAGTCATTCTAGAAAGTTACCGTTACACTGGCTTTACATTGGCTGGCTGACTTTACCATCCGAACTGTTGGTGAGGCATTCTAGAAAGTTACCGTTACACTGACTTTACATTGGCTGGCTGACTTTACTATCCGAACTGTTGGTGAGGCATTCTAGAAAGTTACCGTTACACTGGCTTTACATTGGTTGGCTGACTTTACCATCCGAACTGTTGGTGAGGCATTCTAGAAAGTTACCGTTACACTGGCTTTACATTGGCTGGCTGACTTTACCATCCGAACTGTTGGTGAGGCATTCTAGAAGGTTACTGTTACACTGACTTTACATTGGCTACCGGACTTTACCATCCGAACTGTTGGTGAGGCATTCTAGAAAGTTACCGTAACACTGGCTTTACATTGGTTGGCTGACTTTACCATCCGAACTGTTGGTGAGGCATTCTAGAAAGTTACCGTTACACTGGCTTTACATTGGCTGGCTGACTTTACTATCCGAACTGTTGGTGAGGCATTCTAGAAAGTTACCGTTACAATTTCTTTACATTGGCTGGCTGACTTTACCATCCGAACTGTTGGTGAGGCATTCTAGAAAGTAACCGTTACACTGACTTTACATTGGCTGGCTGACTTTACACTCCGAACTGTTGGTGAGTCATTCTAGAAAGTTACCGTTACATTGGCTTTTAATTGGCAGGCTGACTTTACCATCCGAACTGTTGGTGAGTCATTCTAGAAAGTTACCGTTACATTGGCTTTAAATTGGCTGGCTGACTTTACCATCCGAACTGTTGGTGAGTCATTCTAGAAAGTTACCGTTACACTGGCTTTACATTGGCTGGCTGACTTTACCATCCGAACTGTTGGTGAGGCATTCTAGAAAGTTACCGTTACACTGACTTTACATTGGCTGGCTGACTTTACCATCCGAACTGTTGGTGAGGCATTCTAGAAGGTTACTGTTACACTGACTTTACATTGGCTACCGGACTTTACCATCCGAACTGTTGGTGAGGCATTCTAGAAAGTTACCGTTACACTGGCTTTACATTGGCTGGCTGACTTTACTATCCGAACTGTTGGTGAGGCATTCTAGAAAGTTACCGTTACACTGGCTTTACATTGGCTGGCTGACTTTACCATCCGAACTGTTGGTGAGGCATTCTAGAAAGTAACCGTTACACTGACTTTACATTGGCTGGCTGACTTTACACTCCGAACTGTTGGTGAGGCATTCTAGAAAGTTACCGTTACATTGGCTTTAAACTGGCAGGCTGACTTTACCATCCGAACTGTTGGTGGGTCATTCTAGAAAGTTACCGTTACATTAGCTTTAAATTGGCTGGCTGACTTTACCATCCGAACTGTTGGTGAGTCATTCTAGAAAGTTACCGTTACATTGGCTTTAAATTGGCTGGCTGACTTCACCATCCGAACTGTTGGTGAGTCATTCTAGAAAGTTACCGTTACACTGGCTTTACATTGGCTGGCTGACTTTACCATCCGAACTGTTGGTGAGGCATTCTAGAAAGTTACCGTTACACTGACTTTACATTGGCTGGCTGACTTTACTATCCGAACTGTTGGTGAGGCATTCTAGAAAGTTACCGTTACACTGGCTTTACATTGGTTGGCTGACTTTACCATCCGAACTGTTGGTGAGGCATTCTAGAAAGTTACCGTTACACTGGCTTTACATTGGCTGGCTGACTTTACCATCCGAACTGTTGGTGAGGCATTCTAGAAGGTTACTGTTACACTGACTTTACATTGGCTACCGGACTTTACCATCCGAACTGTTGGTGAGGCATTCTAGAAAGTTACCGTAACACTGGCTTTACATTGGTTGGCTGACTTTACCATCCGAACTGTTGGTGAGGCATTCTAGAAAGTTACCGTTACACTGGCTTTACATTGGCTGGCTGACTTTACTATCCGAACTGTTGGTGAGGCATTCTAGAAAGTTACCGTTACACTTTCTTTACATTGGCTGGCTGACTTTACCATCCGAACTGTTGGTGAGGCATTCTAGAAAGTAACCGTTACACTGACTTTACATTGGCTGGCTGACTTTACACTCCGAACTGTTGGTGAGTCATTCTAGAAAGTTACCGTTACATTGGCTTTTAATTGGCAGGCTGACTTTACCATCCGAACTGTTGGTGAGTCATTCTAGAAAGTTACCGTTACATTGGCTTTAAATTGGCTGGCTGACTTTACCATCCGAACTGTTGGTGAGTCATTCTAGAAAGTTACCGTTACACTGGCTTTACATTGGCTGGCTGACTTTACCATCCGAACTGTTGGTGAGGCATTCTAGAAAGTTACCGTTACACTGACTTTACATTGGCTGGCTGACTTTACTATTCGAACTGTTGGTGAGGCATTCTAGAAAGTTACCGTTACACTGGCTTTACATTGGCTGGCTGACTTTACCATCCGAACTGTTGGTGAGGCATTCTAGAAAGTTACCGTTACACTGACTTTACATTGGTTGGCTGACTTTACCATCCGAACTGTTGGTGAGGCATTCTAGAAAGTTACCGTTACACTGACTTTACATTGGCTGGCTGACTTTACTATCCGAACTGTTGGTGAGGCATTCTAGAAAGTTACCGTTACACTGACTTTACATTGGCTGGCTGACTTTACCATCCGAACTGTTGGTGAGGCATTCTAGAAGGTTACTGTTACACTGACTTTACATTGGCTACCGGACTTTACCATCCGAACTGTTGGTGAGGCATTCTAGAAAGTTACCGTTACACTGGCTTTACATTGGCTGGCTGACTTTACCATCCAAACTGTTGGTGAGGCATTCTAGAAAGTTACTGTTACACTGGCTTTACATTGGCTGGCTGACTTTACTATCCGAACTGTTGATGAGGCATTCTAGAATGTTACCGTTACACTGACTTTACATTGGCTGGCTGACTTTACCATCCGAACTGTTGATGAGGCATTCTAGAAAGTTACCGTTACACTGACTTTTACATTGGCTGGCTGACTTTACCATCCGAACTGTTGGTGAGGCATTCTAGAAAGTTACCGTTACATTGGCTTTAAATTGGCTGGCTGACTTTACCATCCGAACTGTTGGTGAGGCATTCTAGAAAGTTACCGTTACATTGGCTTTAAATTGGCTGGCTGACTTTACCATCCGAACTGTTGGTGAGTCATTCTAGAAAGTTACCGTTACATTGGCTTTAAATTGGCTGGCTGACTTTACCATCCGAACTGTTGGTGAGTCATTCTAGAAAGTTACCGTTACACTGGCTTTACATTGGCTGGCTGACTTTACCATCCGAACTGTTGGTGAGTCATTCTAGAAAGTTACCGTTACATTGGCTTTAAATTGGCTGGCTGACTTTACCATCCGAACTGTTGGTGAGTCATTCTAGAAAGTTACCGTTACACTGGCTTTACATTGGCTGGCTGACTTTACCATCCGAACTGTTGGTGAGGCATTCTAGAAAGTTACCGTTACATTGGCTTTAAATTGGCTGGCTGACTTTACCATCCGAACTGTTGGTGAGTCATTCTAGAAAGTTACCGTTACACTGGCTTTACATTGGCTGGCTGACTTTACCATCCGAACTGTTGGTGAGGCATTCTAGAAAGTTACCGTTACACTGACTTTACATTGGCTGGCTGACTTTACTATTCGAACTGTTGGTGAGGCATTCTAGAAAGTTACCGTTACACTGGCTTTACATTGGCTGGCTGACTTTACCATCCGAACTGTTGGTGAGGCATTCTAGAAAGTTACCGTTACACTGACTTTACATTGGTTGGCTGACTTTACCATCCGAACTGTTGGTGAGGCATTCTAGAAAGTTACCGTTACACTGACTTTACATTGGCTGGCTGACTTTACTATCCGAACTGTTGGTGAGGCATTCTAGAAAGTTACCGTTACACTGACTTTACATTGGCTGGCTGACTTTACCATCCGAACTGTTGGTGAGGCATTCTAGAAGGTTACTGTTACACTGACTTTACATTGGCTACCGGACTTTACCATCCGAACTGTTGGTGAGGCATTCTAGAAAGTTACCGTTACACTGGCTTTACATTGGCTGGCTGACTTTACCATCCAAACTGTTGGTGAGGCATTCTAGAAAGTTACTGTTACACTGGCTTTACATTGGCTGGCTGACTTTACTATCCGAACTGTTGATGAGGCATTCTAGAATGTTACCGTTACACTGACTTTACATTGGCTGGCTGACTTTACCATCCGAACTGTTGATGAGGCATTCTAGAAAGTTACCGTTACACTGACTTTTACATTGGCTGGCTGACTTTACCATCCGAACTGTTGGTGAGGCATTCTAGAAAGTTACCGTTACATTGGCTTTAAATTGGCTGGCTGACTTTACCATCCGAACTGTTGGTGAGGCATTCTAGAAAGTTACCGTTACATTGGCTTTAAATTGGCTGGCTGACTTTACCATCCGAACTGTTGGTGAGTCATTCTAGAAAGTTACCGTTACATTGGCTTTAAATTGGCTGGCTGACTTTACCATCCGAACTGTTGGTGAGTCATTCTAGAAAGTTACCGTTACACTGGCTTTACATTGGCTGGCTGACTTTACCATCCGAACTGTTGGTGAGTCATTCTAGAAAGTTACCGTTACATTGGCTTTAAATTGGCTGGCTGACTTTACCATCCGAACTGTTGGTGAGTCATTCTAGAAAGTTACCGTTACACTGGCTTTACATTGGCTGGCTGACTTTACCATCCGAACTGTTGGTGAGGCATTCTAGAAAGTTACCGTTACACTGACTTTACATTGGCTGGCTGACTTTACCATCCGAACTGTTGGTGAGTCATTCTAGAAAGTTACCGTTACACTGACTTTACATTGGCTGGCTGACTTTACCATCCGAACTGTTGGTGAGGCATTCTAGAAAGTTACCGTTACATTGGCTTTAAATTGGCTGGCTGACTTTACTAACCGAACTGTTGGTGAGTCATTCTAGAAAGTTACCGTTACATTGGCTTTAAATTGGCTGGCTGACTTTACCATCCGAACTGTTGGTGAGGCATTCTAGAAAGTTACCGTTACACTGACTTTACATTGGCTGGCTGACTTTACTATCCGAACTGTTGGTGAGGCATTCTAGAAAGTTACCGTTACACTGGCTTTACATTGGCTGGCTGACTTTACCATCCGAACTGTTGGTGAGGCATTCTAGAAGGTTACTGTTACACTGGTTTTACATTGGCTACCGGACTTTACCATCCGAACTGTTGGTGAGGCATTCTAGAAAGTTACCGTTACACTGACTTTACATTGGTTGGCTGACTTTACCATCCAAACTGTTGGTGAGGCATTCTAGAAAGTTACCGTTACACTGGCTTTACATTGGCTGGCTGACTTTACTATCCGAACTGTTGATGAGGCATTCTAGAATGTTACCGTTACACTGAATTTACATTGGCTGGCTGACTTTACCATCCGAACTGTTGGTGAGGCATTCTAGAAAGTTACCGTTACACTGACTTTACATTGGCTGGCTGACTTTACCATCCGAACTGTTGGTGAGGCATTCTAGAAAGTTACCGTTACATTGGCTTTAAATTGGCTGGCTGACTTTACCATCCGAACTGTTGGTGAGGCATTCTAGAAAGTTACCGGTACATTGGCTTTAAATTGGCTGGCTGACTTTACCATCCGAACTGTTGGTGAGGCATTCTAGAAAGTTACCGGTACATTGGCTTTAAATTGGCTGGCTGACTTTACCATCCGAACTGTTGGTGAGTCATTCTAGAGAGTTACCGTTACATTGGCTTTAAATTGGTTGGCTGACTTTACCATCCGAACTGTTGGTGAGTCATTCTAGAAAGTTACCGTTACATTGGCTTTAAATTGGCTGGCTGACTTTACCATCCGAACTGTTGGTGAGTCATTCTAGAAAGTTACCGTTACACTGGCTTTACATTGGCTGGCTGACTTTACCATCCGAACTGTTGTTGAGGCATTCTAGAAAGTTACCGTTACACTGACTTTACATTGGCTGGCTGACTTTACCATCCGAACTGTTGGTGAGGCATTCTAGAAAGTTACCGTTACACTGTCTTTACATTGGCTGGCTGACATTACCATCCGAACTGTTGGTGAGGCATTCTAGAAAGTTACCGTTACATTGGCTTTAAATTGGCTGGCTGACTTTACCATCCGAACTGTTGGTGAGTCATTCTAGAAAGTAACCGTTACACTGACTTTACATTGGCTGGCTGACTTTACCATCCGAACTGTTGGTGAGGCATTCTAGAAAGTTACCGTTACATTGGCTTTAAATTGGCTGGCTGACTTTACCATCCGAACAGTTGGTGAGTCATTCTAGAAAGTTACCGTTACATTGGCTTTAAATTGGCTTTCTGACTTTACCATCCGAACTGTTGGTGAGTCATTCTAGAAAGTTACCCTTACATTGGCTTTAAATTGGCTGGCTGACTTTACCATCCGAACTGTTGGTGAGTCATTCTAGAAAGTTACCGTTACACTGGCTTTACATTGGCTGGCTGACTTTACCATCCGAACTGTTGGTGAGGCATTCTAGAAAGTTACCGTTACACTGGCTTTACATTGGTTGGCTGACTTTACCATCCGAACTGTTGGTGTGGCATTCTAGAAAGTTACCGTTACACTGGCTTTACATTGGCTGGCTGACTTTACCATCCGAACTGTTGGTGAGGCATTCTAGAAGGTTACTGTTACACTGACTTTACATTGGCTACCGGACTTTACCATCCGAACTGTTGGTGAGGCATTCTAGAAAGTTACTGTTTCACTGGCTTTACATTGGTTGGCTGACTTTACCATCCGAACTGTTGGTGAGGCATTCTAGAAAGTTACCGTTACACTGGCTTTACATTGGCTGGCTGACTTTACTATCCGAACTGTTGGTGAGGCATTCTAGAAAGTTACCGTTACACTGGCTTTACATTGGCTGGCTGACTTTACCATCCGAACTGTTGGTGAGGCATTCTAGAAAGTAACCGTTACACTGACTTTACATTGGCTGGCTGACTTTACACTCCGAACTGTTGGTGAGGCATTCTAGAAAGTTACCGTTACATTGGCTTTAAACTGGCAGGCTGACTTTACCATCCGAACTGTTGGTGAGTCATTCTAGAAAGTTACCGTTACATTAGCTTTAAATTGGGTGGCTGACTTTACCATCCGAACTGTTGGTGAGTCATTCTAGAAAGTTACCGTTACATTGGCTTTAAATTGGCTGGCTGACTTCACCATCCGAACTGTTGGTGAGTCATTCTAGAAAGTTACCGTTACACTGGCTTTACATTGGCTGGCTGACTTTACCATCCGAACTGTTGGTGAGGCATTCTAGAAAGTTACCGTTACACTGACTTTACATTGGCTGGCTGACTTTACTATCCGAACTGTTGGTGAGGCATTCTAGAAAGTTACCGTTACACTGGCTTTACATTGGTTGGCTGACTTTACCATCCGAACTGTTGGTGAGGCATTCTAGAAAGTTACCGTTACACTGGCTTTACATTGGCTGGCTGACTTTACCATCCGAACTGTTGGTGAGGCATTCTAGAAGGTTACTGTTACACTGACTTTACATTGGCTACCGGACTTTACCATCCGAACTGTTGGTGAGGCATTCTAGAAAGTTACCGTAACACTGGCTTTACATTGGTTGGCTGACTTTACCATCCGAACTGTTGGTGAGTCATTCTAGAAAGTTACCGTTACACTGACTTTACATTGGCTGGCTGACTTTACCATCCGAACTGTTGGTGAGGCATTCTAGAAAGTTACCGTTACATTGGCTTTAAATTGGCTGGCTGACTTTACTAACCGAACTGTTGGTGAGTCATTCTAGAAAGTTACCGTTACATTGGCTTTAAATTGGCTGGCTGACTTTACCATCCGAACTGTTGGTGAGGCATTCTAGAAAGTTACCGTTACACTGACTTTACATTGGCTGGCTGACTTTACTATCCGAACTGTTGGTGAGGCATTCTAGAAAGTTACCGTTACACTGGCTTTACATTGTCTGGCTGACTTTACCATCCGAACTGTTGGTGAGGCATTCTAGAAAGTTACCGTTACACTGGCTTTACATTGTTTGGCTGACTTTACCATCCGAACTGTTGGTGAGGCATTCTAGAAAGTTACCGTTACACTGGCTTTACATTGGCTGGCTGACTTTACCATCCGAACTGTTGGTGAGGCATTCTAGAAGGTTACTGTTACACTGGTTTTACATTGGCTACCGGACTTTACCATCCGAACTGTTGGTGAGGCATTCTAGAAAGTTACCGTTACACTGACTTTACATTGGCTGGCTGACTTTACCATCCGAACTGTTGGTGAGGCATTCTAGAAAGTTACCGTTACACTGGCTTTACATTGGCTGGCTGACTTTACTATCCGAACTGTTGATGAGGCATTCTAGAATGTTACCGTTACACTGAATTTACATTGGCTGGCTGACTTTACCATCCGAACTGTTGGTGAGGCATTCTAGAAAGTTACCGTTACACTGACTTTACATTGGCTGGCTGACTTTACCATCCGAACTGTTGGTGAGGCATTCTAGAAAGTTACCGTTACATTGGCTTTAAATTGGCTGGCTGACTTTACCATCCGAACTGTTGGTGAGGCATTCTAGAAAGTTACCGGTACATTGGCTTTAAATTGGCTGGCTGACTTTACCATCCGAACTGTTGGTGAGGCATTCTAGAAAGTTACCGGTACATTGGCTTTAAATTGGCTGGCTGACTTTACCATCCGAACTGTTGGTGAGTCATTCTAGAGAGTTACCGTTACATTGGCTTTAAATTGGTTGGCTGACTTTACCATCCGAACTGTTGGTGAGTCATTCTAGAAAGTTACCGTTACATTGGCTTTAAATTGGCTGGCTGACTTTACCATCCGAACTGTTGGTGAGTCATTCTAGAAAGTTACCGTTACACTGGCTTTACATTGGCTGGCTGACTTTACCATCCGAACTGTTGTTGAGGCATTCTAGAAAGTTACCGTTACACTGACTTTACATTGGCTGGCTGACTTTACCATCCGAACTGTTGGTGAGGCATTCTAGAAAGTTACCGTTACACTGACTTTACATTGGCTGGCTGACATTACCATCCGAACTGTTGGTGAGGCATTCTAGAAAGTTACCGTTACATTGGCTTTAAATTGGCTGGCTGACTTTACCATCCGAACTGTTGGTGAGTCATTCTAGAAAGTAACCGTTACACTGACTTTACATTGGCTGGCTGACTTTACCATCCGAACTGTTGGTGAGGCATTCTAGAAAGTTACCGTTACATTGGCTTTAAATTGGCTGGCTGACTTTACCATCCGAACTGTTGGTGAGTCATTCTAGAAAGTTACCGTTACATTGGCTTTAAATTGGCTTTCTGACTTTACCATCCGAACTGTTGGTGAGTCATTCTAGAAAGTTACCGTTACATTGGCTTTAAATTGGCTGGCTGACTTTACCATCCGAACTGTTGGTGAGTCATTCTAGAAAGTTACCGTTACACTGGCTTTACATTGGCTGGCTGACTTTACCATCCGAACTGTTGGTGAGGCATTCTAGAAAGTTACCGTTACACTGGCTTTACATTGGTTGGCTGACTTTACCATCCGAACTGTTGGTGTGGCATTCTAGAAAGTTACCGTTACACTGGCTTTACATTGGCTGGCTGACTTTACCATCCGAACTGTTGGTGAGGCATTCTAGAAGGTTACTGTTACACTGACTTAACATTGGCTACCGGACTTTACCATCCGAACTGTTGGTGAGGCATTCTAGAAAGTTACTGTTACACTGGCTTTACATTGGTTGGCTGACTTTACCATCCGAACTGTTGGTGAGGCATTCTAGAAAGTTACCGTTACACTGGTTTTACATTGGCTGGCTGACTTTACTATCCGAACTGTTGGTGAGGCATTATAGAAAGTTACCGTTACACTGGCTTTACATTGGCTGGCTGACTTTACCATCCGAACTGTTGGTGAGGCATTCTAGAAAGTAACCGTTACACTGACTTTACATTGGCTGGCTGACTTTACACTCCGAACTGTTGGTGAGGCATTCTAGAAAGTTACCGTTACATTGGCTTTAAACTGGCAGGCTGACTTTACCATCCGAACTGTTGGTGAGTCATTCTAGAAAGTTACCGTTACATTAGCTTTAAATTGGCTGGCTGACTTTACCATCCGAACTGTTGGTGAGTCATTCTAGAAAGTTACCGTTACATTGGCTTTAAATTGGCTGGCTGACTTCACCATCCGAACTGTTGGTGAGTCATTCTAGAAAGTTACCGTTACACTGGCTTTACATTGGCTGGCTGACTTTATCATCCGAACTGTTGGTGAGGCATTCTAGAAAGTTACCGTTACACTGGCTTTACATTGGTTGGCTGACTTTACCATCCGAACTGTTGGTGAGGCATTCTAGAAAGTTACCGTTACACTGACTTTACATTGGCTGGCTGACTTTACTATCCGAACTGTTGGTGAGGCATTCTAGAAAGTTACCGTTACACTGGCTTTACATTGGTTGGCTGACTTTACCATCCGAACTGTTTGTGAGGCATTCTAGAAAGTTACCGTTACACTGGCTTTACATTGGCTGGCTGACTTTACCATCCGAACTGTTGGTGAGGCATTCTAGAAGGTTACTGTTACACTGACTTTACATTGGCTACCGGACTTTACCATCCGAACTGTTGGTGAGGCATTCTAGAAAGTTACCGTAACACTGGCTTTACATTGGTTGGCTGACTTTACCATCCGAACTGTTGGTGAGTCATTCTAGAAAGTTACCGTTACACTGACTTTACATTGGCTGGCTGACTTTACCATCCGAACTGTTGGTGAGGCATTCTAGAAAGTTACCGTTACATTGGCTTTAAATTGGCTGGCTGACTTTACTAACCGAACTGTTGGTGAGTCATTCTAGAAAGTTACCGTTACATTGGCTTTAAATTGGCTGGCTGACTTTACCATCCGAACTGTTGGTGAGGCATTCTAGAAAGTTACCGTTACACTGACTTTACATTGGCTGGCTGACTTTACTATCCGAACTGTTGGTGAGGCATTCTAGAAAGTTACCGTTACACTGGCTTTACATTGTCTGGCTGACTTTACCATCCGAACTGTTGGTGAGGCATTCTAGAAAGTTACCGTTACACTGGCTTTACATTGTTTGGCTGACTTTACCATCCGAACTGTTGGTGAGGCATTCTAGAAAGTTACCGTTACACTGGCTTTACATTGGCTGGCTGACTTTACCATCCGAACTGTTGGTGAGGCATTCTAGAAGGTTACTGTTACACTGGTTTTACATTGGCTACCGGACTTTACCATCCGAACTGTTGGTGAGGCATTCTAGAAAGTTACCGTTACACTGACTTTACATTGGTTGGCTGACTTTACCATCCAAACTGTTGGTGAGGCATTCTAGAAAGTTACCGTTACACTGGCTTTACATTGGCTGGCTGACTTTACTATCCGAACTGTTGATGAGGCATTCTAGAATGTTACCGTTACACTGAATTTACATTGGCTGGCTGACTTTACCATCCGAACTGTTGGTGAGGCATTCTAGAAAGTTACCGTTACACTGACTTTACATTGGCTGGCTGACTTTACCATCCGAACTGTTGGTGAGGCATTCTAGAAAGTTACCGTTACATTGGCTTTAAATTGGCTGGCTGACTTTACCATCCGAACTGTTGGTGAGGCATTCTAGAAAGTTACCGGTACATTGGCTTTAAATTGGCTGGCTGACTTTACCATCCGAACTGTTGGTGAGGCATTCTAGAAAGTTACCGGTACATTGGCTTTAAATTGGCTGGCTGACTTTACCATCCGAACTGTTGGTGAGTCATTCTAGAGAGTTACCGTTACATTGGCTTTAAATTGGTTGGCTGACTTTACCATCCGAACTGTTGGTGAGTCATTCTAGAAAGTAACCGTTACATTGGCTTTAAATTGGCTGGCTGACTTTACCATCCGAACTGTTGGTGAGTCATTCTAGAAAGTTACCGTTACACTGGCTTTACATTGGCTGGCTGACTTTACCATCCGAACTGTTGTTGAGGCATTCTAGAAAGTTACCGTTACACTGACTTTACATTGGCTGGCTGACTTTACCATCCGAACTGTTGGTGAGGCATTCTAGAAAGTTACCGTTACACTGACTTTACATTGGCTGGCTGACATTACCATCCGAACTGTTGGTGAGGCATTCTAGAAAGTTACCGTTACATTGGCTTTAAATTGGCTGGCTGACTTTACCATCCGAACTGTTGGTGAGTCATTCTAGAAAGTAACCGTTACACTGACTTTACATTGGCTGGCTGACTTTACCATCCGAACTGTTGGTGAGGCATTCTAGAAAGTTACCGTTACATTGGCTTTAAATTGGCTGGCTGACTTTACCATCCGAACAGTTGGTGAGTCATTCTAGAAAGTTACCGTTACATTGGCTTTAAATTGGCTTTCTGACTTTACCATCCGAACTGTTGGTGAGTCATTCTAGAAAGTTACCGTTACATTGGCTTTAAATTGGCTGGCTGACTTTACCATCCGAACTGTTGGTGAGTCATTCTAGAAAGTTACCGTTACACTGGCTTTACATTGGCTGGCTGACTTTACCATCCGAACTGTTGGTGAGGCATTCTAGAAAGTTACCGTTACACTGGCTTTACATTGGTTGGCTGACTTTACCATCCGAACTGTTGGTGTGGCATTCTAGAAAGTTACCGTTACACTGGCTTTACATTGGCTGGCTGACTTTACCATCCGAACTGTTGGTGAGGCATTCTAGAAGGTTACTGTTACACTGACTTTACATTGGCTACCGGACTTTACCATCCGAACTGTTGGTGAGGCATTCTAGAAAGTTACTGTTACACTGGCTTTACATTGGTTGGCTGACTTTACCATCCGAACTGTTGGTGAGGCATTCTAGAAAGTTACCGTTACACTGGTTTTACATTGGCTGGCTGACTTTACTATCCGAACTGTTGGTGAGGCATTCTAGAAAGTTACCGTTACACTGGCTTTACATTGGCTGGCTGACTTTACCATCCGAACTGTTGGTGAGGCATTCTAGAAAGTAACCGTTACACTGACTTTACATTGGCTGGCTGACTTTACACTCCGAACTGTTGGTGAGGCATTCTAGAAAGTTACCGTTACATTGGCTTTAAACTGGCAGGCTGACTTTACCATCCGAACTGTTGGTGAGTCATTCTAGAAAGTTACCGTTACATTAGCTTTAAATTGGCTGGCTGACTTTACCATCCGAACTGTTGGTGAGTCATTCTAGAAAGTTACCGTTACATTGGCTTTAAATTGGCTGGCTGACTTCACCATCCGAACTGTTGGTGAGTCATTCTAGAAAGTTACCGTTACACTGGCTTTACATTGGCTGGCTGACTTTACCATCCGAACTGTTGGTGAGGCATTCTAGAAAGTTACCGTTACACTGACTTTACATTGGCTGGCTGACTTTACTATCCGAACTGTTGGTGAGGCATTCTAGAAAGTTACCGTTACACTGGCTTTACATTGGTTGGCTGACTTTACCATCCGAACTGTTGGTGAGGAATTCTAGAAAGTTACCGTTACACTGGCTTTACATTGGATGGCTGACTTTACAATCCGAACTGTTGGTGAGGCATTCTAGAAGGTTACTGTTACACTGACTTTACATTGGCTACCGGACTTTACCATCCGAACTGTTGGTGAGGCATTCTAGAAAGTTACCGTAACACTGGCTTTACATTGGTTGGCTGACTTTACCATCCGAACTGTTGGTGAGGCATTCTAGAAAGTTACCATTACACTGGCTTTACATTGGCTGGCTGACTTTACTATCCGAACTGTTGGTGAGGCATTCTAGAAAGTTACCGTTACACTTTCTTTACATTGGCTGGCTGACTTTACCATCCGAACTGTTGGTGAGGCATTCTAGAAAGTAACCGTTACACTGACTTTACATTGGCTGGCTGACTTTACACTCCGAACTGTTGGTGAGTCATTCTAGAAAGTTACCGTTACATTGGCTTTTAATTGGCAGGCTGACTTTACCATCCGAACTGTTGGTGAGTCATTCTAGAAAGTTACCGTTACATTGGCTTTAAATTGGCTGGCTGACTTTACCATCCGAACTGTTGGTGAGTCATTCTAGAAAGTTACCGTTACACTGGCTTTAAATTGGCTGGCTGACTTTACCATCCGAACTGTTGGTGAGGCATTCTAGAAAGTTACCGTTACACTGACTTTACATTGGCTGGCTGACTTTACTATTCGAACTGTTGGTGAGGCATTCTAGAAAGTTACCGTTACACTGGCTTTACATTGGCTGGCTGACTTTACCATCCGAACTGTTGGTGAGGCATTCTAGAAAGTTACCGTTACATTGGCTTTAAACTGGCAGGCTGACTTTACCATCCGAACTGTTGGTGAGTCATTCTAGAAAGTTACCGTTACATTAGCTTTAAATTGGCTGGCTGACTTTACCATCCGAACTGTTGGTGAGTCATTCTAGAAAGTTACCGTTACATTGGCTTTAAATTGGCTGGCTGACTTTACCATCCGAACTGTTGGTGAGTCATTCTAGAAAGTTACCGTTACACTGGCTTTACATTGGCTGGCTGACTTTACCATCCGAACTGTTGGTGAGGCATTCTAGAAAGTTACCGTTACACTGACTTTACATTGGCTGGCTGACTTTACTATCCGAACTGTTGGTGAGGCATTCTAGAAAGTTACCGTTACACTGGCTTTACATTGGCTGGCTGACTTTACAATCCGAACTGTTGGTGAGGCATTCTAGAAGGTTACTGTTACACTGACTTTACATTGGCTACCGGACTTTACCATCCGAACTGTTGGTGAGGCATTCTAGAAAGTTACCGTAACACTGGCTTTACATTGGTTGGCTGACTTTACCATCCGAACTGTTGGTGAGGCATTCTAGAAAGTTACCATTACACTGGCTTTACATTGGCTGGCTGACTTTACTATCCGAACTGTTGGTGAGGCATTCTAGAAAGTTACCGTTACACTTTCTTTACATTGGCTGGCTGACTTTACCATCCGAACTGTTGGTGAGGCATTCTAGAAAGTAACCGTTACACTGGCTTTACATTGGCTGGCTGACTTTACTATCCGAACTGTTGGTGAGTCATTCTAGAAAGTTACCGTTACATTGGCTTTTAATTGGCAGGCTGACTTTACCATCCGAACTGTTGGTGAGTCATTCTAGAAAGTTACCGTTACATTGGCTTTAAATTGGCTGGCTGACTTTACCATCCGAACTGTTGGTGAGTCATTCTAGAAAGTTACCGTTACACTGGCTTTACATTGGCTGGCTGACTTTACCATCCGAACTGTTGGTGAGGCATTCTAGAAAGTTACCGTTACACTGACTTTACATTGGCTGGCTGACTTTACTATTCGAACTGTTGGTGAGGCATTCTAGAAAGTTACCGTTACACTGGCTTTACATTGGCTGGCTGACTTTACCATCCGAACTGTTGGTGAGGCATTCTAGAAAGTTACCGTTACACTGGCTTTACATTGGTTGGCTGACTTTACCATCCGAACTGTTGGTACATTGGCTGGCTGACTTTACCATCCGAACAGTTGGTGAGTCATTCTAGAAAGTTACCGTTACATTGGCTTTAAATTGGCTTTCTGACTTTACCATCCGAACTGTTGGTGAGTCATTCTAGAAAGTTACCGTTACACTGGCTTTACATTGGCTGGCTGACTTTACCATCCGAACTGTTGGTGAGGCATTCTAGAAAGTTACCGTTACACTGGCTTTACATTGGCTGGCTGACTTTACCATCCGAACTGTTGGTGTGGCATTCTAGAAAGTTACCGTTACACTGGCTTTACATTGGCTGGCTGACTTTACCATCCGAACTGTTGGTGAGGCATTCTAGAAGGTTACTGTTACACTGACTTTACATTGGCTACCGGACTTTACCATCCGAACTGTTGGTGAGGCATTCTAGAAAGTTACTGTTACACTGGCTTTACATTGGTTGGCTGACTTTACCATCCGAACTGTTGGTGAGGCATTCTAGAAAGTTACCGTTACACTGGTTTTACATTGGCTTGCTGACTTTACTATCCGAACTGTTGGTGAGGCATTCTAGAAAGTTACCGTTACACTGGCTTTACATTGGCTGGCTGACTTTACCATCCGAACTGTTGGTGAGGCATTCTAGAAAGTAACCGTTACACTGACTTTACATTGGCTGGCTGACTTTACACTCCGAACTGTTGGTGAGGCATTCTAGAAAGTAACCGTTACATTGGCTTTAAACTGGCAGGCTGACTTTACCATCCGAACTGTTGGTGAGTCATTCTAGAAAGTTACCGTTACATTAGCTTTAAATTGGCTGGCTGACTTTACCATCCGAACTGTTGGTGAGTCATTCTAGAAAGTTACCGTTACATTGGCTTTAAATTGGCTGGCTGACTTCACCATCCGAACTGTTGGTGAGTCATTCTAGAAAGTTACCGTTACACTGGCTTTACATTGGCTGGCTGACTTTACCATCCGAACTGTTGGTGAGGCATTCTAGAAAGTTACCGTTACACTGACTTTACATTGGCTGGCTGACTTTACTATCCGAACTGTTGGTGAGGCATTCTAGAAAGTTACCGTTACACTGGCTTTACATTGGTTGGCTGACTTTACCATCCGAACTGTTGGTGAGGAATTCTAGAAAGTTACCGTTACACTGGCTTTACATTGGCTGGCTGACTTTACCATCCGAACTGTTGGTGAGGCATTCTAGAAGGTTACTGTTACACTGACTTTACATTGGCTACCGGACTTTACCATCCGAACTGTTGGTGAGGCATTCTAGAAAGTTACCGTTACACTGGCTTTACATTGGTTGGCTGACTTTACCATCCGAACTGTTGGTGAGTCATTCTAGAAAGTTACCGTTACATTGGCTTTAAATTGGCTGGCTGACTTCACCATCCGAACTGTTGGTGAGTCATTCTAGAAAGTTACCGTTACACTGGCTTTACATTGGCTGGCTGACTTTACCATCCGAACTGTTGGTGAGGCATTCTAGAAAGTTACCGTTACACTGACTTTACATTGGCTGGCTGACTTTACTATCCGAACTGTTGGTGAGGCATTCTAGAAAGTTACCGTTACACTGGCTTTACATTGGTTGGCTGACTTTACCATCCGAACTGTTGGTGAGGAATTCTAGAAAGTTACCGTTACACTGGCTTTACATTGGATGGCTGACTTTACAATCCGAACTGTTGGTGAGGCATTCTAGAAGGTTACTGTTACACTGACTTTACATTGGCTACCGGACTTTACCATCCGAACTGTTGGTGAGGCATTCTAGAAAGTTACCGTAACACTGGCTTTACATTGGTTGGCTGACTTTACCATCCGAACTGTTGGTGAGGCATTCTAGAAAGTTACCATTACACTGGCTTTACATTGGCTGGCTGACTTTACTATCCGAACTGTTGGTGAGGCATTCTAGAAAGTTACCGTTACACTTTCTTTACATTGGCTGGCTGACTTTACCATCCGAACTGTTGGTGAGGCATTCTAGAAAGTAACCGTTACACTGACTTTACATTGGCTGGCTGACTTTACACTCCGAACTGTTGGTGAGTCATTCTAGAAAGTTACAGTTACATTGGCTTTTAATTGGCAGGCTGACTTTACCATCCGAACTGTTGGTGAGTCATTCTAGAAAGTTACCGTTACATTGGCTTTAAATTGGCTGGCTGACTTTACCATCCGAACTGTTGGTGAGTCATTCTAGAAAGTTACCGTTACACTGGCTTTAAATTGGCTGGCTGACTTTACCATCCGAACTGTTGGTGAGGCATTCTAGAAAGTTACCGTTACACTGACTTTACATTGGCTGGCTGACTTTACTATTCGAACTGTTGGTGAGGCATTCTAGAAAGTTACCGTTACACTGGCTTTACATTGGCTGGCTGACTTTACCATCCGAACTGTTGGTGAGGCATTCTAGAAAGTTACCGTTACATTGGCTTTAAACTGGCAGGCTGACTTTACCATCCGAACTGTTGGTGAGTCATTCTAGAAAGTTACCGTTACATTAGCTTTAAATTGGCTGGCTGACTTTACCATCCGAACTGTT
Source organism: Gibbula magus (assembly GCA_936450465.1). Taxonomy (NCBI): domain Eukaryota; kingdom Metazoa; phylum Mollusca; class Gastropoda; order Trochida; family Trochidae; genus Gibbula; species Gibbula magus. Next base: position 10,282,681 of record OW388298.1, on the reverse strand, counting down.
GGTGAGTCATTCTAGAAAGTTACCGTTACATTGGCTTTAAATTGGCTGGCTGACTTTACCATCCGAACTGTTGGTGAGTCATTCTAGAAAGTTACCGTTACACTGGCTTTACATTGGCTGGCTGACTTTACCATCCGAACTGTTGGTGAGGCATTCTAGAAAGTTACCGTTACACTGACTTTACATTGGCTGGCTGACTTTACTATCCGAACTGTTGGTGAGGCATTCTAGAAAGTTACCGTTACACTGGCTTTACATTGGCTGGCTGACTTTACAATCCGAACTGTTGGTGAGGCATTCTAGAAGGTTACTGTTACACTGACTTTACATTGGCTACCGGACTTTACCATCCGAACTGTTGGTGAGGCATTCTAGAAAGTTACCGTAACACTGGCTTTACATTGGTTGGCTGACTTTACCATCCGAACTGTTGGTGAGGCATTCTAGAAAGTTACCATTACACTGGCTTTACATTGGCTGGCTGACTTTACTATCCGAACTGTTGGTGAGGCATTCTAGAAAGTTACCGTTACACTTTCTTTACATTGGCTGGCTGACTTTACCATCCGAACTGTTGGTGAGGCATTCTAGAAAGTAACCGTTACACTGACTTTACATTGGCTGGCTGACTTTACAATCCGAACTGTTGGTGAGTCATTCTAGAAAGTTACCGTTACATTGGCTTTTAATTGGCAGGCTGACTTTACCATCCGAACTGTTGGTGAGTCATTCTAGAAAGTTACCGTTACATTGGCTTTACATTGGCTGGCTGACTTTACCATCCGAACTGTTGGTGAGTCATTCTAGAAAGTTACCGTTACACTGGCTTTACATTGGCTGGCTGACTTTACCATCCGAACTGTTGGTGAGGCATTCTAGAAAGTTACCGTTACACTGACTTTACATTGGCTGGCTGACTTTACTATTCGAACTGTTGGTGAGGCATTCTAGAAAGTTACCGTTACACTGGCTTTACATTGGCTGGCTGACTTTACCATCCGAACTGTTGGTGAGGCATTCTAGAAAGTTACCGTTACACTGGCTTTACATTGGCTGGCTGACTTTACCATCCGAACTGTTGGTGAGGCATTCTAGAAAGTTACCGTTACACTGACTTTACATTGGCTGGCTGACTTTACCATCCGAACAGTTGGTGAGTCATTCTAGAAAGTTACCGTTACATTGGCTTTAAATTGGCTTTCTGACTTTACCATCCGAACTGTTGGTGAGTCATTCTAGAAAGTTACCGTTACACTGGCTTTACATTGGCTGGCTGACTTTACCATCCGAACTGTTGGTGAGGCATTCTAGAAAGTTACCGTTACACTGGCTTTACATTGGTTGGCTGACTTTACCATCCGAACTGTTGGTGAGGCATTCTAGAAAGTTACCGTTACACTGGCTTTACATTGGCTGGCTGACTTTACCATCCGAACTGTTGGTGAGGCATTCTAGAAGGTTACTGTTACACTGACTTTACATTGGCTACCGGACTTTACCATCCGAACTGTTGGTGAGGCATTCTAGAAAGTTACTGTTACACTGGCTTTACATTGGTTGGCTGACTTTACCATCCGAACTGTTGGTGAGGCATTCTAGAAAGTTACCGTTACACTGGTTTTACATTGGCTTGCTGACTTTACTATCCGAACTGTTGGTGAGGCATTCTAGAAAGTTACCGTTACACTGGCTTTACATTGGCTGGCTGACTTTACCATCCGAACTGTTGGTGAGGCATTCTAGAAAGTAACCGTTACACTGACTTTACATTGGCTGGCTGACTTTACACTCCGAACTGTTGGTGAGGCATTCTAGAAAGTTACCGTTACATTGGCTTTAAACTGGCAGGCTGACTTTACCATCCGAACTGTTGGTGAGTCATTCTAGAAAGTTACCGTTACATTAGCTTTAAATTGGCTGGCTGACTTTACCATCCGAACTGTTGGTGAGTCATTCTAGAAAGTTACCGTTACATTGGCTTTAAATTGGCTGGCTGACTTCACCATCCGAACTGTTGGTGAGTCATTCTAGAAAGTTACCGTTACACTGGCTTTACATTGGCTGGCTGACTTTACCATCCGAACTGTTGGTGAGGCATTCTAGAAAGTTACCGTTACACTGACTTTACATTGGCTGGCTGACTTTACTATCCGAACTGTTGGTGAGGCATTCTAGAAAGTTACCGTTACACTGGCTTTACATTGGTTGGCTGACTTTACCATCCGAACTGTTGGTGAGGAATTCTAGAAAGTTACCGTTACACTGGCTTTACATTGGCTGGCTGACTTTACCATCCGAACTGTTGGTGAGGCATTCTAGAAGGTTACTGTTACACTGACTTTACATTGGCTACCGGACTTTACCATCCGAACTGTTGGTGAGGCATTCTAGAAAGTTACCGTTACACTGGCTTTACATTGGTTGGCTGACTTTACCATCCGAACTGTTGGTGAGTCATTCTAGAAAGTTACCGTTACATTGGCTTTTAATTGGCAGGCTGACTTTACCATCCGAACTGTTGGTGAGTCATTCTAGAAAGTTACCGTTACATTGGCTTTAAATTGGCTGGCTGACTTTACCATCCGAACTGTTGGTGAGTCATTCTAGAAAGTTACCGTTACACTGGCTTTACATTGGCTGGCTGACTTTACCATCCGAACTGTTGGTGAGGCATTCTAGAAAGTTACCGTTACACTGACTTTACATTGGCTGGCTGACTTTACTATTCGAACTGTTGGTGAGGCATTCTAGAAAGTTACCGTTACACTGGCTTTACATTGGCTGGCTGACTTTACCATCCGAACTGTTGGTGAGGCATTCTAGAAAGTTACCGTTACACTGACTTTACATTGGTTGGCTGACTTTACCATCCGAACTGTTGGTGAGGCATTCTAGAAAGTTACCGTTACACTGACTTTACATTGGCTGGCTGACTTTACTATCCGAACTGTTGGTGAGGCATTCTAGAAAGTTACCGTTACACTGACTTTACATTGGCTGGCTGACTTTACCATCCGAACAGTTGGTGAGTCATTCTAGAAAGTTACCGTTACATTGGCTTTAAATTGGCTTTCTGACTTTACCATCCGAACTGTTGGTGAGTCATTCTAGAAAGTTACCGTTACACTGGCTTTACATTGGCTGGCTGACTTTACCATCCGAACTGTTGGTGAGGCATTCTAGAAAGTTACCGTTACACTGGCTTTACATTGGTTGGCTGACTTTACCATCCGAACTGTTGGTGTGGCATTCTAGAAAGTTACCGTTACACTGGCTTTACATTGGCTGGCTGACTTTACCATCCGAACTGTTGGTGAGGCATTCTAGAAGGTTACTGTTACACTGACTTTACATTGGCTACCGGACTTTACCATCCGAACTGTTGGTGAGGCATTCTAGAAAGTTACTGTTACACTGGCTTTACATTGGTTGGCTGACTTTACCATCCGAACTGTTGGTGAGGCATTCTAGAAAGTTACCGTTACACTGGTTTTACATTGGCTTGCTGACTTTACTATCCGAACTGTTGGTGAGGCATTCTAGAAAGTTACCGTTACACTGGCTTTACATTGGCTGGCTGACTTTACCATCCGAACTGTTGGTGAGGCATTCTAGAAAGTAACCGTTACACTGACTTTACATTGGCTGGCTGACTTTACACTCCGAACTGTTGGTGAGGCATTCTAGAAAGTTACCGTTACATTGGCTTTAAACTGGCAGGCTGACTTTACCATCCGAACTGTTGGTGAGTCATTCTAGAAAGTTACCGTTACATTAGCTTTAAATTGGCTGGCTGACTTTACCATCCGAACTGTTGGTGAGTCATTCTAGAAAGTTACCGTTACATTGGCTTTAAATTGGCTGGCTGACTTCACCATCCGAACTGTTGGTGAGTCATTCTAGAAAGTTACCGTTACACTGGCTTTACATTGGCTGGCTGACTTTACCATCCGAACTGTTGGTGAGGCATTCTAGAAAGTTACCGTTACACTGTCTTTACATTGGCTGGCTGACTTTACTATCCGAACTGTTGGTGAGGCATTCTAGAAAGTTACCGTTACACTGGCTTTACATTGGTTGGCTGACTTTACCATCCGAACTGTTGGTGAGGAATTCTAGAAAGTTACCGTTACACTGGCTTTACATTGGCTGGCTGACTTTACCATCCGAACTGTTGGTGAGGCATTCTAGAAGGTTACTGTTACACTGACTTTACATTGGCTACCGGACTTTACCATCCGAACTGTTGGTGAGGCATTCTAGAAAGTTACCGTTACACTGGCTTTACATTGGTTGGCTGACTTTACCATCCGAACTGTTGGTGAGTCATTCTAGAAAGTTACCGTTACATTGGCTTTTAATTGGCAGGCTGACTTTACCATCCGAACTGTTGGTGAGTCATTCTAGAAAGTTACCGTTACATTGGCTTTAAATTGGCTGGCTGACTTTACCATCCGAACTGTTGGTGAGTCATTCTAGAAAGTTACCGTTACACTGGCTTTACATTGGCTGGCTGACTTTACCATCCGAACTGTTGGTGAGGCATTCTAGAAAGTTACCGTTACACTGACTTTACATTGGCTGGCTGACTTTACTATTCGAACTGTTGGTGAGGCATTCTAGAAAGTTACCGTTACACTGGCTTTACATTGGCTGGCTGACTTTACCATCCGAACTGTTGGTGAGGCATTCTAGAAAGTTACCGTTACACTGACTTTACATTGGTTGGCTGACTTTACCATCCGAACTGTTGGTGAGGCATTCTAGAAAGTTACCGTTACACTGACTTTACATTGGCTGGCTGACTTTACTATCCGAACTGTTGGTGAGGCATTCTAGAAAGTTACCGTTACACTGACTTTACATTGGCTGGCTGACTTTACCATCCGAACTGTTGGTGAGGCATTCTAGAAGGTTACTGTTACACTGACTTTACATTGGCTACCGGACTTTACCATCAGAACTGTTGGTGAGGCATTCTAGAAAGTTACCGTTACACTGGCTTTACATTGGTTGGCAGACTTTACCATCCAAACTGTTGGTGAGGCATTCTAGAAAGTTACCGTTACACTGGCTTTACATTGGCTGGCTGACTTTACTATCCGAACTGTTGATGAGGCATTCTAGAATGTTACCGTTACACTGACTTTACATTGGCTGGCTGACTTTACCATCCGAACTGTTGATGAGGCATTCTAGAAAGTTACCGTTACACTGACTTTTACATTGGCTGGCTGACTTTACCATCCGAACTGTTGGTGAGGCATTCTAGAAAGTTACCGTTACATTGGCTTTAAATTGGCTGGCTGACTTTACCATCCGAACTGTTGGTGAGGCATTCTAGAAAGTTACCGTTACATTGGCTTTAAATTGGCTGGCTGACTTTACCATCCGAACTGTTGGTGAGTCATTCTAGAAAGTTACCGTTACATTGGCTTTAAATTGGCTAGCTGACTTTACCATCCGAACTGTTGGTGAGTCATTGTAGAAAGTAACCGTTACAGTGGCTTTACATTGGCTGGCTGACTTTACCATCCGAACTGTTGGTGAGTCATTCTAGAAAGTTACCGTTACATTGGCTTTAAATTGGCTGGCTGACTTTACCATCCGAACTGTTGGTGAGTCATTCTAGAAAGTTACCGTTACACTGGCTTTACATTGGCTGGCTGACTTTACCATCCGAACTGTTGGTGAGGCATTCTAGAAAGTTACCGTTACACTGACTTTACATTGGCTGGCTGACTTTACCATCCGAACTGTTGGTGAGTCATTCTAGAAAGTAACCGTTACACTGACTTTACATTGGCTGGCTGACTTTACCATCCGAACTGTTGGTGAGGCATTCTAGAAAGTTACCGTTACATTGGCTTTGAATTGGCTGGCTGACTTTACTAACCGAACTGTTGGTGAGTCATTCTAGAAAGTTACCGTTACATTGGCTTTAAATTGGCTGGCTGACTTTACCATCCGAACTGTTGGTGAGGCATTCTAGAAAGTTACCGGTACACTGACTTTACATTGGCTGGCTGACTTTACTATCCGAACTGTTGGTGAGGCATTCTAGAAAGTTACCGTTACACTGGCTTTACATTGTTTGGCTGACTTTACCATCCGAACTGTTGGTGAGGCATTCTAGAAAGTTACCGTTACACTGGCTTTACATTGGCTGGCTGACTTTACCATCCGAACTGTTGGTGAGGCATTCTAGAAGGTTACTGTTACACTGGCTTTAAATTGGCTGGCTGACTTTACCATCCGAACTGTTGGTGAGGCATTCTAGAAAGTTACCGTTACACTGGCTTTACATTGTTTGGCTGACTTTACCATCCGAACTGTTGGTGAGGCATTCTAGAAAGTTACCGTTACACTGGCTTTACATTGGCTGGCTGACTTTACCATCCGAACTGTTGGTGATGCATTCTAGACGGTTACTGTTACACTGGCTTTAAATTGGCTGGCTGACTTTACCATCCGAACTGTTGGTGAGGCATTCTAGAAAGTTACCGTTACATTGGCTTTAAATTGGCTGGCTGACTTTACCATCCGAACTGTTGGTGAGTCATTCTAGAAAGTTACCGTTACATTGGCTTTAAATTGGCTGGCTGACTTTACTATCCGAACTGTTGGTGAGGCATTCTAGAAAGTTACCGTTACACTGACTTTACATTGGCTGGCTGACTTTACCATCCGAACTGTTGGTGAGGCATTCTAGAAGGTTACTGTTACACTGACTTTACATTGGCTACCGGACTTTACCATCCGAACTGTTGGTGAGGCATTCTAGAAAGTTACCGTTACACTGGCTTTACATTGGTTGGCTGACTTTACCATCCAAACTGTTGGTGAGGCATTCTAGAAAGTTACCGTTACACTGGCTTTACATTGGCTGGCTGACTTTACTATCCGAACTGTTGATGAGGCATTCTAGAATGTTACCGTTACACTGACTTTACATTGGCTGGCTGACTTTACCATCCGAACTGTTGATGAGGCATTCTAGAAAGTTACCGTTACACTGACTTTTACATTGCCTGGCTGACTTTACCATCCGAACTGTTGGTGAGGCATTCTAGAAAGTTACCGTTACACTGACTTTACATTGGTTGGCTGACTTTACCATCCGAACTGTTGGTGAGGCATTCTAGAAAGTTACCGTTACATTGGCTTTAAATTGGCTGGCTGACTTTACCATCCGAACTGTTGGTGAGTCATTCTAGAAAGTTACCGTTACATTGGCTTTAAATTGGCTGGCTGACTTTACCATCCGAACTGTTGGTGAGTCATTCTAGAAAGTTACCGTTACACTGGCTTTACATTGGCTGGCTGACTTTACCATCCGAACTGTTGGTGAGGCATTCTAGAAAGTTACCGTTACACTGACTTTACATTGGTTGGCTGACTTTACCATCCGAACTGTTGGTGAGGCATTCTAGAAAGTTACCGTTACACTGACTTTACATTGGCTGGCTGACTTTACTATCCGAACTGTTGGTGAGGCATTCTAGAAAGTTACCGTTACACTGACTTTACATTGGCTGGCTGACTTTACCATCCGAACTGTTGGTGAGGCATTCTAGAAGGTTACTGTTACACTGACTTTACATTGGCTACCGGACTTTACCATCCGAACTGTTGGTGAGGCATTCTAGAAAGTTACCGTTACACTGGCTTTACATTGGTTGGCTGACTTTACCATCCAAACTGTTGGTGAGGCATTCTAGAAAGTTACCGTTACACTGGCTTTACATTGGCTGGCTGACTTTACCATCCGAACTGTTGGTGAGGCATTCTAGAAAGTTACCGTTACACTGACTTTACATTGGTTGGCTGACTTTACCATCCGAACTGTTGGTGAGGCATTCTAGAAGGTTACCGTTACACTGACTTTACATTGGCTGGCTGACTTTACTATCCGAACTGTTGGTGAGGCATTCTAGAAAGTTACCGTTACACTGGCTTAACATTGGCTGGCTGACTTTACCATCCGAACTGTTGGTGAGGCATTCTAGAAGGTTACTGTTACACTGACTTTACATTGGCTACCGGACTTTACCATCCGAACTGTTGGTGAGGCATTCTAGAAAGTTACCGTTACACTGGCTTTACATTGGTTGGCTGACTTTACCATCCAAACTGTTGGTGAGGCATTCTAGAAAGTTACCGTTACACTGGCTTTACATTGGCTGGCTGACTTTACTATCCGAACTGTTGATGAGGCATTCTAGAATGTTACCGTTACACTGACTTTACATTGGCTGGCTGACTTTACCATCCGAACTGTTGATGAGGCATTCTAGAAAGTTACCGTTACACTGACTTTTACATTGCCTGGCTGACTTTACCATCCGAACTGTTGGTGAGGCATTCTAGAAAGTTACCGTTACACTGACTTTACATTGGTTGGCTGACTTTACCATCCGAACTGTTGGTGAGGCATTCTAGAAAGTTACCGTTACACTGACTTTACATTGGCTGGCTGACTTTACTATCCGAACTGTTGGTGAGGCATTCTAGAAAGTTACCGTTACACTGACTTTACATTGGCTGGCTGACTTTACCATCCGAACTGTTGGTGAGGCATTCTAGAAGGTTACTGTTACACTGACTTTACATTGGCTACCGGACTTTACCATCCGAACTGTTGGTGAGGCATTCTAGAAAGTTACCGTTACACTGGCTTTACATTGGTTGGCTGACTTTACCATCCAAACTGTTGGTGAGGCATTCTAGAAAGTTACCGTTACACTGGCTTTACATTGGCTGGCTGACTTTACCATCCGAACTGTTGGTGAGGCATTCTAGAAAGTTACCGTTACACTGACTTTACATTGGTTGGCTGACTTTACAATCCGAACTGTTGGTGAGGCATTCTAGAAAGTTACCGTTACACTGACTTTACATTGGCTGGCTGACTTTACTATCCGAACTGTTGGTGAGGCATTCTAGAAAGTTACCGTTACACTGACTTTACATTGGCTGGCTGACTTTACCATCCGAACTGTTGGTGAGGCATTCTAGAAGGTTACTGTTACACTGACTTTACATTGGCTACCGGACTTTACCATCCGAACTGTTGGTGAGGCATTCTAGAAAGTTACCGTTACACTGGCTTTACATTGGTTGGCTGACTTTACCATCCAAACTGTTGGTGAGGCATTCTAGAAAGTTACCGTTACACTGGCTTTACATTGGCTGGCTGACATTACTATCCGAACTGTTGATGAGGCATTCTAGAATGTTACCGTTACACTGGCTTTACATTGGCTGGCTGACTTTACCATCCGAACTGTTGATGAGGCATTCTAGAGAGTTACCGTTACACTGACTTTTACATTGCCTGGCTGACTTTACCATCCGAACTGTTGGTGAGGCATTCTAGAAAGTTACCGTTACATTGGCTTTAAATTGGCTGGCTGACTTTACCATCCGAACTGTTGGTGAGTCATTCTAGAAAGTTACCGTTACATTGGCTTTAAATTGGCTGGCTGACTTTACCATCCGAACTGTTGGTGAGTCATTCTAGAAAGTTACCGTTACATTGGCTTTAAATTGGCTGGCTGACTTTACCATCCGAACTGTTGGTGAGTCATTCTAGAAAGTTACCGTTACAATGGCTTTACATTGGCTGGCTGACTTTACCATCCGAACTGTTGGTGAGTCATTCTAGAAAGTTACCGTTACATTGGCTTTAAATTGGCTGGCTGACTTTACCATCCGAACTGTTGGTGAGTCATTCTAGAAAGTTACCGTTACACTGGCTTTACATTGGCTGGCTGACTTTACCATCCGAACTGTTGGTGAGGCATTCTAGAAAGTTACCGTTACACTGACTTTACATTGGTTGGCTGACTTTACCATCCGAACTGTTGGTGAGGCATTCTAGAAAGTTACCGTTACACTGACTTTACATTGGCTGGCTGACTTTACTATCCGAACTGTTGGTGAGGCATTCTAGAAAGTTACCGTTACACTGACTTTACATTGGCTGGCTGACTTTACCATCCGAACTGTTGGTGAGGCATTCTAGAAGGTTACTGTTACACTGACTTTACATTGGCTACCGGACTTTACCATCCGAACTGTTGGTGAGGCATTCTAGAAAGTTACCGTTACACTGGCTTTACATTGGTTGGCTGACTTTACCATCCAAACTGTTGGTGAGGCATTCTAGAAAGTTACCGTTACACTGGCTTTACATTGGCTGGCTGACTTTACCATCCGAACTGTTGGTGAGGCATTCTAGAAAGTTACCGTTACACTGACTTTACATTGGTTGGCTGACTTTACCATCCGAACTGTTGGTGAGGCATTCTAGAAAGTTACCGTTACACTGACTTTACATTGGCTGGCTGACTTTACCATCCGAACTGTTGGTGAGGCATTCTAGAAAGTTACCGTTACACTGGCTTTACATTGGTTGGCTGACTTTACCATCCAAACTGTTGGTGAGGCATTCTAGAAAGTTACCGTTACACTGGCTTTACATTGGCTGGCTGACTTTACTATCCGAACTGTTGATGAGGCATTCTAGAATGTTACCGTTACACTGACTTTACATTGGCTGGCTGACTTTACCATCCGAACTGTTGATGAGGCATTCTAGAAAGTTACCGTTACACTGACTTTTACATTGCCTGGCTGACTTTACCATCCGAACTGTTGGTGAGGCATTCTAGAAAGTTACCGTTACACTGACTTTACATTGGTTGGCTGACTTTACCATCCGAACTGTTGGTGAGGCATTCTAGAAAGTTACCGTTACACTGACTTTACATTGGCTGGCTGACTTTACTATCCGAACTGTTGGTGAGGCATTCTAGAAAGTTACCGTTACACTGACTTTACATTGGCTGGCTGACTTTACCATCCGAACTGTTGGTGAGGCATTCTAGAAGGTTACTGTTACACTGACTTTACATTGGCTACCGGACTTTACCATCCGAACTGTTGGTGAGGCATTCTAGAAAGTTACCGTTACACTGGCTTTACATTGGTTGGCTGACTTTACCATCCAAACTGTTGGTGAGGCATTCTAGAAAGTTACCGTTACACTGGCTTTACATTGGCTGGCTGACTTTACCATCCGAACTGTTGGTGAGGCATTCTAGAAAGTTACCGTTACACTGACTTTACATTGGTTGGCTGACTTTACCATCCGAACTGTTGGTGAGGCATTCTAGAAAGTTACCGTTACACTGACTTTACATTGGCTGGCTGACTTTACTATCCGAACTGTTGGTGAGGCATTCTAGAAAGTTACCGTTACACTGACTTTACATTGGCTGGCTGACTTTACCATCCGAACTGTTGGTGAGGCATTCTAGAAGGTTACAGTTACACTGACTTTACATTGGCTACCGGACTTTACCATCCGAACTGTTGGTGAGGCATTCTAGAAAGTTACCGTTACACTGGCTTTACATTGGTTGGCTGACTTTACCATCCAAACTGTTGGTGAGGCATTCTAGAAAGTTACCGTTACACTGGCTTTACATTGGCTGGCTGACATTACTATCCGAACTGTTGATGAGGCATTCTAGAATGTTACCGTTACACTGGCTTTACATTGGCTGGCTGACTTTACCATCCGAACTGTTGATGAGGCATTCTAGAGAGTTACCGTTACACTGACTTTTACATTGCATGGCTGACTTTACCATCCGAACTGTTGGTGAGGCATTCTAGAAAGTTACCGTTACATTGGCTTTAAATTGGCTGGCTGACTTTACCATCCGAACTGTTGGTGAGTCATTCTAGAAAGTTACCGTTACATTGGCTTTAAATTGGCTGGCTGACTTTACCATCCGAACTGTTGGTGAGTCATTCTAGAAAGTTACCGTTACATTGGCTTTAAATTGGCTGGCTGACTTTACCATCCGAACTGTTGGTGAGTCATTCTAGAAAGTTACCGTTACACTGGCTTTACATTGGCTGGCTGACTTTACCATCCGAACTGTTGGTGAGTCATTCTAGAAAGTTACCGTTACATTGGCTTTAAATTGGCTGGCTGACTTTACCATCCGAACTGTTGGTGAGTCATTCTAGAAAGTTACCGTTACACTGGCTTTACATTGGCTGGCTGACTTTACCATCCGAACTGTTGGTGAGGCATTCTAGAAAGTTACCGTTACACTGACTTTACATTGGCTGGCTGACTTTACCATCCGAACTGTTGGTGAGGCATTCTAGAAAGTTACCGTTACATTGGCTTTAAATTGGCTGGCTGACTTTACTATCCGAACTGTTGGTGAGGCATTCTAGAAAGTTACCGTTACATTGGCTTTAAATTGGCTGGCTGACTTTACCATCCGAACTGTTGGTGAGGCATTCTAGAAAGTTACCGTTACACTGGCTTTACATTGGATGGCTGACTTTACCATCCGAACTGTTGGTGAGGCATTCTAGAAAGTTACCGGTACACTGGCTTTACATTGGCTGACTGACTTTACTATCCGAACTGTTGGTGAGGCATTCTAGAAAGTTACCGTTACACTGGCTTTACATTGGCTGGCTGACTTTACCATCCGAACTGTTGGTGAGTCATTCTAGAAAGTTACCGTTACATTGGCTTTAAATTGGCTGGCTGACTTTACCATCCGAACTGTTGGTGAGTCATTCTAGAAAGTTACCGTTACACTGGCTTTACATTGGCTGGCTGACTTTACCATCCGAACTGTTGGTGAGGCATTCTAGAAAGTTACCGTTACACTGACTTTACATTGGCTGGCTGACTTTACCATCCGAACTGTTGGTGAGGCATTCTAGAAAGTTACCGTTACACTGACTTTACATTGGCTGGCTGACTTTACCATCCGAACTGTTGGTGAGGCATTCTAGAAAGTTACCGTTACATTGGCTTTAAATTGGCTGGCTGACTTTACTATCCGAACTGTTGGTGAGTCATTCTAGAAAGTTACCGTTACATTGGCTTTAAATTGGCTGGCTGACTTTACCATCCGAACTGTTGGTGAGGCATTCTAGAAAGTTACCGTTACACTGACTTTACATTGGCTGGCTGACTTTACCATCCGAACTGTTGGTGAGGCATTCTAGAAAGTTACCGTTACACTGGCTTTACATTGTTTGGCTGACTTTACCATCCGAACTGTTGGTGAGGCATTCTAGAAAGTTACCGTTACACTGGCTTTACATTGGTTGGCTGACATTACCATCCGAACTGTTGGTGAGGCATTCTAGAAGGTTACTGTTACACTGGCTTTACATTGGCTACCGGACTTTACCATCCGAACTGTTGGTGAGTCATTCTAGAAAGTTACCGTTACATTGGCTTTAAATTGGTTGGCTGACTTTACCATCCGAACTGTTGGTGAGTCATTCTAGAAAGTTACCGTTACATTGGCTTTAAATTGGCTGGCTGACTTTACCATCCGAACTGTTGGTGAGTCATTCTAGAAAGTTACCGTTACACTGGCTTTACATTGGCTGGCTGACTTTACCATCCGAACTGTTGTTGAGGCATTCTAGAAAGTTACCGTTACACTGACTTTACATTGGCTGGCTGACTTTACCATCCGAACTGTTGGTGAGGCATTCTAGAAAGTTACCGTTACACTGACTTTACATTGGCTGGCTGACATTACCATCCGAACTGTTGGTGAGGCATTCTAGAAAGTTACCGTTACATTGGCTTTAAATTGGCTGGCTGACTTTACCATCCGAACTGTTGGTGAGTCATTCTAGAAAGTAACCGTTACACTGACTTTACATTGGCTGGCTGACTTTACCATCCGAACTGTTGGTGAGGCATTCTAGAAAGTTACCGTTACATTGGCTTTAAATTGGCTGGCTGACTTTACCATCCGAACAGTTGGTGAGTCATTCTAGAAAGTTACCGTTACATTGGCTTTAAATTGGCTGGCTGACTTTACCATCCGAACTGTTGGTGAGTCATTCTAGAAAGTTACCGTTACATTGGCTTTAAATTGGCTGGCTGACTTTACCATCCGAACTGTTGGTGAGTCATTCTAGAAAGTTACCGTTACACTGGCTTTACATTGTCTGGCTGACTTTACCATCCGAACTGTTGGTGAGTCATTCTAGAAAGTTACCGTTACACTGGCTTTACATTGGTTGGCTGACTTTACCATCCGAACTGTTGGTGTGGCATTCTAGAAAGTTACCGTTACACTGGCTTTACATTGGCTGGCTGACTTTACCATCCGAACTGTTGGTGAGGCATTCTAGAAAGTTACCGTTACATTGGCTTTAAATTGGCTGGCTGACTTTACCATCCGAACTGTTGGTGAGGCATTCTAGAAAGTTACCGTTACACTGGCTTTACATTGGTTGGCTGACTTTACCATCCTAACTGTTGGTGAGGCATTCTAGAAAGTTACCGTTACACTGGCTTTACATTGGCTGGCTGACTTTACTATCCGAACTGTTGTTGAGGCATTCTAGAAAGTTACCGTTACACTGGCTTTACATTGGCTGGCTGACTTTACCATCCGAACTGTTGGTGAGGCATTCTAGAAAGTAACCGTTACACTGACTTTACATTGGCTGGCTGACTTCACACTCCGAACTGTTGGTGAGGCATTCTAGAAAGTTACCGTTACATTGGCTTTAAATTGGCTGGCTGACTTTACCATCCGAACTGTTGGTGAGTCATTCTAGAAAGTTACCGTTACATTGGCTTTAAATTGGCTGGCTGACTTTACCATCCGAACTGTTGGTGAGTCATTCTAGAAAGTTACCGTTACATTGGCTTTAAATTGGCTGGCTGACTTTACCATCCGAACTGTTGGTGAGTCATTCTAGAAAGTTACCGTTACACTGGCTTTACATTGGCTGGCTGACTTTACCATCCGAACTGTTGGTGAGGCATTCTAGAAAGTTACCGTTACACTGACTTTACATTGGCTGGCTGACTTTACTATCCGAACTGTTGGTGAGGCATTCTAGAAAGTTACCGTTACACTGGCTTTACATTGGTTGGCTGACTTTACCATCCGAACTGTTGGTGAGGCATTCTAGAAAGTTACCGTTACACTGGCTTTACATTGGCTGGCTGACTTTACCATCCGAACTGTTGGTGAGGCATTCTAGAAGGTTACTGTTACACTGACTTTACATTGGCTTACGGACTTTACCATCCGAACTGTTGGTGAGGCATTCTAGAAAGTTACCGTTACACTGGCTTTACATTGGTTGGCTGACTTTACCATCCGAACTGTTGGTGAGGCATTCTAGAAAGTTACCGGTACACTGGCTTTACATTGGCTGGCTGACTTTACTATCCGAACTGTTGGTGAGGCATTCTAGAAAGTTACCGTTACACTGGCTTTACATTGGCTGGCTGACTTTACCATCCGAACTGTTGGTGAGGCATTCTAGAAAGTAACCGTTACACTGACTTTACATTGGCTGGCTGACTTTACACTCCGAACTGTTGGTGAGTCATTCTAGAAAGTTACCGCTACATTGGCTTTAAATTGGCAGGCTGACTTTACCATCCGAACTGTTGGTGAGTCATTCTAGAAAGTTACCGTTACACTGGCTTTACAATGGCTGGCTGACTTTACCATCCGAACTGTTGGTGAGGCATTCTAGAAAGTTACCGTTACACTGACTTTACATTGGCTGGCTGACTTTACTATCCGAACTGTTGGTGAGGCATTCTAGAAAGTTACCGTTACACTGGCTTTACATTGGTTGGCTGACTTTACCATCCGAACTGTTGGTGAGGCATTCTAGAAAGTTACCGTTACACTGGCTTTACATTGGCTGGCTGACTTTACCATCCGAACTGTTGGTGAGGCATTCTAGAAAGTTACCGTTACACTGACTTTACATTGGTTGGCTGACTTTACCATCCGAACTGTTGGTGAGGCATTCTAGAAAGTTACCGTTACACTGACTTTACATTGGCTGGCTAACTTTACTATCCGAACTGTTGGTGAGGCATTCTAGAAAGTTACCGTTACACTGACTTTGCATTGGCTGGCTGACTTTACCATCCGAACTGTTGGTGAGGCATTCTAGAAGGTTACTGTTACACTGACTTTACATTGGCTACCGGACTTTACCATCCGAACTGTTGGTGAGGCATTCTTGAAAGTTACCGTTACACTGGCTTTACATTGGTTGGCTGACTTTACCATCCAAACTGTTGGTGAGGCATTCTAGAAAGTTACCGTTACACTGGCTTTACATTGGCTGGCTGACTTTACTATCCGAACTGTTGATGAGGCATTCTAGAATGTTACCGTTACACTGACTTTACATTGGCTGGCTGACTTTACCATCCGAACTGTTGGTGAGTCATTCTAGAAAGTAACCGTTACACTGACTTTACATTGGCTGGCTGACTTTACCATCCGAACTGTTGGTGAGGCATTCTAGAAAGTTACCGTTACATTGGCTTTAAATTGGCTGGCTGACTTTACCATCCGAACAGTTGGTGAGTCATTCTAGAAAGTTACCGTTACATTGGCTTTAAATTGGCTGGCTGACTTTACCATCCGAACTGTTGGTGAGTCATTCTAGAAAGTTACCGTTACATTGGCTTTAAATTGGCTGGCTGACTTTACCATCCGAACTGTTGGTGAGTCATTCTAGAAAGTTACCGTTACACTGGCTTTACATTGTCTGGCTGACTTTACCATCCGAACTGTTGGTGAGGCATTCTAGAAAGTTACCGTTACACTGGCTTTACATTGGCTGGCTGACTTTAAATTCCGAACTGTTGGTGAGGCATTCTAGAAAGTTACCGTTACACTGACTTTACATTGGCTGGCTGACTTTACTATCCGAACTGTTGGTGAGGCATTCTAGAAAGTTACCGTTACACTGGCTTTACATTGGTTGGCTGACTTTACCATCCGAACTGTTGGTGAGGCATTCTAGAAAGTTACCGTTACACTGGCTTTACATTGGCTGGCTGACTTTACCATCCGAACTGTTGGTGAGGCATTCTAGAAGGTTACTGTTACACTGACTTTACATTGGCTTACGGACTTTACCATCCGAACTGTTGGTGAGGCATTCTAGAAAGTTACCGTTACACTGGCTTTACATTGGTTGGCTGACTTTACCATCCGAACTGTTGGTGAGGCATTCTAGAAAGTTACCGGTACACTGGCTTTACATTGGCTGGCTGACTTTACTATCCGAACTGTTGGTGAGGCATTCTAGAAAGTTACCGTTACACTGGCTTTACATTGGCTGGCTGACTTTACCATCCGAACTGTTGGTGAGGCATTCTAGAAAGTAACCGTTACACTGACTTTACATTGGCTGGCTGACTTTACACTCCGAACTGTTGGTGAGTCATTCTAGAAAGTTACCGCTACATTGGCTTTAAATTGGCAGGCTGACTTTACCATCCGAACTGTTGGTGAGTCATTCTAGAAAGTTACCGTTACACTGGCTTTACAATGGCTGGCTGACTTTACCATCCGAACTGTTGGTGAGGCATTCTAGAAAGTTACCGTTACACTGACTTTACATTGGCTGGCTGACTTTACTATCCGAACTGTTGGTGAGGCATTCTAGAAAGTAACCGTTACACTGGCTTTACATTGGTTGGCTGACTTTACCATCCGAACTGTTGGTGAGGCATTCTAGAAAGTTACCGTTACACTGACTTTGCATTGGCTGGCTGACTTTACCATCCGAACTGTTGGTGAGGCATTCTAGAAAGTTACCGTTACACTGACTTTACATTGGTTGGCTGACTTTACCATCCGAACTGTTGGTGAGGCATTCTTGAAAGTTACCGTTACACTGACTTTACATTGGCTGGCTAACTTTACTATCCGAACTGTTGGTGAGGCATTCTAGAAAGTTACCGTTACACTGACTTTGCATTGGCTGGCTGACTTTACCATCCGAACTGTTGGTGAGGCATTCTAGAAGGTTACTGTTACACTGACTTTACATTGGCTACCGGACTTTACCATCCGAACTGTTGGTGAGGCATTCTTGAAAGTTACCGTTACACTGGCTTTACATTGGTTGGCTGACTTTACCATCCGAACTGTTGGTGAGGCATTCTAGAAAGTTACCGTTACACTGGCTTTACATTGGCTGGCTGACTTTACTATCCGAACTGTTGATGAGGCATTCTAGAATGTTACCGTTACACTGACTTTACATTGGCTGGCTGACTTTACCATCCGAACTGTTGGTGAGTCATTCTAGAAAGTAACCGTTACACTGACTTTACATTGGCTGGCTGACTTTACCATCCGAACTGTTGGTGAGGCATTCTAGAAAGTTACCGTTACATTGGCTTTAAATTGGCTGGCTGACTTTACCATCCGAACAGTTGGTGTGGCATTCTAGAAAGTTACCGTTACACTGGCTTTACATTGGCTGGCTGACTTTACCATCCGAACTGTTGGTGAGGCATTCTAGAAGGTTACCGTTACACTGACTTTACATTGGCTACCGGACTTTACCATCCGAACTGTTGGTGAGGCATTCTAGAAAGTTACCGTTACACTGGCTTTACATTGGTTGGCTGACTTTACCATCCTAACTGTTGGTGAGGCATTCTAGAAAGTTACCGTTACACTGGCTTTACATTGGCTGGCTGACTTTACTATCCGAACTGTTGTTGAGGCATTCTAGAAAGTTACCGTTACACTGGCTTTACATTGGCTGGCTGACTTTACCATCCGAACTGTTGGTGAGGCATTCTAGAAAGTAACCGTTACACTGACTTTACATTGGCTGGCTGACTTTACACTCCGAACTGTTGGTGAGGCATTCTAGAAAGTTACCGTTACATTGGCTTTAAATTGGCTGGCTGACTTTACCATCCGAACTGTTGGTGAGTCATTCTAGAAAGTTACCGTTACATTGGCTTTAAATTGGCTGGCTGACTTAACCATCCGAACTGTTGGTGAGTCATTCTAGAAAGTTACCGTTACATTGGCTTTAAATTGGCTGGCTGACTTTACCATCCGAACTGTTGGTGAGTCATTCTAGAAAGTTACCGTTACACTGGCTTTACATTGGCTGGCTGACTTTACCATCCGAACTGTTGGTGAGGCATTCTAGAAAGTTACCGTTACACTGACTTTACATTGGCTGGCTGACTTTACTATCCGAACTGTTGGTGAGGCATTCTAGAAAGTTACCGTTACACTGGCTTTACATTGGTTGGCTGACTTTACCATCCGAACTGTTGGTGAGGCATTCTAGAAAGTTACCGTTACACTGGCTTTACATTGGCTGGCTGACTTTACCATCCGAACTGTTGGTGAGGCATTCTAGAAGGTTACTGTTACACTGACTTTACATTGGCTAACGGACTTTACCATCCGAACTGTTGGTGAGGCATTCTAGAAAGTTACCGTTACACTGGCTTTACATTGGTTGGCTGACTTTACCATCCGAACTGTTGGTGCGGCATTCTAGAAAGTTACCGGTACACTGGCTTTACATTGGCTGGCTGACTTTACTATCCGAACTGTTGGTGAGGCATTCTAGAAAGTTACCGTTACACTGGCTTTACATTGGCTGGCTGACTTTACCATCCGAACTGTTGGTGAGGCATTCTAGAAAGTAACCGTTACACTGACTTTACATTGGCTGGCTGACTTTACACTCCGAACTGTTGGTGAGTCTTTCTAGAAAGTTACCGTTACATTGGCTTTACATTGGCAGGCTGACTTTACCATCCGAACTGTTGGTGAGTCATTCTAGAAAGTAACCGTTACACTGGCTTTACAATGGCTGGCTGACTTTACCATCCGAACTGTTGGTGAGGCATTCTAGAAAGTTACCGTTACACTGACTTTACATTGGCTGGCTGACTTTACTATCCGAACTGTTGGTGAGGCATTCTAGAAAGTTACCGTTACACTGGCTTTACATTGGTTGGCTGACTTTACCATCCGAACTGTTGGTGAGGCATTCTAGAAAGTTACCGTTACACTGGCTTTACATTGGCTGGCTGACTTTACCATCCGAACTGTTGGTGAGGCATTCTAGAAAGTTACCGTTACACTGACTTTACATTGGTTGGCTGACTTTACCATCCGAACTGTTGGTGAGGCATTCTAGAAAGTTACCGTTACACTGACTTTACATTGGCTGGCTGACTTTACTATCCGAACTGTTGGTGAGGCATTCTAGAAAGTTACCGTTACACTGACTTTGCATTGGCTGGCTGACTTTACCATCCGAACTGTTGGTGAGGCATTCTAGAAGGTTACTGTTACACTGACTTTACATTGGCTACCGGACTTTACCATCCGAACTGTTGGTGAGGCATTCTTGAAAGTTACCGTTACACTGGCTTTACATTGGTTGGCTGACTTTACCATCCAAACTGTTGGTGAGGCATTCTAGAAAGTTACCGTTACACTGGCTTTACATTGGCTGGCTGACTTTACTATCCGAACTGTTGATGAGGCATTCTAGAATGTTACCGTTACACTGACTTTACATTGGCTGGCTGACTTTACCATCCGAACTGTTGGTGAGGCATTCTAGAAAGTTACCGTTACACTGACTTTACATTGGCTGGCTGACTTTACCATCCGAACTGTTGGTGAGGCATTCTAGAAAGTTACCGTTACATTGGCTTTAAATTGGCTGGCTGACTTTACCATCCGAACTGTTGGTGAGGCATTCTAGAAAGTTACCGTTACATTGGCTTTAAATTGGCTGGCTGACTTTACCATCCGAACTGTTGGTGAGTCATTCTAGAAAGTTACCGTTACATTGGCTTTAAATTGGCTGGCTGACTTTACCATCCGAACTGTTGGTGAGGCATTCTAGAAAGTAACCGTTACACTGACTTTACATTGGCTGGCTGACTTTACACTCCGAACTGTTGGTGAGTCATTCTAGAAAGTTACCGTTACATTGGCTTTACATTGGCAGGCTGACTTTACCATCCGAACTGTTGGTGAGTCATTCTAGAAAGTTACCGTTACACTGGCTTTACAATGGCTGGCTGACTTTACCATCCGAACTGTTGGTGAGGCATTCTAGAAAGTTACCGTTACACTGACTTTACATTGGCTGGCTGACTTTACTATCCGAACTGTTGGTGAGGCATTCTAGAAAGTTACCGTTACACTGGCTTTACATTGGTTGGCTGACTTTACCATCCGAACTGTTGGTGAGGCATTCTAGAAAGTTACCGTTACACTGGCTTTACATTGGCTGGCTGACTTTACCATCCGAACTGTTGGTGAGGCATTCTAGAAAGTTACCGTTACACTGACTTTACATTGGTTGGCTGACTTTACCATCCGAACTGTTGGTGAGGCATTCTAGAAAGTTACCGTTACACTGACTTTACATTGGCTGGCTGACTTTACTATCCGAACTGTTGGTGAGGCATTCTAGAAAGTTACCGTTACACTGACTTTACATTGGCTGGCTGACTTTACTATCCGAACTGTTGGTGAGGCATTCTAGAAAGTTACCGTTACACTGACTTTGCATTGGCTGGCTGACTTTACCATCCGAACTGTTGGTGAGGCATTCTAGAAGGTTACTGTTACACTGACTTTACATTGGCTACCGGACTTTACCATCCGAACTGTTGGTGAGGCATTCTTGAAAGTTACCGTTACACTGGCTTTACATTGGTTGGCTGACTTTACCATCCAAACTGTTGGTGAGGCATTCTAGAAAGTTACCGTTACACTGGCTTTACATTGGCTGGCTGACTTTACTATCCGAACTGTTGATGAGGCATTCTAGAATGTTACCGTTACACTGACTTTACATTGGCTGGCTGACTTTACCATCCGAACTGTTGGTGAGGCATTCTAGAAAGTTACCGTTACACTGACTTTACATTGGCTGGCTGACTTTACCATCCGAACTGTTGGTGAGGCATTCTAGAAAGTTACCGTTACATTGGCTTTAAATTGGCTGGCTGACTTTACCATCCGAACTGTTGGTGAGGCATTCTAGAAAGTTACCGTTACATTTGCTTTAAATTGGCTGGCTGACTTTACCATCCGAACTGTTGGTGAGTCATTCTAGAAAGTTACCGTTACATTGGCTTTAAATTGGCTGGCTGACTTTACCATCCGAACTGTTGGTGAGTCATTCTAGAAAGTTACCGTTACACTGGCTTTACATTGGTTGGCTGACTTTACCATCCGAACTGTTGGTGAGTCATTCTAGAAAGTTACCGTTACATTGGCTTTAAATTGGCTGGCTGACTTTACCATCCGAACTGTTGGTGAGGCATTCTAGAAAGTTACCGTTACACTGACTTTACATTGGCTGGCTGACTTTACCATCCGAACTGTTGGTGAGGCATTCTAGAAAGTTACCGTTACACTGACTTTACATTGGCTGGCTGACTTTACCATCCGAACTGTTGGTGAGGCATTCTAGAAAGTTACCGTTACATTGGCTTTAAATTGGCTGGCTGACTTTACCATCCGAACTGTTGGTGAGTCATTCTAGAAAGTTACCGTTACACTGGCTTTACATTGTCTGGCTGACTTTACCATCCGAACTGTTGGTGATGCATTCTAGAAATTTACCGTTACACTGGCTTTACATTGGTTGGCTGACTTTACCATCCGAACTGTTGGTGTGGCATTCTAGAAAGTTACCGTTACACTGGCTTTACATTGGCTGGCTGACTTTACCATCCGAACTGTTGGTGAGGCATTCTAGAAGGTTACTGTTACACTGACTTTACATTGGCTACCGGACTTTACCATCCGAACTGTTGGTGAGGCATTCTAGAAAGTTACCGTTACACTGGCTTTACATTGGTTGGCTGACTTTACCATCCGAACTGTTGGTGAGGAATTCTAGAAAGTTACCGTTACACTGGCTTTACATTGGCTGGCTGACTTTACTATCCGAACTGTTGGTGAGGCATTCTAGAAAGTTACCGTTACACTGGCTTTACATTGTCTGGCTGACTTTACCATCCGAACTGTTGGTGAGGCATTCTAGAAAGTAACCGTTACACTGACTTTACATTGGCTGGCTGACTTTACACTCCGAACTGTTGGTGAGGCATTCTAGAAAGTTACCGTTACATTGGCTTTAAATTGGCAGGCTGACATTACCATCCGAACTGTTGGTGAGTCATTCTAGAAAGTTACCGTTACATTGGCTTTAAATTGGCTGGCTGACTTTACCATCCGAACTGTTGGTGAGTCATTCTAGAAAGTTACCGTTACATTGGCTTTAAATTGGCTGGCTGACTTTACCATCCGAACTGTTGGTGAGTCATTCTAGAAAGTTACCGTTACACTGGCTTTACATTGGCTGGCTGACTTTACCATCCGAACTGTTGGTGAGGCATTCTAGAAAGTTACCGTTACACTGACTTTACATTGGCTGGCTGACTTTACTATCCGAACTGTTGGTGAGGCATTCTAGAAAGTTACCGTTACACTGACTTTACATTGGCTGGCTGACTTTACCATCCGAACTGTTGGTGAGGCACTCTAGAAAGTTACCGTTACACTGACTTTACATTGGCTGGCTGACTTTACCATCCGAACTGTTGGTGAGGCATTCTAGAAAGTCACCGTTACACTGACTTTACATTGGCTGGCTGACTTTACCATCCGAACTGTTGGTGAGGCATTCTAGAAAGTTACCGTTACATTGGCTTTAAATTGGCTGGCTGACTTTACCATCCGAACTGTTGGTGAGTCATTCTAGAAAGTTACCGTTACATTGGCTTTAAATTGGCTGGCTGACTTTACCATCCGAACTGTAGGTGAGTCATTCTAGAAAGTTACCGTTACATTGGCTTTAAATTGGCTGGCTGACTTTACCATCCGAACTGTTGGTGAGTCATTCTAGAAAGTTACCGTTACACTGGCTTTACATTGGCTGGCTGACTTTACTATCCGAACTGTTGGTGAGGCATTCTAGAAAGTTACCGTTACACTGACTTTACATTGGCTGGCTGACTTTACCATCCGAACTGTTTGTGAGGCATTCTAGAAAGTAACATTTACACTGGATTTACATTGGTTGGCTGACTTTACCATCCGAATTGTTGGTGAGGCATTCTAGAAAGTTACCGTTACACTGGCTTTACATTGGTTGGCTGACTTTACTATCCGAACTGTTGGTGAGGCATTCTAGAAAGTAACCGTTACACTGGCTTTACATTGGTTGGCTGACTTTACTATCCGAACTGTTGGTGAGCATTCTAGGAAGTAACCGTTACACTGGCTTTACATTGGTTGGCTGACTTTACCATCCGAACTGTTGGTGAGGCATTCTAGAAAGTTACCGTTACACTGGTTTTACATTTCCTTGTTGACTTTACCATCCGAACTGTTGGTGAGGCATTCTAGAAGGTTACCGTTCCACTGGCTTTACATTGGCTGGCGGACTTTACGACACGGAACTGTTGGTGAGGCATTCTAGAAAGTAACCATTACACTGGCTTACATTGGTTGGCTGACTTTATTATTCGAACTGTTGGTGAGGCATTCTAGAAAGTAACCGTTACACTGACTTTACTTTGGCTGGCTGACTTTACCATCCGAACTGTTGGTGAGGCATTCTAGAAAGTTACCGTTACATTGGCTTTAAATTGGCTGGCTGACTTTACCATCCGAACTGTTGGTGAGTCTTTCTAGAAAGTTACCGTTACATTGGCTTTAAATTGGCTGGCTGACTTTACCATCCGAACTGTTGGTGAGTCATTCTAGAAAGTTACCGTTACATTGGCTTTAAATTGGCTGGCTGACTTTACCATCCGAACTGTTGGTGAGTCATTCTAGAAAGTTACCGTTACACTGGCTTTACATTGGCTGGCTGACTTTACCATCCGAACTGTTGGTGTGGAATTCTAGAAAGTTACCGTTACACTGGCTTTACATTGGTTGGCTGACTTTACCATCCGAACTGTTGGTGAGGCATTCTAGAAAGTTACCGTTACACTGGCTTTACATTGGCTGGCTGACTTTACCATCCGAACTGTTGGTGAGGCATTCTAGAAAGTTACCGTTACACTGACTTTACATTGGTTGGCTGACTTTACCATCCGAACTGTTGGTGAGGCATTCTAGAAAGTCACCGTTACACTGACTTTACATTGGCTGGCTGACTTTACTATCCGAACTGTTGTTGAGGCATTCTAGAAAGATACCGTTACACTGACTTTACATTGGCTGGCTGACTTTACCATCCGAACTGTTGGTGAGGCATTCTAGAAAGTAACCGTTACACTGACTTTACATTGGCTGGCTGACTTTACCATCCGAACTGTTGGTGAGGCATTCTAGAAAGTTACCGTTACATTGGCTTTAAATTGGCTGGCTGACTTTACCATCCGAACTGTTGGTGAGTCTTTCTAGAAAGTTACCGTTACATTGGCTTTAAATTGGCTGGCTGACTTTACCATCCGAACTGTTGGTGAGTCATTCTAGAAAGTTACCGTTACATTGGCTTTAAATTGGCTGGCTGACTTTACCATCCGAACTGTTGGTGAGTCATTCTAGAAAGTTACCGTTACACTGGCTTTACATTGGCTGGCTGACTTTACCATCCGAACTGTTGGTGAGGAATTCTAGAAAGTTACCGTTACACTGGCTTTACATTGGTTGGCTGACTTTACCATCCGAACTGTTGGTGAGGCATTCTAGAAAGTTATCGTTACACTGGCTTTACATTGGCTGGCTGACTTTACCATCCGAACTGTTGGTGAGGCATTCTAGAAAGTTACCGTTACACTGGCTTTACATTGGTTGGCTGACTTTACCATCCGAACTGTTGGTGAGGCATTCTAGAAAGTCACCGTTACACTGACTTTACATTGGCTGGCTGACTTTACTATCCGAACTGTTGGTGAGGCATTCTAGAAAGTTACCGTTACACTGACTTTACATTTGCTGGCTGACTTTACCATCCGAACTGTTGGTGAGGTATTCTAGAAAGTTACCGTTACACTGGCTTTACATTGGCTACCGGACTTTACCATCCGAACTGTTGGTGAGGCATTCTAGAAAGTTACCGTTACATTGGCTTTAAATTGGCAGGCTGACTTTACCATCCGATTTGTTGGTGAGTCATTCTAGAAAGTTACCGTTACATTGGCTTTAAATTGGCTGGCTGACTTTACCATCCGAACTGTTGGTGAGTCATTCTAGAAAGTTACCGTTACATTGGCTTTAAATTGGCTGGCTGACTTTACCATCCGAACTGTTGGTGAGTCATTCTAGAAAGTTACCGTTACATTGGCTTTAAATTGGCTGGCTGACTTTACCATCCGAACTGTTGGTGAGGCATTCTAGAAAGTTACCGTTACACTGGCTTTAAATTGGCTGGCTGACTTTACCATCCGAACTGTTGGTGAGTCATTCTAGAAAGTTACCGTTACACTGGCTTTACATTGGCTGGCTGACTTTACCATCCGAACTGTTGGTGAGGCATTCTAGAAAGTTACCGTTACACTGACTTTACATTGGCTGGCTAACTTTACCATCCGAACTGTTTGTGAGACATTCTAGAAAGTAACCGTTACACTGGATTTACATTGGTTGGCTGACTTTACCATCCGAATTGTTGGTGAGGCATTCTAGAAAGTTAGCGTTACACTGGCTTTACATTGGTTGGCTGACTTTACTATCCGAACTGTTGGTGAGGCATTCTAGAAAGTAACCGTTACACTGGCTTTACATTGGTTGGCTGACTTTACTATCCGAACTGTTGGTGAGCATTCTAGAAAGTAACCGTTACACTGGCTTTACATTGGTTGGCTGACTTTACCATCCGAAATGTTGGTGAGGCATTCTAGAAAGTTACTGTTACACTGGTTTTACATTTCCTTGTTGACTTTACCATCCGAACTGTTGGTGAGGCATTCTAGAAGGTTACCGTTCCACTGGCTTTACATTGGCTGGCGGACTTTACGACACGGAACTGTTGGTGAGGCATTCTAGAAAGTAACCATTACACTGGCTTACATTGGTTGGCTGACTTTATTATTCGAACTGTTGGTGAGGCATTCTAGAAAGTTACTGTTACACTGACTTTACATTGGTTGGCTGACTTTACGACAAGAACTGTTGGTGAGGCATTCTAGAAAGTAACCGTTACACTGGCTTTACATTGGCTACCGGACTTTACCATCCGAACTGTTGGTGAGGCATTCTAGAAAGTTACCGTTACACTGGCTTTACATTGGCTGGCTGACTTTACCATCCGAACTGTTGGTGAGGCATTCTAGAAAGTTACCGTTACACTGACTTTACATTGGCTGGCTGACTTTACCATCCGAACTGTTGGTGAGGCATTCTAGAAAGTTACCGTTACACTGACTTTACATTGGCTGGCTGACTTTACCATCCGAACTGTTGGTGAGGCATTCTAGAAAGTTACCGTTACATTGGCTTTAAATTGGCTGGCTGACTTTACCATCCGAACTGTTGGTGAGTCTTTCTAGAAAGTTACCGTTACATTGGCTTTAAATTGGCTGGCTGACTTTACCATCCGAACTGTTGGTGAGTCATTCTAGAAAGTTACCGTTACATTGGCTTTAAATTGGCTGGCTGACTTTACCATCCGAACTGTTGGTGAGGCATTCTAGAATGTTACCGTTACACTGACTTTACATTGGCTGGCTGACTTTACCATCCGAACTGTTGGTGAGGCATTCTAGAATGTTACCGTTACACTGACTTTACATTGGCTGGCTGACTTTACCATCCGAACTGTTGGTGAGGCATTCTAGAAAGTTACCGTTACACTGACTTTACATTGGCTGGCTGACATTACCATCCGAACTGTTGGTGAGGCATTCTAGAAAGTTACCGTTACATTGGCTTTAAATTGGCTGGCTGACTTTACCATCCGAACTGTTGGTGAGTCATTCTAGAAAGTAACCGTTACACTGACTTTACATTGGCTGGCTGACTTTACCATCCGAACTGTTGGTGAGGCATTCTAGAAAGTTACCGTTACATTGGCTTTAAATTGGCTGGCTGACTTTACCATCCGAACAGTTGGTGAGTCATTCTAGAAAGTTACCGTTACATTGGCTTTAAATTGGCTGGCTGACTTTACCATCCGAACTGTTGGTGAGTCATTCTAGAAAGTTACCGTTACATTGGCTTTAAATTGGCTGGCTGACTTTACCATCCGAACTGTTGGTGAGTCATTCTAGAAAGTTACCGTTACACTGGCTTTACATTGTCTGGCTGACTTTACCATCCGAACTGTTGGTGAGGCATTCTAGAAAGTTACCGTTACACTGGCTTTACATTGGTTGGCTGACTTTACCATCCGAACTGTTGGTGTGGCATTCTAGAAAGTTACCGTTACACTGGCTTTACATTGGCTGGCTGACTTTACCATCCGAACTGTTGGTGAGGCATTCTAGAAGGTTACTGTTACACTGACTTTACACTGGCTACCGGACTTTACCATCCGAACTGTTGGTGAGGCATTCTAGAAAGTTACCGTTACACTGGCTTTACATTGGTTGGCTGACTTTACCATCCGAACTGTTGGTGAGGCATTCTAGAAAGTTACCGTTACACTGGCTTTACATTGGCTGGCTGACTTTACTATCCGAACTGTTGGTGAGGCATTCTAGAAAGTTACCGTTACACTGGCTTTACATTGGCTGGCTGACTTTACCATCCGAACTGTTGGTGAGGCATTCTAGAAAGTAACCGTTACACTGACTTTACATTGGCTGGCTGACTTTACACTCCGAACTGTTGGTGAGGCATTCTAGAAAGTTACCGTTACATTGGCTTTACATTGGTTGGCTGACTTTACCATCCGAACTGTTGGTGAGGCATTCTAGAAAGTTACCGTTACACTGGCTTTACATTGGCTGGCTGACTTTACCATCCGAACTGTTGGTGAGGCATTCTAGAAAGTTACCGTTACACTGGCTTTACAATGGCTGGCTGACTTTACCATCCGAACTGTTGGTGAGGCATTCTAGAAAGTTACCGTTACACTGGCTTTACATTGGCTGGCTGACTTTACTATCCGAACTGTTGGTGAGGCATTCTAGAAAGTTACCGTTACACTGGCTTTACATTGGTTGGCTGACTTTACCATCCGAACTGTTGGTGAGGCATTCTAGAAAGTTACCGTTACACTGGCTTTACATTGGCTGGCTGACTTTACCATCCGAACTGTTGGTGAGGCATTCTAGAAAGTAACCGTTACACTGACTTTACATTGGTTGGCTGACTTTACCATCCGAACTGTTGGTGAGGCATTCTAGAAAGTTACCGTTACACTGACTTTACATTGGCTGGCTGACTTTACTATCCGAACTGTTGGTGAGGCATTCTAGAAAGTTACCGTTACACTGACTTTACATTGGCTGGCTGACTTTACCATCCGAACTGTTGGTGAGGCATTCTAGAAGGTTACTGTTACACTGACTTTACATTGGCTACCGGACTTTACCATCCGAACTGTTGGTGAGGCATTCTAGAAAGTTACCGTTACACTGGCTTTACATTGGTTGGCTGACTTTACCATCCAAACTGTTGGTGAGGCATTCTAGAAAGTTACCGTTACACTGGCTTTACATTGGCTGGCTGACTTTACTATCCGAACTGTTGACGAGGCATTCTAGAATGTTACCGTTACACTGACTTTACATTGGCTGGCTGACTTTACCATCCGAACTGTTGGTGAGGCATTCTAGAAAGTTACCGTTACACTGACTTTACATTGGCTGGCTGACTTTACCATCCGAACTGTTGGTGAGGCATTCTAGAAAGTTACCGTTACATTGGCTTTAAATTGGCTGGCTGACTTTACCATCCGAACTGTTGGTGAGTCATTCTAGAAAGTTACCGTTACATTGGCTTTAAATTGGCTGGCTGACTTTACCATCCGAACTGTTGGTGAGTCATTCTAGAAAGTTACCGTTACACTGGCTTTACATTGGTTGGCTGACTTTACCATCCGAACTGTTGGTGAGTCATTCTAGAAAGTTACCGTTACATTGGCTTTAAATTGGCTGGCTGACTTTACCATCCGAACTGTTGGTGAGTCATTCTAGAAAGTTACCGTTACACTGGCTTTACATTGGCTGGCTGACTTTACCATCCGAACTGTTGGTGAGGCATTCTAGAAAGTTACCGTTACACTGACTTTACATTGGCTGGCTGACTTTACCATCCGAACTGTTGGTGAGGCATTCTAGAAAGTTACCGTTACACTGACTTTACATTGGCTGGCTGACTTTACCATCCGAACTGTTGGTGAGGCATTCTAGAAAGTTACCGTTACATTGGCTTTAAATTGGCTGGCTGACTTTACCATCCGAACTGTTGGTGAGTCATTCTAGAAAGTTACCGTTACACTGGCTTTACATTGTCTGGCTGACTTTACCATCCGAACTGTTGGTGATGCATTCTAGAAAGTTACCGTTAAACTGGCTTTACATTGGTTGGCTGACTTTACCATCCGAACTGTTGGTGTGGCATTCTAGAAAGTTACCGTTACACTGGCTTTACATTGGCTGGCTGACTTTACCATCCGAACTGTTGGTGAGGCATTCTAGAAGGTTACTGTTACACTGACTTTACATTGGCTACCGGACTTTACCATCCGAACTGTTGGTGAGGCATTCTAGAAAGTTACCGTTACACTGGCTTTACATTGGTTGGCTGACTTTACCATCCGAACTGTTGGTGAGGCATTCTAGAAAGTTACCGTTACACTGGCTTTACATTGGCTGGCTGACTTTACCATCCGAACTGTTGGTGAGGCATTCTAGAAAGTAACCGTTACACTGACTTTACATTGGCTGGCTGACTTTACACTCCGAACTGTTGGTGAGGCATTCTAGAAAGTTACCGTTACACTGGCTTTAAATTGGCAGGCTGACTTTACCATCCGAACTGTTGGTGAGTCATTCTAGAAAGTTACCGTTACATTGGCTTTAAATTGGCTGGCTGACTTTACCATCCGAACTGTTGGTGAGTCATTCTAGAAAGTTACCGTTACATTGGCTTTAAATTGGCTGGCTGACTTTACCATCCGAACTGTTGGTGAGTCATTCTAGAAAGTTACCGTTACACTGGCTTTACATTGGCTGGCTGACTTTACCATCCGAACTGTTGGTGAGGCATTCTAGAAAGTTACCGTTACACTGACTTTACATTGGCTGGCTGACTTTACTATCCGAACTGTTGGTGAGGCATTCTAGAAAGTTACCGTTACACTGGCTTTACATTGGTTGGCTGACTTTACCATCCGAACTGTTGGTGAGGCATTCTAGAAAGCTACCGTTACACTGGCTTTACATTGGCTGGCTGACTTTACCATCCGAACTGTTGGTGAGGCATTCTAGTAGGTTACTGTTACACTGACTTTACATTGGCTACCGGACTTTACCATCCGAACTGTTGGTGAGGCATTCTAGAAAGTTACCGTTACACTGGCTTTACATTGGTTGGCTGACTTTACCATCCGAACTGTTGGTGAGGCATTCTAGAAAGTTACCGTTACACTGGCTTTACATTGGCTGGCTGACTTTACCATCCGAACTGTTGGTGAGGCATTCTAGAAAGTTACCGTTACACTGACTTTACATTGGTTGGCTGACTTTACCATCCGAACTGTTGGTGAGGCATTCTAGAAAGTTACCGTTACACTGACTTTACATTGGCTGGCTGACTTTACTATCCGAACTGTTGGTGAGGCATTCTAGAAAGTTACCGTTACACTGACTTTACATTGGCTGGCTGACTTTACCATCCGAACTGTTGGTGAGGCATTCTAGAAGGTTACTGTTACACTGACTTTACATTGGCTACCGGACTTTACCATCCGAACTGTTGGTGAGGCATTCTAGAAAGTTACCGTTACACTGGCTTTACATTGGTTGGCTGACTTTACCATCCAAACTGTTGGTGAGGCATTCTAGAAAGTTACCGTTACACTGGCTTTACATTGGCTGGCTGACTTTACTATCCGAACTGTTGATGAGGCATTCTAGAATGTTACCGTTACACTGACTTTACATTGGCTGGCTGACTTTACCATCCGAACTGTTGGTGATGCATTCTAGAAAGTTACCGTTACACTGGCTTTACATTGGTTGGCTGACTTTACCATCCGAACTGTTGGTGTGGCATTCTAGAAAGTTACCGTTACACTGACTTTACATTGGCTACCGGACTTTACCATCCGAACTGTTGGTGAGGCATTCTAGAAAGTTACCGTTACACTGGCTTTACATTGGTTGGCTGACTTTACCATCCGAACTGTTGGTGAGGCATTCTAGAAAGTTACCGTTACACTGGCTTTACATTGGCTGGCTGACTTTACTATCCGAACTGTTGGTGAGGCATTCTAGAAAGTTACCGTTACACTGGCTTTACATTGGCTGGCTGACTTTACCATCCGAACTGTTGGTGAGGCATTCTAGAAAGTAACCGTTACACTGACTTTACATTGGCTGGCTGACTTTACACTCCGAACTGTTGGTGAGGCATTCTAGAAAGTTACCGTTACATTGGCTTTAAATTGGCTGGATGACTTTACCATCCGAACTGTTGGTGAGTCATTCTAGAAAGTTACCGTTACATTGGCTTTAAATTGGCTGGCTGACTTTACCATCCGAACTGTTGGTGAGTCATTCTAGAAAGTTACCGTTACACTGGCTTTACATTGGCTGGCTGACTTTACCATCCGAACTGTTGGTGAGGCATTCTAGAAAGTTACCGTTACACTGACTTTACATTGGCTGGCTGACTTTACTATCCGAACTGTTGGTGAGGCATTCTAGAAAGTTACCGTTACACTGGCTTTACATTGGTTGGCTGACTTTACCATCCGAACTGTTGGTGAGGCATTCTAGAAAGTTACCGTTACACTTTCTTTACATTGGCTGGCTGACTTTACCATCCGAACTGTTGGTGAGGCATTCTAGAAGGTTACTGTTACACTGACTTTACATTGGCTACCGGACTTTACCATCCGAACTGTTGGTGAGGCATTCTAGAAAGTTACCGTTACACTGGCTTTACATTGGTTGGCTGACTTTACCATCCGAACTGTTGGTGAGGCATTCTAGAAAGTTACCGTTACACTGGCTTTACATTGGCTGGCTGACTTTACCATCCGAACTGTTGGTGAGGCATTCTAGAAAGTTACCGTTACACTGACTTTACATTGGTTGCCGGACTTTACCATCCGATCTGTTGGTGAGGCATTCTAGAAAGTTACCGTTACACTGACTTTACATTGGCTGGCTGACTTTACACTCCGAACTGTTGGTGAGGCATTCTAGAAAGTTACCGTTACATTGGCTTTAAATTGGCAGGCTGACTTTACCATCCGAACTGTTGGTGAGTCATTCTAGAAAGTTACCGTTACATTGGCTTTAAATTGGCTGGCTGACTTTACCATCCGAACTGTTGGTGAGTCATTCTAGAAAGTTACCGTTACATTGGCTTTAAATTGGCTGGCTGACTTTACCATCCGAACTGTGGGTGAGTCATTCTAGAAAGTTACCGTTACACTGGCTTTACATTGGCTGGCTGACTTTACCATCCGAACTGTTGGTGAGGCATTCTAGAAAGTTACCGTTACACTGACTTTACATTGGCTGGCTGACTTTACTATCCGAACTGTTGGTGAGGCATTCTAGAAAGTTACCGTTACACTGGCTTTACATTGGTTGGCTGACTTTACCATCCGAACTGTTGGTGAGGCATTCTAGAAAGTTACCGTTACACTGGCTTTACATTGGCTGGCTGACTTTACCATCCGAACTGTTGGTGAGGCATTCTAGAAGGTTACTGTTACACTGACTTTACATTGGCTACCGGACTTTACCATCCGAACTGTTGGTGAGGCATTCTAGAAAGTTACCGTTACACTGACTTTACATTGGCTGGCTGACTTTACTATCCGAACTGTTGGTGAGGCATTCTAGAAAGTTACCGTTACACTGACTTTACATTGGCTGGCTGACTTTACACTCCGAACTGTTGGTGAGGCATTCTAGAAAGTTACCGTTACATTGGCTTTAAATTGGCAGGCTGACTTTACCATCCGAACTGTTGGTGAGTCATTCTAGAAAGTTACCGTTACATTGGCTTTAAATTGGCTGGCTGACTTTACCATCCGAACTGTTGGTGAGTCATTCTAGAAAGTTACCGTTACATTGGCTTTAAATTGGCTGGCTGACTTTACCATCCGAACTGTTGGTGAGTCATTCTAGAAAGTTACCGTTACACTGGCTTTACATTGGCTGGCTGACTTTACCATCCGAACTGTTGGTGAGGCATTCTAGAAAGTTACCGTTACACTGACTTTACATTGGCTGGCTGACTTTACTATCCGAACTGTTGGTGAGGCATTCTAGAAAGTTACCGTTACACTGGCTTTACATTGGTTGGCTGACTTTACCATCCGAACTGTTGGTGAGGCATTCTAGAAAGTTACCGTTACACTGGCTTTACATTGGCTGGCTGACTTTACCATCCGAACTGTTGGTGAGGCATTCTAGAAGGTTACTGTTACACTGACTTTACATTGGCTACCGGACTTTACCATCCGAACTGTTGGTGAGGCATTCTAGAAAGTTACCGTTACACTGGCTTTACATTGGTTGGCTGACTTTACCATCCGAACTGTTGGTGAGGCATTCTAGAAAGTTACCGTTACACTGGCTTTACATTGGCTGGCTGACTTTACCATCCGAACTGTTGGTGAGGCATTCTAGAAAGTTACCGTTGCACTGACTTTACATTGGTTGGCTGACTTTACCATCCGAACTGTTGGTGAGGCATTCTAGAAAGTTACCGTTACACTGACTTTACATTGGCTGGCTGACTTTACTATCCGAACTGTTGGTGAGGCATTCTAGAAAGTTACCGTTACACTGACTTTACATTGGCTGGCTGACTTTACCATCCGAACTGTTGGTGAGGCATTCTAGAAAGTTACCGTTACATTGGCTTTAAATTGGCTGGCTGACTTTACCATCCGAACTGTTGGTGAGTCATTCTAGAAAGTTACCGTTACATTGGCTTTAAATTGGCTGGCTGACTTTACCATCCGAACTGTTGGTGAGTCATTCTAGAAAGTTACCGTTACACTGGCTTTACATTGGCTGGCTGACTTTACCATCCGAACTGTTGGTGAGGCATTCTAGAAAGTTACCGTTACACTGACTTTACATTGGCTGGCTGACTTTACTATCCGAACTGTTGGTGAGGCATTCTAGAAAGTTACCGTTACACTGGCTTTACATTGGTTGGCTGACTTTACCATCCGAACTGTTGGTGAGGCATTCTAGAAAGTTACCGTTACACTGGCTTTACATTGGCTGGCTGACTTTACCATCCGAACTGTTGGTGAGGCATTCTAGAAGGTTACTGTTACACTGACTTTACATTGGCTACCGGACTTTACCATCCGAACTGTTGGTGAGGCATTCTAGAAAGTTACCGTTACACTGACTTTACATTGGCTGGCTGACTTTACCATCCGAACTGTTGGTGAGGCATTCTAGAAAGTTACCGTTACACTGACTTTACATTGGCTGGCTGACTTTACACTCCGAACTGTTGGTGAGGCATTCTAGAAAGTTACCGTTACATTGGCTTTAAATTGGCAGGCTGACTTTACCATCCGAACTGTTGGTGAGTCATTCTAGAAAGTTACCGTTACATTGGCTTTAAATTGGCTGGCTGACTTTACCATCCGAACTGTTGGTGAGTCATTCTAGAAAGTTACCGTTACATTGGCTTTAAATTGGCTGGCTGACTTTACCATCCGAACTGTTGGTGAGTCATTCTAGAAAGTTACCGTTACACTGGCTTTACATTGGCTGGCTGACTTTACCATCCGAACTGTTGGTGAGGCATTCTAGAAAGTTACCGTTACACTGACTTTACATTGGCTGGCTGACTTTACTATCCGAACTGTTGGTGAGGCATTCTAGAAAGTTACCGTTACACTGGCTTTACATTGGTTGGCTGACTTTACCATCCGAACTGTTGGTGAGGCATTCTAGAAAGTTACCGTTACACTGGCTTTACATTGGCTGGCTGACTTTACCATCCGAACTGTTGGTGAGGCATTCTAGAAGGTTACTGTTACACTGACTTTACATTGGCTACCGGACTTTACCATCCGAACTGTTGGTGAGGCATTCTAGAAAGTTACCGTTACACTGGCTTTACATTGGTTGGCTGACTTTACCATCCGAACTGTTGGTGAGGCATTCTAGAAAGTTACCGTTACACTGGCTTTACATTGGCTGGCTGACTTTACCATCCGAACTGTTGGTGAGGCATTCTAGAAAGTTACCGTTGCACTGACTTTACATTGGTTGGCTGACTTTACCATCCGAACTGTTGGTGAGGCATTCTAGAAAGTTACCGTTACACTGGCTTTACATTGGTTGGCTGACTTTACCATCCAAACTGTTGGTGAGGCATTCTAGAAAGTTACCGTTACACTGGCTTTACATTGGCTGGCTGACTTTACTATCCGAACTGTTGGTGAGGCATTCTAGAAAGTTACCGTTACACTGACTTTACATTGGCTGGCTGACTTTACACTCCGAACTGTTGGTGAGGCATTCTAGAAAGTTACCGTTACATTGGCTTTAAATTGGCAGGCTGACTTTACCATCCGAACTGTTGGTGAGTCATTCTAGAAAGTTACCGTTACATTGGCTTTAAATTGGCTGGCTGACTTTACCATCCGAACTGTTGGTGAGTCATTCTAGAAAGTTACCGTTACATTGGCTTTAAATTGGCTGGCTGACTTTACCATCCGAACTGTTGGTGAGTCATTCTAGAAAGTTACCGTTACACTGGCTTTACATTGGCTGGCTGACTTTACCATCCGAACTGTTGGTGAGGCATTCTAGAAAGTTACCGTTACACTGACTTTACATTGGCTGGCTGACTTTACTATCCGAACTGTTGGTGAGGCATTCTAGAAAGTTACCGTTACACTGGCTTTACATTGGTTGGCTGACTTTACCATCCGAACTGTTGGTGAGGCATTCTAGAAAGTTACCGTTACACTGGCTTTACATTGGCTGGCTGACTTTACCATCCGAACTGTTGGTGAGGCATTCTAGAAGGTTACTGTTACACTGACTTTACATTGGCTACCGGACTTTACCATCCGAACTGTTGGTGAGGCATTCTAGAAAGTTACCGTTACACTGGCTTTACATTGGTTGGCTGACTTTACCATCCGAACTGTTGGTGAGGCATTCTAGAAAGTTACCGTTACACTGGCTTTACATTGGCTGGCTGACTTTACCATCCGAACTGTTGGTGAGGCATTCTAGAAAGTTACCGTTGCACTGACTTTACATTGGTTGGCTGACTTTACCATCCGAACTGTTGGTGAGGCATTCTAGAAAGTTACCGTTACACTGACTTTACATTGGCTGGCTGACTTTACTATCCGAACTGTTGGTGAGGCATTCTAGAAAGTTACCGTTACACTGACTTTACATTGGCTGGCTGACTTTACCATCCGAACTGTTGGTGAGGCATTCTAGAAGGTTACTGTTACACTGACTTTACATTGGCTACCGGACTTTACCATCCGAACTGTTGGTGAGGCATTCTAGAAAGTTACCGTTACACTGGCTTTACATTGGTTGGCTGACTTTACCATCCGAACTGTTGGTGAGGCATTCTAGAAAGTTACCGTTACACTGGCTTTACATTGGCTGGCTGACTTTACCATCCGAACTGTTGGTGAGGCATTCTAGAAAGTTACCGTTACACTGACTTTACATTGGTTGCCGGACTTTACCATCCGAACTGTTGGTGAGGCATTCTAGAAAGTTACCGTTACACTGACTTTACATTGGCTGGCTGACTTTACACTCCGAACTGTTGGTGAGGCATTCTAGAAAGTTACCGTTACATTGGCTTTAAATTGGCAGGCTGACTTTACCATCCGAACTGTTGGTGAGTCATTCTAGAAAGTTACCGTTACATTGGCTTTAAATTGGCTGGCTGACTTTACCATCCGAACTGTTGGTGAGTCATTCTAGAAAGTTACCGTTACATTGGCTTTAAATTGGCTGGCTGACTTTACCATCCGAACTGTTGGTGAGTCATTCTAGAAAGTTACCGTTACACTGGCTTTACATTGGCTGGCTGACTTTACCATCCGAACTGTTGGTGAGGCATTCTAGAAAGTTACCGTTACACTGACTTTACATTGGCTGGCTGACTTTACTATCCGAACTGTTGGTGAGGCATTCTAGAAAGTTACCGTTACACTGGCTTTACATTGGTTGGCTGACTTTACCATCCGAACTGTTGGTGAGGCATTCTAGAAAGTTACCGTTACACTGGCTTTACATTGGCTGGCTGACTTTACCATCCGAACTGTTGGTGAGGCATTCTAGAAGGTTACTGTTACACTGACTTTACATTGGCTACCGGACTTTACCATCCGAACTGTTGGTGAGGCATTCTAGAAAGTTACCGTTACACTGACTTTACATTGGCTGGCTGACTTTACTATCCGAACTGTTGGTGAGGCATTCTAGAAAGTTACCGTTACACTGACTTTACATTGGCTGGCTGACTTTACACTCCGAACTGTTGGTGAGGCATTCTAGAAAGTTACCGTTACATTGGCTTTAAATTGGCTGGCTGACTTTACCATCCGAACTGTTGGTGAGTCATTCTAGAAAGTTACCGTTACATTGGCTTTAAATTGGCTGGCTGACTTAACCATCCGAACTGTTGGTGAGTCATTCTAGAAAGTTACCGTTACATTGGCTTTAAATTGGCTGGCTGACTTTACCATCCGAACTGTTGGTGAGTCATTCTAGAAAGTTACCGTTACACTGGCTTTACATTGGCTGGCTGACTTTACCATCCGAACTGTTGGTGAGGCATTCTAGAAAGTTACCGTTACACTGACTTTACATTGGCTGGCTGACTTTACTATCCGAACTGTTGGTGAGGCATTCTAGAAAGTTACCGTTACACTGGCTTTACATTGGTTGGCTGACTTTACCATCCGAACTGTTGGTGAGGCATTCTAGAAAGTTACCGTTACACTGGCTTTACATTGGCTGGCTGACTTTACCATCCGAACTGTTGGTGAGGCATTCTAGAAGGTTACTGTTACACTGACTTTACATTGGCTACCGGACTTTACCATCCGAACTGTTGGTGAGGCATTCTAGAAAGTTACCGTTACACTGGCTTTACATTGGTTGGCTGACTTTACCATCCGAACTGTTGGTGAGGCATTCTAGAAAGTTACCGTTACACTGGCTTTACATTGGCTGGCTGACTTTACCATCCGAACTGTTGGTGAGGCATTCTAGAAAGTTACCGTTGCACTGACTTTACATTGGTTGGCTGACTTTACCATCCGAACTGTTGGTGAGGCATTCTAGAAAGTTACCGTTACACTGGCTTTACATTGGTTGGCTGACTTTACCATCCAAACTGTTGGTGAGGCATTCTAGAAAGTTACCGTTACACTGGCTTTACATTGGCTGGCTGACTTTACTATCCGAACTGTTGATGAGGCATTCTAGAATGTTACCGTTACACTGACTTTACATTGGCTGGCTGACTTTACCATCCGAACTGTTGGTGAGGCATTCTAGAAAGTTACCGTTACATTGGCTTTAAATTGGCTGGCTGACTTTACCATCCGAACTGTTGGTGAGTCATTCTAGAAAGTTACCGTTACACTGGCTTTACATTGGCTGGCTGACTTTACCATCCGAACTGTTGGTGAGGCATTCTAGAAAGTTACCGTTACACTGACTTTACATTGGCTGGCTGACTTTACCATCCGAACTGTTGGTGAGGCATTCTAGAAAGTTACCGTTACACTGACTTTACATTGGCTGGCTGACTTTACCATCCGAACTGTTGGTGAGGCATTCTAGAAAGTTACCGTTACATTGGCTTTAAATTGGCTGGCTGACTTTACCATCCGAACTGTTGGTGAGGCATTCTAGAAAGTTACCGTTACATTGGCTTTAAATTGGCTGGCTGACTTTACCATCCGAACTGTTGGTGAGTCATTCTAGAAAGTTACCGTTACACTGGCTTTACATTGGCTGGCTGACTTTACCATCCGAACTGTTGGTGAGGCATTCTAGAAAGTTACCGATATATTGGCTTTAAATTGGCTGGCTGACTTTACCATCCGAACTGTTGGTGAGTCATTCTAGAAAGTTACCGTTACACTGGCTTTACATTGGCTGGCTGACTTTACCATCCGAACTGTTGGTGAGACATTCTAGAAAGTTACCGTTACACTGACTTTACATTGGCTGGCTGACTTTACCATCCGAACTGTTGGTGAGGCATTCTAGAAAGTTACCGTCACACTGACTTTACATTGGCTGGCTGACTTTACCATCCGAACTGTTGGTGAGGCATTCTAGAAAGTTACCGTTACATTGGCTTTAAATTGGCTGGCTGACTTTACCATCCGAACTGTTGGTGAGTCATTCTAGAAAGTTACCGTTACATTGGCTTTAAATTGGCTGGCTGACTTTACCATCCGAACTGTTGGTGAGTCATTCTAGAAAGTTACCGTTACATTGGCTTTAAATTGGCTGGCTGACTTTACCATCCGAACTGTTGGTGAGTCATTCTAGAAAGTTACCGTTACACTGGCTTTACATTGGCTGGCTGACTTTACCATCCGAACTGTTGGTGAGGCATTCTAGAAAGTTACCGTTACACTGGCTTTACATTGGTTGGCTGACTTTACCATCCGAACTGTTGGTGAGGCATTCTAGAAAGTTACCGTTACACTGGCTTTACATTGGCTGGCTGACTTTACCATCCGAACTGTTGGTGAGGCATTCTAGAAAGTTACAGTTACACTGACTTTACATTGGTTGGCTGACTTTACCATCCGAACTGTTGGTGAGGCATTCTAGAAAGTTACCGTTACACTGACTTTACATTGGCTGGCTGACTTTACTATCCGAACTGTTGGTGAGGCATTCTAGAAAGTAACCGTTACACTGACTTTACATTGGCTGGCTGACTTTACCATCCGAACTGTTGGTGAGGCATTCTAGAAGGTTACTGTTACACTGACTTTACATTGGCTACCGGACTTTACCATCCGAACTGTTGGTGAGGCATTCTAGAAAGTTACCGTTACACTGGCTTTACATTGGTTGGCTGACTTTACCATCCAAACTGTTGGTGAGGCATTCTAGAAAGGTACCGTTACACTGGCTTTACATTGGCTGGCTGACTTTACTATCCGAACTGTTGATGAGGCATTCTAGAATGTTACCGTTACACTGACTTTACATTGGCTGGCTGACTTTACCATCCGAACTGTTGGTGAGGCATTCTAGAAAGTTACCGTTACACTGACTTTACATTGGCTGGCTGACTTTACCATCCGAACTGTTGGTGAGGCATTCTAGAAAGTTACCGTTACATTGGCTTTAAATTGGCTGGCTGACTTTACCATCCGAACTGTTGGTGAGGCATTCTAGAAAGTTACCGTTACATTGGCTTTAAATTGGCTGGCTGACTTTACCATCCGAACTGTTGGTGAGTCATTCTAGAAAGTTACCGTTACATTGGCTTTAAATTGGCTGGCTGACTTTACCATCCGAACTGTTGGTGAGTCATTCTAGAAAGTTACCGTTACACTGGCTTTACATTGGCTGGCTGACTTTACCATCCGAACTGTTGGTGAGGCATTCTAGAAAGTTACCGTTACACTGACTTTACATTGGTTGGCTGACTTTACCATCCGAACTGTTGGTGAGGCATTCTAGAAAGTTACCGTTACACTGGCTTTACATTGGCTGGCTGACTTTACCATCCGAACTGTTGGTGAGGCATTCTAGAAAGTTACCGTTACACTGACTTTACATTGGCTGGCTGACTTTACCATCCGAACTGTTGGTGAGGCATTCTAGAAAGTTACCGTTACACTGACTTTACATTGGCTGGCTGACTTTACTATCCGAACTGTTGGTGAGGCATTCTAGAAAGTAACCGTTACACTGACTTTACATTGGCTGGCTGACTTTACCATCCGAACTGTTGGTGAGGCATTCTAGAAGGTTACTGTTACACTGACTTTACATTGGCTACCGGACTTTACCATCCGAACTGTTGGTGAGGCATTCTAGAAAGTTACCGTTACACTGGCTTTACATTGGTTGGCTGACTTTACCATCCAAACTGTTGGTGAGGCATTCTAGAAAGTTACCGTTACACTGGCTTTACATTGGCTGGCTGACTTTACTATCCGAACTGTTGATGAGGCATTCTAGAATGTTACCGTTACACTGACTTTACATTGGCTGGCTGACTTTACCATCCGAACTGTTGGTGAGGCATTCTAGAAAGTTACCGTTACACTGGCTTTACATTGGCTGGCTGACTTTACCATCCGAACTGTTGGTGAGGCATTCTAGAAAGTTACCGTTACATTGGCTTTAAATTGGCTGGCTGACTTTACCATCCGAACTGTTGGTGAGGCATTCTAGAAAGTTACCGTTACATTGGCTTTAAATTGGCTGGCTGACTTTACCATCCGAACTGTTGGTGAGTCATTCTAGAAAGTTACCGTTACACTGGCTTTAAATTGGCTGGCTGACTTTACCATCCGAACTGTTGGTGAGTCATTCTAGAAAGTTACCGTTACACTGGCTTTACATTGGCTGGCTGACTTTACCATCCGAACTGTTGGTGAGGCATTCTAGAAAGTTACCGTTACACTGACTTTACATTGGTTGGCTGACTTTACCATCCGAACTGTTGGTGAGGCATTCTAGAAAGTTACCGTTACACTGGCTTTACATTGGCTGGCTGACTTTACCATCCGAACTGTTGGTGAGGCATTCTAGAAAGTTACCGTTACACTGACTTTACATTGGTTGGCTGACTTTACCATCCGAACTGTTGGTGAGGCATTCTAGAAAGTTACCGTTACACTGACTTTACATTGGCTGGCTGACTTTACTATCCGAACTGTTGGTGAGGCATTCTAGAAAGTAACCGTTACACTGACTTTACATTGGCTGGCTGACTTTACCATCCGAACTGTTGGTGAGGCATTCTAGAAGGTTACTGTTACACTGACTTTACATTGGCTACCGGACTTTACCATCCGAACTGTTGGTGAGGCATTCTAGAAAGTTACCGTTACACTGGCTTTACATTGGTTGGCTGACTTTA
Source organism: Gibbula magus (assembly GCA_936450465.1). Taxonomy (NCBI): domain Eukaryota; kingdom Metazoa; phylum Mollusca; class Gastropoda; order Trochida; family Trochidae; genus Gibbula; species Gibbula magus. Next base: position 10,239,563 of record OW388298.1, on the reverse strand, counting down.
CCATCCAAACTGTTGGTGAGGCATTCTAGAAAGTTACCGTTACACTGACTTTACATTGGCTGGCTGACTTTACTATCCGAACTGTTGATGAGGCATTCTAGAATGTTACCGTTACACTGACTTTACATTGGCTGGCTGACTTTACCATCCGAACTGTTGGTGAGGCATTCTAGAAGGTTACTGTTACACTGACTTTACATTAGCTACCGGACTTTACCATCCGAACTGTTGGTGAGGCATTCTAGAAAGTTACCGTTACACTGGCTTTACATTGGTTGGCTGACTTTACCATCCAAACTGTTGGTGAGGCATTCTAGAAAGTTACCGTTACACTGACTTTACATTGGCTGGCTGACTTTACTATCCGAACTGTTGATGAGGCATTCTAGAATGTAACCGTTACACTGACTTTACATTGGCTGGCTGACTTTACCATCCGAACTGTTGGTGAGGCATTCTAGAAAGTTACCGTTACACTGACTTTACATTGGCTGGCTGACTTTACCATCCGAACTGTTGGTGAGGCATTCTAGAAAGTTACCGTTACATTGGCTTTAAATTGGCTGGCTGACTTTACCATCCGAACTGTTGGTGAGGCATTCTAGAAAGTTACCGTTACATTGGCTTTAAATTGGCTGGCTGACTTTACCATCCGAACTGTTGGTGAGTCATTCTAGAAAGTTACCGTTACACTGGCTTTACATTGGCTGGCTGACTTTACCATCCGAACTGTTGGTGAGTCATTCTAGAAAGTTACCGTTACATTGGCTTTAAATTGGTTGGCTGACTTTACCATCCGAACTGTTGGTGAGTCATTCTAGAAAGTTACCGTTACACTGGCTTTACATTGGCTGGCTGACTTTAAAATCCGAAATGTTGGTGAGACATTCTAGAAAGTTACTGTTACACTGACTTTACATTGGCTGGCTGACTTTACCATCCGAACTGTTGGTGAGGCATTCTAGAAAGTTACCGTCACACTGACTTTACATTGGCTGGCTGACTTTACCATCCGAACTGTTGGTGAGGCATTCTAGAAAGTTACCGTTACATTGGCTTTAAATTGGCTGGCTGACTTTACCATCCGAACTGTTGGTGAGTCATTCTAGAAAGTTACCGTTACATTGGCTTTAAATTGGCTGGCTGACTTTACCATCCGAACTGTTGGTGAGTCATTCTAGAAAGTTACCGTTACATTGGCTTTAAATTGGCTGGCTGACTTTACCATCCGAACTGTTGGTGAGTCATTCTAGAAAGTTACCGTTACACTGGCTTTACATTGGCTGGCTGACTTTACCATCCGAACTGTTGGTGAGTCATTCTAGAAAGTTACCGTTACACTGGCTTTACATTGGCTGGCTGACTTTACCATCCGATCTGTTGGTGAGGCATTCTAGAAAGTTACCGTTACACTGACTTTACATTGGCTGGCTGACTTTACTATCCGAACTGTTGGTGAGGCATTCTAGAAAGTTACCGTTACACTGACTTTACATTGGCTGGCTGACTTTACTATCCGAACTGTTGGTGAGGCATTCTAGAAAGTTACCGTTACACTGACTTTACATTGGTTGGCTGACTTTACCATCCGAACTGTTGGTGAGGCATTCTAGAAAGTTACCGTTACACTGACTTTACATTGGCTGGCTGACTTTACTATCCGAACTGTTGGTGAGGCATTCTAGAAAGTTACCGTTACACTGACTTTACATTGGCTGGCTGACTTTACCATCCGAACTGTTGGTGAGGCATTCTAGAAGGTTACTGTTACACTGACTTTACATTAGCTACCGGACTTTACCATCCGAACTGTTGGTGAGGCATTCTAGAAGGTTACCGTTACACTGGCTTTACATTGGTTGGCTGACTTTACCATCCAAACTGTTGGTGAGGCATTCTAGAAAGTTACCGTTACACTGACTTTACATTGGCTGGCTGACTTTACTATCCGAACTGTTGATGAGGCATTCTAGAATGTAACCGTTACACTGACTTTACATTGGCTGGCTGACTTTACCATCCGAACTGTTGGTGAGGCATTCTAGAAAGTTACCGTTACACTGACTTTACATTGGCTGGCTGACTTTACCATCCGAACTGTTGGTGAGGCATTCTAGAAAGTTACCGTTACATTGGCTTTAAATTGGCTGGCTGACTTTACCATCCGAACTGTTGGTGAGGCATTCTAGAAAGTTACCGTTACATTGGCTTTAAATTGGCTGGCTGACTTTACCATCCGAACTGTTGGTGAGTCATTCTAGAAAGTTACCGTTACACTGGCTTTACATTGGCTGGCTGACTTTACCAACCGAACTGTTGGTGAGTCATTCTAGAAAGTTACCGTTACATTGGCTTTAAATTGGCTGGCTGACTTTACCATCCGAACTGTTGGTGAGTCATTCTAGAAAGTTACCGTTACACTGGCTTTACATTGGCTGGCTGACTTTAAAATCCGAAATGTTGGTGAGACATTCTAGAAAGTTACTGTTACACTGACTTTACATTGGCTGGCTGACTTTACCATCCGAACTGTTGGTGAGGCATTCTAGAAAGTTACCGTCACACTGACTTTACATTGGCTGGCTGACTTTACCATCCGAACTGTTGGTGAGGCATTCTAGAAAGTTACCGTTACATTGGCTTTAAATTGGCTGGCTGACTTTACCATCCGAACTGTTGGTGAGTCATTCTAGAAAGTTACCGTTACATTGGCTTTAAATTGGCTGGCTGACTTTACCATCCGAACTGTTGGTGAGTCATTCTAGAAAGTTACCGTTACATTGGCTTTAAATTGGCTGGCTGACTTTACCATCCGAACTGTTGGTGAGTCATTCTAGAAAGTTACCGTTACACTGGCTTTACATTGGCTGGCTGACTTTACCATCCGATCTGTTGGTGAGGCATTCTAGAAAGTTACCGTTACACTGGCTTTACATTGGTTGGCTGACTTTACCATCCGAACTGTTGGTGAGGCATTCTAGAAAGTTACCGTTACACTGGCTTTACATTGGCTGGCTGACTTTACCATCCGAACTGTTGGTGAGGCATTCTAGAAAGTTACCGTTACACTGACTTTACATTGGTTGGCTGACTTTACCATCCGAACTGTTGGTGAGGCATTCTAGAAAGTTACCGTTACACTGACTTTACATTGGCTGGCTGACTTTACTATCCGAACTGTTGGTGAGGCATTCTAGAAAGTTACCGTTACACTGACTTTACATTGGCTGGCTGACTTTACCATCCGAACTGTTGGTGAGCCATTCTAGAAGGTTACTGTTACACTGACTTTACATTGGCTACCGGACTTTACCATCCGAACTGTTGGTGAGGCATTCTAGAAAGTTACCGTTACACTGGCTTTACATTGGTTGGCTGACTTTACCATCCAAAATGTTGGTGAGGCATTCTAGAAAGTTACCGTTACACTGGCTTTACATTGGCTGGCTGACTTTACTATCCGAACTGTTGATGAGGCATTCTAGAATGTTACCGTTACACTGACTTTACATTGGCTGGCTGACTTTACCATCAGAACTGTTGGTGAGGCATTCTAGAAAGTTACCGTTACACTGACTTTACATTGGCTGGCTGACTTTACCATCCGAACTGTTGGTGAGGCATTCTAGAAAGTTACCGTTACATTGGCTTTAAATTGGCTGGCTGACTTTACCATCCGAACTGTTGGTGAGTCATTCTAGAAAGTTTCCGTTACATTGGCTTTAAATTGGCTGGCTGACTTTACCATCCGAACTGTTGGTGAGTCATTCTAGAAAGTTACCGTTACATTGGCTTTAAATTGGCTGGCTGACTTTACCATCCGAACTGTTGGTGAGGCATTCTAGAAAGTTACCGTTACACTGGCTTTACATTGGCTGGCTGACTTTACCATCCGAACTGTTGGTGAGTCATTCTAGAAATTTACCGTTACACTGGCTTTACATTGGCTGGCTGACTTTACCATCCGAACTGTTGGTGAGGCATTCTAGAAAGTTACCGTTACACTGACTTTACATTGGCTGGCTGACTTTACCATCCGAACTGTTGGTGAGGCATTCTAGAAAGTTACCGTTACACTGGCTTTACATTGGCTGGCTGACTTTACCATCCGAACTGTTGGTGAGTCATTCTAGAAAGTTACCGTTACACTGGCTTTACATTGGCTGGCTGACTTTACCATCCGAACTGTTGGTGAGGCATTCTAGAAAGTTACCGTTACACTGACTTTACATTGGCTGGCTGACTTTACCATCCGAACTGTTGGTGAGGCATTCTAGAAAGTTACCGTTACACTGACTTTACATTGGCTGGCTGACTTTACCATCCGAACTGTTGGTGAGTCATTCTAGAAAGTTACCGTTACACTGGCTTTACATTGGCTGGCTGACTTTACCATCCGAACTGTTGGTGAGGCATTCTAGAAAGTTACCGTTACACTGACTTTACATTGGCTGGCTGACTTTACCATCCGAACTGTTGGTGAGGCATTCTAGAAAGTTACCGTTACACTGACTTTACATTGGCTGGCTGACTTTACCATCCGAACTGTTGGTGAGGCATTCTAGAAAGTTACCGTTACATTGGCTTTAAATTGGCTGGCTGACTTTACCATCCGAACTGTTGGTGAGTCATTCTAGAAAGTTACCGTTACATTGGCTTTAAATTGGCTGGCTGACTTTACCATCCGAACTGTTGGTGAGTCATTCTAGAAAGTTACCGTTACATTGGCTTTAAATTGGCTGGCTGACTTTACCATCCGAACTGTTGGTGAGTCATTCTAGAAAGTTACCGTTACACTGGCTTTACATTGGCTGGCTGACTTTACCATCCGAACTGTTGGTGAGGCATTCTAGAAAGTTACCGTTACACTGACTTTACATTGGCTGGCTGACTTTACCATCCGAACTGTTTATGAGGCATTCTAGAAAGTAACATTTACACTGGATTTACATTGGTTGGCTGACTTTACCATCCGAATTGTTGGTGAGGCATTCTAGAAAGTTACCGTTACACTGGCTTTACATTGGTTGGCTGACTTTACTATCCGAACTGTTGGTGAGGCATTCTAGAAAGTAACCGTTACACTGGCTTTACATTGGTTGGCTGACTTTACTATCCGAACTGTTGGTGAGCATTCTAGAAAGTAACCGTTACACTGGCTTTACATTGGTTGGCTGACTTTACCATCCGAACTGTTGGTGAGTCATTCTAGAAAGTTACCGTTACACTGGTTTTACATTGGCTGGCTGACTTTACCATCCGAACTGTTGGTGAGGCATTCTAGAAAGTTACCGTTACACTGACTTTACATTGGCTGGCTGACTTTACCATCCGAACTGTTGGTGAGGCATTCTAGAAAGTAACCGTTACACTGACTTTACATTGGCTGGCTGACTTTACCATCCGAACTGTTGGTGAGGCATTCTAGAAAGTTACCGTTACATTGGCTTTAAATTGGCTGGCTGACTTTACCATCCGAACTGTTGGTGAGTCTTTCTAGAAAGTTACCGTTACATTGGCTTTAAATTGGCTGGCTGACTTTACCATCCGAACTGTTGGTGAGTCATTCTAGAAATTTACCGTTACACTGGCTTTACATTGGCTGGCTGACTTTACCATCCGAACTGTTGGTGAGGAATTCTAGAAAGTTACCGTTACACTGGCTTTAAATTGGTTGGCTGACTTTACCATCCGAACTGTTGGTGAGGCATTCTAGAAAGTTACCGTTACACTGGCTTTACATTGGCTGGCTGACTTTACCATCCGAACTGTTGGTGAGGCATTCTAGAAAGTTACCGTTACACTGACTTTACATTGGTTGGCTGACTTTACCATCCGAACTGTTGGTGAGGCATTCTAGAAAGTCACCGTTACACTGACTTTACATTGGCTGGCTGACTTTACCATCCGAACTGTTGGTGAGGCATTCTAGAAAGTTACCGTTACACTGACTTTACATTTGCTGGCTGACTTTACCATCCGAACTGTTGATGAGGTATTCTAGAAAGTTACCGTTACACTGGCTTTACATTGGCTACCGGACTTTACCATCCGAACTGTTGGTGAGGCATTCTAGAAAGTTACCGTTACACTGGCTTTACATTGGCTACCGGACTTTACCATCCGAACTGTTGGTGAGGCATTCTAGAAAGTTACCGTTACATTGGCTTTAAATTGGCAGGCTGACTTTACCATCCGAACTGTTGGTGAGTCATTCTAGAAAGTTACCGTTACATTGGCTTTAAATTGGCTGGCTGACTTTACCATCCGAACTGTTGGTGAGGCATTCTAGAAAGTTACCGTTACATTGGCTTTAAATTGGCTGGCTGACTTTACCATCCGAACTGTTGGTGAGGCATTCTAGAAAGTTACCGTTACATTGGCTTTAAATTGGCTGGCTAACTTTACCATCCGAACTGTTGGTGAGTCATTCTAGAAAGTTACCGTTACACTGGCTTTACATTGGCTGGCTGACTTTACCATCCGAACTGTTGGTGAGTCATTCTAGAAAGTTACCGTTACATTGGCTTTAAATTGGTTGGCTGACTTTACCATCCGAACTGTTGGTGAGTCATTCTAGAAAGTTACCGTTACACTGGCTTTACATTGGCTGGCTGACTTTAAAATCCGAAATGTTGGTGAGACATTCTAGAAAGTTACTGTTACACTGACTTTACATTGGCTGGCTGACTTTACCATCCGAACTGTTGGTGAGGCATTCTAGAAAGTTACCGTCACACTGACTTTACATTGGCTGGCTGACTTTACCATCCGAACTGTTGGTGAGGCATTCTAGAAAGTTACCGTTACATTGGCTTTAAATTGGCTGGCTGACTTTACCATCCGAACTGTTGGTGAGTCATTCTAGAAAGTTACCGTTACATTGGCTTTAAATTGGCTGGCTGACTTTACCATCCGAACTGTTGGTGAGTCATTCTAGAAAGTTACCGTTACATTGGCTTTAAATTGGCTGGCTGACTTTACCATCCGAACTGTTGGTGAGTCATTCTAGAAAGTTACCGTTACACTGGCTTTACATTGGCTGGCTGACTTTACCATCCGAACTGTTGGTGAGTCATTCTAGAAAGTTACCGTTACACTGGCTTTACATTGGCTGGCTGACTTTACCATCCGATCTGTTGGTGAGGCATTCTAGAAAGTTACCGTTACACTGACTTTACATTGGCTGGCTGACTTTACTATCCGAACTGTTGGTGAGGCATTCTAGAAAGTTACCGTTACACTGGCTTTACATTGGTTGGCTGACTTTACCATCCGAACTGTTGGTGAGGCATTCTAGAAAGTTACCGTTACACTGGCTTTACATTGGCTGGCTGACTTTACCATCCGAACTGTTGGTGAGGCATTCTAGAAAGTTACCGTTACACTGACTTTACATTGGTTGGCTGACTTTACCATCCGAACTGTTGGTGAGGCATTCTAGAAAGTTACCGTTACACTGACTTTACATTGGCTGGCTGACTTTACTATCCGAACTGTTGGTGAGGCATTCTAGAAAGTTACCGTTACACTGACTTTACATTGGCTGGCTGACTTTACCATCCGAACTGTTGGTGAGCCATTCTAGAAGGTTACTGTTACACTGACTTTACATTGGCTACCGGACTTTACCATCCGAACTGTTGGTGAGGCATTCTAGAAAGTTACCGTTACACTGGCTTTACATTGGTTGGCTGACTTTACCATCCAAAATGTTGGTGAGGCATTCTAGAAAGTTACCGTTACACTGGCTTTACATTGGCTGGCTGACTTTACTATCCGAACTGTTGATGAGGCATTCTAGAATGTTACCGTTACACTGACTTTACATTGGCTGGCTGACTTTACCATCAGAACTGTTGGTGAGGCATTCTAGAAAGTTACCGTTACACTGACTTTACATTGGCTGGCTGACTTTACCATCCGAACTGTTGGTGAGGCATTCTAGAAAGTAACCGTTACATTGGCTTTAAATTGGCTGGCTGACTTTACCATCCGAACTGTTGGTGAGTCATTCTAGAAAGTTTCCGTTACATTGGCTTTAAATTGGCTGGCTGACTTTACCATCCGAACTGTTGGTGAGTCATTCTAGAAAGTTACCGTTACATTGGCTTTAAATTGGCTGGCTGACTTTACCATCCGAACTGTTGGTGAGTCATTCTAGAAAGTTACCGTTACACTGGCTTTACATTGGCTGGCTGACTTTACCATCCGAACTGTTGGTGAGTCATTCTAGAAATTTACCGTTACACTGGCTTTACATTGGCTGGCTGACTTTACCATCCGAACTGTTGGTGAGGCATTCTAGAAAGTTACCGTTACACTGACTTTACATTGGCTGGCTGACTTTACCATCCGAACTGTTGGTGAGGCATTCTAGAAAGTTACCGTTACACTGGCTTTACATTGGCTGGCTGACTTTACCATCCGAACTGTTGGTGAGTCATTCTAGAAAGTTACCGTTACACTGGCTTTACATTGGCTGGCTGACTTTACCATCCGAACTGTTGGTGAGGCATTCTAGAAAGTTACCGTTACACTGGCTTTACATTGGCTGGCTGACTTTACCATCCGAACTGTTGGTGAGGCATTCTAGAAAGTTACCGTTACACTGACTTTACATTGGCTGGCTGACTTTACCATCCGAACTGTTGGTGAGTCATTCTAGAAAGTTACCGTTACACTGGCTTTACATTGGCTGGCTGACTTTACCATCCGAACTGTTGGTGAGGCATTCTAGAAAGTTACCGTTACACTGACTTTACATTGGCTGGCTGACTTTACCATCCGAACTGTTGGTGAGGCATTCTAGAAAGTTACCGTTACACTGACTTTACATTGGCTGGCTGACTTTACCATCCGAACTGTTGGTGAGGCATTCTAGAAAGTTACCGTTACATTGGCTTTAAATTGGCTGGCTGACTTTACCATCCGAACTGTTGGTGAGTCATTCTAGAAAGTTACCGTTACATTGGCTTTAAATTGGCTGGCTGACTTTACCATCCGAACTGTTGGTGAGTCATTCTAGAAAGTTACCGTTACATTGGCTTTAAATTGGCTGGCTGACTTTACCATCCGAACTGTTGGTGAGGCATTCTAGAAAGTTACCGTTACACTGACTTTACATTGGCTGGCTGACTTTACCATCCGAACTGTTGGTGAGGCATTCTAGAAAGTTACCGTTACACTGACTTTACATTGGCTGGCTGACTTTACCATCCGAACTGTTTATGAGGCATTCTAGAAAGTAACATTTACACTGGATTTACATTGGTTGGCTGACTTTAGCATCCGAATTGTTGGTGAGGCATTCTAGAAAGTTACCGTTACACTGGCTTTACATTGGTTGGCTGACTTTACTATCCGAACTGTTGGTGAGGCATTCTAGAAAGTAACCGTTACACTGGCTTTACATTGGTTGGCTGACTTTACTATCCGAACTGTTGGTGAGCATTCTAGAAAGTAACCGTTACACTGGCTTTACATTGGTTGGCTGACTTTACCATCCGAACTGTTGGTGAGTCATTCTAGAAAGTTACCGTTACACTGGTTTTACATTGGCTGGCTGACTTTACCATCCGAACTGTTGGTGAGGCATTCTAGAAAGTTACCGTTACACTGACTTTACATTGGCTGGCTGACTTTACCATCCGAACTGTTGGTGAGGCATTCTAGAAAGTAACCGTTACACTGACTTTACATTGGCTGGCTGACTTTACCATCCGAACTGTTGGTGAGGCATTCTAGAAAGTTACCGTTACATTGGCTTTAAATTGGCTGGCTGACTTTACCATCCGAACTGTTGGTGAGTCTTTCTAGAAAGTTACCGTTACATTGGCTTTAAATTGGCTGGCTGACTTTACCATCCGAACTGTTGGTGAGTCATTCTAGAAAGTTACCGTTACACTGGCTTTACATTGGCTGGCTGACTTTACCATCCGAACTGTTGGTGAGGAATTCTAGAAAGTTACCGTTACACTGGCTTTAAATTGGTTGGCTGACTTTACCATCCGAACTGTTGGTGAGGCATTCTAGAAAGTTACCGTTACACTGGCTTTACATTGGCTGGCTGACTTTACCATCCGAACTGTTGGTGAGGCATTCTAGAAAGTTACCGTTACACTGGCTTTACATTGGTTGGCTGACTTTACCATCCGAACTGTTGGTGAGGCATTCTAGAAAGTCACCGTTACACTGACTTTACATTGGCTGGCTGACTTTACTATCCGAACTGTTGGTGAGGCATTCTAGAAAGTTACCGTTACACTGACTTTACATTTGCTGGCTGACTTTACCATCCGAACTGTTGATGAGGTATTCTAGAAAGTTACCGTTACACTGGCTTTACATTGGCTACCGGACTTTACCATCCGAACTGTTGGTGAGGCATTCTAGAAAGTTACCGTTACACTGGCTTTACATTGGCTACCGGACTTTACCATCCGAACTGTTGGTGAGGCATTCTAGAAAGTTACCGTTACATTGGCTTTAAATTGGCAGGCTGACTTTACCATCCGAACTGTTGGTGAGTCATTCTAGAAAGTTACCGTTACATTGGCTTTAAATTGGCTGGCTGACTTTACCATCCGAACTGTTGGTGAGTCATTCTAGAAAGTTACCGTTACATTGGCTTTAAATTGGCTGGCTGACTTTACCATCCGAACTGTTGGTGAGGCATTCTAGAAAGTTACCGTTACACTGGCTTTAAATTGGCTGGCTGACTTTACCATCCGAACTGTTGGTGAGTCATTCTAGAAAGTTACCGTTACACAGGCTTTACATTGGCTGGCTGACTTTACCATCCGAACTGTTGGTGAGGCATTCTAGAAAGTTACCTTTACACTGACTTTACATTGGCTGGCTGACTTTACCATCCGAACTGTTTGTGAGGCATTCTAGAAAGTAACCGTTACACTGGATTTACATTGGTTGGCTGACTTTACCATCCGAATTGTTGGTGAGGCATTCTAGAAAGTAAGCGTTACACTGGCTTTACATTGGTTGGCTGACTTTACTATCCGAACTGTTGGTGAGGCATTCTAGAAAGTTACCGTTACATTGGCTTTAAATTGGCTGGCTGACTTTACCATCCGAATTGTTGGTGAGGCATTCTAGAAAGTAACCGTTACATTGGCTTTACATTGGTTGGCTGACTTTACTATCCGAACTGTTGGTGAGCATTCTAGAAAGTAACCGTTACACTGACTTTACATTGGTTGGCTGACTTTACCATCCGAACTGTTGGTGAGGCATTCTAGAAAGTAACCGTTACACTGGATTTACATTGGTTGGCTGACTTTACCATCCGAATTGTTGGTGAGGCATTCTAGAAAGTAAGCGTTACACTGGCTTTACATTGGTTGGCTGACTTTACTATCCGAACTGTTGGTGAGGCATTCTAGAAAGTTACCGTTACATTGGCTTTAAATTGGCTGGCTGACTTTACCATCCGAACTGTTGGTGAGGCATTCTAGAAAGTAACCGTTACATTGGCTTTACATTGGTTGGCTGACTTTACTATCCGAACTGTTGGTGAGCATTCTAGAAAGTAACCGTTACACTGACTTTACATTGGTTGGCTGACTTTACCATCCGAACTGTTGGTGAGGCATTCTAGAAAGTTACCGTTACACTGGTTTTACATTTCCTTGTTGACTTTACCATCCGAACTGTTGGTGAGGCATTCTAGAAGGTTACCGTTCCACTGGCTTTACATTGGCTGGCGGACTTTACGACACGGAACTGTTGGTGAGGCATTCTAGAAAGTAACCATTACACTGGCTTACATTGGTTGGCTGACTTTATTATTCGAACTGTTGGTGAGGCATTCTAGAAAGTTACTGACTGTTACACTGACTTTACATTGGTTGGCTGACTTTACGACAAGAACTGTTGGTGAGGCATTCTAGAAAGTAACCGTTACACTGACTTTACATTGGCTGGCTGACTTTACCATCCGAACTGTTGGTGGGACATTCTAGAAAGTTACCGTTACACTGGCTTTACATTGGTTGGCTGACTTTACCATCCGAACTGTTGGTGAGGTATTCTAGAAAGTTACCGTTACACTGGCTTTACATTGGCTACCGGACGTTACCATCCGAACTGTTGGTGAGGCATTCTAGAAAGTTACCGTTACACTGGCTTTACATTGGCTGGCTGACTTTACCATCCGAACTGTTGGTGAGGCATTCTAGAAAGTTACCGTTACACTGACTTTTCATTGGCTGGCTGACTTTACCATCCGAACTGTTGGTGAGGCATTCTAGAAAGTAACCGTTACACTGACTTTACATTGGCTGGCTGACTTTACCATCCGAACTGTTGGTGAGGCATTCTAGAAAGTTACCGTTACATTGGCTTTAAATTGGCTGGCTGACTTTACCATCCGAACTGTTGGTGAGTCTTTCTAGAAAGTTACCGTTACATTGGCTTTAAATTGGCTGGCTGACTTTACCATCCGAATTGTTGGTGAGTCATTCTAGAAAGTTACCGTTACACTGGCTTTACATTGGCTGGCTGACTTTACCATCCGAACTGTTGGTGAGGAATTCTAGAAAGTTACCGTTACACTGGCTTTACATTGGCTGGCTGACTTTACCATCCGAACTGTTGGTGAGGCATTCTAGAAAGTTACCGTTACACTGACTTTACATTGGTTGGCTGACTTTACCATCCGAACTGTTGGTGAGGCATTCTAGAAAGTCACCGTTACACTGACTTTACATTGGCTGGCTGACTTTACTAACCGAACTGTTGGTGAGGCATTCTAGAAAGTTACCGTTACACTGACTTTACATTGGCTGGCTGACTTTACCATCCGAACTGTTGGTGAGGTATTCTGGAAAGTTACCGTTACACTGGCTTTACATTGGCTACCGGACTTTACCATCCGAACTGTTGGTGAGGCATTCTAGAAAGTTACCGTTACATTGGCTTTAAATTGGCAGGCTGACTTTACCATCCGAACTGTTGGTGAGGTATTCTGGAAAGTTACCGTTACACTGGCTTTACATTGGCTGGCTGACTTTACCATCCGAACTGTTGGTGAGGTATTCTGGAAAGTTACCGTTACACTGGCTTTACATTGGCTGGCTGACTTTACCATCCGAACTGTTGGTGAGGCATTCTAGAAAGTTACCGTTACACTGACTTTACATTGGCTGGCTGACTTTACTATCCGAACTGTTGGTGAGGCATTCTAGAAAGTTACCGTTACACTGGCTTTACATTGGTTGGCTGACTTTACCATCCGAACTGTTGGTGAGGCATTCTAGAAAGTTACCGTTACACTGGCTTTACATTGGCTGGCTGACTTTACCATCCGAACTGTTGGTGAGGCATTCTAGAAGGTTACTGTTACACTGACTTTACATTGGCTACCGGACTTTACCATCCGAACTGTTGGTGAGGCATTCTAGAAAGTTACCGTTACACTGGCTTTACATTGGTTGGCTGACTTTACCATCCGAACTGTTGGTGAGGCATTCTAGAAAGTTACCGTTACACTGGCTTTAAATTGGCTGGCTGACTTTACCATCCGAACTGTTGGTGAGTCATTCTAGAAAGTTACCGTTACACTGGCTTTACATTGGCTGGCTGACTTTACCATCCGAACTGTTGGTGAGGCATTCTAGAAAGTTACCGTTACATTGGCTTTAAATTGGCTGGCTGACTTTACCATCCGAACTGTTGGTGAGTCATTCTAGAAAGTTACCGTTACACTGGCTTTACATTGGCTGGCTGACTTTACCATCCGAACTGTTGGTGAGACATTCTAGAAAGTTACCGTTACACTGACTTTACATTGGCTGGCTGACTTTACCATCCGAACTGTTGGTGAGGCATTCTAGAAAGTTACCGTCACACTGACTTTACATTGGCTGGCTGACTTTACCATCCGAACTGTTGGTGAGGCATTCTAGAAAGTTACCGTTACATTGGCTTTAAATTGGCTGGCTGACTTTACCATCCGAACTGTTGGTGAGTCATTCTAGAAAGTTACCGTTACATTGGCTTTAAATTGGCTGGCTGACTTTACCATCCGAACTGTTGGTGAGTCATTCTAGAAAGTTACCGTTACATTGGCTTTAAATTGGCTGGCTGACTTTACCATCCGAACTGTTGGTGAGTCATTCTAGAAAGTTACCGTTACACTGGCTTTACATTGGCTGGCTGACTTTACCATCCGAACTGTTGGTGAGGCATTCTAGAAAGTTACCGTTACACTGACTTTACATTGGTTGGCTGACTTTACCATCCGAACTGTTGGTGAGTCATTCTAGAAAGTTACCGTTACACTGGCTTTACATTGGCTGGCTGACTTTACCATCCGAACTGTTGGTGAGGCATTCTAGAAAGTTACCGTTACACTGACTTTACATTGGTTGGCTGACTTTACCATCCGAACTGTTGGTGAGGCATTCTAGAAAGTTACCGTTACACTGACTTTACATTGGCTGGCTGACTTTACTATCCGAACTGTTGGTGAGGCATTCTAGAAAGTTACCGTTACACTGACTTTACATTGGCTGGCTGACTTTACCATCCGAACTGTTGGTGAGGCATTCTAGAAGGTTACTGTTACACTGACTTTACATTGGCTACCGGACTTTACCATCCGAACTGTTGGTGAGGCATTCTAGAAAGTTACCGTTACACTGGCTTTACATTGGTTGGCTGACTTTACCATCCAAACTGTTGGTGAGGCATTCTAGAAAGTTACCGTTACACTGGCTTTACATTGGCTGGCTGACTTTACTATCCGAACTGTTGATGAGGCATTCTAGAATGTTACCGTTACACTGACTTTACATTGGCTGGCTGACTTTACCATCCGAACTGTTGGTGAGGCATTCTAGAAAGTTACCGTTACACTGACTTTACATTGGCTGGCTGACTTTACCATCCGAACTGTTGGTGAGGCATTCTAGAAAGTTACCGTTACATTGGCTTTAAATTGGCTGGCTGACTTTACCATCCGAACTGTTGGTGAGGCATTCTAGAAAGTTACCGTTACATTGGCTTTAAATTGGCTGGCTGACTTTACCATCTGAACTGTTGGTGAGTCATTCTAGAAAGTTACCGTTACACTGGCTTTACATTGGCTGGCTGACTTTACCATCCGAACTGTTGGTGAGTCATTCTAGAAAGTTACCGTTACATTGGCTTTAAATTGGCTGGCTGACTTTACCATCCGAACTGTTGGTGAGTCATTCTAGAAAGTTACCGTTACACTGGCTTTACATTGGCTGGCTGACTTTACCATCCGAACTGTTGGTGAGACATTCTAGAAAGTTACCGTTACACTGACTTTACATTGGCTGGCTGACTTTACCATCCGAACTGTTGGTGAGGCATTCTAGAAAGTTACCGTTACACTGACTTTACATTGGCTGGCTGACTTTACCATCCGAACTGTTGGTGAGGCATTCTAGAAAGTTACCGTTACATTGGCTTTAAATTGGCTGGCTGACTTTACCATCCGAACTGTTGGTGAGTCATTCTAGAAAGTTACCGTTACATTGGCTTTAAATTGGCTGGCTGACTTTACCATCCGAACTGTTGGTGAGTCATTCTAGA
The DNA here is from genome assembly GCA_936450465.1 of Gibbula magus. Taxonomy (NCBI): domain Eukaryota; kingdom Metazoa; phylum Mollusca; class Gastropoda; order Trochida; family Trochidae; genus Gibbula; species Gibbula magus. Next base: position 10,223,981 of record OW388298.1, on the reverse strand, counting down.
AAGTTACCGTTACATTGGCTTTAAATTGGCTGGCTGACTTTACCATCCGAACTGTTGGTGAGTCATTCTAGAAAGTTACCGTTACATTGGCATTAAATTGGCTGGCTGACTTTACCATCCGAACTGTTGGTGAGTCATTCTAGAAAGTTACCGTTACATTGGCTTTAAATTGGCTGGCTGACTTTACCATCCGAACTGTTGGTGAGTCATTCTAGAAAGTTACCGTTACACTGGCTTTACATTGGCTGGCTGACTTTACCATCCGAACTGTTGGTGAGGCATTCTAGAAAGTTACCGTTACACTGACTTTACATTGGTTGGCTGACTTTACCATCCGAACTGTTGGTGAGGCATTCTAGAAAGTTACCGTTACACTGGCTTTACATTGGCTGGCTGACTTTACCATCCGAACTGTTGGTGAGGCATTCTAGAAAGTTACCGTTACACTGACTTTACATTGGTTGGCTGACTTTACCATCCGAACTGTTGGTGAGGCATTCTAGAAAGTCACCGTTACACTGACTTTACATTGGCTGGCTGACTTTACTATCCGAACTGTTGGTGAGGCATTCTAGAAAGTTACCGTTACACTGACTTTACATTGGCTGGCTGACTTTACCATCCGAACTGTTGGTGAGGTATTCTGGAAAGTTACCGTTACACTGGCTTTACATTGGCTACCGGACTTTACCATCCGAACTGTTGGTGAGGCATTCTAGAAAGTTACCGTTACATTGGCTTTAAATTGGCAGGCTGACTTTACCATCCGAACTGTTGGTGAGGTATTCTGGAAAGTTACCGTTACACTGGCTTTACATTGGCTGGCTGACTTTACCATCCGAACTGTTGGTGAGGTATTCTGGAAAGTTACCGTTACACTGGCTTTACATTGGCTGGCTGACTTTACCATCCGAACTGTTGGTGAGGCATTCTAGAAAGTTACCGTTACACTGACTTTACATTGGCTGGCTGACTTTACCATCCGAACTGTTGGTGAGGCATTCTAGAAGGTTACTGTTACACTGACTTTACATTGGCTACCGGACTTTACCATCCGAACTGTTGGTGAGGCATTCTAGAAAGTTACCGTTACACTGGCTTTACATTGGTTGGCTGACTTTACCATCCGAACTGTTGGTGAGGCATTCTAGAAAGTTACCGTTACACTGGCTTGAAATTGGCTGGCTGACTTTACCATCCGAACTGTTGGTGAGTCATTCTAGAAAGTTACCGTTACACTGACTTTACATTGGCTGGCTGACTTTACCATCCGAACTGTTGGTGAGGCATTCTAGAAAGTTACCGTTACATTGGCTTTAAATTGGCTGGCTGACTTTACCATCCGAACTGTTGGTGAGTCATTCTAGAAAGTTACCGTTACACTGGCTTTACATTGGCTGGCTGACTTTACCATCCGAACTGTTGGTGAGACATTCTAGAAAGTTACCGTTACACTGACTTTACATTGGCTGGCTGACTTTACCATCCGAACTGTTGGTGAGGCATTCTAGAAAGTTACCGTCACACTGACTTTACATTGGCTGGCTGACTTTACCATCCGAACTGTTGGTGAGGCATTCTAGAAAGTTACCGTTACATTGGCTTTAAATTGGCTGGCTGACTTTACCATCCGAACTGTTGGTGAGTCTTTCTAGAAAGTTACCGTTACATTGGCTTTAAATTGGCTGGCTGACTTTACCATCCGAACTGTTGGTGAGTCATTCTAGAAAGTTACCGTTACATTGGCTTTAAATTGGCTGGCTGACTTTACCATCCGAACTGTTGGTGAGTCATTCTAGAAAGTTACCGTTACACTGGCTTTACATTGGTTGGCTGACTTTACCATCCGAACTGTTGGTGAGGCATTCTAGAAAGTTACCGTTACACTGACTTTACATTGGTTGGCTGACTTTACCATCCGAACTGTTGGTGAGGCATTCTAGAAAGTTACCGTTACACTGGCTTTACATTGGCTGGCTGACTTTACCATCCGAACTGTTGGTGAGGCATTCTAGAAAGTTACCGTTACACTGACTTTACATTGGTTGGCTGACTTTACCATCCGAACTGTTGGTGAGGCATTCTAGAAAGTTACCGTTACACTGACTTTACATTGGCTGGCTGACTTTACTATCCGAACTGTTGGTGAGGCATTCTAGAAAGTTACCGTTACACTGACTTTACATTGGCTGGCTGACTTTACCATCCGAACTGTTGGTGAGGCATTCTAGAAGGTTACTGTTACACTGACTTTACATTGGCTACCGGACTTTACCATCCGAACTGTTGGTGAGGCATTCTAGAAAGTTACCGTTACACTGGCTTTACATTGGTTGGCTGACTTTACCATCCGAACTGTTGGTGAGGCATTCTAGAAAGTTACCGTTACACTGGCTTTACATTGGCTGGCTGACTTTACTATCCGAACTGTTGATGAGGCATTCTAGAATGTTACCGTTACACTGACTTTACATTGGCTGGCTGACTTTACCATCCGAACTGTTGGTGAGGCATTCTAGAAAGTTACCGTTACACTGACTTTACATTGGCTGGCTGACTTTACCATCCGAACTGTTGGTGAGGCATTCTAGAAAGTTACCGTTACATTGGCTTTAAATTGGCTGGCTGACTTTACCATCCGAACTGTTGGTGAGGCATTCTAGAAAGTTACCGTTACATTGGCTTTAAATTGGCTGGCTGACTTTACCATCTGAACTGTTGGTGAGTCATTCTAGAAAGTTACCGTTACACTGGCTTTACATTGGCTGGCTGACTTTACCATCCGAACTGTTGGTGAGTCATTCTAGAAAGTTACCGTTACATTGGCTTTAAATTGGCTGGCTGACTTTACCATCCGAACTGTTGGTGAGTCATTCTAGAAAGTTACCGTTACACTGGCTTTACATTGGCTGGCTGACTTTACCATCCGAACTGTTGGTGAGACATTCTAGAAAGTTACCGTTACACTGACTTTACATTGGCTGGCTGACTTTACCATCCGAACTGTTGGTGAGGCATTCTAGAAAGTTACCGTCACACTGACTTTACATTGGCTGGCTGACTTTACCATCCGAACTGTTGGTGAGGCATTCTAGAAGGTTACTGTTACACTGACTTTACATTGGCTACCGGACTTTACCATCCGAACTGTTGGTGAGTCATTCTAGAAAGTTACCGTTACACTGGCTTTACATTGGTTGGCTGACTTTACCATCCAAACTGTTGGTGAGGCATTCTAGAAAGTTACCGTTACACTGACTTTACATTGGCTGGCTGACTTTACTATCCGAACTGTTGATGAGGCATTCTAGAATGTTACCGTTACACTGACTTTACATTGGCTGGCTGACTTTACCATCCGAACTGTTGGTGAGGCATTCTAGAAAGTTACCGTTACACTGGCTTTACATTGGCTGGCTGACTTTACCATCCGAACTGTTGGTGAGTCATTCTAGAAAGTTACCGTTACACTGGCTTTAAATTGGCTGGCTGACTTTACCATCCGAACTGTTGGTGAGGCATTCTAGAAAGTTACCGTTACACTGGCTTTACATTGGCTGGCTGACTTTACCATCCGAACTGTTGGTGAGTCATTCTAGAAAGTTACCGTTACACTGGCTTTACATTGGCTGGCTGACTTTACCATCCGAACTGTTGGTGAGTCATTCTAGAAAGTTACCGTTACATTGGCTTTAAATTGGCTGGCTGACTTTACCATCCGAACTGTTGGTGAGTCATTCTAGAAAGTTACCGTTACATTGGCTTTATATTGGCTGGCTGACTTTACCATCTGAACTGTTGGTGAGTCATTCTAGAAAGTTACCGTTACACTGGCTTTACATTGGCTGGCTGACTTTACCATCCGAACTGTTGGTGAGTCATTCTAGAAAGTTACCGTTACACTGACTTTACATTGGCTGGCTGACTTTACCATCCGAACTGTTGGTGAGGCATTCTAGAAAGTTACCGTTACATTGGCTTTAAATTGGCTGGCTGACTTTACCATCTGAACTGTTGGTGAGTCATTCTAGAAAGTTACCGTTACACTGGCTTTACATTGGCTGGCTGACTTTACCATCCGAACTGTTGGTGAGTCATTCTAGAAAGTTACCGTTACATTGGCTTTAAATTGGCTGGCTGACTTTACCATCCGAACTGTTGGTGAGTCATTCTAGAAAGTTACCGTTACACTGGCTTTACATTGGCTGGCTGACTTTACCATCCGAACTGTTGGTGAGACATTCTAGAAAGTTACCGTTACACTGACTTTACATTGGCTGGCTGACTTTACCATCCGAACTGTTGGTGAGGCATTCTAGAAAGTTACCGTCACACTGACTTTACATTGGCTGGCTGACTTTACCATCCGAACTGTTGGTGAGGCATTCTAGAAAGTTACCGTTACATTGGCTTTAAATTGGCTGGCTGACTTTACCATCCGAACTGTTGGTGAGTCATTCTAGAAAGTTACCGTTACATTGGCTTTAAATTGGCTGGCTGACTTTACCATCCGAACTGTTGGTGAGTCATTCTAGAAAGTTACCGTTACATTGGCTTTAAATTGGCTGGCTGACTTTACCATCCGAACTGTTGGTGAGTCATTCTAGAAAGTTACCGTTACACTGGCTTTACATTGGCTGGCTGACTTTACCATCCGAACTGTTGGTGAGGCATTCTAGAAAGTTACCGTTACACTGACTTTACATTGGTTGGCTGACTTTACCATCCGAACTGTTGGTGAGGCATTCTAGAAAGTTACCGTTACACTGGCTTTACATTGGCTGGCTGACTTTACCATCCGAACTGTTGGTGAGGCATTCTAGAAAGTTACCGTTACACTGACTTTACATTGGTTGGCTGACTTTACCATCCGAACTGTTGGTGAGGCATTCTAGAAAGTTACCGTTACACTGACTTTACATTGGCTGGCTGACTTTACTATCCGAACTGTTGGTGAGGCATTCTAGAAAGTTACCGTTACACTGACTTTACATTGGCTGGCTGACTTTACCATCCGAACTGTTGGTGAGGCATTCTAGAAGGTTACTGTTACACTGACTTTACATTGGCTACCGGACTTTACCATCCGAACTGTTGGTGAGTCATTCTAGAAAGTTACCGTTACACTGGCTTTACATTGGTTGGCTGACTTTACCATCCAAACTGTTGGTGAGGCATTCTAGAAAGTTACCGTTACACTGACTTTACATTGGCTGGCTGACTTTACTATCCGAACTGTTGATGAGGCATTCTAGAATGTTACCGTTACACTGACTTTACATTGGCTGGCTGACTTTACCATCCGAACTGTTGGTGAGGCATTCTAGAAAGTTACCGTTACACTGACTTTACATTGGCTGGCTGACTTTACCATCCGAACTGTTGGTGAGGCATTCTAGAAAGTTACCGTTACATTGGCTTTAAATTGGCTGGCTGACTTTACCATCCGAACTGTTGGTGAGGCATTCTAGAAAGTTACCGTTACATTGGCTTTAAATTGGCTGGCTGACTTTACCATCCGAACTGTTGGTGAGTCATTCTAGAAAGTTACCGTTACATTGGCTTTAAATTGGCTGGCTGACTTTACCATCCGAACTGTTGGTGAGTCATTCTAGAAAGTTACCGTTACACTGGCTTTACATTGGCTGGCTGACTTTACCATCCGAACTGTTGGTGAGGCATTCTAGAAAGTTACCGTTACACTGACTTTACATTGGTTGGCTGACTTTACCATCCGAACTGTTGGTGAGGCATTCTAGAAAGTTACCGTTACACTGGCTTTACATTGGCTGGCTGACTTTACCATCCGAACTGTTGGTGAGGCATTCTAGAAAGTTACCGTTACACTGACTTTACATTGGCTGGCTGACTTTACCATCCGAACTGTTGGTGAGGCATTCTAGAAAGTTACCGTTACACTGACTTTACATTGGCTGGCTGACTTTACTATCCGAACTGTTGGTGAGGCATTCTAGAAAGTTACCGTTACACTGACTTTACATTGGCTGGCTGACTTTACCATCCGAACTGTTGGTGAGGCATTCTAGAAGGTTACTGTTACACTGACTTTACATTGGCTACCGGACTTTACCATCCGAACTGTTGGTGAGTCATTCTAGAAAGTTACCGTTACACTGGCTTTACATTGGCTGGCTGACTTTACCATCCAAACTGTTGGTGAGGCATTCTAGAAAGTTACCGTTACACTGACTTTACATTGGCTGGCTGACTTTACTATCCGAACTGTTGATGAGGCATTCTAGAATGTTACCGTTACACTGACTTTACATTGGCTGGCTGACTTTACCATCCGAACTGTTGGTGAGGCATTCTAGAAAGTTACCGTTACACTGACTTTACATTGGCTGGCTGACTTTACCATCCGAACTGTTGGTGAGGCATTCTAGAAAGTTACCGCTACATTGGCTTTAAATTGGCTGGCTGACTTTACCATCCGAACTGTTGGTGAGGCATTCTAGAAAGTTACCGTTACATTGGCTTTAAATTGGCTGGCTGACTTTACCATCCGAACTGTTGGTGAGTCATTCTAGAAAGTTACCGTTACACTGGCTTTACATTGGCTGGCTGACTTTACCATCCGAACTGTTGGTGAGTCATTCTAGAAAGTTACCGTTACATTGGCTTTAAATTGGTTGGCTGACTTTACCATCCGAACTGTTGGTGAGTCATTCTAGAAAGTTACCGTTACACTGGCTTTACATTGGCTGGCTGACTTTAAAATCCGAAATGTTGGTGAGACATTCTAGAAAGTTACTGTTACACTGACTTTACATTGGCTGGCTGACTTTACCATCCGAACTGTTGGTGAGGCATTCTAGAAAGTTACCGTCACACTGACTTTACATTGGCTGGCTGACTTTACCATCCGAACTGTTGGTGAGGCATTTTAGAAAGTTACCGTTACATTGGCTTTAAATTGGCTGGCTGACTTTACCATCCGAACTGTTGGTGAGTCATTCTAGAAAGTTACCGTTACACTGGCTTTACATTGGCTGGCTGACTTTACCATCCGAACTGTTGGTGAGTCATTCTAGAAAGTTACCGTTACACTGGCTTTACATTGGCTGGCTGACTTTACCATCCGATCTGTTGGTGAGGCATTCTAGAAAGTTACCGTTACACTGACTTTACATTGGCTGGCTGACTTTACTATCCGAACTGTTGGTGAGGCATTCTAGAAAGTAACCGTTACACTGGCTTTACATTGGTTGGCTGACTTTACCATCCGAACTGTTGGTGAGGCATTCTAGAAAGTTACCGTTACACTGGCTTTACATTGGCTGGCTGACTTTACCATCCGAACTGTTGGTGAGGCATTCTAGAAAGTTACCGTTACACTGACTTTACATTGGTTGGCTGACTTTACCATCCGAACTGTTGGTGAGGCATTCTAGAAAGTTACCGTTACACTGACTTTACATTGGCTGGCTGACTTTACTATCCGAACTGTTGGTGAGGCATTCTAGAAAGTTACCGTTACACTGACTTTACATTGGCTGGCTGACTTTACCATCCGAACTGTTGGTGAGCCATTCTAGAAGGTTACTGTTACACTGACTTTACATTGGCTACCGGACTTTACCATCCAAACTGTTGGTGAGGCATTCTAGAAAGTTACCGTTACACTGGCTTTACATTGGTTGGCTGACTTTACCATCCAAAATGTTGGTGAGGCATTCTAGAAAGTTACCGTTACACTGGCTTTACATTGGCTGGCTGACTTTACTATCCGAACTGTTGATGAGGCATTCTAGAATGTTACCGTTACACTGACTTTACATTGGCTGGCTGACTTTACCATCCGAACTGTTGGTGAGGCATTCTAGAAAGTTACCGTTACACTGACTTTACATTGGCTGGCTGACTTTACCATCCGAACTGTTGGTGAGGCATTCTAGAAAGTTACCGTTACATTGGCTTTAAATTGGCTGGCTGACTTTACCATCCGAACTGTTGGTGAGTCATTCTAGAAAGTTTCCGTTACATTGGCTTTAAATTGGCTGGCTGACTTTACCATCCGAACTGTTGGTGAGTCATTCTAGAAAGTTACCGTTACATTGGCTTTAAATTGGCTGGCTGACTTTACCATCCGAACTGTTGGTGAGTCATTCTAGAAAGTTACCGTTACACTGGCTTTACATTGGCTGGCTGACTTTACCATCCGAACTGTTGGTGAGTCATTCTAGAAATTTACCGTTACACTGGCTTTACATTGGCTGGCTGACTTTACCATCCGAACTGTTGGTGAGGCATTCTAGAAAGTTACCGTTACACTGACTTTACATTGGCTGGCTGACTTTACCATCCGAACTGTTGGTGAGGCATTCTAGAAAGTTACCGTTACACTGGCTTTACATTGGCTGGCTGACTTTACCATCCGAACTGTTGGTGAGTCATTCTAGAAAGTTACCGTTACACTGGCTTTACATTGGCTGGCTGACTTTACCATCCGAACTGTTGGTGAGGCATTCTAGAAAGTTACCGTTACACTGACTTTACATTGGCTGGCTGACTTTACCATCCGAACTGTTGGTGAGGCATTCTAGAAAGTTACCGTTACACTGACTTTACATTGGCTGGCTGACTTTACCATCCGAACTGTTGGTGAGTCATTCTAGAAAGTTACCGTTACACTGGCTTTACATTGGCTGGCTGACTTTACCATCCGAACTGTTGGTGAGGCATTCTAGAAAGTTACCGTTACACTGACTTTACATTGGCTGGCTGACTTTACCATCCGAACTGTTGGTGAGGCATTCTAGAAAGTTACCGTTACACTGACTTTACATTGGCTGGCTGACTTTACCATCCGAACTGTTGGTGAGGCATTCTAGAAAGTTACCGTTACATTGGCTTTAAATTGGCTGGCTGACTTTACCATCCGAACTGTTGGTGAGTCATTCTAGAAAGTTACCGTTACATTGGCTTTAAATTGGCTGGCTGACTTTACCATCCGAACTGTTGGTGAGTCATTCTAGAAAGTTACCGTTACATTGGCTTTAAATTGGCTGGCTGACTTTACCATCCGAACTGTTGGTGAGTCATTCTAGAAAGTTACCGTTACACTGGCTTTACATTGGCTGGCTGACTTTACCATCCGAACTGTTGGTGAGGCATTCTAGAAAGTTACCGTTACACTGACTTTACATTGGCTGGCTGACTTTACCATCCGAACTGTTTGTGAGGCATTCTAGAAAGTAACATTTACACTGGATTTACATTGGTTGGCTGACTTTACCATCCGAATTGTTGGTGAGGCATTCTAGAAAGTTACCGTTACACTGGCTTTACATTGGTTGGCTGACTTTACTATCCGAACTGTTGGTGAGGCATTCTAGAAAGTAACCGTTACACTGGCTTTACATTGGTTGGCTGACTTTACTATCCGAACTGTTGGTGAGCATTCTAGAAAGTAACCGTTACACTGGCTTTACATTGGTTGGCTGACTTTACCATCCGAACTGTTGGTGGGGCATTCTAGAAAGTTACCGTTACACTGGTTTTACATTTCCTTGTTGACTTTACCATCCGAACTGTTGGTGAGGCATTCTAGAAGGTTACCGTTCCACTGGCTTTACATTGGCCGGCGGACTTTACGACACGGAACTGTTGGTGAGTCATTCTAGAAAGTTACCGTTACACAGGCTTTAAATTGGCTGGCTGACTTTACCATCCGAACTGTTGGTGAGTCATTCTAGAAAGTTACCGTTACACTGGCTTTACATTGGCTGGCTGACTTTACCATCCGAACTGTTGGTGAGGCATTCTAGAAAGTTACCGTTACACTGACTTTACATTGGCTGGCTGACTTTACCATCCGAACTGTTTGTGAGGCATTCTAGAAAGTAACATTTACACTGGATTTACATTGGTTGGCTGACTTTACCATCCGAATTGTTGGTGAGGCATTCTAGAAAGTTACCGTTACACTGGCTTTACATTGGTTGGCTGACTTTACTATCCGAACTGTTGGTGAGGCATTCTAGAAAGTAACCGTTACACTGGCTTTACATTGGTTGGCTGACTTTACTATCCGAACTGTTGGTGAGCATTCTAGAAAGTAACCGTTACACTGGCTTTACATTGGTTGGCTGACTTTACCATCCGAACTGTTGGTGGGGCATTCTAGAAAGTTACCGTTACACTGGTTTTACATTTCCTTGTTGACTTTACCATCCGAACTGTTGGTGAGGCATTCTAGAAGGTTACCGTTCCACTGGCTTTACATTGGCCGGCGGACTTTACGACACGGAACTGTTGGTGAGGCATTCTAGAAAGTAACCATTACACTGGCTTACATTGGTTGGCTGACTTTATTATTCGAACTGTTGGTGAGGCATTCTAGAAAGTTACTGTTACACTGACTTTACATTGGTTGGCTGACTTTACGACAAGAACTGTTGGTGAGGCATTCTAGAAAGTAACCGTTACACTGGCTTTACATTGTCTGGCTGACTTTACCATCCGAACTGTTGGTGAGTCATTCTAGAAAGTTACCGTTACACTGGTTTTACATTGGCTGGCTGACTTTACCATCCGAACTGTTGGTGAGGCATTCTAGAAAGTTACCGTTACACTGACTTTACATTGGCTGGCTGACTTTACCATCCGAACTGTTGGTGAGGCATTCTAGAAAGTAACCGTTACACTGACTTTACATTGGCTGGCTGACTTTACCATCCGAACTGTTGGTGAGGCATTCTAGAAAGTTACCGTTACATTGGCTTTAAATTGGCTGGCTGACTTTACCATCCGAACTGTTGGTGAGTCTTTCTAGAAAGTTACCGTTACATTGGCTTTAAATTGGCTGGCTGACTTTACCATCCGAACTGTTGGTGAGTCATTCTAGAAAGTTACCGTTACACTGGCTTTACATTGGCTGGCTGACTTTACCATCCGAACTGTTGGTGAGGAATTCTAGAAAGTTACCGTTACACTGGCTTTACATTGGTTGGCTGACTTTACCATCCGAACTGTTGGTGAGGCATTCTAGAAAGTTACCGTTACACTGGCTTTACATTGGCTGGCTGACTTTACCATCCGAACTGTTGGTGAGGCATTCTAGAAAGTTACCGTTACACTGACTTTACATTGGTTGGCTGACTTTACCATCCGAACTGTTGGTGAGGCATTCTAGAAAGTCACCGTTACACTGACTTTACATTGGCTGGCTGACTTTACCATCCGAACTGTTTGTGAGGCATTCTAGAAAGTAACATTTACACTGGATTTACATTGGTTGGCTGACTTTACCATCCGAATTGTTGGTGAGGCATTCTAGAAAGTTACCGTTACACTGGCTTTACATTGGTTGGCTGACTTTACTATCCGAACTGTTGGTGAGGCATTCTAGAAAGTAACCGTTACACTGGCTTTACATTGGTTGGCTGACTTTACTATCCGAACTGTTGGTGAGCATTCTAGAAAGTAACCGTTACACTGGCTTTACATTGGTTGGCTGACTTTACCATCCGAACTGTTGGTGGGGCATTCTAGAAAGTTACCGTTACACTGGTTTTACATTTCCTTGTTGACTTTACCATCCGAACTGTTGGTGAGGCATTCTAGAAGGTTACCGTTCCACTGGCTTTACATTGGCCGGCGGACTTTACGACACGGAACTGTTGGTGAGGCATTCTAGAAAGTAACCATTACACTGGCTTACATTGGTTGGCTGACTTTATTATTCGAACTGTTGGTGAGGCATTCTAGAAAGTTACTGTTACACTGACTTTACATTGGTTGGCTGACTTTACGACAAGAACTGTTGGTGAGGCATTCTAGAAAGTAACCGTTACACTGGCTTTACATTGTCTGGCTGACTTTACCATCCGAACTGTTGGTGAGTCATTCTAGAAAGTTACCGTTACACTGGTTTTACATTGGCTGGCTGACTTTACCATCCGAACTGTTGGTGAGGCATTCTAGAAAGTTACCGTTACACTGACTTTACATTGGCTGGCTGACTTTACCATCCGAACTGTTGGTGAGGCATTCTAGAAAGTAACCGTTACACTGACTTTACATTGGCTGGCTGACTTTACCATCCGAACTGTTGGTGAGGCATTCTAGAAAGTTACCGTTACATTGGCTTTAAATTGGCTGGCTGACTTTACCATCCGAACTGTTGGTGAGTCTTTCTAGAAAGTTACCGTTACATTGGCTTTAAATTGGCTGGCTGACTTTACCATCCGAACTGTTGGTGAGTCATTCTAGAAAGTTACCGTTACACTGGCTTTACATTGGCTGGCTGACTTTACCATCCGAACTGTTGGTGAGGAATTCTAGAAAGTTACCGTTACACTGGCTTTACATTGGTTGGCTGACTTTACCATCCGAACTGTTGGTGAGGCATTCTAGAAAGTTACCGTTACACTGGCTTTACATTGGCTGGCTGACTTTACCATCCGAACTGTTGGTGAGGCATTCTAGAAAGTTACCGTTACACTGACTTTACATTGGTTGGCTGACTTTACCATCCGAACTGTTGGTGAGGCATTCTAGAAAGTTACCGTTACACTGACTTTACATTGGCTGGCTGACTTTACCATCCGAACTGTTGGTGAGGCATTCTAGAAAGTTACCGTTACACTGACTTTACATTTGCTGGCTGACTTTACCATCCGAACTGTTGATGAGGTATTCTAGAAAGTTACCGTTACACTGGCTTTACATTGGCTACCGGACTTTACCATCCGAACTGTTGGTGAGGCATTCTAGAAAGTTACCGTTACACTGGCTTTACATTGGCTACCGGACTTTACCATCCGAACTGTTGGTGAGGCATTCTAGAAAGTTACCGTTACATTGGCTTTAAATTGGCAGGCTGACTTTACCATCCGAACTGTTGGTGAGTCATTCTAGAAAGTTACCGTTACATTGGCTTTAAATTGGCTGGCTGACTTTACCATCCGAACTGTTGGTGAGTCATTCTAGAAAGTTACCGTTACATTGGCTTTAAATTGGCTGGCTGACTTTACCATCCGAACTGTTGGTGAGGCATTCTAGAAAGTTACCGTTACACTGGCTTTAAATTGGCTGGCTGACTTTACCATCCGAACTGTTGGTGAGTCATTCTAGAAAGTTACCGTTACACAGGCTTTACATTGGCTGGCTGACTTTACCATCCGAACTGTTGGTGAGGCATTCTAGAAAGTTACCTTTACACTGACTTTACATTGGCTGGATGACTTTACCATCCGAACTGTTTGTGAGGCATTCTAGAAAGTAACCGTTACACTGGATTTACATTGGTTGGCTGACTTTACCATCCGAATTGTTGGTGAGGCATTCTAGAAAGTAAGCGTTACACTGGCTTTACATTGGTTGGCTGACTTTACTATCCGAACTGTTGGTGAGGCATTCTAGAAAGTTACCGTTACATTGGCTTTAAATTGGCTGGCTGACTTTACCATCCGAACTGTTGGTGAGGCATTCTAGAAAGTAACCGTTACATTGGCTTTACATTGGTTGGCTGACTTTACTATCCGAACTGTTGGTGAGCATTCTAGAAAGTAACCGTTACACTGACTTTACATTGGTTGGCTGACTTTACCATCCGAACTGTTGGTGAGGCATTCTAGAAAGTTACCGTTACACTGGTTTTACATTTCCTTGTTGACTTTACCATCCGAACTGTTGGTGAGGCATTCTAGAAGGTTACCGTTCCACTGGCTTTACATTGGCTGGCGGACTTTACGACACGGAACTGTTGGTGAGGCATTCTAGAAAGTAACCATTACACTGGCTTACATTGGTTGGCTGACTTTATTATTCGAACTGTTGGTGAGGCATTCTAGAAAGTTACTGACTGTTACACTGACTTTACATTGGTTGGCTGACTTTACGACAAGAACTGTTGGTGAGGCATTCTAGAAAGTAACCGTTACACTGACTTTACATTGGCTGGCTGACTTTACCATCCGAACTGTTGGTGGGACATTCTAGAAAGTTACCGTTACACTGGCTTTACATTGGTTGGCTGATTTACCATCCGAACTGTTGGTGAGGTATTCTAGAAAGTTACCGTTACACTGGCTTTACATTGGCTACCGGACGTTACCATCCGAACTGTTGGTGAGGCATTCTAGAAAGTTACCGTTACACTGGCTTTACATTGGCTGGCTGACTTTACCATCCGAACTGTTGGTGAGGCATTCTAGAAAGTTACCGTTACACTGACTTTACATTGGCTGGCTGACTTTACCATCCGAACTGTTGGTGAGGCATTCTAGAAAGTAACCGTTACACTGACTTTACATTGGCTGGCTGACTTTACCATCCGAACTGTTGGTGAGGCATTCTAGAAAGTTACCTTTACATTGGCTTTAAATTGGCTGGCTGACTTTACCATCCGAACTGTTGGTGAGTCATTCTAGAAAGTTACCGTTACACTGGCTTTACATTGGCTGGCTGACTTTACCATCCGAACTGTTGGTGAGGAATTCTAGAAAGTTACCGTTACACTGTCTTTACATTGGCTGGCTGACTTTACCATCCGAACTGTTGGTGAGGCATTCTAGAAAGTTACCGTTACACTGACTTTACATTGGTTGGCTGACTTTACCATCCGAACTGTTGGTGAGGCATTCTAGAAAGTCACCGTTACACTGACTTTACATTGGCTGGCTGACTTTACTATCCGAACTGTTGGTGAGGCATTCTAGAAAGTTACCGTTACACTGACTTTACATTGGCTGGCTGACTTTACCATCCGAACTGTTGGTGAGGTATTCTGGAAAGTTACCGTTACACTGGCTTTACATTGGCTACCGGACTTTACCATCCGAACTGTTGGTGAGGCATTCTAGAAAGTTACCGTTACATTGGCTTTAAATTGGCAGGCTGACTTTACCATCCGAACTGTTGGTGAGTCATTCTAGAAAGTTACCGTTACATTGGCTTTAAATTGGCTGGCTGACTTTACCATCCGAACTGTTGGTGAGTCATTCTAGAAAGTTACCGTTACATTGGCTTTAAATTGGCTGGCTGACTTTACCACCCGAACTGTTGGTGAGTCATTCTAGAAAGTTACCGTTACACTGGCTTTACATTGGCTGGCTGACTTTACCATCCGAACTGTTGGTGAGGCATTCTAGAAAGTTACCGTTACACTGACTTGACATTGGCTGGCTGACTTTACCATCCGAACTGTTGATGAGGCATTCTAGAAAGTTACCGTTACACTGGCTTTACATTGGCTGGCTGACTTTACCATCCGAACTGTTGGTGAGGCATTCTAGAAAGTTACCGTGACACTGGCTTTACATTGGTTGGCTGACTTTACCATCCGAACTGTTGGTGAGGCATTCTAGAAAGTTACCGTTACACTGGCTTTACATTGGCTGGCTGACTTTACCATCCGAACTGTTGGTGAGGCATTCTAGAAAGTTACCGTTACACTGACTTTACATTGGTTGGCTGACTTTACCATCCGAACTGTTGTTGAGGCATTCTAGAAAGTTACCGTTACACTGACTTTACATTGGCTGGCTGACTTTACTATCCGAACTGTTGGTGAGGCATTCTAGAAAGTTACCGTTACACTGACTTTACATTGGCTGGCTGACTTTACCATCCGAACTGTTGGTGAGGCATTCTAGAAGGTTACTGTTACACTGACTTTACATTGGCTACCGGACTTTACCATCCGAACTGTTGGTGAGGCATTCTAGAAAGTTACCGTTACACTGGCTTTACATTGGTTGGCTGACTTTACCATCCAAACTGTTGTTGAGGCATTCTAGAAAGTTACCGTTACACTGGCTTTACATTGGCTGGCTGACTTTACCATCCGAACTGTTGATGAGGCATTCTAGAATGTTACCGTTACAATGACTTTACATTGGCTGGCTGACTTTACCATCCGAACTGTTGGTGAGGCATTCTAGAAAGTTACCGTTACACTGACTTTACATTGGCTGGCTGACTTTACCATCCGAACTGTTGGTGAGGCATTCTAGAAAGTTACCGTTACATTGGTTTTAAATTGGCTGGCTGACTTTACCATCCGAACTGTTGGTGAGGTATTCTAGAAAGTTACCGTTACATTGGCTTTAAATTGGCTGGCTGACTTTACCATCCGAACTGTTGGTGAGTCATTCTAGAAAGTTACCGTTACATTGGCTTTAAATTGGCTGGCTGACTTTACCATCCGAACTGTTGGTGAGTTATTCTAGAAAGTAACCGTTACACTGGCTTTACATTGGCTGGCTGACTTTACCATCCGAACTGTTGGTGAGGAATTCTAGAAAGTTACCGTCACACTGACTTTACATTGGCTGGCTGACTTTACCATCCGAACTGTTGGTGAGGCATTCTAGAAAGTTACCGTTACATTGGCTTTAAATTGGCTGGCTGACTTTACCATCCGAACTGTTGGTGAGGCATTCTAGAAAGTTACCGTTACATTGGCTTTAAATTGGCTGGCTGACTTTACCATCCGAACTGTTGGTGAGTCTTTCTAGAAAGTTACCTTTACATTGGCTTTAAATTGGCTGGCTGACTTTACCATCCGAACTGTTGGTGAGTCATTCTAGAAAGTTACCGTTACACTGGCTTTACATTGGCTGGCTGACTTTACCATCCGAACTGTTGGTGAGGAATTCTAGAAAGTTACCGTTACACTGGCTTTACATTGGCTGGCTGACTTTACCATCCGAACTGTTGGTGAGGCATTCTAGAAAGTTACCGTTACACTGACTTTACATTGGTTGGCTGAATTTACCATCCGAACTGTTGGTGAGGCATTCTAGAAAGTCACCGTTACACTGACTTTACATTGGCTGGCTGACTTTACTATCCGAACTGTTGGTGAGGCATTCTAGAAAGTTACCGTTACACTGACTTTACATTGGCTGGCTGACTTTACCATCCGAACTGTTGGTGAGGTATTCTGGAAAGTTACCGTTACACTGGCTTTACATTGGCTACCGGACTTTACCATCCGAACTGTTGGTGAGGCATTCTAGAAAGTTACCGTTACATTGGCTTTAAATTGGCAGGCTGACATTACCATCCGAACTGTTGGTGAGTCATTCTAGAAAGTTACCGTTACATTGGCTTTAAATTGGCTGGCTGACTTTACCATCCGAACTGTTGGTGAGTCATTCTAGAAAGTTACCGTTACATTGGCTTTAAATTGGCTGGCTGACTTTACCATCCGAACTGTTGGTGAGTCATTCTAGAAAGTTACCGTTACACTGGCTTTACATTGGCTGGCTGACTTTACCATCCGAACTGTTGGTGAGGCATTCTAGAAAGTTACCGTTACACTGACTTGACATTCGCTGGCTGACTTTACCATCCGAACTGTTGGTGAGGCATTCTAGAAAGTTACCGTTACACTGGCTTTACATTGGCTGGCTGACTTTACCATCCGAACTGTTGGTGAGGCATTCTAGAAAGTTACCGTTACACTGGCTTTACATTGGTTGGCTGACTTTACCATCCGAACTGTTGGTGAGGCATTCTAGAAAGTTACCGTTACACTGGCTTTACATTGGCTGGCTGACTTTACCATCCGAACTGTTGGTGAGGCATTCTAGAAAGTTACCGTTACACTGACTTTACATTGGTTGGCTGACTTTACCATCCGAACTGTTGTTGAGGCATTCTAGAAAGTTACCGTTACACTGACTTTACATTGGCTGGCTGACTTTACTATCCGAACTGTTGGTGAGGCATTCTAGAAAGTTACCGTTACACTGACTTTACATTGGCTGGCTGACTTTACCATCCGAACTGTTGGTGAGGCATTCTAGAAGGTTACTGTTACACTGACTTTACATTGGCTACCGGACTTTACCATCCGAACTGTTGGTGAGGCATTCTAGAAAGTTACCGTTACACTGGCTTTACATTGGTTGGCTGACTTTACCATCCAAACTGTTGTTGAGGCATTCTAGAAAGTTACCGTTACACTGGCTTTACATTGGCTGGCTGACTTTACCATCCGAACTGTTGGTGAGTTATTCTAGAAAGTTACCGTTACACTGGCTTTACATTGGCTACCGGACTTTACCATCCGAACTGTTGGTGAGGCATTCTAGAAAGTTACCGTTACATTGGCTTTAAATTGGCAGGCTGACTTTACCATCCGAACTGTTGGTGAGTCATTCTAGAAAGTTACCGTTACATTGGCTTTAAATTGGCTGGCTGACTTTACCATCCGAACTGTTGGTGAGTCATTCTAGAAAGTTACCGTTACATTGGCTTTAAATTGGCTGGCTGACTTTACCATCCGAACTGTTGGTGAGTCATTCTAGAAAGTTACCGTTACACTGGCTTTCCATTGGCTGGCTGACTTTACCATCCGAACTGTTGGTGAGGCATTCTAGAAAGTTACCGTTACACTGACTTTACATTGGCTGGCTGACTTTACCATCCGAACTGTTGGTGAGGCATTCTAGAAAGTTACCGTTACACTGGCTTTACATTGGCTGGCTGACTTTACCATCCGAACTGTTGGTGAGGCATTCTAGAAAGTTACCGTTACACTGACTTTACATTGGTTGGCTGACTTTACCATCCGAACTGTTGTTGAGGCATTCTAGAAAGTTACCGTTACACTGACTTTACATTGGCTGGCTGACTTTACTATCCGAACTGTTGGTGAGGCATTCTAGAAAGTTACCGTTACACTGACTTTACATTGGCTGGCTGACTTTACCATCCGAACTGTTGGTGAGGCATTCTAGAAGGTTACTGTTACACTGACTTTACATTGGCTACCGGACTTTACCATCCGAACTGTTGGTGAGGCATTCTAGAAAGTTACCGTTACACTGGCTTTACATTGGTTGGCTGACTTTACCATCCAAACTGTTGGTGAGGCATTCTAGAAAGTTACCGTTACACTGGCTTTACATTGGCTGGCTGACTTTACTATCCGAACTATTGATGAGTCATTCTAGAATGTTACCGTTACACTGACTTTACATTGGCTGGCTGACTTTACCATCCGAACTGTTGGTGAGGCATTCTAGAAAGTTACCGTTACACTGACTTTACATTGGCTGGCTGACTTTACCATCCGAACTGTTGGTGAGGCATTCTAGAAAGTTACCGTTACATTGGCTTTAAATTGGCTGGCTGACTTTACCATCCGAACTGTTGGTGAGGCATTCTAGAAAGTTACCGTTACATTGGCTTTAAATTGGTTGGCTGACTTTACCATCCGAATTGTTGGTGAGGCATTCTAGAAAGTAACCGTTACACTGGCTTTACATTGGTTGGCTGACTTTACCATCCGAACTGTTGGTGAGGCATTCTAGAAAGTAACCGTTACACTGGCTTTACATTGGTTGGCTGACTTTACTATCCGAACTGTTGGTGAGCATTCTAGAAAGTAACCGTTACACTGGCTTTAAATTGGCTGGCTGACTTTACCATCCGAACTGTTGGTGAGGCATTCTAGAAAGTTACCGTTACATTGGCTTTAAATTGGATGGCTGACTTTACCATCCGAACTGTTGGTGAGGCATTCTAGAAAGTTACCGTTACATTGGCTTTAAATTGGATGGCTGACTTTACCATCCGAACTGTTGGTGAGTCATTCTAGAAAGTTACCGTTACATTGGCTTTAAATTGGCTGGCTGACTTTACCATCCGAACTGTTGGTGAGTCATTCTAGAAAGTTACCGTTACACTGGCATTACATTGGATGGCTGACTTTACCATCCGAACTGTTGGTGAGTCATTCTAGAAAGTTACCGTTACATTGGCTTTAAATTGGCTGGCTGACTTTACCATCCGAACTGTTGGTGAGTCATTCTAGAAAGTTACCGTTACACTGGCTTTACATTGGCTGGCTGACTTTACCATCCGAACTGTTGGTGAGGCATTCTAGAAAGTTACCGTTACACTGACTTTACATTGGCTGGCTGACTTTACCATCCGAACTGTTGGTGAGGCATTCTAGAAAGTTACCGTTACACTGACTTTACATTGGCTGGCTGACTTTACCATCCGAACTGTTGGTGAGTCATTCTAGAAAGTTACCGTTACATTGGCTTCAAATTGGCTGGCTGACTTTACCATCCGAACTGTTGGTGAGTCATTCTAGAAAGTTACCGTTACACTGGCTTTCCATTGGCTGGCTGACTTTACCATCCGAACTGTTGGTGAGGCATTCTAGAAAGTTACCGTTACACTGACTTTACATTGGCTGGCTGACTTTACCATCCGAACTGTTGGTGAGGCATTCTAGAAAGTTACCGTTACACTGGCTTTACATTGGCTGGCTGACTTTACCATCCGAACTGTTGGTGAGGCATTCTAGAAAGTTACCGTTACACTGACTTTACATTGGTTGGCTGACTTTACCATCCGAACTGTTGTTGAGGCATTCTAGAAAGTTACCGTTACACTGACTTTACATTGGCTGGCTGACTTTACTATCCGAACTGTTGGTGAGGCATTCTAGAAAGTTACCGTTACACTGACTTTACATTGGCTGGCTGACTTTACCATCCGAACTGTTGGTGAGGCATTCTAGAAGGTTACTGTTACACTGACTTTACATTGGCTACCGGACTTTACCATCCGAACTGTTGGTGAGGCATTCTAGAAAGTTACCGTTACACTGGCTTTACATTGGTTGGCTGACTTTACCATCCAAACTGTTGGTGAGGCATTCTAGAAAGTTACCGTTACACTGGCTTTACATTGGCTGGCTGACTTTACTATCCGAACTGTTGATGAGTCATTCTAGAATGTTACCGTTACACTGACTTTACATTGGCTGGCTGACTTTACCATCCGAACTGTTGGTGAGGCATTCTAGAAAGTTACCGTTACATTGGCTTTGAATTGGTTGGCTGACTTTACCATCCGAATTGTTGGTGAGGCATTCTAGAAAGTAACCGTTACACTGGCTTTACATTGGTTGGCTGACTTTACCATCCGAACTGTTGGTGAGGCATTCTAGAAAGTAACCGTTACACTGGCTTTACATTGGTTGGCTGACTTTACTATCCGAACTGTTGGTGAGCATTCTAGAAAGTAACCGTTACACTGGCTTTAAATTGGCTGGCTGACTTTACCATCCGAACTGTTGGTGAGGCATTCTAGAAAGTTACCGTTACATTGGCTTTAAATTGGATGGCTGACTTTACCATCCGAACTGTTGGTGAGGCATTCTAGAAAGTTACCGTTACATTGGCTTTAAATTGGATGGCTGACTTTACCATCCGAACTGTTGGTGAGTCATTCTAGAAAGTTACCGTTACATTGGCTTTAAATTGGCTGGCTGACTTTACCATCCGAACTGTTGGTGAGTCATTCTAGAAAGTTACCGTTACACTGGCATTACATTGGATGGCTGACTTTACCATCCGAACTGTTGGTGAGTCATTCTAGAAAGTTACCTTTACATTGGCTTTAAATTGGCTGGCTGACTTTACCATCCGAACTGTTGGTGAGTCATTCTAGAAAGTTACCGTTACACTGGCTTTAAATTGGCTGGCTGACTTTACCATCCGAACTGTTGGTGAGTCATTCTAGAAAGTTACCGTTACACTGGCTTTACATTGGCTGGCTGACTTTACCATCCGAACTGTTGGTGAGGCATTCTAGAAGGTTACTGTTACACTGACTTTACATTGGCTACCGGACTTTACCATCCGAACTGTTGGTGAGGCATTCTAGAAAGTTACCGTTACACTGGCTTTACATTGGTTGGCTGACTTTACCATCCAAACTGTTGGTGAGGCATTCTAGAAAGTTACCGTTACACTGGCTTTACATTGGCTGGCTGACTTTACTATCCGAACTGTTGATGAGTCATTCTAGAATGTTACCGTTACACTGACTTTACATTGGCTGGCTGACTTTACCATCCGAACTGTTGGTGAGGCATTCTAGAAAGTTACCGTTACATTGGCTTTGAATTGGTTGGCTGACTTTACCATCCGAATTGTTGGTGAGGCATTCTAGAAAGTAACCGTTACACTGGCTTTACATTGGTTGGCTGACTTTACCATCCGAACTGTTGGTGAGGCATTCTAGAAAGTAACCGTTACACTGGCTTTACATTGGTTGGCTGACTTTACTATCCGAACTGTTGGTGAGCATTCTAGAAAGTAACCGTTACACTGGCTTTAAATTGGCTGGCTGACTTTACCATCCGAACTGTTGGTGAGGCATTCTAGAAAGTTACCGTTACATTGGCTTTAAATTGGATGGCTGACTTTACCATCCGAACTGTTGGTGAGGCATTCTAGAAAGTTACCGTTACATTGGCTTTAAATTGGATGGCTGACTTTACCATCCGAACTGTTGGTGAGTCATTCTAGAAAGTTACCGTTACATTGGCTTTAAATTGGCTGGCTGACTTTACCATCCGAACTGTTGGTGAGTCATTCTAGAAAGTTACCGTTACACTGGCATTACATTGGATGGCTGACTTTACCATCCGAACTGTTGGTGAGTCATTCTAGAAAGTTACCTTTACATTGGCTTTAAATTGGCTGGCTGACTTTACCATCCGAACTGTTGGTGAGTCATTCTAGAAAGTTACCGTTACACTGGCTTTAAATTGGCTGGCTGACTTTACCATCCGAACTGTTGGTGAGTCATTCTAGAAAGTTACCGTTACACTGGCTTTACATTGGCTGGCTGACTTTACCATCCGAACTGTTGGTGAGGCATTCTAGAAAGTTACCGTTACACTGACTTTACATTGGCTGGCTGACTTTACCATCCGAACTGTTGGTGAGGCATTCTAGAAAGTAACCGTTACACTGGATTTACATTGGTTTGCTGACTTTACCATCCGAATTGTTGGTGAGGCATTCTAGAAAGTAACCGTTACACTGGCTTTACATTGGTTGGCTGACTTTACCATCCGAACTGTTGGTGAGGCATTCTAGAAAGTAACCGTTACACTGGCTTTACATTGGTTGGCTGACTTTACTATCCGAACTGTTCGTGAGCATTCTAGAAAGTAACCGTTACACTGGCTTTAAATTGGCTGGCTGACTTTACCATCCGAACTGTTGGTGAGTCTTTCTAGAAAGTTACCGTTACATTGGCTTTAAATTGGATGGCTGACTTTACCATCCGAACTGTTGGTGAGGCATTCTAGAAAGTTACCGTTACATTGGCTTTAAATTGGATGGCTGACTTTACCATCCGAACTGTTGGTGAGTCATTCTAGAAAGTTACCGTTACATTGGCTTTAAATTGGCTGGCTGACTTTACCATCCGAACTGTTGGTGAGTCATTCTAGAAAGTTACCGTTACACTGGCTTTACATTGGATGGCTGACTTTACCATCCGAACTGTTGGTGAGTCATTCTAGAAAGTTACCTTTACATTGGCTTTAAATTGGCTGGCTGACTTTACCATCCGAACTGTTGGTGAGTCATTCTAGAAAGTTACCGTTACACTGGCTTTAAATTGGCTGGCTGACTTTACCATCCGAACTGTTGGTGAGGCATTCTAGAAAGTTACCGTTACACTGGCTTTACATTGGCTGGCTGACTTTACCATCCGAACTGTTGGTGAGGCATTCTAGAAAGTTACCGTTACACTGACTTTACATTGGCTGGCTGACTTTACCATCCGAACTGTTGGTGAGGCATTCTAGAAAGTAACCGTTACACTGGATTTACATTGGTTTGCTGACTTTACCATCCGAATTGTTGGTGAGGCATTCTAGAAAGTAACCGTTACACTGGCTTTACATTGGTTGGCTGACTTTACCATCCGAACTGTTGGTGAGGCATTCTAGAAAGTAACCGTTACACTGGCTTTACATTGGTTGGCTGAATTTACTATCCGAACTGTTCGTGAGCATTCTAGAAAGTAACCGTTACACTGGCTTTAAATTGGCTGGCTGACTTTACCATCCGAACTGTTGGTGAGGCATTCTAGAAAGTTACCGTTACATTGGCTTTAAATTGGATGGCTGACTTTACCATCCGAACTGTTGGTGAGGCATTCTAGAAAGTTACCGTTACATTGGCTTTAAATTGGATGGCTGACTTTACCATCCGAACTGTTGGTGAGTCATTCTAGAAAGTTACCGTTACATTGGCTTTAAATTGGCTGGCTGACTTTACCATCCGAACTGTTGGTGAGTCATTCTAGAAAGTTACCGTTACACTGGCATTACATTGGATGGCTGACTTTACCATCCGAACTGTTGGTGAGTCATTCTAGAAAGTTACCGTTACATTGGCTTTAAATTGGCTGGCTGACTTTACCATCCGAACTGTTGGTGAGTCATTCTAGAAAGTTACCGTTACACTGGCTTTACATTGGCTGGCTGACTTTACCATCCGAACTGTTGGTGAGGCATTCTAGAAAGTTACCGTTACACTGACTTTACATTGGCTGGCTGACTTTACCATCCGAACTGTTGGTGAGGCATTCTAGAAAGTTACCGTTACACTGACTTTACATTGGCTGGCTGACTTTACCATCCGAACTGTTGGTGAGTCATTCTAGAAAGTTACCGTTACATTGGCTTCAAATTGGCTGGCTGACTTTACCATCCGAACTGTTGGTGAGTCATTCTAGAAAGTTATCTTTACATTGGCTTTAAATTGGCTGGCTGACTTTACCATCCGAACTGTTGGTGAGTCATTCTAGAAAGTTACCGTTACACTGGCTTTAAATTGGCTGGCTGACTTTACCATCCGAACTGTTGGTGAGTCATTCTAGAAAGTTACCGTTACACTGGCTTTACATTGGCTGGCTGACTTTACCATCCGAACTGTTGGTGAGGCATTCTAGAAAGTAACCGTTACACTGGATTTACATTGGTTGGCTGACTTTACCATCCGAATTGTTGGTGAGGCATTCTAGAAAGTAACCGTTACACTGGTTTTACATTGGTTGGCTGACTTTACCATCCGAACTGTTGGTGAGGCATTCTAGAAAGTAACCGTTACACTGGCTTTACATTGGTTGGCTGACTTTACTATCCGAACTGTTGGTGAGCATTCTAGAAAGTAACCGTTACACTGGCTTTACATTGGTTGGCTGACTTTACCATCCGAACTGTTGGTGAGGCATTCTAGAAAGTTACCGTTACACCGCTTTTACATTTCCTTGTTGACTTTACCATCCGAACTGTTGGTGAGGCATTCTAGAAGGTTACCGTTCCACTGGCTTTACATTGGCTGGCGGACTTTACGACACGGAACTGTTGGTGAGGCATTCTAGAAAGTTACTGTTACACTGACTTTACATTGGTTGGCTGACTTTACGACAAGAACTGTTGGTGAGGCATTCTAGAAAGTAACCGTTACACTGACTTTACATTGGCTGGCTGACTTTACCATCCGAACTGTTGGTGGGACATTCTAGAAAGTTACCGTTACACTGGCTTTACATTGGTTGGCTGACTTTACCATCCGAACTGTTGGTGAGTCATTCTAGAAAGTTACCGTTACACTGGCTTTAAATTGGCTGGCTGACTTTACCATCCGAACTGTTGGTGAGTCATTCTAGAAAGTTACCGTTACACTGGCTTTACATTGGCTGGCTGACTTTACCATCCGAACTGTTGGTGAGGCATTCTAGAAAGTTACCGTTACACTGACTTTACATTGGCTGGCTGACTTTACCATCCGAACTGTTGGTGAGGCATTCTAGAAAGTAACCGTTACACTGGATTTACATTGGTTTGCTGACTTTACCATCCGAATTGTTGGTGAGGCATTCTAGAAAGTAACCGTTACACTGGCTTTACATTGGTTGGCTGACTTTACCATCCGAACTGTTGGTGAGGCATTCTAGAAAGTAACCGTTACACTGGCTTTACATTGGTTGGCTGACTTTACTATCCGAACTGTTCGTGAGCATTCTAGAAAGTAACCGTTACACTGGCTTTAAATTGGCTGGCTGACTTTACCATCCGAACTGTTGGTGAGTCTTTCTAGAAAGTTACCGTTACATTGGCTTTAAATTGGATGGCTGACTTTACCATCCGAACTGTTGGTGAGGCATTCTAGAAAGTTACCGTTACATTGGCTTTAAATTGGATGGCTGACTTTACCATCCGAACTGTTGGTGAGTCATTCTAGAAAGTTACCGTTACATTGGCTTTAAATTGGCTGGCTGACTTTACCATCCGAACTGTTGGTGAGTCATTCTAGAAAGTTACCGTTACACTGGCATTACATTGGATGGCTGACTTTACCATCCGAACTGTTGGTGAGTCATTCTAGAAAGTTACCTTTACATTGGCTTTAAATTGGCTGGCTGACTTTACCATCCGAACTGTTGGTGAGTCATTCTAGAAAGTTACCGTTACACTGGCTTTAAATTGGCTGGCTGACTTTACCATCCGAACTGTTGGTGAGTCATTCTAGAAAGTTACCGTTACACTGGCTTTACATTGGCTGGCTGACTTTACCATCCGAACTGTTGGTGAGGCATTCTAGAAAGTTACCGTTACACTGACTTTACATTGGCTGGCTGACTTTACCATCCGAACTGTTGGTGAGGCATTCTAGAAAGTAACCGTTACACTGGATTTACATTGGTTTGCTGACTTTACCATCCGAATTGTTGGTGAGGCATTCTAGAAAGTAACCGTTACACTGGCTTTACATTGGTTGGCTGACTTTACCATCCGAACTGTTGGTGAGGCATTCTAGAAAGTAACCGTTACACTGGCTTTACATTGGTTGGCTGAATTTACTATCCGAACTGTTCGTGAGCATTCTAGAAAGTAACCGTTACACTGGCTTTAAATTGGCTGGCTGACTTTACCATCCGAACTGTTGGTGAGGCATTCTAGAAAGTTACCGTTACATTGGCTTTAAATTGGATGGCTGACTTTACCATCCGAACTGTTGGTGAGGCATTCTAGAAAGTTACCGTTACATTGGCTTTAAATTGGATGGCTGACTTTACCATCCGAACTGTTGGTGAGTCATTCTAGAAAGTTACCGTTACATTGGCTTTAAATTGGCTGGCTGACTTTACCATCCGAACTGTTGGTGAGTCATTCTAGAAAGTTACCGTTACACTGGCATTACATTGGATGGCTGACTTTACCATCCGAACTGTTGGTGAGTCATTCTAGAAAGTTACCGTTACATTGGCTTTAAATTGGCTGGCTGACTTTACCATCCGAACTGTTGGTGAGTCATTCTAGAAAGTTACCGTTACACTGGCTTTACATTGGCTGGCTGACTTTACCATCCGAACTGTTGGTGAGGCATTCTAGAAAGTTACCGTTACACTGACTTTACATTGGCTGGCTGACTTTACCATCCGAACTGTTGGTGAGGCATTCTAGAAAGTTACCGTTACACTGACTTTACATTGGCTGGCTGACTTTACCATCCGAACTGTTGGTGAGTCATTCTAGAAAGTTACCGTTACATTGGCTTCAAATTGGCTGGCTGACTTTACCATCCGAACTGTTGGTGAGTCATTCTAGAAAGTTATCTTTACATTGGTTTTAAATTGGCTGGCTGACTTTACCATCCGAACTGTTGGTGAGTCATTCTAGAAAGTTACCGTTACACTGGCTTTAAATTGGCTGGCTGACTTTACCATCCGAACTGTTGGTGAGTCATTCTAGAAAGTTACCGTTACACTGGCTTTACATTGGCTGGCTGACTTTACCATCCGAACTGTTGGTGAGGCATTCTAGAAAGTAACCGTTACACTGGATTTACATTGGTTGGCTGACTTTACCATCCGAATTGTTGGTGAGGCATTCTAGAAAGTAACCGTTACACTGGTTTTACATTGGTTGGCTGACTTTACCATCCGAACTGTTGGTGAGGCATTCTAGAAAGTAACCGTTACACTGGCTTTACATTGGTTGGCTGACTTTACTATCCGAACTGTTGGTGAGCATTCTAGAAAGTAACCGTTACACTGGCTTTACATTGGTTGGCTGACTTTACCATCCGAACTGTTGGTGAGGCATTCTAGAAAGTTACCGTTACACCGCTTTTACATTTCCTTGTTGACTTTACCATCCGAACTGTTGGTGAGGCATTCTAGAAGGTTACCGTTCCACTGGCTTTACATTGGCTGGCGGACTTTACGACACGGAACTGTTGGTGAGGCATTCTAGAAAGTTACTGTTACACTGACTTTACATTGGTTGGCTGACTTTACGACAAGAACTGTTGGTGAGGCATTCTAGAAAGTAACCGTTACACTGACTTTACATTGGCTGGCTGACTTTACCATCCGAACTGTTGGTGGGACATTCTAGAAAGTTACCGTTACACTGGCTTTACATTGGTTGGCTGACTTTACCATCCGAACTGTTGGTGAGGTATTCTAGAAAGTTACCGTTACACTGGCTTTACATTGGCTACCGGACTTTACCATCCGAACTGTTGGTGAGTCATTCTAGAAAGTTACCGTTACATTGGCTTCAAATTGGCTGGCTGACTTTACCATCCGAACTGTTGGTGAGTCATTCTAGAAAGTTATCTTTACATTGGTTTTAAATTGGCTGGCTGACTTTACCATCCGAACTGTTGGTGAGTCATTCTAGAAAGTTACCGTTACACTGGCTTTAAATTGGCTGGCTGACTTTACCATCCGAACTGTTGGTGAGTCATTCTAGAAAGTTACCGTTACACTGGCTTTACATTGGCTGGCTGACTTTACCATCCGAACTGTTGGTGAGGCATTCTAGAAAGTAACCGTTACACTGGATTTACATTGGTTGGCTGACTTTACCATCCGAATTGTTGGTGAGGCATTCTAGAAAGTTACCGTTACACTGGTTTTACATTGGTTGGCTGACTTTACCATCCGAACTGTTGGTGAGGCATTCTAGAAAGTAACCGTTACACTGGCTTTACATTGGTTGGCTGACTTTACTATCCGAACTGTTGGTGAGCATTCTAGAAAGTAACCGTTACACTGGCTTTACATTGGTTGGCTGACTTTACCATCCGAACTGTTGGTGAGGCATTCTAGAAAGTTACCGTTACACCGCTTTTACATTTCCTTGTTGACTTTACCATCCGAACTGTTGGTGAGGCATTCTAGAAGGTTACCGTTCCACTGGCTTTACATTGGCTGGCGGACTTTACGACACGGAACTGTTGGTGAGGCATTCTAGAAAGTTACTGTTACACTGACTTTACATTGGTTGGCTGACTTTACGACAAGAACTGTTGGTGAGGCATTCTAGAAAGTAACCGTTACACTGACTTTACATTGGCTGGCTGACTTTACCATCCGAACTGTTGGTGGGACATTCTAGAAAGTTACCGTTACACTGGCTTTACATTGGTTGGCTGACTTTACCATCCGAACTGTTGGTGAGGTATTCTAGAAAGTTACCGTTACACTGGCTTTACATTGGCTACCGGACTTTACCATCCGAACTGTTGGTGAGGCATTCTAGAAAGTTACCGTTACACTGGCTTTACATTGGTTGGCTGACTTTACCATCCAAACTGTTGGTGAGGCATTCTAGAAAGTTACCGTTACACTGGCTTTACATTGGCTGGCTGACTTTACTATCCGAACTGTTGATGAGGCATTCTAGAATGTTACCGTTACACTGACTTTACATTGGCTGGCTGACTTTACCATCCGAACTGTTGGTGAGGCATTCTAGAAAGTTACCGTTACACTGACTTTACATTGGCTGGCTGACTTTACCATCCGAACTGTTGGTGAGGCATTCTAGAAAGTTACCGTTACATTGGCTTTAAATTGGCTGGCTGACTTTACCATCCGAACTGTTGGTGAGGCATTCTAGAAAGTTACCGTTACATTGGCTTTAAATTGGATGGCTGACTTTACCATCCGAACTGTTGGTGAGGCATTCTAGAAAGTTACCGTTACATTGGCTTTAAATTGGATGGCTGACTTTACCATCCGAACTGTTGGTGAGTCATTCTAGAAAGTTACCGTTACATTGGCTTTAAATTGGCTGGCTGACTTTACCATCCGAACTGTTGGTGAGTCATTCTAGAAAGTTACCGTTACACTGGCATTACATTGGATGGCTGACTTTACCATCCGAACTGTTGGTGAGTCATTCTAGAAAGTTACGTTACATTGGCTTTAAATTGGCTGGCTGACTTTACCATCCGAACTGTTGGTGAGTCATTCTAGAAAGTTACCGTTACACTGGCTTTACATTGGCTGGCTGACTTTACCATCCGAACTGTTGGTGAGGCATTCTAGAAAGTTACCGTTACACTGACTTTACATTGGCTGGCTGACTTTACCATCCGAACTGTTGGTGAGGCATTCTAGAAAGTTACCGTTACACTGACTTTACATTGGCTGGCTGACTTTACCATCCGAACTGTTGGTGAGTCATTCTAGAAAGTTACCGTTACATTGGCTTCAAATTGGCTGGCTGACTTTACCATCCGAACTGTTGGTGAGTCATTCTAGAAAGTTATCTTTACATTGGCTTTAAATTGGCTGGCTGACTTTACCATCCGAACTGTTGGTGAGTCATTCTAGAAAGTTACCGTTACACTGGCTTTACATTGGCTGGCTGACTTTACCATCCGAACTGTTGGTGAGGCATTCTAGAAAGTTACCGTTACACTGACTTTACATTGGCTGGCTGACTTTACCATCCGAACTGTTGGTGAGGCATTCTAGAAAGTAACCGTTACACTGGATTTACATTGGTTGGCTGACTTTACCATCCGAATTGTTGGTGAGGCATTCTAGAAAGTAACCGTTACACTGGCTTTACATTGGTTGGCTGACTTTACCATCCGAACTGTTGGTGAGGCATTCTAGAAAGTTACCGTTACACTGGCTTTACATTGGTTGGCTGACTTTACTATCCGAACTGTTGGTGAGCATTCTAGAAAGTAACCGTTACACTGGCTTTACATTGGTTGGCTGACTTTACCATCCGAACTGTTGGTGAGGCATTCTAGAAAGTTACCGTTACACTGCTTTTACATTTCCTTGTTGACTTTACCATCCGAACTGTTGGTGAGGCATTCTAGAAGGTTACCGTTCCACTGGCTTTACATTGGCTGGCGGACTTTACGACACGGAACTGTTGGTGAGGCATTCTAGAAAGTTACTGTTACACTGACTTTACATTGGTTGGCTGACTTTACGACAAGAACTGTTGGTGAGGCATTCTAGAAAGTAACCGTTACACTGACTTTACATTGGCTGGCTGACTTTACCATCCGAACTGTTGGTGGGACATTCTAGAAAGTTACCGTTACACTGGCTTTACATTGGTTGGCTGACTTTACCATCCGAACTGTTGGTGAGGTATTCTAGAAAGTTACCGTTACACTGGCTTTACATTGGCTACCGGACTTTACCATCCGAACTGTTGGTGAGGCATTCTAGAAAGTTACCGTTACACTGGCTTTACATTGGTTGGCTGACTTTACCATCCAAACTGTTGGTGAGGCATTCTAGAAAGTTACCGTTACACTGGCTTTACATTGGCTGGCTGACTTTACTATCCGAACTGTTGATGAGGCATTCTAGAATGTTACCGTTACACTGACTTTACATTGGCTGGCTGACTTTACCATCCGAACTGTTGGTGAGGCATTCTAGAAAGTTACCGTTACACTGACTTTACATTGGCTGGCTGACTTTACCATCCGAACTGTTGGTGAGGCATTCTAGAAAGTTACCGTTACATTGGCTTTAAATTGGCTGGCTGACTTTACCATCCGAACTGTTGGTGAGGCATTCTAGAAAGTTACCGTTACATTGGCTTTAAATTGGATGGCTGACTTTACCATCCGAACTGTTGGTGAGTCATTCTAGAAAGCTACCGTTACATTGGATTTAAATTGGCTGGCTGACTTTACCATCCGAACTGTTGGTGAGTCATTCTAGAAAGTTACCGTTACACTGGCTTTACATTGGCTGGCTGACTTTACCATCCGAACTGTTGGTGAGTCATTCTAGAAAGTTACCGTTACATTTGCTTTAAATTGGCTGGCTGACTTTACCATCCGAACTGTTGGTGAGTCATTCTAGAAAGTTACCGTTACAATGGCTTTACATTGGCTGGCTGACTTTACCATCCGAACTGTTGGTGAGGCATTCTAGAAAGTTACCGTTACACTGACTTTACATTGGCTGGCTGACTTTACCATCCGAACTGTTGGTGAGGCATTCTAGAAAGTTACCGTTACACTGACTTTACATTGGCTGGCTGACTTTACCATCCGAACTGTTGGTGAGGCATTCTAGAAAGTTACCGTTACATTGGCTTTAAATTGGCTGGCTGACTTTACCATCCGAACTGTTGGTGAGTCATTCTAGAAAGTTACCGTTACATTGGCTTTAAATTGGCTGGCTGACTTTACCATCCGAACTGTTGGTGAGTCATTCTAGAAAGTTACCGTTACATTGGCTTTAAATTGGCTGGCTGACTTTACCATCCGAACTGTTGGTGAGTCATTCTAGAAAGTTACCGTTACACTGGCTTTACATTGGCTGGCTGACTTTACCATCCGAACTGTTGGTGAGGCATTCTAGAAAGTTACCGTTACACTGACTTTACATTGGCTGGCTGACTTTACCATCCGAACTGTTGGTGAGGCATTCTAGAAAGTAACCGTTACACTGGATTTACATTGGTTGGCTGACTTTACCATCCGAATTGTTGGTGAGGCATTCTAGAAAGTAACCGTTACACTGGCTTTACATTGGTTGGCTGACTTTACCATCCGAACTGTTGGTGAGGCATTCTAGAAAGTAACCGTTACACTGGCTTTACATTGGTTGGCTGACTTTACCATCCGAACTGTTGGTGAGGCATTCTAGAAAGTTACCGTTACATTGGCTTTAAATTGGCTGGCTGACTTTACCATCCGAACTGTTGGTGAGTCATTCTAGAAAGTTACCGTTACATTGGCTTTAAATTGGCTGGCTGACTTTACCATCCGAACTGTTGGTGAGTCATTCTAGAAAGTTACCGTTACATTGGCTTTAAATTGGCTGGCTGACTTTACCATCCGAACTGTTGGTGAGTCATTCTAGAAAGTTACCGTTACATTGGCTTTAAATTGGCTGGCTGACTTTACCATCCGAACTGTTGGTGAGTCATTCTAGGAAGTTACCGTTACACTGGCTTTACATTGGCTGGCTGACTTTACCATCCGAACTGTTGGTGAGGCATTCTAGAAAGTTACCGTTACACTGACATTACATTGGCTGGCTGACTTTACCATCCGAACTGTTGGTGAGGCATTCTAGAAAGTAACCGTTACACTGGATTTACATTGGTTGGCTGACTTTACCATCCGAATTGTTGGTGAGGCATTCTAGAAAGTAACCGTTACACTGGCTTTACATTGGTTGGCTGACTTTACCATCCGAACTGTTGGTGAGGCATTCTAGAAAGTAACCGTTACACTGGCTTTACATTGGTTGGCTGACTTTACCATCCGAACTGTTGGTGAGGCATTCTAAAAAGTTACCGTTACATTGGCTTTAAATTGGCTGGCTGACTTTACCATCCGAACTGTTGGTGAGTCATTCTAGAAAGTTACCGTTACATTGGCTTTAAATTGGCTGGCTGACTTTACCATCCGAACTGTTGGTGAGTCATTCTAGAAAGTTACCGTTACACTGGCTTTACATTGGCTGGCTGACTTTACCATCCGAACTGTTGGTGAGGCATTCTAGAAAGTTACCGTTACACTGACTTTACATTGGCTGGCTGACTTTACCATCCGAACTGTTGGTGAGGCATTCTAGAAAGTAACCGTTACACTGGATTTACATTGGTTGGCTGACTTTACCATCCGAATTGTTGGTGAGGCATTCTAGAAAGTAACCGTTACACTGGCTTTACATTGGTTGGCTGACTTTACCATCCGAACTGTTGCTGAGGCATTCTAGAAAGTAACCGTTACACTGGCTTTACATTGGTTGGCTGACTTTACCATCCGAACTGTTGGTGAGTCATTCTAGAAAGTTACCGTTACACTGCTTTTACATTTCCTTGTTGACTTTACCATCCGAACTGTTGGTGAGGCATTCTAGAAGGTTACCGTTCCACTGGCTTTACATTGGCTGGCGGACTTTACGACACGGAACTGTTGGTGAGGCATTCTAGAAAGTTACTGTTACACTGACTTTACATTGGTTGGCTGACTTTACGACAAGAACTGTTGGTGAGGCATTCTAGAAAGTAACCGTTACACTGACTTTACATTGGCTGGCTGACTTTACCATCCGAACTGTTTGTGGGACATTCTAGAAAGTTACCGTTACACTGGCTTTACATTGGTTGGCTGACTTTACCATCCGAACTGTTGGTGAGGTATTCTAGAAAGTTACCGTTACACTGGCTTTACATTGGCTACCGGACTTTACCATCCGAACTGTTGGTGAGGCATTCTAGAAAGTAACCGTTACACTGGCTTTACATTGGCTGGCTGACTTTACCATCCGAACTGTTGGTGAGGCATTCTAGAAAGTTACCGTTACACTGACTTTACATTGGCTGGCTGACTTTACCATCCGAACTGTTGGTGAGGCATTCTAGAAAGTAACCGTTACACTGACTTTACATTGGCTGGCTGACTTTACCATCCGAACTGTTGGTGAGGCATTCTAGAAAGTTACCGTTACATTGGCTTTAAATTGGCTGGCTGACTTTACCATCCGAACTGTTGGTGAGTCTTTCTAGAAAGTTACCGTTACATTGGCTTTAAATTGGCTGGCTGACTTTACCATCCGAACTGTTGGTGAGTCATTCTAGAAAGTTACCGTTACATTGGCTTTAAATTGGCTGGCTGACTTTACCATCCGAACTGTTGGTGAGTCATTCTAGAAAGTTACCGTTACACTGGCTTTACATTGGCTGGCTGACTTTACCATCCGAACTGTTGGTGAGGAATTCTAGAAAGTTACCGTTACACTGGCTTTACATTGGTTGGCTGACTTTACCATCCGAACTGTTGGTGAGGCATTCTAGAAAGTTACCGTTAAACTGGCTTTACATTGGCTGGCTGACTTTACCATCCGAACTGTTGGTGAGGCATTCTAGAAAGTTACCGTTACACTGACTTTACATTGGTTGGCTGACTTTACCATCCGAACTGTTGGTGAGGCATTCTAGAAAGTAACCGTTACACTGACTTTACATTGGCTGGCTGACTTTACTATCCGAACTGTTGGTGAGGCATTCTAGAAAGTTACCGTTACACTGACTTTACATTGGCTGGCTGACTTTACCATCCGAACTGTTGGTGAGGCATTCTAGAAGGTTACCGTTACACTGACTTTACATTGGCTACCGGACTTTACCATCCGAACTGTTGGTGAGGCATTCTAGAAAGTTACCGTTACACTGGCTTTACATTGGCTGGCTGACTTTACCATCCGAACTGTTGGTGAGGCATTCTAGAAAGTTACCGTTGCACTGACTTTACATTGGCTGGCTGTCTTTACCATCCGAACTGTTGGTGAGGCTTTCTAGAAAGTTACCGTTACACTGGCTTTACATTGGCTGGCTGACTTTACTATCCGAACTGTTGGTGAGGCATTCTAGAAAGTTACCGTTACACTGGCTTTACATTGGCTGGCTGACTTTACCATCCGAACTGTTGGTGAGGCATTCTAGAAAGTAACCGTTACACTGACTTTACATTGGCTGGCTGACTTTACACTCCGAACTGTTGGTGAGGCATTCTAGAAAGTTATCGTTACATTGGCTTTAAATTGGCAGGCTGACTTTACCATCCGAACTGTTGGTGAGTCATTCTAGAAAGTTACCGTTACATTGGCTTTAAATTGGCTGGCTGACTTTACCATCCGAACTGTTGGTGAGTCATTCTAGAAAGTTACCGTTACATTGGCTTTAAATTGGCTGGCTGACTTTACCATCCGAACTGTTGGTGAGTCATTCTAGAAAGTTACCGTTACACTGGCTTTACATTGGCTGGCTGACTTTACCATCCGAACTGTTGGTGAGGCATTCTAGAAAGTTACCGTTTCACTGACTTTACATTGGCTGGCTGACTTTACTATCCGAACTGTTGGTGAGGCATTCTAGAAAGTTACCGTTACACTGGCTTTACATTGGCTGGCTGACTTTACCATCCGAACTGTTGGTGAGGCATTCTAGAAAGTTACCGTTACACTGGCTTTACATTGGTTGGCTGACTTTACCATCCGAACTGTTGGTGAGGCATTCTAGAATGTTACCGTTACACTGACTTTACATAGGCTGGCTGACTTTACCATCCGAACTGTTGGTGAGGCATTCTAGAAAGTTACCGTTACACTGACTTTACATTGGCTGGCTGACTTTACCATCCGAACTGTTGGTGAGGCATTCTAGAAAGTTACCGTTACATTGGCTTTAAATTGGCTGGCTGACTTTACCATCCGAACTGTTGGTGAGGCATTCTAGAAAGTTACCGTTACATTGGCTTTAAATTGGCTGGCTGACTTTACCATCCGAACTGTTGGTGAGTCATTCTAGAAAGTTACCGTTACATTGGCTTTAAATTGTCTGGCTGACTTTACCATCCGAACTGTTGGTGAGTCATTCTAGAAAGTTACCGTTACACTGGCTTTACATTGGCTGGCTGACTTTACCATCCGAACTGTTGGTGAGGCATTCTAGAAAGTTACCGTTACACTGACTTTACATTGGCTGGCTGACTTTACCATCCGAACTGTTGGTGAGGCATTCTAGAAAGTTACAGTTACACTGACTTTACATTGGCTGGCTGACTTTACCATCCGAATTGTTGGTGAGACATTCTAGAAAGTAACCGTTACACTGGATTAACATTGGTTGGCTGACTTTACCATCCGAATTGTTGGTGAGGCATTCTAGAAAGTAACCGTTACACTGGCTTTACATTGGTTGTCTGACTTTACCATCCGAACTGTTGGTGAGGCATTCTAGAAAGAAACCGTTACACTGGCTTTACATTGGTTGGCTGACTTTACTATCCGAACTGTTGGTGAGGCATTCTAGAAAGTAACCGTTACACTGGCTTTACATTGGTTGGCTGACTTTACCATCCGAACTGTTGGCGAGGCATTCTAGAAAGTTACTGTTACACTGGTTTTACATTTCCTGGTTGACTTTACCATCCGAACTGTTGGTGAGGCATTCTAGAAGGTTACCGTTCCAGTGGCTTTACATTGGCTGGCGGACTTTACGACACGGAACTGTTGGTGAGGCATTCTAGAAAGTAACCATTACACTGTCTTACATTGGTTGGCTGACTTTATTATTCGAACTGTTGGTGAGGCATTCTAGAAAGTTACTGTTACACTGACTTTACATTGGCTGGCTGACTTTAGGACACGGAACTGTTGGTGAGGCATTCTAGAAAGGTACCGTTACACTGACTTTACATAGGTTGGCTGACTTTACGACACGAACTGTTGGTGAGGCATTCTAGAAAGTAACCGTTACACTGGCTTTACATTGGCTGGCTGACTTTACCATCCGAACTGTTGGTGAGACATTCTAGAAAGTTACCGTTACACTGGCTTTACATTGGTTGGCTGACTTTACCTTCCGAACTGTTGGTAAGTCATTCTAGAAAGTTACCGTTACATTGGCTTTAAATTGGCTGGCTGACTTTACCATCCAAACTGTTGGTAAGTCATTCTAGAAAGTTACCGTTACATTGGCTTTAAATTGGCTGGCTGACTTTACCATCCGAACTGTTGGTGAGTCATTCTAGAAAGTTACCGTTACATTGGCTTTAAATTGGCTGGCTGACTTTACCATCCGAACTGTTGGTGAGTCATTCTAGAAAGTTACCGTTACACTGGCTTTACATTGGCTGGCTGACTTTACCATCCGAACTGTTGGTGAGGCATTCTAGAAAGTTACCGTTACACTGACTTTACATTGGCTGGCTGACTTTACCATCCGAACTGTTGGTGAGGCATTCTAGAAAGTAACCGTTACACTGGATTTACATTGGTTGGCTGACTTTACCATCCGAATTGTTGGTGAGTCATTCTAGAAAGTTAATGTTACACTGGCTTTACATTGGCTGGCTGACTTTACCATCCGAACTGTTGGTGAGGCATTCTAGAAAGTTACCGTTACACTGGCTTTAAATTGGCTGGCTGACTTTACCATCCGAACTGTTGGTGAGTCATTCTAGAAAGTTACCGTTACACTGGCTTTACATTGGCTGGCTGACTTTACCATCCGAACTGTTGGTGAGGCATTCTAGAAAGTTACCGTTACATTGGCTTTAAATTGGCTGGCTGACTTTACCATCCGAACTGTTGGTGAGTCATTCTAGAAAGTTACCGTTACACTGGCTTTACATTGGCTGGCTGACTTTACCATCCGAACTGTTGGTGAGGCATTCTAGAAAGTTACCGTTACATTGGCTTTAAATTGGCTGGCTGACTTTACCATCCGAACTGTTGGTGAGTCATTCTAGAAAGTTACCGTTACACTGGCTTTACATTGGCTGGCTGACTTTACCATCCGAACTGTTGGTGAGGCATTCTAGAAAGTTACCGTTACACTGACTTTACATTGGCTGGCTGACTTTACCATCCGAACTGTTGGTGAGGCATTCTAGAAAGTAACCGTTACACTGGATTTACATTGGTTGGCTGACTTTACCATCCGAATTGTTGGTGAGGCATTCTAGAAAGTAACCGTTACACTGGCTTTATATTGGTTGGCTGACTTTACCATCCGAACTGTTGGTGAGGCATTCTAGAAGGTTACCGTTCCACTGGCTTTACATTGGCTGGCGGACTTTACTATCCCAACTGTTGGTGAGGCATTCTAGAAAGTAACCGTTACACTGGCTTTACATTGGTTGGCTGACTTTACCATCCGAACTGTTGGTGAGGCATTCTAGAAAGTTACCGTTACATTGGCTTTAAATTGGCTGGCTGGCTTTACCATCCGAACTGTTGGTGAGTCATTCTAGAAAGTTACCGTTACATTGGCTTTAAATTGGCTGGCTGACTTTACCATCCGAACTGTTGGTGAGTCATTCTAGAAAGTTACCGTTACACTGGCTTAACATTGGCTGGCTGACTTTACCATCCGAACTGTTGGTGAGGCATTCTAGAAAGTTACCGTTACACTGACTTTACATTGGCTGGCTGACTTTACCATCCGAACTGTTGGTGAGGCATTCTAGAAAGTTACAGTTACACTGACTTTACATTGGCTGGCTGACTTTACCATCCGAATTGTTGGTGAGACATTCTAGAAAGTAACCGTTACACTGGATTAACATTGGTTGGCTGACTTTACCATCCGAATTGTTGGTGAGGCATTCTAGAAAGTAACCGTTACACTGGCTTTACATTGGTTGTCTGACTTTACCATCCGAACTGTTGGTGAGGCATTCTAGAAAGAAACCGTTACACTGGCTTTACATTGGTTGGCTGACTTTACTATCCGAACTGTTGGTGAGGCATTCTAGAAAGTAACCGTTACACTGGCTTTACATTGGTTGGCTGACTTTACCATCCGAACTGTTGGCGAGGCATTCTAGAAAGTTACTGTTACACTGGTTTTACATTTCCTGGTTGACTTTACCATCCGAACTGTTGGTGAGGCATTCTAGAAGGTTACCGTTCCACTGGCTTTACATTGGCTGGCGGACTTTACGACACGGAACTGTTGGTGAGGCATTCTAGAAAGTAACCATTACACTGTCTTACATTGGTTGGCTGACTTTATTATTCGAACTGTTGGTGAGGCATTCTAGAAAGTTACTGTTACACTGACTTTACATTGGCTGGCTGACTTTAGGACACGGAACTGTTGGTGAGGCATTCTAGAAAGGTACCGTTACACTGACTTTACATAGGTTGGCTGACTTTACGACACGAACTGTTGGTGAGGCATTCTAGAAAGTAACCGTTACACTGGCTTTACATTGGCTGGCTGACTTTACCATCCGAACTGTTGGTGAGACATTCTAGAAAGTTACCGTTACACTGGCTTTACATTGGTTGGCTGACTTTACCTTCCGAACTGTTGGTAAGTCATTCTAGAAAGTTACCGTTACATTGGCTTTAAATTGGCTGGCTGACTTTACCATCCAAACTGTTGGTAAGTCATTCTAGAAAGTTACCGTTACATTGGCTTTAAATTGGCTGGCTGACTTTACCATCCGAACTGTTGGTGAGTCATTCTAGAAAGTTACCGTTACATTGGCTTTAAATTGGCTGGCTGACTTTACCATCCGAACTGTTGGTGAGTCATTCTAGAAAGTTACCGTTACACTGGCTTTACATTGGCTGGCTGACTTTACCATCCGAACTGTTGGTGAGGCATTCTAGAAAGTTACCGTTACACTGACTTTACATTGGCTGGCTGACTTTACCATCCGAACTGTTGGTGAGGCATTCTAGAAAGTAACCGTTACACTGGATTTACATTGGTTGGCTGACTTTACCATCCGAATTGTTGGTGAGTCATTCTAGAAAGTTAATGTTACACTGGCTTTACATTGGCTGGCTGACTTTACCATCCGAACTGTTGGTGAGGCATTCTAGAAAGTTACCGTTACACTGGCTTTAAATTGGCTGGCTGACTTTACCATCCGAACTGTTGGTGAGTCATTCTAGAAAGTTACCGTTACACTGGCTTTACATTGGCTGGCTGACTTTACCATCCGAACTGTTGGTGAGGCATTCTAGAAAGTTACCGTTACATTGGCTTTAAATTGGCTGGCTGACTTTACCATCCGAACTGTTGGTGAGTCATTCTAGAAAGTTACCGTTACACTGGCTTTACATTGGCTGGCTGACTTTACCATCCGAACTGTTGGTGAGGCATTCTAGAAAGTTACCGTTACACTGACTTTACATTGGCTGGCTGACTTTACCATCCGAACTGTTGGTGAGGCATTCTAGAAAGTAACCGTTACACTGGATTTACATTGGTTGGCTGACTTTACCATCCGAATTGTTGGTGAGGCATTCTAGAAAGTAACCGTTACACTGGCTTTATATTGGTTGGCTGACTTTACCATCCGAACTGTTGGTGAGGCATTCTAGAAGGTTACCGTTCCACTGGCTTTACATTGGCTGGCGGACTTTACTATCCCAACTGTTGGTGAGGCATTCTAGAAAGTAACCGTTACACTGGCTTTACATTGGTTGGCTGACTTTACCATCCGAACTGTTGGTGAGGCATTCTAGAAAGTTACCGTTACATTGGCTTTAAATTGGCTGGCTGGCTTTACCATCCGAACTGTTGGTGAGTCATTCTAGAAAGTTACCGTTCCACTGGCTTTACATTGGCTGGCGGACTTTACGACACGGAACTGTTGGTGAGGCATTCTAGAAAGTAACCATTACACTGGCTTACATTGGTTGGCTGACTTTATTATTCGAACTGTTGGTGAGGCATTCTAGAAAGTTACTGTTACACTGACTTTACATTGGCTGGCTGACTTTACGACACGGAACTGTTGGTGAGGCATTCTAGAAAGTTACCGTTACACTGGCTTTACATTGGCTACCGGACTTTACCATCCGAACTGTTGGTGAGGCATTCTAGAAAGTTACCGTTACACTGGCTTTACATTGGCTGGCTGACTTTACCATCCGAACTGTTGGTGAGGCATTCTAGAAAGTTACCGTTACACTGACTTTACATTGGTTGGCTGACTTTACCATCCGAACTGTTGGTGAGGTATTCTAGAAAGTTACCGTTACACTGGCTTTACATTGGTTGGCTGTCTTTACCATCCGAACTGTTGGTGAGGCATTCTAGAAAGTTACCGTTACACTGACTTTACATTGGCTGGCTGTCTTTACCATCCGAACTGTTGGTGAGGCATTCTAGAAAGTAACCGTTACACTGACTTTACATTGGCTGGCTGACTTTACCATCCGAACTGTTGGTGAGGCATTCTAGAAAGTTACCGTTGCATTGGCTTTAAATTGGCTGGCTGACTTTACCATCCGAACTGTTGGTGAGTCATTCTAGAAAGTTACCGTTACACTGGCTTTACATTGGCTGGCTGACTTTACCATCCGAACTGTTGGTGAGGCATTCTAGAAAGTTACCGTTACATTGGCTTTAAATTGGCTGGCTGACTTTACCATCCGAACTGTTGGTGAGTCATTCTAGAAAGTTACCGTTACACTGGCTTTACATTGGCTGGCTGACTTTACCATCCGAACTGTTGGTGAGGCATTCTAGAAAGTTACCGTTACACTGACTTTACATTGGCTGGCTGACTTTACCATCCGAACTGTTGGTGAGGCATTCTAGAAAGTTACCGTCGCACTGACTTTACATTGGCTGGCTGACTTTACCATCCGAACTGTTGGTGAGGCATTCTAGAAAGTTACCGTTACATTGGCTTTAAATTGGCTGGCTGACTTTACCATCCGAACTGTTGGTGAGTCATTCTAGAAAGTTACCGTTACATTGGCTTTAAATTGGCTGGCTGACTTTACCATCCGAACTGTTGGTGAGTCATTCTAGAAAGTTACCGTTACACTGGCTTTACATTGGCTGGCTGACTTTACCATCCGAACTGTTGGTGAGTCATTCTAGAAAGTTACCGTTACACTGGCTTTACATTGGCTGGCTGACTTTACCATCCGAACTGTTGGTGAGTCATTCTAGAAAGTTACCGTTACACTGGCTTTAAATTGACTGGCTGACTTTACCATCCGAACTGTTGGTGAGTCATTCTAGAAAGTTACCGTTACATTGGCTTTAAATTGGCTGGCTGACTTTACCATCCGAACTGTTGGTGAGACATTCTAGAAAGTTACCGTTACACTGGCTTTACATTGGCTGGCTGACTTTACCATCCGAACTGTTGGTGAGGTATTCTAGAAAGTTACCGTTACACTGACTTTACATTGGCTGGCTGACTTTACCATCCGAACTGTTGGTGAGGCATTCTAGAAAGTAACCGTTACACTGGATTTACATTGGTTGGCTGACTTTACCATCCGAATTGTTGGAGAGGCATTCTAGAAAGTAACCGTTACACTGACTTTACATTGGCTGGCTTACTTTACTATCCGAACTGTTGGTGAGGCATTCTTGAAAGTAACCGTTACACTGGCTTTACATTGGTTGGCTGATTTTACCATCCGAACTGTTGGTGAGGCATTCTAGAAAGTTACCGTTACACTGGTTTTACATTGCCTGGTTGACTTTACCATCCGAACTGTTGGTGAGGCATTCTAGGAGGTTACCGTTCCACTGGCTTTACATTGGCTGGCTGACTTTACCATCCGAACTGTTGATGAGGCATTCTAGAAGGTTACCGTTCCACTGGCTTTACATTGGTTGGCGGACTTTACTATCCGAACTGTTGGTGAGGCATTCTAGAAAGTTACTGTTACACTGGCTTTACATTGGCTGGCGGACTTTACGACACGGAACTGTTGGTGAGGCATTCTAGAAAGTCACCATTACACTGGCTTACATTGGTTGGCTGACTTTATTATTCGAACTGTTGGTGAGGCATTCTAGAAAGTTACTGTTACACTGACTTTACATTGGCTGGCTGACTTTACGACACGGAACTGTTGGTGAGGCATTCTAGAAAGGTACCGTTACATTGACTTTACATAGGTTGGCTGACTTTACGACACGAACTGTTGTTGAGGCATTCTAGAAAGTAACCGTTACACTGGCTTTACATTGGCTGGCTGACTTTACCATCCGAACTGTTGGTGAGACATTCTAGAAAGTTACCGTTACACTGGCTTTACATTGGTTGGCTTACTTTACCATCCGAACTGTTGGTGAGTCATTCTAGAAAGTTACCGTTACATTGGCTTTAAATTGGCTGGCTGACTTTACCATCCGAACTGTTGGTGAGTCATTCTAGAAAGTTACCGTTACACTGGCTTTACATTGGCTGGCTGACTTTACCATCCGAACTGTTGGTGAGGCATTCTAGAAAGTTACCGTTACATTGGCTTTAAATTGGCTGGCTGACTTTACCATCCGAACTGTTGGTGAGTCATTCTAGAAAGTTACCGTTACACTGGCTTTACATTGGCTGGCTGACTTTACCATCCGAACTGTTGGTGAGGCATTCTAGAAAGTTACCGTTACACTGACTTTACATTGGCTGGCTGACTTTACTATCCGAACTGTTGGTGAGGCATTCTAGAAAGTAACCGTTACACTGACTTTACATTGGCTGGCTGACTTTACCATCCGAACTGTTGGTGAGGCATTCTAGAAAGTAACCGTTACAATGGCTTTACATTGGTTGGCTGACTTTACCATCCGAACTGTTGGTGAGGCATTCTAGAAAGTAACCGTTACAATGGCTTTACATTGGTTGGCTGACTTTACCATCCGAA
The DNA here is from genome assembly GCA_936450465.1 of Gibbula magus. Lineage (NCBI taxonomy): Eukaryota > Metazoa > Mollusca > Gastropoda > Trochida > Trochidae > Gibbula > Gibbula magus. The sequence goes on along the minus strand of OW388298.1, from coordinate 10,179,725 downwards.
CTGTTGGTGAGGCATTCTAGAAAGTAACCGTTACATTGGCTTTACATTGGTTGGCTGACTTTACCATCCGAACTGTTGGTGAGGCATTCTAGAAAGTAACCGTTACAATGGCTTTACATTGGTTGGCTGACTTTACCATCCGAACTGTTGGTGAGGCATTCTAGAAAGTTACCGTTACACTGACTTTACATTGGCTGGCTGACTTTACCATCCGAACTGTTGGTGAGGCATTCTAGAAAGTAACCGTTACACTGGCTTTACATTGGTTGGCTGACTTTACCATCCGAACTGTTGGTGAGGCATGGACAAGCAAATAAGTCATCTTGTCAAGACCTGCCACTACCATCTGAAGAACATCGGCAGCATCCGCAAACTCCTGACAAAAGAAGCCACTGCTACTCTTGTGAGGACACTGGTTCTATCCCGTCTGGATTACTGCAACAGTATTCTTTTCGGTATCTCTTCATCTCAACTTCATCGTCTACAGAAAATCCAGAATAAAGCTGCACGCATCATCACACTCACCAGTCCCCGCTGTCACATCTCTCCTATTCTTGACTCGCTACACTGGCTTCGCATTCGTGAGAGGATTGATTTCAAGATTCTCTGCCTCACCTATCAGTCTTTCTACAACTCAGGACCTTCCTATCTACAAGACCTACTGACACACTACCGCCCAGAAAGATCTCTACGCTCGTCACAACAACTGCTACTAGCTGTCCCGAGTTATAACCTGAAAACATTCGGCCAAAGAACATTCTCATATGCAGCAGCTTCACTGTGGAACTCTCTTCCAATTCAATTAAAATCATCTCCTTCGCTGTCTTCTTTCAAGGCACAACTCAAGACCCATCTCTTTCTCCGTTACAAGTGACTTTAAACCATCTTTACCAGCCATCTGTATAAAGTTTTAACTCAGCTCAAGAAGCGCTTTGAGCATATCCTTGTGACGTGGAAAGGCGCTATATAAAATGCCTATTATTATTATTATTATTATTATTATTCTAGAAAGTAACCGTTACACTGGCTTTACATTGGTTGGCTGACTTTACTATCCGAACTGTTGGTGAGGCATTCTAGAAAATTACCGTTACACTGGTTTTACATTGCCTGGTTGACTTTACCATCCGAACTGTTGGTGAGGCATTCTAGAAGGTTACCGTTCCACTGGCTTTACATTGGCTGGCGGACTTTACGACACGGAACTGTTGGTGAGGCATTCTAGAAAGTAACCATTACACTGGCTTACATTGGTTGGCTGACTTTATTATTCGAACTGTTGGTGAGGCATTCTAGAAAGTTACTGTTACACTGACTTAACATTGGCTGGCTGACTTTACGACACGGAAATGTTGGTGAGGCATTCTAGAAAGGTACCGTTACACTGACTTTACGACACGAACTGTTGGTGAGGCATTCTAGAAAGTAACCGTTACACTGGCTTTACATTGGCTGGCTGACTTTACCATCCGAACTGTTGGTGAGACATTCTAGAAAGTTACCATTACACTGGCTTTACATTGGTTGGCTGACTTTACCATCCGAACTGTTGGTGAGGTATTCTAGAAAGTTACCGTTACACTGGCTTTACATTGGCTACCGGACTTTACCATCCGAACTGTTGGTGAGGCATTCTAGAAAGTTACCGTTACACTGACTTTACATTGGCTGGCTGTCTTTACCATCCGAACTGTTGGTGAGGCATTCTAGAAAGTAACCGTTACACTGACTTTACATTGGCTGGCTGACTTTACCATCCGAACTGTTGGTGAGGCATTCTAGAAAGTTACCGTTACATTGGCTTTAAATTGGCTGGCTGACTTTACCATCCGAACTGTTGGTGAGTCATTCTAGAAAGTTACCATTACATTGGCTTTAAATCTGCTGGCTGACTTTACCATCCGAACTGTTGGTGAGTCATTCTAGAAAGTTACCGTTACATTGGCTTTAAATTGGCTGGCTGACTTTACCATCCGAACTGTTGGTGAGTCATTCTAGAAAGTTACCGTTACATTGGCATTAAATTGGCTGGCTGACTTTACCATCCGAACTGTTGGTGAGTCATTCTAGAAAGTTACCGTTACACTGGCTTTACATTGGCTGGCTGACTTTACCATCCGAACTGTTGGTGAGGCATTCTAGAAAGTTACCGTTACACTGACTTTACATTGGCTGGCTGACTTTACCATCCGAACTGTTGGTGAGGCATTCTAGAAAGTAACCGTTACACTGGATTTACATTGGTTGGCTGACTTTACCATCCGAATTGTTGGTGAGGCATTCTAGAAAGTAACTGTTACACTGGCTTTACATTGGTTGGCTGACTTTACCATCCGAACTGTTGGTGAGGCATTCTAGAAAGTAACCGTTACACTGGCTTTACATTGGTTGGCTGACTTTACTATCCCAACTGTTGGTGAGGCATTCTAGAAAGTTACCGTTACACTGGTTTTACATTGCCTGGTTGACTTTACCATCCGAACTGTTGGTGAGGCATTCTAGAAGGTTACCGTTCCACTGGCTTTACATTGGCTGGCGGACTTTACGACACGGAACTGTTGGTGAGGCATTCTAGAAAGTAACCATTACACTGGCTTACATTGGTTGGCTGACTTTATTATTAGAACTGTTGGTGAGGCATTCTAGAAAGTTACTGTTACACTGACTTTACATTGGCTGGCTGACTTTACTATCCGAACTGTTGGTGAGGTATTCTAGAAAGTAACCGTTACACTGGCTTTACATTGGTTGGCTGACTTTACTATCCGAACTGTTGGTGAGGCATTCTAGAAAGTAACCGTTACACTGGCTTTACATTGTCTGGCTGACTTTACCATCCGAACTGTTGGTGAGGCATTCTAGAAAGTTACCGTTACACTGACTTTACATTGGCTGGCTGACTTTACCATCCGAACTGTTGGTGAGTCATTCTAGAAAGTTACCGTTACATTGGCTTTAAATTGGCTGGCTGACTTTACCATCCGAACTGTTGGTGAGTCATTCTAGAAAGTTACCGTTACACTGGCTTTACATTGGCTGGCTGACTTTACCATCCGAACTGTTGGTGAGGTATTCTAGAAAGTTACCGTTACACTGACTTTACATTGGCTGGCTGACTTTACCATCCGAACTGTTGGTGAGGCATTCTAGAAAGTAACCGTTACACTGGATTTACATTGGTTGGCTGACTTTACCATCCGAACTGTTGGTGAGGCATTCTAGAAAGTAACCGTTACACTGGATTTACATTGGTTGGCTGACTTTACCATCCGAACTGTTGGTGAGGCATTCTAGAAAGTTACCGTCACACTGACTTTACATTGGCTGGCTGACTTTACCATCCGAACTGTTGGTGAGGCATTCTAGAAAGTTACCGTTACATTGACTTTACATTGGCTGGCTGACTTTACCATCCGAACTGTTGGTGAGGCATTCTAGAAAGTTACCGTTACATTGGCTTTAAATTGGCTGGCTGACTTTACCATCCGAACTGTTGGTGAGTCATTCTAGAAAGTTACCGTTACATTGGCTTTAAATTGGCTGGCTGACTTTACCATCCGAACTGTTGGTGAGTCATTCTAGAAAGTTACCGTTACATTGGCTTTAAATTGGCTGGCTGACTTTACCATCCGAACTGTTGGTGAGTCATTCTAGAAAGTTACCGTTACACTGGCTTTACATTGGCTGGCTGACTTTACCATCCGAACTGTTGGTGAGGCATTCTAGAAAGTTACCGTTACACTGACTTTACATTGGCTGGCTGACTTTACCATCCGAACTGTTGGTGAGGCATTCTAGAAAGTAACCGTTACACTGGATTTACATTGGTTGGCTGACTTTACCATCCGAATTGTTGGTGAGGCATTCTAGAAAGTAACCGTTACACTGGCTTTACATTGGTTGGCTGACTTTACCATCCGAACTGTTGGTGAGGCATTCTAGAAAGTAACCGTTACACTGGCTTTACATTGGTTGGCTGACTTTACTATCCGAACTGTTGGTGAGGCATTCTAGAAAGTAACCGTTACACTGGCTTTACATTGGTTGGCTGACTTTACCATCCGAACTGTTGGTGAGGCATTCTAGAAAGTTACCGTTACACTGGTTTTACATTGCCTGGTTGACTTTACCATCCGAACTGTTGGTGAGGCATTCTAGAAGGTTACCGTTCCACTGGCTTTACATTGGCTGGCGGACTTTACGACACGGAACTGTTGGTGAGGCATTCTAGAAAGTAACCATTACACTGGCTTACATTGGTTGGCTGACTTTATTATTCGAACTGTTGGTGAGGCATTCTAGAAAGTTACTGTTACACTGACTTTACATTGGCTGGCTGACTTTACGACACGGAACTGTTGGTGAGGCATTCTAGAAAGGTACCGTTACACTGACTTTACATAGGTTGGCTGACTTTACGACACGAACTGTTGGTGAGGCATTCTTGAAAGTAACCGTTACACTGACTTTACATTGGCTGGCTGACTTTACCATCCGAACTGTTGTTGAGACATTCTAGAAAGTTACCGATACACTGGCTTTACATTTGTTGGCTGACTTTACCATCCGAACTGTTGGTGAGTCATTCTAGAAAGTTACCGTTACATTGGCATTAAATTGGCTGGCTGACTTTACCATCCGAACTGTTGGTGAGTCATTCTAGAAAGTTACCGTTACACTGGCTTTACATTGGCTGGCTGACTTTACCATCCGAACTGTTGGTGAGGCATTCTAGAAAGTTACCGTTACACTGACTTTACATTGGCTGGCTGACTTTACCATCCGAACTGTTGGTGAGTCATTCTAGAAAGTTACCGTTACATTGGCTTTAAATTGGCTGGCTGACTTTACCATCCGAACTGTTGGTGAGTCATTCTAGAAAGTTACCGTTACACTGGCTTTACATTGGCTGGCTGACTTTACCATCCGAACTGTTGGTGAGGTATTCTAGAAAGTTACCGTTACACTGACTTTACATTGGCTGGCTGACTTTACCATCCGAACTGTTGGTGAGGCATTCTAGAAAGTAACCGTTACACTGGATTTACATTGGTTGGCTGACTTTACCATCCGAACTGTTGGTGAGGCATTCTAGAAAGTAACCGTTACACTGGATTTACATTGGTTGGCTGACTTTACCATCCGAACTGTTGGTGAGGCATTCTAGAAAGTTACCGTTACACTGACTTTACATTGGCTGGCTGACTTTACCATCCGAACTGTTGGTGAGGCATTCTAGAAAGTTACCGTTACATTGACTTTACATTGGCTGGCTGACTTTACCATCCGAACTGTTGGTGAGGCATTCTAGAAAGTTACCGTTACATTGGCTTTAAATTGGCTGGCTGACTTTACCATCCGAACTGTTGGTGAGTCATTCTAGAAAGTTACCGTTACATTGGCTTTAAATTGGCTGGCTGACTTTACCATCCGAACTGTTGGTGAGTCATTCTAGAAAGTTACCGTTACATTGGCTTTAAATTGGCTGGCTGACTTTACCATCCGAACTGTTGGTGAGTCATTCTAGAAAGTTACCGTTACACTGGCTTTACATTGGCTGGCTGACTTTACCATCCGAACTGTTGGTGAGGCATTCTAGAAAGTTACCGTTACACTGACTTTACATTGGCTGGCTGACTTTACCATCCGAACTGTTGGTGAGGCATTCTAGAAAGTAACCGTTACACTGGATTTACATTGGTTGGCTGACTTTACCATCCGAATTGTTGGTGAGGCATTCTAGAAAGTAACCGTTACACTGGCTTTACATTGGTTGGCTGACTTTACCATCCGAACTGTTGGTGAGGCATTCTAGAAAGTAACCGTTACACTGGCTTTACATTGGTTGGCTGACTTTACTATCCGAACTGTTGGTGAGGCATTCTAGAAAGTAACCGTTACACTGGCTTTACATTGGTTGGCTGACTTTACCATCCGAACTGTTGGTGAGGCATTCTAGAAAGTTACCGTTACACTGGTTTTACATTGCCTGGTTGACTTTACCATCCGAACTGTTGGTGAGGCATTCTAGAAGGTTACCGTTCCACTGGCTTTACATTGGCTGGCGGACTTTACGACACGGAACTGTTGGTGAGGCATTCTAGAAAGTAACCATTACACTGGCTTACATTGGTTGGCTGACTTTATTATTCGAACTGTTGGTGAGGCATTCTAGAAAGTTACTGTTACACTGACTTTACATTGGCTGGCTGACTTTACGACACGGAACTGTTGGTGAGGCATTCTAGAAAGGTACCGTTACACTGACTTTACATAGGTTGGCTGACTTTACGACACGAACTGTTGGTGAGGCATTCTAGAAAGTAACCGTTACACTGACTTTACATTGGCTGGCTGACTTTACCATCCGAACTGTTGTTGAGACATTCTAGAAAGTTACCGATACACTGGCTTTACATTTGTTGGCTGACTTTACCATCCGAACTGTTGGTGAGTCATTCTAGAAAGTTACCGTTACATTGGCATTAAATTGGCTGGCTGACTTTACCATCCGAACTGTTGGTGAGTCATTCTAGAAAGTTACCGTTACACTGGCTTTACATTGGCTGGCTGACTTTACCATCCGAACTGTTGGTGAGGCATTCTAGAAAGTTACCGTTACACTGGCTTTACATTGGCTGGCTGACTTTACCATCCGAACTGTTGGTGAGGCATTCTAGAAAGTAACCGTTACACTGGATTTACATTGGTTGGCTGACTTTACCATCCGAATTGTTGGTGAGGCATTCTAGAAAGTAACCGTTACACTGGCTTTACATTGGTTGGCTGACTTTACCATCCGAACTGTTGGTGAGGCATTCTAGAAAGTAACCGTTACACTGGCTTTACATTGGTTGGCTGACTTTACTATCCCAACTGTTGGTGAGGCATTCTAGAAAGTTACCGTTACACTGGTTTTACATTGCCTGGTTGACTTTACCATCCGAACTGTTGGTGAGGCATTCTAGAAGGTTACCGTTCCACTGGCTTTACATTGGCTGGCGGACTTTACGACACGGAACTGTTGGTGAGGCATTCTAGAAAGTAACCATTACACTGGCTTACATTGGTTGGCTGACTTTATTATTCGAACTGTTGGTGAGGCATTCTAGAAAGTTACTGTTACACTGACTTTACATTGGCTGGCTGACTTTACTATCCGAACTGTTGGTGAGGTATTCTAGAAAGTAACCGTTACACTGGCTTTACATTGGTTGGCTGACTTTACCATCCGAACTGTTGGTGAGGCATTCTAGAAAGTAACCGTTACACTGGCTTTACATTGGTTGGCTGACTTTACCATCCGCACTGTTGGTGAGGCATTCTAGAAAGTTACCGTTACACTGACTTTACATTGGCTGGCTGACTTTACTATCCGAACTGTTGGTGAGGCATTCTAGAAAGTTACCGTTACACTGACTTTACATTGGCTGGCTGACTTTACCATCCGAACTGTTGGTGAGGCATTCTAGAAGGTTACCGTTACACTGGCTTTACATTGGCTGGCTGACTTTACCATCCGAACTGTTGGTGAGGAATTCTAGAAAGTTACCGTCACACTGACTTTACATTGGCTGGCTGACTTTACCATCCGAACTGTTGGTGAGGCATTCTAGAAAGTTACCGTTACATTGGCTTTAAATTGGCTGGCTGACTTTACCATCCGAACTGTTGGTGAGTCATTCTAGAAAGTTACCGTTACATTGGCTTTAAATTGGCTGGCTGACTTTACCATCCGAACTGTTGGTGAGGTATTCTAGAAAGTTACCGTTACACTGACTTTACATTGGCTGGCTGACTTTACCATCCGAACTGTTGGTGAGGCATTCTAGAAAGTCACCGTTACACTGGATTTACATTGGTTGGCTGACTTTACCATCCGAATTGTTGGTGAGGCATTCTAGAAAGTAACCGTTACACTGGCTTTACATTGGTTGGCTGACTTTACCATCCGAACTGTTGGTGAGGCATTCTAGAAAGTAACCGTTACACTGGCTTTACATTGGTTGGCTGACTTTACTATCCGAACTGTTGGTGAGGCATTCTAGAAAGTAACCGTTACACTGGCTTTACATTGGTTGGCTGACTTTACCATCCGAACTGTTGGTGAGGCATTCTAGAAAGTTACCGTTACACTGGTTTTACATTGCCTGGTTGACTTTACCATCCGAACTGTTGGTGAGGCATTCTAGAAGGTTACCGTTCCACTGGCTTTACATTGGCTGGCGGACTTTACGACACGGAACTGTTGGTGAGGCATTCTAGAAAGTAACCATTACACTGGCTTACATTGGTTGGCTGACTTTATTATTCGAACTGTTGGTGAGGCATTCTAGAAAGTTACTGTTACACTGACTTTACATTGGCTGGCTGACTTTACGACACGGAACTGTTGGTGAGGCATTCTAGAAAGGTACCGTTACACTGACTTTACATAGGTTGGCTGACTTTACGACACGAACTGTTGGTGAGGCATTCTAGAAAGTAACCGTTACACTGACTTTACATTGGCTGGCTGACTTTACCATCCGAACTGTTGTTGAGACATTCTAGAAAGTTACCGATACACTGGCTTTACATTTGTTGGCTGACTTTACCATCCGAACTGTTGGTGAGTCATTCTAGAAAGTTACCGTTACATTGGCATTAAATTGGCTGGCTGACTTTACCATCCGAACTGTTGGTGAGTCATTCTAGAAAGTTACCGTTACACTGGCTTTACATTGGCTGGCTGACTTTACCATCCGAACTGTTGGTGAGGCATTCTAGAAAGTTACCGTTACACTGACTTTACATTGGCTGGCTGACTTTACCATCCGAACTGTTGGTGAGGCATTCTAGAAAGTAACCGTTACACTGGATTTACATTGGTTGGCTGACTTTACCATCCGAATTGTTGGTGAGGCATTCTAGAAAGTAACCGTTACACTGGCTTTACATTGGTTGGCTGACTTTACCATCCGAACTGTTGGTGAGGCATTCTAGAAAGTAACCGTTACACTGGCTTTACATTGGTTGGCTGACTTTACTATCCCAACTGTTGGTGAGGCATTCTAGAAAGTTACCGTTACACTGGTTTTACATTGCCTGGTTGACTTTACCATCCGAACTGTTGGTGAGGCATTCTAGAAGGTTACCGTTCCACTGGCTTTACATTGGCTGGCGGACTTTACGACACGGAACTGTTGGTGAGGCATTCTAGAAAGTAACCATTACACTGGCTTACATTGGTTGGCTGACTTTATTATTCGAACTGTTGGTGAGGCATTCTAGAAAGTTACTGTTACACTGACTTTACATTGGCTGGCTGACTTTACTATCCGAACTGTTGGTGAGGTATTCTAGAAAGTAACCGTTACACTGGCTTTACATTGGTTGGCTGACTTTACTATCCGAACTGTTGGTGAGGCATTCTAGAAAGTAACCGTTACACTGGCTTTACATTGTCTGGCTGACTTTACCATCCGAACTGTTGGTGAGGCATTCTAGAAAGTTACCGTTACATTGACTTTACATTGGCTGGCTGACTTTACCATCCGAACTGTTGGTGAGTCATTCTAGAAAGTTACCGTTACATTGGCTTTAAATTGGCTGGCTGACTTTACCATCCGAACTGTTGGTGAGTCATTCTAGAAAGTTACCGTTACACTGGCTTTACATTGGCTGGCTGACTTTACCATCCGAACTGTTGGTGAGGTATTCTAGAAAGTTACCGTTACACTGACTTTACATTGGCTGGCTGACTTTACCATCCGAACTGTTGGTGAGGCATTCTAGAAAGTCACCGTTACACTGGATTTACATTGGTTGGCTGACTTTACCATCCGAACTGTTGGTGAGGCATTCTAGAAAGTAACCGTTACACTGGATTTACATTGGTTGGCTGACTTTACCATCCGAACTGTTGGTGAGGCATTCTAGAAAGTTACCGTCACACTGACTTTACATTGGCTGGCTGACTTTACCATCCGAACTGTTGGTGAGGCATTCTAGAAAGTTACCGTTACATTGACTTTACATTGGCTGGCTGACTTTACCATCCGAACTGTTGGTGAGGCATTCTAGAAAGTTACCGTTACATTGGCTTTAAATTGGCTGGCTGACTTTACGACACGAACTGTTGGTGAGGCATTCTTGAAAGTAACCGTTACACTGACTTTACATTGGCTGGCTGACTTTACCATCCGAACTGTTGTTGAGACATTCTAGAAAGTTACCGATACACTGGCTTTACATTTGTTGGCTGACTTTACCATCCGAACTGTTGGTGAGTCATTCTAGAAAGTTACCGTTACATTGGCATTAAATTGGCTGGCTGACTTTACCATCCGAACTGTTGGTGAGTCATTCTAGAAAGTTACCGTTACACTGGCTTTACATTGGCTGGCTGACTTTACCATCCGAACTGTTGGTGAGGCATTCTAGAAAGTTACCGTTACACTGACTTTACATTGGCTGGCTGACTTTACCATCCGAACTGTTGGTGAGGCATTCTAGAAAGTAACCGTTACACTGGATTTACATTGGTTGGCTGACTTTACCATCCGAATTGTTGGTGAGGCATTCTAGAAAGTAACCGTTACACTGGCTTTACATTGGTTGGCTGACTTTACCATCCGAACTGTTGGTGAGGCATTCTAGAAAGTAACCGTTACACTGGCTTTACATTGGTTGGCTGACTTTACTATCCCAACTGTTGGTGAGGCATTCTAGAAAGTTACCGTTACACTGGTTTTACATTGCCTGGTTGACTTTACCATCCGAACTGTTGGTGAGGCATTCTAGAAGGTTACCGTTCCACTGGCTTTACATTGGCTGGCGGACTTTACGACACGGAACTGTTGGTGAGGCATTCTAGAAAGTAACCATTACACTGGCTTACATTGGTTGGCTGACTTTATTATTCGAACTGTTGGTGAGGCATTCTAGAAAGTTACTGTTACACTGACTTTACATTGGCTGGCTGACTTTACGACACGGAACTGTTGGTGAGGCATTCTAGAAAGGTACCGTTACACTGACTTTACATAGGTTGGCTGACTTTACGACACGAACTGTTGGTGAGGCATTCTTGAAAGTAACCGTTACACTGACTTTACATTGGCTGGCTGACTTTACCATCCGAACTGTTGTTGAGACATTCTAGAAAGTTACCGATACACTGGCTTTACATTTGTTGGCTGACTTTACCATCCGAACTGTTGGTGAGGTATTCTAGAAAGTTACCGTTACACTGGCTTTACATTGGCTACCGGACTTTACCATCCGAACTGTTGGTGAGGCATTCTAGAAAGTTACCGTGACACTGGCTTTACATTGGCTAGCTGACTTTACAATCCGAACTGTTGGTGAGGCATTCTAGAAAGTTACCGTTACACTGACTTTACATTGGCTGGCTGACTTTACCATCCGAACTGTTGGTGAGGCATTCTAGAAAGTAACCGTTACACTGGCTTTACATTGGTTGGCTGACTTTACCATCCGAACTGTTGGTGAGGCATTCTAGAAAGTAACCGTTACACTGGCTTTACATTGGTTGGCTGACTTTACTATCCGAACTGTTGGTGAGGAATTCTAGAAAGTTACCGTTACACTGGCTTTACATTGGCTGGCTGACTTTACCATCCGAACTGTTGGTGAGGTATTCTAGAAAGTTACCGTTACACTGGCTTTACATTGGCTGGCTGACTTTACCATCCGAACTGTTGGTGAGGCATTCTAGAAGGTTACCGTTACACTGGCTTTACATTGGCTGGCTGACTTTACCATCCGAACTGTTGGTGAGGAATTCTAGAAAGTTACCGTCACACTGACTTTACATTGGCTGGCTGACTTTACCATCCGAACTGTTGGTGAGGCATTCTAGAAAGTTACCGTTACATTGGCTTTAAATTGGCTGGCTGACTTTACCATCCGAACTGTTGGTGAGTCATTCTAGAAAGTTACCGTTACATTGGCTTTAAATTAGCTGGCTGACTTTACCATCCGAACTGTTGGTGAGTCATTCTAGAAAGTTACCGTTACATTGGCTTTAAATTGGCTGGCTGACTTTACCATCCGAACTGTTGGTGAGTCATTCTAGAAAGTTACTGTTACACTGGCTTCACATTGGCTGGCTGACTTCACCATTCGAACTGTTAGTGAGGCATTCTAGAAAGTTACCGTTGCACTGACTTTACATTGGCTGGCTGACTTTACCATCCGAACTGTTGGTGAGGCATTCTAGAAAGTAACCGTTACACTGGATTTACATTGGTTGGCTGACTTTACCATCCGAACTGTTGGTGAGGCATTCTAGAAAGTAACCGTTACACTGGCTTTACATTGGTTGGCTGACTTTACCATCCGCACTGTTGGTGAGGCATTCTAGAAAGTTACCGTTACACTGACTTTACATTGGCTGGCTGACTTTACTATCCGAACTGTTGGTGAGGCATTCTAGAAAGTTACCGTTACACTGACTTTACATTGGCTGGCTGACTTTACCATCCGAACTGTTGGTGAGGCATTCTAGAAGGTTACCGTTACACTGGCTTTACATTGGCTGGCTGACTTTACCATCCGAACTGTTGGTGAGGAATTCTAGAAAGTTACCGTCACACTGACTTTACATTGGCTGGCTGACTTTACCATCCGAACTGTTGGTGAGGCATTCTAGAAAGTTACCGTTACATTGGCTTTAAATTGGCTGGCTGACTTTACCATCCGAACTGTTGGTGAGTCATTCTAGAAAGTTACCGTTACATTGGCTTTAAATTGGCTGGCTGACTTTACCATCCGAACTGTTGGTGAGTCATTCTAGAAAGTTACCGTTACATTGGCTTTAAATTGGCTGGCTGACTTTACCATCCGAACTGTTGGTGAGTCATTCTAGAAAGTTACTGTTACACTGGCTTCACATTGGCTGGCTGACTTCACCATCCGAACTGTTAGTGAGGCATTCTAGAAAGTTACCGTTGCACTGACTTTACATTGGCTGGCTGACTTTACCATCCGAACTGTTGGTGAGGCATTCTAGAAAGTAACCGTTACACTGGATTTACATTGGTTGGCTGACTTTACCATCCGAACTGTTGGTGAGGCATTCTAGAAAGTAACCGTTACACTGGCTTTCATTGGTTGGCTAACTTTACCATCCGAACTGTTGGTGAGGCATTCTAGAAAGTAACCGTTACACTGGCTTTACATTGGTTGGCTGACTTTACCATCCGAACTGTTGGTGAGGCATTCTAGAAAGTAACCGTTACACTGGCTTTACATTGGTTGGCTGACTTTACCATCCGAACTGTTGGTGAGGCATTCTAGAAAGTTACCGTTACACTGGTTTTACATTGCCTGGTTGACTTTACCATCCGAAGTGTTGGTGAGGCATTCTAGAAGGTTACCGTTCCACTGGCTTTACATTGGCTGGCGGACTTTACGACACGGAACTGTTGGTGAGGCATTCTAGAAAGTAACCATTACACTGGCTTACATTGGTTGGCTGACTTTATTATTCGAACTGTTGGTGAGGCATTCTAGAAGGTTACCGTTACACTGGCTTTACATTGGCTGGCGGACTTTACGACACGGAACTGTTGGTGAGGCATTCTAGAAAGTAACCATTACACTGGCTTACATTGGTTGGCTGACTTTATTATTCGAACTGTTGGTGAGGCATTCTAGAAAGTTACTGTTACACTGACTTTACATTGGCTGGCTGACTTTACGACACGGAACTGTTGGTGAGGCATTCTAGAAAGGTACCGTTACACTGACTTTACATAGGTTGGCTGACTTTACGACACGAACTGTTGGTGAGGCATTCTTGAAAGTAACCGTTACACTGACTTTACATTGGCTGGCTGACTTTACCATCCGAACTGTTGGTGAGACATTCTAGAAAGTTACCGTTACACTGGCTTTACATTTGTTGGCTGACTTTACCATCCGAACTGTTGGTGAGGTATTCTAGAAAGTTACCGTTACACTGGCTTTACATTGGCTGGCTGACTTTACCATCCGAACTGTTGGTGAGGCATTCTAGAAAGTTACCGTTACACTGGCTTTACATTGGCTGGCTGACTTTACCATCCGAACTGTTGGTGAGGCATTCTAGAAAGTTACCGTTACACTGACTTTACATTGGCTGGCTGACTTTACCATCCGAACTGTTGGTGAGGCATTCTAGAAAGTAACCGTTACACTGACTTTACATTGGCTGGCTGACTTTACCATCCGAACTGTTGGTGAGGCATTCTAGAAAGTTACCGTTACATTGGCTTTAAATTGGCTGGCTGAATTTACCATCCGAACTGTTGGTGAGTCATTCTAGAAAGTTACCGTTACATTGGCTTTAAATTGGCTGGCTTACTTTACCATCCGAACTGTTGGTGAGTCATTCTAGAAAGTTACCGTTACATTGGCTTTAAATTGGCTGGCTGACTTTACCATCCGAACTGTTGGTGAGTCATTCTAGAAAGTTACCGTTACACTGGCTTTACATTGGCTGGCTGACTTTACCATCCGAACTGTTGGTGAGGCATTCTAGAAAGTTACCGTTACACTGGCTTTACATTGGTTGGCTGACTTTACCATCCGAACTGTTGGTGAGGCATTCTAGAAAGTTACCGTTACACTGGCTTTACATTGGCTACCAGACTTTACTATCCCAACTTTTGGGGGGGAATTCTAGATGGCAACTTCCCATGCAAGTCAGAACTCTCAACACTTACAATCGCTGACTAATTTAAGCCTTACTGCACCTCGTTAACTTTCCTGTGTTTGCGTAACAGCAAGCACTATGACGTTCAGGTGAAGCGCGCTGATTCTCTAGCACATGAAAGTTAACAAAATGCAGCAAGATTTGACTTAACCAGTGATATAAACTGGCACGAGTTATGACTTACCGGGAAGTTTCTTGCAGTGAGCAGTGACGGATATGACACTTCATGAACGAACTTGCATATACTATTGTATTGTTGTCAGATTGTGATCAGATTACATGTAGATTAACCTCTCTTACTGCAGATGTCGGTCATTTAATATGCGTTCTTTTCTGTTTTTCATTTTGTCTGTTTTTCTGTTGAGCACAGTGGTGTAGTGTGAGCACAGTGGTGTAGTGGTTAGCATGTCTGCCTCTCACGCCAACGGCCCGGGTTCGAATCCCGGTGGAGACACCAAACATTTGTGACCAGGGTCTTATACTGTGTTGTGTCCTTGGGCAAGGCACTTCATCCACATTGCACTCAGTTCACCCTGTTGTACAAATGGGTACCTGAACACGCGGAACGCTTAATAGGCGGCACCGAAAGTACATTCCTTCAGGGTAATAATTGTGTAGCGCCTTGAGCATGCATTGAGCGTGGAAATGTGCGCATTATAAATACACTATTGTTATTATTTAAATATAATATATATCACTCCATGATCAAATAACATATGTATCATTAGAACATATGTTGGTTTCTCTGAATTTGTTATCTATATTGTTTTATGGGGCGGACTGCGAATAAGATGACCGCCTGTACATGTACGTGACGAAACAGATATTTCCCCTTCCTGTTCGCAGGTGACTAACCCACCAAAGGTGCGAATGTTCTGTTTCTTCAGGAGCCATGACGCTTGTGAGAAAACTAGTCTCAATTGTATATTAATAAAATATAAAGGATATAAAAGAAAAGCAAGGTTTTTTTTAATAAAAATACAATCTTATTCCTTTGTTGGACATGAGGTAAGTTGTGTCCAGGGGATACATACAAGGCATAACAATTAAATCCGTTATCTCCAGCTATTCCTTAGTGTTGTTTTTCTTATTCTCACGTGATTTTCAGATGATTGTTTTAAACATATTTCATTCCATCAAAAGTATCGGATTGGTAAACAGGTCTGATGGCTTTGTAAATACCTCTCCCTGACAAGCCCTTCTTCTTGTCCCATAAAATAAAACATACTTGATTGGCATACTCACTGACACACAGACACACTGTCACACAGACACACAGACACACAGACACTGACCGAAACAAGCAGATATTGAAGTTCTCAGACACTAACTGAAACTGGCAGATATTGAAGTTCTCAGACACTGACAGATATTGAAGTTCTCAGACACTGACCTACACTAGCAGATATTGAAGTTCTCAGACACTAACAGATATTGAAGTTCTCAGACACTGACCGACACTGGCAGATATTGAAGTTCTCAGACACTGACTGACACTGGCAGACATTTAAGTTCTCAGACACTAACAGATATTGAAGTTCTCAGACACTGACAGATATTGAAGTTCTCAGACACTGACCCACACTGGCAGATATTGAAGTTTTCAGACACTGACAGATATTGAAGTTCTCAGACACTGACCTACACTAGCAGATATTGAAGTTCTCAGACACTAACAGATATTGAAGTTCTCAGACACTGACCGACACTGGCAGATATTGAAGTTCTCAGACACTGACCGACACTGGCAGATATTGAAGTTCTCAGACACTAACAGATATTGAAGTTCTCAGACACTGACCAAACACTGGCAGATATTGAAGTTCTCAGACACTGACAGATATTGAAGTTCTCAGACACTGACCTACACTAGCAGATATTGAAGTTCTCAGACACTAACCAAACTAACAGATATTGAAGTTCTCAGACACTGACCGACACTGGCAGACATAAAGTTCTCAGACAGCTGACACTGGCAGATAGTGAAGTTCTCAGACACTAACCGAAACTAGCAGATATTGAAGTTCTCAGACACTGACCGACACTGGCAGATATTGAAGTTCTCAGACACTAACCGAAACTAGCAGATATTGAAGTTCTCAGACACTGACCGACACTGGCAGATATTGAAGTTCTCAGACACTGACCTAAACTGGTACAAGATACATTCAGCAGCAATAATGCATCCACAAGATTAGTCAATTCTGCTTCATCAGGGCATTTGTATCAGCAGATTTTGTTTTCTAAACAACCAAGACCCACAGATGTTTCACAGTCAAGACTCACAGATCCATTCTTTCAAGACTACCACTTTTTTTCCTATTTTTTCCATTTTTAATATTAGCAAGACTGACAAACTTTCTAAACATAGCCAAGACTCACAAATCCTGTATAAACATCAACAAAATGGACACATTCTTTCCAAACAAAGCCAAGACCAAGACAGATGCATTCTTAACATGAACAAGACTGACACATGCATTCTGAAACAGCCAAGCCTCACAGATGCATGTTCATGCATTCATATCATGAACCATACTGAAAAACTTTCTAAACACAGTCAAGATTCTTAAATGCATTCTTAACATGAACAAGATTGACATATGCTTTCTAACCAGTCAAAACTCACAGATGCATGCTAAACATCAACAAATTGGACACATGCTTTCTAAACACTCACAGATCCATTCTAAACATGAACAAAATGGAGACATGCTTTCTAAACACTCACAGATCCATTCTAAACATGAACAAAATGGAGACATGCTTTTTAAACACAGTCAAAGGTCACAGATGCATTCTAAACATGAACAAAATGGACACAAGCTTTCTAAACACAACCAAGACTCACAAATCCTGTGAAGAGTCAGTGGCACATTCTTAACATAACCAAGACTGACACATGCATTCTGAAAACAGTCCAAACTCACAGTTGCATTCTAAACATGAACAAATTGGACACATGCTTTCTAAACACTCACAGATCCATTCTAAACATGAACAAAATGGAGACATGCTTTCTTTTTAACGCATATACTCAACATTATCTTTTTTTAAATTTTAAGTGAATTCAGGAATTTTCGTACAGTTCACAAATTACATTAAGCTGAATGAAACACTCAAGTAAAAATAACCATTTATTAATTCATATAAAAATACATTTTGAAGTCATCACTGGGTAATAAAGGTATCAATATAGTACAATGAATCTGATAAAAATTCTGTGATATGATTATTAGTAAAGAAACAGAATCAATAAATGAAAATACAGAGTTTAATAAACGACTAAGGAGGTGTAATTGTACATGTTCACTTATAACTATACAACTCATGAACACTTTCCACCTCAGTCTTAACGATGAAATTATCAGTTTACAAATTTCATGAATATCATCATCCTTGGTTACCCATGGTTTTATAAATGCTCCGTTACTCTCCACCATATCACCCATGGAAAACCTTATCAGGGGAATCTGTATTCAAATTACCCGCCCTTGGCCAGCGTGACGAAGTCAGTAACCAAAGAAAATGCTCAATGGGATAAGACGGAAATGGCCAAGGGAGGTAACCGGTGACGGATGGCTAACACAATGACCTCGCTTGCTTTGAAACGAAGTGATATGAATTGCTTGCAGGTCCCAGCTGCGTAGCAGTTTGATTGGTTCACGCCGGCCAAGGGCGGGTAATTTGAGTATAGATTTATCTGGTAAGGTTTCCCATGGGTGATATAGTGGAGAGTAACAGAGCATATATAAAACTATGGGTAACTGAGGATGGAATATCATGAGACTGACAAAAAATTACTTCATGATTTACAGTTGAAATGCTACTAAAACCTGTGCTTGTGTTGGTCACTATTTTTTATCAGCCTTGCTGCTTTTCCATGCTTGTTCTCCACAATCACAACAGTGGACTATTACAGACACATTCAGAAGACATTTTACAAACCCACTTCCAGGACAGGTATAGTCCTTCAGATTTTCTGTCGTAATCTCTGTTGCATAACGGCGATATTTCAAGATTCTCCCATTATCCCCTGGTGGTGAAAGTTTGCAACACGGGTGACATCCTTGTCTTCGTCCAATCAAAAGTTGTTTTACATTTGCGTCCAATCAAACATTGTTTTACATTTGCGTCCAATCAAAAGTTGTTTTACATTTGCGTCCAATCAAAAGTTGTTTTACATTTGCGTCCAAATTCTGTCTAGTAAACAATATGTGTGCATTGTACAGATAAAGCAACTCTTTTCACTTCGACAGTTATGCAACTAATTCTGATGTAACGAATTAGCCTTCTCTATTTCGAGTCAAGAAAGTGCTCTATATGTAACAGAGGGTACGACAGAAAATCTGTGGGAAGAGACTCAGATTGATTTATTAAACAAATAATTGGTCCAGTAAGCATAGAAAAACAAGTGTTCCTTAGTATTACAGAGATGAAGGTAATTTGAAACATTTTAATCAACTATTTTAGTCTTTGCATGAAATAATATTTAATATTGAAAAACTTACTATCTCTTAAATAATTGCAAATATCCTCTGGTTGCTCTTTAAATAATTCAAAAATGTCACATTAATCAAAATAGCTTCTTAGAGTGGCAACTTAGAAGCATGATATTGCTTGAAATCAACACAAGAATCATTGTCGAGACGTCACGTCACGAATAAAGAACTTGTATTTGATACATCTCTTCACTCTATAAAAATTAGCACAGCAATTTAGAAGCATGATTTTGCTTGAAATCAACACAAGAATCTTTGTCGAAACGTCACGTCACGAATAAAGAACTTGTATTTGATACATCTCTTCACTCTATAAAAATTAGCACAGCAATTTAGAAGCATGATTTTGCTTGAAATCAACACAGGAATCTTTGTCGAGATGTCACGTCACGAATAAAGAACTTGTATTTGATACATCTCTTCACTCTATAAAAATTAGCACAGCAATTTAGAAGCAGGATTTTGCTTGAAAACATACCAAGAATCTGCGTCGAGACGTCACATATCATGAATAAAGAAGTTGTTTTCCATATATTACATTTAAATAAAAACAGCACAGCAAATAGCTTAGAACTACAGCAAAGCAGAAACCTGAGGAGTCCCTTAGATTTAAATATTTCCTCTTGGAGTCGTCCAGCTGGAACGTGTATAACTGATGAGGAAATCATTGTCAATACATTCTGGGTGGCCAATTTACTCAATTAACTGCTTCAATGAACAATGGCAGCACTTGGATCGTTATAAACCAATTTGAAAGATGGGTCTAAAATGAACACAAATGAGGTTACAAGATAAAAACATATCTGATTTACCTTGATCGAGACACTGTCAGATAACTGACAAGAGTGCCCCTTACAAATGTTGAAAGATAGAGAATTTATTATAGTTAATGTTGAAATATAGAGAATTGATCATAGTAAATGTTGAAAGACAGAGAATTTATCATAGCTGATGTTAAAAGACAGAGAATTTATCATAGTTAATGTTGAAAGACAGAGAATTTATCATAGCTGATGTTGAAAGACAGAGAATTTATCATAGTTAATGTTGAAAGACAGAGAATTTATCGTAGCTGATGTTGAAAGACAGAGAATTTATCAAAGCTAATGTTGAAATATAAAGAGAATTTATCATAGCTAATGTTGAAACATAAAGTGAATTTATCAAAGGTAATGTTGAAATATAAAGTGAATTTATCAAAGCTGATGTTGAAACTGGCATAATTTGATCTGCGCCAATCTTGAAATGTGATGATAAATTATTATAACTAATGATGAAAAATATTTTAAATAGGTCTCAGTCCTGCAATTGCTCAAATAAAATACAATAAAAAATATAAAATCAGAGTCCATGAAACTGTTGAATGAATTAAATGCAACATTGAATAATTACAACACTTTCTGTGGAATAAAATCGACTTTCTCTTTTCTTTGACTAAAAGATCATGACAAGAAGTCAATAAATGATTCAAATATATATATATTACCGGAACATATACTTTTAAAAAATCAACCTTGAAATTAAATGCATTTTCTGGTCAGTATCATATATATATATATATGGGTATAAGGTAAATTATTTCATTGTATTGAAGTAGGCGTCACTTAGGTGACATAATTCCCCACCGCAAATTTTCAACTCAAAACTCAAAAGAAATTTAAGTCAAGGTCATAAGTTAAAGAGACGATAATCCAGTTGAATAAATTTAGAGTGCTGGTCAAAACTTAAGAAATATTTTTTAATTTCACTGTAACTCAAAAACAACAGGGACTAGAGGAAACTAGAAACATGGAGAGAACTCAGTGAAAGATATTGCCATATGATATGATCAAATGTCAACAATCTAAAACCGTGACCTTCAAAAGAGGGTTAAGGTCACAAGGTCACAAGACCCTAAATGGGAACTACTCTCACAAGGTGAACCTGGATTAAATTCTGCATACAGACGTACAGACGTACAGACCTACAGATGGTTACTACATCTAAGCATGCTCTAAGCAGGAATGGAATAATGATGCAAATAGTATCATGCTAAAATTTGCTAAAAAGCTCAAACTTAACAATTGAACACATAACAAAAATATTTACAACAAGCATCAATGTATGTCTTGACCTTTTAACTTTGGATTTAAATAAATTCTTCTAAACCTTAACCCTTATAAAGCTCTGATGAGAAATACCTGTACGAGGATATATATATCGGTACTTTGAATGATCATATGGCAAGATTTTTATATATACTTATGGTATTTAAAGTGATTGTGTCATTTTGGCATTTTAAAGTGTTTAAAATATTCAAAAACATCATGATATCACTGAAATAGCATAAGTTCTCCAAAAAATATTAACAAAATTATTAGTGTGCTTTACTTTCAGTTTTACTTCAATCAATTGTGAAAATTTAGTAAAAGGACCGTTAATGCTTACGATAGATGTTATTTCATTGAGTGTAAAACCTTCTATCTACTTTCTCTTTCTGACAAATTCTACACGAACTGTCATCACTATTTTCATTGCACATTACCTTGGAGCTTTAACACACGGAGAAGCAAGTCACTCGACATTAAACAGTTTGAAGCTCAATATTGAGTGTTACGTAAAAACAGAAGTCTGAGAATTGGTGTAATAGTTAGATGGACGTAAGTCATGCAACATTTGCCACATAGCATAAATATGTACTTATCAAAATGACACTATCACTTTAACTAAAACATGAACAGGACTGAAGTTATATACAGGTGAGATTGTGAGGATAAGCAATATTTCAAATAAATGCAAATTAATGTAAAACAAATGAACACAAATTAATATGAAGGTATTTTGTAATATTAAATCTTATTCTGGTTAATCAGTTACAAATTCAAATACATTTGCATTCCCTAAAATTATCAAATCATATTTTATGATTCTTTTTTTTTAAATTACCATCGAAATTGTTTAGTGTAGGCCCATGAGACAATTCATGAGAAACAAACTCAGACTATACATGTGTCAGCAGCAATCTAATTAAAATCAGAACGAACACAATAGTCTTACCTCCCTGTGTTTTGATATGGGTACACTCCCACAGGGGTCTTGTCATGGGACATTTTCTCTGACTTGTCTACTTCCATTAGCTCAAACAATCACAGGCTTGCATTCCTTTTGAATCATGTTGGCGATTTCCAAGGCTTCTCGCTGATTGGCTTGAGGGAAGGGTCACAAGACATGACCCTGAGGAGCAGTACTCAGATCGAAATGCAAAGATGTATAAGTGTTATGTTTGATCTGATTTTAATGAGGGGCAGTAGCAAGTTTTCTCGCTTTATACACAACACCGTTATTACCACTATGGTTAATTGGCTTTTATAATAAGATGTTTCACCCTCTAAAGTAAATATAAATGACATAAACTATCATTATAAATGGGAAATTTGAAAAAATTAAATTTCCCAAAAAACATGCTACAGCCCCTTTAATGAGACTGGTATCAGCAGTTAAATGGTTTTCCAGCAATAAGTGCAATGGGTACACAACATTTTAATAAAGTTTCACACAACTCACATTTGTAGTAACAATATACATATATACATTGTAAGAATATGCACTGAGTAAGACAGGAGTACTCACAGTATAGCACCAGTTACGCTTCACTTATTATTATTCTTGTTTCACATGCATGCGTCAAATTTTTTTCAGATTATGCTTAAATTTGAATTAATAATATATCTGACTTGATTGACATTCTGAGTTGATGGTGATGGTGATGGTGATGGTGATGAACAATGAGGACAAGGTTTTGGGATAACAACTTCTTTATTCTGTGTAGTCGGTTTCGACATGACAACATTAGAATCTATGTTGCCGACATACAACAGGGAGTTGTTATCCATAAAACTGTCCTCATTCTAATAATATATATCTTACAATAAAACTTTTTGAGAGGCATTCTAGAAGTTGGTGTGATGAAGAAGACATATATTTTATGGAGGCGGATGAGAGGACAAAGACACCACTAATTGGTACCCTCACCCTGCCTTTGTCCTCTCATCGAGTCCTGGCTAATCAACTTACTTCTCTCTGGTTTCCTTGTTATCACAACTTCACTTGTCCAACCATTTATGTCATTGTTACCTCATCTTGTTGTATTTGTTATCCCTTTATCATACCAACATGTATCCTGTTTATAACCTGCTGTTTCACCATCTCCTCCATATGCTTGATAACGGTATAAGGATCTATACCGAAACGTCACTATTGTTAATAAAGAAGTTGATCATCCATAAAATATTTGTCTTCTTTATCTAATAATTGTAATAGTCCTCATTCTTAATAATATAACAATAGGAATAGCCCCTCAATTTCATCTTCACAAAAAATACTTGAACTGTCCCTATACTGCAAACAAATCCTCTGTGACAACATTTTACCTGTATAGGTAACTTACGCCAAGCATTTTTGGGTGTTTATCAGTGGAGAGTAAAAGCGTGTTTATACGACAAGCGTTTACATACAAGTTTATCATATACATCTTCACATGATCAATCCAACTGTAAAAACAAATATGAAAATTTTACTATTGTAAGCAAATTTTCCACTACCAGAAGTAAGTTTGCATCTAGTAGAGGCCAGATGCACATGTCTTTCTACCATGAGTAAATACCGTATTTCCTCTAATAGGGGCCCGGGCCCTTATTAACATGTAATGGTTCTTACCCCCCCGGTACTTATTGGAGGCCCAGTTCTTATTTAATTTTTACCGGTAGGCTTGACCAATACACGTGATGATCTCTGATAAGTGACTAAGAATAACACAAACTCTGCGCCATTTGACGAAAACCTAATTTAGAATGGTAGTCTAACCCTCTTAGTGCCTGGGAACATATTTGGGAAATCTAGCTAGTAGGGGGTGATCATTATTGCGAAATAAACGGGGCCCCAATAAGAGACCTAGCCCTTATTATTGGAGACCTGGCTCTTATTCACCTTTAGGTACCTTTACTCCCGGCTGCTATTAGAGGCCCGGCTCCTGTTTGAGGAAAGCTTGCCATATGAATGTGCCGCAACTTTACAAGCAATCAAGTTTCTTTGGGGATATTATACACCTATGACGGTACAGTTTTGCCCATATGTGTGTATTAACTATCATTCGCAGATTTGTGCATATGCAAAATTTGCTGTAGACAGAAGTATTTTTTGTGTAAATTAATTTGAAGCTATACAAACATTTGTGCATACCATTTTTATGCTGTAAAAGCAGAACAAAGGTCCATTTGATTGTCAATCATAAGGAATATCAGCTCAGGAGCAGTTAGAGCTCAAGGCGTTCTAACAAGATCAGTTTTAAACTGTCATTATTCTGGTGTTTAAAATCATAAACTTAATTTTTTTAAACATATCTTTCTCCTACACATAATATGTAATCATGGCTTGTTTTTCTTAAAAAACATCAGCATCTATAATACTTGAAATCGTTTGTAAAAATAGATATATGTATGCCTTTGTAAAGTTAGGCTTATACATACAAATTGTCCTATCCAAAATCTCTCTCCCATACACAAAATGTAATCTGACATACACCATTGCAACAATCGGCAAGCTTGATACTTAAATTCATTTGTAAAAATATATACATATATAGCTTTGTAATATAATGCTTCCTACATCGTTATGCCATAATCTCTCGGCAAAGGTGACTCACCATCGGTCTTCCACTCCTACTAAACATACTAGCAACATTGGAAAAATAAATGTATACCTACATTTTATACAAATTGCAGACATGAAACATAACAGATTACATACACAACTTCCCCTGTAAGTCCAAACTCACACCCATTTCCGTCACTGGCTAATTTAGGTGTTGCTGCATTTTTGTCAACTTTTCTGTGGTAGTGTATGTGCTACATCTGAAATTCATAACACACGCTGCTGGGCTGGCTAGAAATGTTAACAAAATGTTGCAATACTTGAATTAGTCGGTGAAGGAAACTGAGGTGAGTTAGGATTTAAAGGGGCAAAAATAGGAGTAACTTTAGGAAAGGTTACTTTGAAAATGAAGATCCTGGACTTTTTTCTTCATTTGGTAAGATTTACACACTCAATAAAATAATTTTTTGTAAATAGGTTATCACATATTTGTGTATAAAGATTATATACATATTACTGACCCTAGTGGTTCTTGCATACACCAAACAGCAACAACACGATCCATACAAAACAAATGAATTAACAAGGGCTGTTAGTTGCCTATATGCTTTGTAGACCTAATACAAGCACTTAGTCAAGCACGAGTTTACTATATAGCCTACCCATTTCTGCTTTTTTCATTCAGAATATTTCTTCTATTGGCAAGGTTGTAATATTAATTCCAAATTTATTCATTAGAACATGAAATACATCATTGTTAATAAAAAAAAACTTATAAAAAATGCTTTTCTCCTTTTAAAATTTCTCTAAAAGCACATTAAGCAAACGTTAAGAACTGCCTGTCATCTCCTCGGTAACTTGAAGCTTCCAGATTGGCTTATCACAGTTATCGCACTGCATTGCCTTACGCAGGAGTTGAATCCATTCACTTGGACACATTCTTATCACTCGGGGACACTTTTCAGCCAATCCCGTCAGTCGGAAGGCATCAGGCCCGTAACTCTTGTAGAACACGACACCGGGGAACACGCGCTTAACACACACTTCCGTGACATACGTATCATTCTCAACAGATGTGCAGTGGAAGATGACTTCCACCTCATTCTCAATGTCTTCAGAGGACAGACATCTCCCATCGGTCCTCAACCACAGCATGTCCTCTTTAAACGAGGACATAATCTCCTTCTTCAAATCTTCTCGGTTCTCACGGGACAACTTGAAGCCTTTGACCATATTATGAGCAGTTTTATAATCCTTCCCGTCACTGACACCTTTGTTGGTCGTATTCTGGTTACCTGGACTTCCCGGCTGAGTCTTCTGAGCATCAGTTTGTCCTGAACCTTCCTCCAACGCTGTGAGATCGGCGCTCTGTAACACTGTCATCAGATTCTCCGAGATATCCCTGTTCTTGAGACAATTCTTGAGCGACTCATCCTTTGCATCAGTTTGCTGAGATTCGTTTTTTTTCTTCTGGTCCAATTTATCGTCTGGTATTGTTTGAGCATCTGGGCAGGTTTCAGCAACATCTTCTTCCTCCTTCTCATCCTCCTTCTTTCCTTTTTTCTTCTTCTTCTTCTTTGAACTCTTCGTCTTCTCCGGAGCAGTCTGGATCTTAAGCTTCTCCTCTTCAATACCACAGTAGAAAGATCCACCGGTCATCAGCTTGGTGAAAGAAGTGATGTACTCCAGAAGATGAAGTTTCTCCTTAAGCCTAAAGGCTATCCTATAAGCAAGAGATTTGCCTACCAGGACTGGGTAATCTTGAAGGTCCTTCTCCAGGTCCTTGTCATACAACCTCTTCAACTGAACATCACGCGACTCATACAGATTAATTCGGTTTCCTTCCTTGAATTCAATTCCTTCATTTTGGTTCTTTGGGTAACAAGGCTGCAAGTTTGTCCGCCACAATAGACGAGAAATTTCTCGTGCTTTTGGACGTTCCTTGCTTCCATCCCATGTCACCAAAGAGTTGAAATCCTTCGTGGACACAGATGAAGATCCTTTGACATGAACAACGAGGTAGTCAAGGGAGACAGTTTGTTTTGGATCGTCTGTGACATATGAATACCACCTTCTATCATAGTTCTCAACATACATTGTGTCATCTTCTATCATTCGACTGAGATCCTCGCCAACCTTTTGATCGAAATCGTCGAGGGACGGACCTTTATCAGCTGATTTGCCCGTCACGTGGATTATCAATACTCCACCTCTCTCATTCCTCAAGCTGCAGACCTTTTGAAGGAACTCGTCCTTGAAGATTCGAACATCCTCCTTGCTGGCGCTGTTGCCTCTGCTGCTCTTGCTGAAGACTCCATATTGCGCATGCATGTGCAGGACCAGCTTCTCCCCATGCAGACGTCCACACAACACCTGCGGCATGTTGGTCTTGCAGTAGCTGCAGTCCATGTCTGAAACGAGCAATAGGTGTAAGTATTACACCTTGGGGCTTGACATTAATTTATAAGGTTTGTACAGAGTTACAAAACACTAATTTTAAGCTTTTTCAGCGCTTTTCTAGGCAAGGTTATTCTCAATAAGCGATAGTGGACTGTGTCACCAATGGTAAACAGAGGAAGTACACAAAGATTTCTGAAATAAATACCAAGGGAGGTAACTCCAAACTTCTGTTGCATCAGACAGACACAAAACAATGCTATAGAGGAAGGTTTTTTTTAAAAAGGATTTTTAAGTCCTTTTCCATGATATGTAAGCCTTTATGAGGCCTTACATCAAATTTCAGGCTTTTTAAAGATTGTGAGAGATCATTTAAAGATAAAATCAGCAAGTGCTCTAAATGAAGACAAAAGTTAAGAAATGTAATTAAGTGATCAATGTTTAGTAATACATTTATTTACATTTGCTAAATTTTAACCAGGGATTATTCAAGGCAGGCGATTGTTCAAGGATTTACAGTTTATCATGGCAGCTAGTATTTTTTAAGGGAGAAAGCCATTGTGGTTATGCTTTGCAGTGAAACCTGTAAGCATTGTCTGGACCTATTGAACTGGGCTAAAATTCAGTGTAGCATTGCACCCAAACCTTACTGTGTGTAGAAAAGTTCTCTACTGCAGACAAAGTTGCCGTGCTCCTGGCGGGATTCGAACCCCAGACCTCTTGATCTGAAGCTGAACGCGCTAACCACTGTGCTATCCCGCCCCCCAGTCTACTATAAGAACTGACATTACAAAGAGCAACTAATAAAAGATACTCACAAAGCCACTAATAAAACAGAGAGAGAGATACTCACAAAGCCACTAATAAAACAGAGAGAGAGATACTCACAAAGCCAGGACGAATCATAGAACTCCTCCTTCCCGTCGTTGGGTTCTGGGCTGCAATGAAAATACATCTAACATAATCATCCTAATCTCCACCCCGGTATTCAGGGGCGCACTCATTAGGGAGTCAGTTTTTAAAGTGTTCATTGCTTAAGTTTCTTGTCTATTCTGGGTCTTTTCTAAAGATTAAAGGACGATAAAGCTTCCTCATATAAAATTTATATTGTTCTAATAAGTCTTCTTGATGCAATATATCAAGGCGAAGTGAAGAGAAGATTGACTGCCATGACAAAAAGAAAATTATGATTCCATAATGGTAGAAATTTACATAGAACTGCAAAGTAAGCGAAGTACAGTTCACAGTTGTACAGTTCAACTCAAGCGGCCACATCCACCAAGAGCAGGGAACTTTCTGTGTATATTGTTCATTGCATATATATGTATCATAAATTTGTTGACAATCTATAACAACACATTATGTTGTCCAAAGTCTATCATGTTATTACGTTAAATTTATGTTTGATGATGTATTATTAATGTATGCAAATTATTTAAAAATAGAGCCATGGGCTCTGTAGCTCATCATGGTTTTATTGATTTATTATCAAAGGTTGAATATCTAAGTTATCTCAAGTAATACATTGTAAACAAGCAAAATAATATTGGTTTTAGATCATGACCCCTGTGACCCACATTTGGAGTCACAGGGTCACTAATCCAACAATTAAGAATCACCTTTGACCAAAGAATCTCTACACAACATTTCATCTTTCTAGAGCTTTACTTATAAACCTCTAGTGACGTCACTCTATTGTTCTATTAGGTTCTTCTTTTACCGGATAAACCTCTATTGTCAGTTTGCCGGGCGTTCTCCAACAATGCCCGGGGCATTCTATAGGAATGCCCGGGGCTTACTCTAGAATCTATCGGAAATTTATTTTGATTGGGAATTATACACGTTTTGAAATACTTTGATTCAAAGTCCTTCTTCGAATAAATACCATCACAAAATATCACATTTTTGACAAATCACAAATCACAAACATAAGCTTTGAATACCTGGTTTCGAACCCTGCACCACCCGGTTACTAAACTGGCGCCTTTGACAACTCGGCTATACAGGCCGACAGAACAATGATGTATTTTACACAGTGACAATCATGTGAACTCCACGAGGCAGATAGCGCATGCAGCACGTGCGTTTCGTGCGGATGTGCTTCCCGCGTATTTAGCGATTCGCGTCAGTATATGCCAATGAAGCCACGTGAAGACAAAATATTGAAATTATATCTAAATCATAATTTCTGTCGGTTCATAAGTAAGATCAAAACCTCGTCCTCGGCTTTGTTTGTGGAGTATGCCCTTGGGGTCGGGAAAGGGGGGCGGGCCTATCGGCCCTTCCCCTTTCCCTCCCCCGCAGGCATACTCCACAAACAAAGCCTCTGACACGGTTTTGATCCATTACATATAAACTGGAGAAGAAGATGAAAATAGGTTTTTGGGTCATGACCCGTGACCTAGTTTGGGGTCACAGGGTCACAAAATCTACAATTTAGAATCCCCATTGGCCAAAGAGTCTGCACACAACTTTTCAGCTCTCTAGACCTTTAGGAACTGGAGAAGAAGATGAAAATAGGTTTTTAAGGATGTGACCCCTGTGACCCCATTTGGGGTCATGGGGTCATGAAATCTACAATTTAGAATCCCCATTGACCAAGGAGTCTGCACACAGCATTTCAGCTCTCTAGACCTTTTGGAACTGGAGAAGAAGATGAAAATAGGTTTTTAAGGATGTGACCCCTGTGACCCCATTTGGGGTCATGGGGTCACGAAATCTACAATTTAGAATCCCCATTAGCCAAGGAGTCTGCACACAACTTTTCAGCTCTCTAGACCTTTTGGAACTGGAGAAGAAGATGAAAATAGGTTTTTAAGGATGTGACCCCTGTGACCCCATTTGGGGTCATGGGTCACGAAATCTACAATTTAGAATCCCCATTAGCCAAGGAGTCTGCACATAAAATTTCAGCTCTGTGGAGTTATTGGTTCTGGAGAAGAAGTCGAAAAAGCGAAAAGTTTACGGACGGATGGACGGATGGACGGATGGACGGATGGCCATGCCATAAGCCCATCGGGCCTTTCAGGCCTGATGAGCTAAAAATGCGCAAATGTTTGTCATTGTCAGAACATGTAAAAAAATACTTCAGACATTCCAACAGAGTGCGAAATCCGCTCCGCTGGAAAGGGCTTGTTAAAACTCATGCCATTTGAATGTTCTCTTTAGAACAAGTTGACAGTATGGGCAGGATTTAATATTACAACTTACATGAACAAATGTCGCTCTTTCAATGCCAGAAGTATAAAATGCAATTTCAGGATTAAGACAAGATTGGACTGTTTCGTCAAGCATGTGCGACACTGACACTCGCTTCAAGGTCATTGTTTAAATCATAATTTACCTCCTTATTTGGTTACGCCAAGGAATTTAGAAACACGGTTCGCCATTGGTGTGCTATAATTAGCAAAAGGGACTTTCCATTTTTTTGTGAGCCTTTTGCCACCTAGGAATCCAGGGGTTAGTTTCAAAGTGAAGCGAGCGAAACAAAGTACCCCTGGTTTCCAGGATGATACCAATAGGTTCCTCAGTAGGTTAGGGTTGGTCGGTTGACCAAACAATTTTATCCCACCGGTGCAAGGGCTTATTTTGGACAGCTGGACAATGAAATTAAAGAAACCTTAGTTCCAATTCAACAAAGAGCTTATTCTGAGAACACACTTAATTTCAGTTTGGGGGGTGCAACATTTCTAGTGGAGAGGTCAATAATGTGAAAAGTTTATGGACATCAGAAATTGTTCAATGCATAACGGACAGATGACGAGCAATGCCATAACCCCATCAGCCTAGTAGGCCTTACGGTCATGACGAGCTCACGTCAGCTAAACCTAAATATCTGATTTGCAAGTTTCTTGCACAACCTTTGAGATTTGGCTATTTTGAAAAATGAATCAAAATAAAAACTCACGTATCTGAAGTTTTCTCCCTTTTCTTTGCTGGTTGGTCAATATCCTCATCTGACGCGGATCTCTTGTTGCCTAGCAATGGGGGATCAGTCATCATGCCCTGACGGCGACATCACGCTACAACTCGGGCACAATCCACATCTCATGGCCTGCTAATTCCTCAGCAGGGCAGATGGCATTGGTTGGATCTGAAATAGAGGAATAATTCTTTAACCTTTAGCCTGCCGAGTTTGGGTCAATTTGACCTCCTACCTGCTGAGTGAGTGAGTGAGTGAGTTATTGTTTAACGCCACTTCGGCAGTATTGCAGCCATTAGTGGCGATCCTACCTGCTGAGTGAGTGAGTGAGTTATTGTTTAACGCCGCTTCGGCAGTATTGCAGCCATTAGCGGCGATCCTACCTGCTGATCCAGAACATGCAGTAATAGAGCGAGTATAACAATGATAACCAATGTCTGGATCAGTGCTTTTGTTGATCATTGTTTGTAATATCTGAAAGTGAAACAAGCTGTAACTCACTGTTCAATAACACTTATCACTTTAGAGGCAACAGGGTTATGGTGAGCATTAATTGACACTGACATTTAACAACAAGAGAATTAGTGAGCACAGCTCACTCATGATACCCCCGCTTTTAACATTGGTAAAAAAGAAATGTTTGAAAATAGCAAAAGGGTATCAATGTTTAAACTTTTGTATGAACAGACCATTATATATAAGTATTATTAAAGCAGAGCAAGTATTACACTTGTAAGCATGTTTTAGAAGTAAAAGTCGAAAAATTTGAAAAATGTCATTAAATATGCAAATGAGGGTATGAAACATACAAATATGCAAATGAGGGTATGAAATATAAAAATGACAGATGTACACATCAGTGGTTTCGTAACATTTGAACAATTAGTGTCTGAGTTATGAGTGGAACAAAAAGTGTGAATGGCGAGGATGAAAAACGGAGAAAATTTGCATAAATTATGCAAATGAGGGTATGAAACATACAAAAGGCAGATGTACACAACGTGATGATTATATGTATCAAGTTACAAGACATTTGAACAATTAGTATTTGAGTTATGAGTGGAACAAAAACTGAATGGCAAAGTCGAAAAACGGAGAAAATTTGCATAAATTATGCAAATTAGAGTACGAAACATACAAAAGGCACATGTGGGGACCATAAAGTGTACATACATAAAGTTTCATAACAATTGAACAAGTAGTATTTGAGTTATGAGCGGAACCAAAAATGTAAGCATAGACGCACACACAAAGACGCTTAAAAGTGGAAAATCTGAAAAAATAATCATGGAATCTGAGTGAAACATAGAAAAGGCACATCTAGGGACCATAAAGTGTACATGTATAAAGTTTCATAACAATTGAACAAGTAGTATTTGAGTTATGAGCGGAACCAAAAGTGTGACCATAGACGCGCACACAAAGACGCTTAAAAGTGGAAAATCTGAAAAAATAATCATGGAATCTGAAGGAAACATAGAAAAGGCACATCTAGGGAACATAAAGTGTACATGTATAAAGTTTCATAACAATTGAACAAGTAGTATGAGCGGAACCAAAAGTGTTCCGGACGGACGGACGGACGGACGGACGCGCTGAGAGCTATATACCCCCGACTACTTCGTAGCGGGGGTATAATTATGGTATTCTCTCGGGTATAAGACAAACAAACTTCTTGAAAACATGGGGGTGGGCTTTTAGACAGGAGAGACGCCAACTCAGATGAAAATTCATACCAGAGACTGTCAGACAGTCAGAATAGGTTTTATGTAGGTTTTTGACACTTACCCGGTAACTTAAAATATTATTATAGATATATATGTAATGTATGACCATGGAACATCTGGCAAAATTGGGGACGGGCTATAACCAGAGAATAAACGAAACCAGGACAACCCTGTGAAAAGGGGATGGTCTTAGGCTCAAGTGTGGTCTTATACCCGAGATAATACGGTACAGACTGCCAAACGGATCTGCAACTTGAGTTTCACAGAAGATACCATGACCTACAGCAGTTGTAGCTTAATTATTGTTGTTGATAAGCAAAAATACTTTTTCTTGAAGTACAACACTGCATAAAATAAGGTGCGTCTGACAGCCCACATTATCTCCTTACAGAGGTGACTGCCTTCAGATTTACGATCGTAACCTCTGTTCTAGAAGGCATGAATGAGAACAGCAATGTCAGCAATAATCTTAAAGTTTCAGATAATATATTAAATCTTTCGTTTTAATGCTAAATTTTCCATTTTAATGTCCATTCCAAATTCGGCATTTGAAGTGGTTGCAGGCTTCTCCTGTTGAACCATGTGTTTGATCCGTGATCCTAACTCTGATCCTTTGTTCGATGTATGTGTGTGTAGGTGTTGGAATTAAACAGCTGTCAAGCCGAATCAACCAAAATAGTACATTCTATTTTAGACACCCTGTTTCACTACCACAACCAGTGACCAAGACAAGATGTCTCTATCAAAACAAGATATCTTACAGAACAGTAGAGCACGGTGGTGTAGTGGTTAGTGTGCCGACCTCTCCTCCCGGGTTCGAATCTTTGTGGAGTTTCCAAAGATTTGTAACCTGGGTCTTATACTATTATATACTGTCTATTGTCCTTGGGCAACACTCTGCATCCACAAGGTGCAATCATGATTTATTGCTTAATGAAATAACTTAATTAAATTTTTCACTGCATAAATGTATTGCACAATTGTACAATCTCTAACAGTACATATTGATAATATTGTACAATCTCCACTAGTAGATATTGATAATATTGTACAGTCTCTATCGGTATATATTGATAATATTGCACAATCTGTACCAGTATATATTGATAATGTGTTGAAAGAGTGTCGTAATCAGCTAGCTTACGCCATCAGCACGTTGTTTCAACGTTCATTGGACACTCACTACATACCCAAGCTGTGGAAACTTGCCGAGATAATTCCTGTGCCCAAACATTCAAGGCCAACAGCGCTAAACGACTACAGACCTGTTTCACTAACGTCTGTGCTTATGAAGACATTCGAGCGCATCGTATTACATCGTTTACTGAATGACATCAGGGACAAGTTCGACCCACTACAGTTTGCTTATCGAGCCCACCGTGGAGTTGAGGACGCCACTCTTAGTCTCCTGAACAGAATCTACGAACATCTGGAGAAGCCACGCTCCTACGCCAGAATCCTCTTCGTAGATTTCTCGTCGGCCTTCAACACCATACAACAGCACAAGCTCATTCAGAAACTTACAGATCTCTCCGTCAACAGTCACCTCATAAAGTGGATATCCAGTTTTCTAAGCCATAGGACACAGTGGGTTAAGGTGAACAATACTCGATCAGCTATCACTTCCATAAACACCGGTGCTCCTCAGGGCTGTGTGCTATCTCCTGTTTTATTTATAACATACACCAACGACTGTAGAAGTGCTCACGGAAATTGCTCAACGATTAAATTCGCAGATGACGCTGCTCTTGTATCCCTGCTAACAGACTGTGAACTTGATTATCGCTCAGACATAAGTAACTTCGTGGAATGGTGTGACAATAACTACCTGGAGTTGAATACTAAGAAGACCAAGGAAATGATAATAGACTTTAGAGTTAAATCGACATGTGAGCCTGTTTTTATCAAGAATGAACCAATTGAAATTGTTAGCGAATACAAGTACCTTGGCACTGTAATTGATCATAAACTTACCTTCTCGGCAAACGCTGATCGTATCTACAAGAAGTGCCAACAACGTATGTATTTTTTAAGAAGACTGAGATCGTTTAATGTTGACAATTCTATTATGAACATGTTTTATAATTGTTGTATTCAATCAATCTTATCATTTTCTGTACAGTGTTGGTTCGGTGCTCTCTCCCTCCAAAACAAAAACAAACTTCAAAAAATTGTTAACACCTGTTCAAAAATCACTGGCACATCTTTTAACTCCCTATGTCAAACATATGAAACTAATGTTTTAAAGTCTGCCAACAAAATTTTATCAGACCCCTCCCACGACTTATACAATTGTTACACCCTTTTACCATCTGGCCGGAGGTTTCTTATTCCCAAAACGCGGACGAAGAGGGCACGCTCATCGTTTTTACCTACAAGTATTAAACTTTTAAATGAACTTTAACTATACAACCATGCATATATTTTTAACTATGTACATTTATGCTCCTAATTTATTATGTCTTTGTAGCTTGCACACTACACACGTTTTATCTGTATTTAATATTTATATGTCTCATCTTTGTATGTTTGTATTTTAATGTCACAAAATGTTGTATCACTGTTGTAAAACGAATTCCTTCATCGGGAAATAAAGTATTATTATTATTATTAATATTGCACAATCTCTACCGGTATATATTGATAATATTGCACAGTCTCTATATTGATAATATTGCACAGTCTCTACCAGTATAAATTGATGATATTGAACAGTCTCTATCAGAAGATATTGATAATATTGCACAATCTCTACCTGTATTTATTGATAATATTGCACAGTCTCTACCGGTATATATTGATAATATTGCACAATCTCTACCAGTATAAATTGATGATATTGAACAGTCTCTATCAGAAGATATTGATAATATTGCACAATCTCTACCTGTATATATTGATAATATTGCACAATCTCTACCTGTATTTATTGATAATATTGCACAGTCTCTACCGGTATATATTGATAATATTGCACAATCTCTACCGGTATACATTGATAATATTGCACAGTCTCTACCAGTATATATTGACAATACTGTACAATCTCTACCAGTATATATTGATGATATTGCAGTCTCTACCAGTATATATTGATGACATTGCACAGTCTCAACCAGTATATATATTGATAATATTGCAGTCTCTACCAGTATATATTGATGATATTGCACAGTCTCTAACAGTACATATTGATAATATTGCACAGTCTCTACCGGTATATATTGATAATATTGTACAGTCTCTTCCGGTATATATAGATAATATTGCACAATCTCTACCGGTATATATTGATAATATTATACAATCTCTACCTGTATATATTGATAACATTGCACAATCTCTACCGGTATATATTGATAATATTGCACAATCTCTACTGGTATGTATTGATAATATTGCACAATCTCGACCTGTTTTTATTGATAATATTGTACAATCTCTACCTGCATTTATTAATAACATTGAACAGTCTCTACCAGTATATATTGATGATATTGCAGTCTCTACCAGTATATATTGATGATATTGCAGTCTCTACCAGTATATATTCATGATATTGCACAGTCTCTACCAGTAGATATTGATGATATTGCACAATCTGTACCGGTATATATTGATAATATTGCACAATCAGCACCGGTATATATTGATAATATTGCACAATCTGTACCGGTATATATTGATAATATTGCACAATCTCTACTGGTTTATATTGATAATATTGCACAACCCTAACGGGCAGTAATGAACCAACCTGTACATTCATTGGCTACATGATATGTTAAAGATACTCCATAAGTTCACAAACTCCACACACCATAAATTATCTTCAATGGCAATGACGTCATTATCAACACTGCATCAAGTTTACCTCAACATAGAAATATCCGTTACTAGTCCAACCCCGAAAATGTGTTCATCATAATCCTTGTCTCCTCGTGTGACTATTAAACAAGAGCATGAAATCAAAACCTTTCAAGAGAATTCACTAACTCTGCGTATCACGTTCTTCAATGTTAATCTCCCAAACGACACAAAGCTGTATATCTGGCATCAGACATGGGACTTTTATTCATTTCACCAAATCGTCTCCACACTATCTGAGTTTACCAAGAGCACTAGACGTCACAACTCTGACACGTGAACTCCAGACGGCTTCTAACTAGAACTTTTCCTCGTAAACTGTTACAATTTTTACACCCTGTTTTACTGCTATTTAAGGTGCATTCGCGTTCATCTGACATAACACCTCAGTCCCAGACAAGCTTTCAAAGTCAGAAAAGAATTAATCTTGTTTCAAAAAGGAGCCATTGGCTCTGTAGCTCATTGGGATTTGCACGATTTATTATCTGAGGTTGAAGATCTAAAACATAGACTTCTCAAGTAAAAGATTAAAAAAGCTTAAGTCAAAATTAGTTAAATGGCAGTACAAATAGTTAACAAAAATATAACCATAGGCTCTGTATATCATCAGGCTATCGGGCTTTAAACAATAAACTAAATAAACTAAAATATATATATCTCTTCAATTTGTGGCCACTGTGACCCATATTTTGGGCCATAGGGTCACCAAATCTACAAGTTAAGAGTCCCTATTGGCCAAGGAGTCTATATGCAACATTTCACCATTCTAGAGCTTTTCTTACTGGAATAGAAGATGAAAGTAGATTTTAGGTCATGTCACATGTGATCCCTATTTGGGGTCACAGGGTCACCAAATTTACAATTCAGAATCTCCATTGGTCAAGGAGTTTGTACATAAAATTTCAGCTCTCAAGGGTTCTTGAGAAAAAGTCGAAAAAGTATAAAGTTTACAGACAAACAGTTGGACTGATGGACAGATGGACGGACGCCATGTTATGCCATAATCCCCATGCCAGATGAGCTAAAAATTCGACCCATGTATTTTGAGAAGAAAATAAAGGGCACCAGGCAATTGCTATGCAGGAGGCTAGATAATGACTTCAGAAATACTGATACAGAAGCTTCTTCAACTTCTACTTTCTTTTTTAATTTATGCATGTTATACAGAATAATAAATACGGTAATAATCAAGTTTTATTGCAGCATGTTTGCAGGATTATTTTGAGTAATAAGTATGACACTTCCTCCCAATCTAATTAAAACCGACATTTTTCTGTGGGAAAAAATGCAAAACTGCACTAATGCACTAAACTGGTTAGGAACACATGCTTCAGGGGCGGATCCCCGCTGTTTTAGGCGATGACCCCTGTGATCCATATTTGGGATCACAAGATCACCAAATCTACAATTTAGAATCCCCATTGGCCAAAGAGTCTGTACATAACATTTCAGCTTTCTAGAGCTTTTGGGACTGGAGAAAAAGATGAAAAATGCTTTTTAGGTTGTGACCCCTGTGGCCCTTATTTGGGGTCACCGGGTTACCAAATTTACAATTTAGAATTCCCTTTAGTCAAGGAGTCTTTACATAAAATTTCAGCTCTCTATGTTCATTGGGACTGGATAAGAAGATGAAAATAGCTTTTTAGGTTGTGACCCCTGTGGCCCTTATTTGGGGTCACAGGGTCACCAAATCTAAAATTTAGAATCCCCTTCAGTCAAGGAGTCTGTACATAAAATTTCAACTCTCTTGAGTCATTGGTTCTGGAGAAGAAGATGAAAATAGCTTTTTAGGTTATGACCCCTGTGGCCCTTATTTGGGGTCACAGGGTCACAAAATCTATAATTTAGAATCCCCATTGGCCAAGGAGTCTGTACATACATTTCAGCTCTCTGGAGTCATTGGTTCTGAAGAAGAAGTTGAAATAGTGAAAAGTTTACGGACGGACGGATGGACGGACGCCATCCCATGCCATAAGCCTATGGGGCTCTTTTCAATATGATTTCAATGGTCTTTTACTATACTTGGAATGGAACTCTCCCCGCACTCCCCCTCCCTCTGGATCCACCAATGAACAACACCAACTAATGAAAACTGAATAAAACCAGATGAGCGTTTGCGGAACACCGCAAAAACAGAGCAGCTCCGAAACTTAGGGTCTCGCCTTTTCCTGTTTCGCTTTCTCGTCAGCATCAATAAAATGGGAATTCTTTTTAACAAAAACTTTTTCATTATTCGAGTTATTACTAAACATCACTGGGGTCACTTGTCACAAGTTTGTTCTTAAAACCTATTTCTTATTTCAAAATTTGATCAAAGGATTAACGTGGCATCATGCAATGACTCAAAGTGTTCATAGTTAAAATACGGCATATTCACAAAAGCATGTTTAAGTTGTGACATAGCTGTGACCTTGACCTTTGACAGATTTTAGCGAAAACTTTTTCAAATCTTGGTCTTTCTCCATAGTTGATATACACCAAAGAAGAGCCTGATAGCACAAATATTTTTCAAGTTATCGTGTTTACAAGGATTATTTTAGGAATTTCAGAACTCGTGACCTTGACTTTTGACCTTGAATGTGATCATGTCAAAAACATTACCCAGGGGTATAAGTAAGAAGTTATGTATATGAGTTCTCAAAACCTTCTAGGAAAAAAATTATAGCCAATACAAACCGCGGCGACAAAACATACGGCCACGGAAACTAAGCAAAAAAAAATTGGAGCTGCTAAATTAATATGTAAAATGCAAAATGATTTGTGGGTCATTTAACAAAAATATGCAAGTATTATCAAATTGTCTTGACAAATAACTACACCAAATCAACTCTATAAATGAAGACGAGTCTTCAAGAAATGTTAATAAGAGCAAATTTATGCCTCGTAAACTTGACATATGTCCCTGTCCTGGGACTTCATAGGATAAACAAGGGATATGAGGGTGAAACATATGTCACTTTAATACTGACTACATAATCATTAATGGAACAGAAATAGAGCCATTTCCTGTAAGTTAATTAGGATTTCCATCGTTTATCATCTGAAGTTGAAGATCTGTAACATAAATTCTCGAATAATGCACGATTAATAATTTTTCAATTTACCTTATATGACTGACATAAAAAATAGCTAAGAATGTGCCTCGTAAAAGAAAATTGTTTTGGTCAACGCCATGAAATAATCCCCTCACCACTGCATTATCCCCATCTTAATGTTTAACAAAGACTTTCCATATTATTTTCGGGGGAATATGTTTTTAAAAGTACTCTTTTATATCAGAATGTAAATGTTTATACATATTCTCCTTTGAAGGGACACTCCGTGTTTTTCGTGTAATTTTATTTAGATTTGAAAACTATCAAATGTCCTGATTTATGTCCAAATCATCTCATTCGACATGCATATCTATCCCCTAACGGCAAATATTTGACAATAACTTGTTTTCAATAAAACTCGAGCATCGGCTAAATACACAATGAGGAGCCGAATTCATGTGCCCCATTTACTTGTATACCAGTTATATGTTCAAACCAATATCTGCCCCCTTGTCTGCAACTTATACGTTTTCAAAATTACATTTGAACAATTGACGAGCCACAGCCGCGGAGCATTGTCCGGTTTTTGATCATGATCACTACTAAACATCTTGATAATGTAACTATACTAAAAAGATTGGACCTAAAAGGGTAATTTTCGACAACAGTCATTATTTCTCCATAAAATAACACCCTTGGTAACTTTTGACCTACCGTTATATGTTACTACAATAACATACTGAGTGTCCCTTTAAAGGTACATCCATTGTGTTGTTTGGGGGCACATATGCTTAACATTGTAAATTGTGTTATTTTATCGAGAGTACTGACTGTTCCTGAAAATTACCATGTTGATCTTAGTCGGCTCAGTATACCGACGATATGAAGGTAAAAGTACCAATTTCTGATCGAAAACAGGACAATGCACTGCATGTTGCGCGCGTTAATTAGTCAAACGTAATTTTGGAAATTTATTTACAACAGACTAAAAGAAAACTTAAAGTTGATAATGTTGAATAGGTCTTATAACTACTGTGCAAATAATTGGGATTGAATATGCAAGTTGAGTGAAATTATTTGAACTGATATCAACACAATGTCATATTGTATGTTGGCATGTATTAAAGGCAAAAACAATTTTATGAAACACAATGGATGCACCTTTAATGTTTACCAAAGGTTGAGGGAATCAACAACCTGCAACCACAACTCTCTAGCTTTTCATTGGTCAACACAAACTGGGCTTGGCAGCTATACAATGTAATGTAATGGGTAGTAACTAACTTATCCCCAGCTCACCTAGTGACCCCCCTCAGCAATTTCCTCTGCTACCGTATTTCCTCTAATAGAACCCGGGCCTCCAATACAACCTGGGGGTAAGGGGTGCTGAGGTAAATACAACCCGGGTCTCCAATAGAACCAGGGTCTTTATTAGAACCCGGGTTTTACGTAACAACTGAGTACCCCGTGTTGCAATATAAAATCGTTATACACTCGTTTTGAGGAGAAATATTGGTGTGACCATGTGAGATTCAGCATAACAGGTCCATGATAACAAATATCCATCTTGTTCAGTTAATTTTCTTTTTACAATAAGTGACCCCAAGAAGATTATAAACGTCAGTTCATGTCTGAAGAAATATAACCCGGCCTCCAATACAACCCGGGTCTCTAATAGAACCCGGGGGGTAAGGGGGTGTTGAATGAAATAGAACCCCGGGGTTGTATTAGAGGAAATACGGTAATCCAATCCTCGCCCCATACATACACCCTTTTCCATATACCTTGCATAAAGACGCAAGCACAGAGCTCTATAGACTAACACTTAGACTCTGAAAAATATTGAAAAGGAGCCTTCCTTTTACCCCATTTCTTACAGTCTCCTTTTCAAAATTTAATCAAATGGTTATATTTTCAGAATAAATACTTTTTCAGAGTCTGAGTGTTAGACTAAGAGCTCTACACCTACATTCAATGCACTGTACACTTTGAGGCTGTTTACTGTGAAGACAGGGCAGTGTATGTAGGGGATGTAGCTCAGTTGGTCGAGTGTCCGCTCATCACCTTGAAGGTCGGGGTTCGATTCCCGGCCGTGTCATACCAAAAGACGTTAAAAGATGAGAGTTGTTTCCTTGCTTGATGCTTAGCAATATGAGGATAGAACAACGCTTGAATTAGCGCTGCACTCTGGCTTTAATGGTGCTACGTGAGACACGAAATTTGGTCCAATCAAAAGCTCATGACCCTCAAGTTACGCCCCTTACCAGCTGCTTACATACAGCCATTGAAATCGCCATTTACATTCGGTACTGCAGTACTGTATAGTAGCGATGATCACATTGTCACATTCACAAATTTCAACAATTACATGCTTGCTCCGATGGAGTTACAAATTATATGTGTATTTTGACATTGGAACGCTATCAAACTTGCAATTGATTAACCGTCTTATGAGAAAGGAATCAGTAATCAAACATATCTGAAGCTTAACGAGTCGATGCAGCACATCCAGGTCCATTTTACACATTTTGTTAAATAGCCATCGCGTATGTTGATAGACATACAGGGAAATTGCCAAAATGTATCTCATAGAAATATAACCACTTCAATTTTCGCAGATTTTTTTAACCCAAAATAAGCGGAGAAATTTCACGAATTAAAAAAAGGTGTTTTCCTGTCTAAATATAGATCAAGTCTGTTATTATCAAGCGTAACGCATCGTGGTCTACTCGGACAATTCATTATGACGGGGACTGTAGCACAGGGCTTGAGACAGTTGACTAAAAATACTTGAAAATAATTTTTTTTTAAATCTGTCTTCCTTTAGTTGGTGACAATGTTTTGCTGCAATCGACAGGTCATCATCGGAAGTTCATTTTGCAAGCTGTCTTCTGATTGGCCTATCCTATTAGCGTACTATTACTATATATTAAAAAAATCTTAGCACAGAAAATGATAGGCTTCAGGTCAAAGGCGAAGAGGAAAGAGTTGGAAATCTTGTCGTTAGACTACACCCTTGACATTGTGAAGATGGGTACTTCCAGACAAACTTTGGGGGTAAAGCAGTCCTGGAGGAGAAATCTAAAATCTATAAAGTTTTAATAATGCAAGGCAATGATTTAAGACAACAGACATATGACATAACATATGCCAAAATACTAGGTAATATACCTTATTTCTAACAAACTTGATATCAGTGAAAAACATGATGATATCAGGGAATTGTAAAGAGTTATTGGGGGTGGGGTAGGCAATAAATTTGGGCCTGTCCAAGATAACCCATGAACCAGTATACAAGTAGGACAAAGTTGTAAGACAGTTACACAATGTATCATTTATTGTACAGGCATGCCCACTGTTAAATCAGTTGAGTCCTTTAATGTGATACTTTTTCTAACATTTCAAGCAAGTAACACATTGTAACATGTTATATAATAAAAGAGTAACATATAATAGAGCCAGACAGCAAGTCTACAAGTTTAACCTATTTATTTGAAAGCTTATCTAATGCTGAAACATTCAACGACCATTGAAGCAATTTACAATATACACAGCGAACAAACTTACAAACATACCGTATATTGCGTTTATCGAAAATACTACGCTTTTCAATAAGATCACACGGTCGATTAATTTGGCCCCGCACCGGTAGATACCACATACTCAGTTTGCATTCGCTGAGTTTTCAAACGGAGAGATATAAATATAGCCACTTTTTAACAACGTAGTTTTCAGTCCTTACCGTCTGTGTAGTACGTGTTGCACCGATGTCAAATGAAAGAGGCTCCGATCTTGACTTTGATAAACAAAAATAGCCCCAACTCCATACTTCACTCGGCAGACCTCACTCGCAGCTAAATATGGCGGAAGTTACCACTTGTGCTAAAAATAGAATCAAGGTAGCTTGGCCAACTTTAGCACGCACCATGTTAAAGTGTTGCGAGTTCATATTAAAGTTTGATTAACAAGTATGTTGAATAGAGAAGTTGGGTCTTCTGATGATTTAGATACATG
Organism: Gibbula magus; assembly: GCA_936450465.1. Taxonomy (NCBI): domain Eukaryota; kingdom Metazoa; phylum Mollusca; class Gastropoda; order Trochida; family Trochidae; genus Gibbula; species Gibbula magus. The sequence continues at coordinate 10,135,929 of OW388298.1, read as the reverse complement.
TAGTTCAATTTGTACGTGATCAACGAAAGTTTTGAACTGGAGAATCAATTCTAAACGCTGACTCCCCTAACATCTTATGCAAAATGGGTTACTTGCAATCGCTGTCAAATGCTAGACAATCAAAAACGGACTAAATTGAAATGATTGTCTCGTAAATGAGAAATACATATTTAATTGATAATCACAAATAAAGTTTATCTAAAACAAAAACAAACAAAAATCACAAATAATACACAGGCGTTCTACACTCCCGTGCAAACGATATTAATTAACGTCCCCACATTTTTAAGAGATTATTATGAAACGAAATTCTGTCAGAGAGTTGATTGAATGTTATTGACAGACACATGTTTTGTTAAGCTGAAATCGCTTTTTCACATCGGGTATTGGGCCAGCATATTAATTGACATTTAAGTTTTACGAAATTATAAAATGTAGAAATAAAATCAGAATCGTTGGAACATTTGTCGCAATCATTTTATCATCTTAAATGTAATTCAGTTGTTTTATTCCGTGTCCTTCAACATTTTAGTATTGCGAATTTGCTTTCTAAAATCGTAACACTGTCATTTACTCACGTTCAAAAATGGCAATGGCAAGTTCAAAATATGTAACATTAAAAAATAGGGTGCTTGTGTTTGAATGAGAATGTTCAAATAACGCGCAAGTTAATTAGATTGCAGTCAGTTTGTACATGAAGATAAGAGGTTTTGAACACTATCTCCATAAGAATTATTATACAATAGAACTTAATTAGTGAATATTATTTCTTGAAAGTAAAACATATAATTTTTTAGAATAAACTGACTGCGTCGGCTGGAATTATTTTTAACGGGTATTGGTTACGCTGCTTCACACGGGTAGGCTGAGGTTGTAGTTGTAAAAAAAACATTTGAATTCAATGCAAAGTCTACTTTTTATGTACCTTTAAATGGGTGCATGATCAAGACAATATGTTCAAGCATAACTTCTGAACGAAATCCATGCACTATTTATATAGATATGGCAAAATATAATAAATCGAAAACATTGACTATTAAGCTATTATTCTTTAAAATGAACTATTTAAATCTGTCTCTTTCAGTCGCGTGTTTTTCTAGTGTATAGGGGTACCTCCCCGTTGCAAAATCGGAACACCCGGGTGAAGCAGCGTAACAAATACCCGTTAAAAAATTATTGCTGTCGACGCAGGTCCCACACAGTAAAAACGTACATACTGTAGTTCTAAGTAACGTGTATATTTATAAACAGGAACGCTCCACGAGCTAGCGTGGATTTCATTAACGAACTATATGCACGGACTGTCCGAAGGAAGTCGTCACGAGGTGCACGGGATTTTCGTGCTGTTGTTGATTTCTGAACGAAATGCACAACATTATTATTTTCTTGTTCTGTTATTTATCTAATATTACCCAAAAATAGGTCATTAATTTTACTTCATTTGGCCCGTACATACTTTGAGAGCCGAATATATTTTATCATTTGCAAGTATGTGTAATTAAACCTACTTTCAATCAAATAGTAGTTTTAAAGTTGGGCCCCGGGACATTAAAGGTACATCCATTGTGTTGTTGGGGGTTACGTATTCCAAACGTAATAAATGGTGTTAAGTTTATCGAGAAGTACCGACTGTTACCGAAAACTACTATTTTGATGATAGTCGACTTAGTATACTGACGATATGAAGGTAAAAGTAGTTATTTCTGATCGAAAACCGGACAATGCACCACGTGTGGCGCGCGCCAATGAGTCAAACGTAAATTTGGAATCTTATTTAAAACAGACAAAATAACAAATTTAGGTTGGTAATGTTGAATTGGTCATATAACTACTGTGCATGTAAATGAAACGTGCAGTTTTGGTTTCTGCACATGCAAAATGATGGTACTCGATTTTAATTGGAAACTAGTAATTATGATATATTAGGCGATTGGGGAAGAATATGCAAGCTGAGTGAATTTGTTTGTATTGTAAACAGTACATATTGTGAGTTGGAGCGTATTAAAGCCAAATAATTTTTTTTATGAAACACAATGGATGTACCTTTAATTTAGACGACTAGCATGAACATGTTTACTCTTGCAGACCAACTCTCGCAACTCGTATATAGTCGGTGAAAAAACATTTCTTTATTGAACATTTTAATTGTTAACATTCTAATTAAAACTAGATGTTCTGTTATAGACGGACTTAGGGGACGTATAACATTACATCTATAGTTTTAACAAGATTGACTTTTAATAGTTGATATTAAATAAAATACAAATGAGTTTTGAATAATACTTGCCTAGAGCTGAGGAATCTAGACCTTGCTATAATTTACTAGACTGGGCTGGTCGTCAATTGAATAATTTGCTCTGGAGTCTTGAGGACGGCTTACCAGTCTCAATCACTGGCTAATTTAAGACTTGCTGCTTTCACAAACTGTTCTGTGCTGTGTGTCGTTATGAATTTCAGGTGCAACGTGCTGATACGCTAGTACAGAAAAGTTAACGAAATGCAGCAAGGCTTAAATAAGGCCTACCCATGATGTGCTTGAGACTGGCGCGATCGAGTTATGACTTGCAAGGGGAAGTTGGTGTAGACAAGAGACCATAAAATCAATTATTAATTTCTTATGACGCATTGTACATTTGACTATGACTGAAGACTCATTGAATTTAATTTTAAGGCCTATAATAAAACCATTTAGTATATTTGTTATTAATTATATATGGGTATATATATTTCTGAATTGTTGTTTTAAAAAGTAAGTTTAATCTTTTAACAAATATTAAAAACGTAGGTACAATGATCCACACTAGTTCGGGGTTAATTTCAGGAAAATAGTTTCAAATTTTATAATTTTGGAAAGGGTGAAAATCTTTCTTATTTCGTCAACCGATGGAGATAAATTTAAATATTATGAATAAGTGTATTAAGTAAAAACAAATTATTTACAAATCACAAATTATGTGCATGTATCGGTTCTGCATGAGACCACAAAACTTATGTTGAAATTTAAGTTTGACAGCCCAATAAAGGTTAATTATTCAATTATAATTTTAGAGTTGCGTCCCTTTGAGATGTGAGGTTGTATTTGATTTGGTCACCCATAGCCTCGGGGTCTACTTACTCGTTCCAAATCCATTTTTTTTTATACGAAGCTCAACTGATATTGTGTGTACTGACGCTTTACTATTTATTTCCGAACTTCATTGGTGATGAATTCCATCATCCAATTTCTGTTCAAGACGGGCAAGACATAACATGTACATATTCAACGCCTCCGGTCTCCATGCATGCAAACGTTAATTCTTAACTGGTTTTGTATATTCAACGTGAGTGTACTGTAAGTCACGGGGTGCTTAATACAAAATCAAAGTCTGTTCTGTTCTGGAAGAAGAAGGCTTGGTTTCATTTGCAACTATGCGAATCAAACACACCGCATAATCTGTCAGGGGACGTAACTCGTCTAAACGCCGAGATTAACCTTTCATCGGCTGCCATATTTTTCCAATGTCCGAAAATTATCCGCGAAAGAAATCCGTGGTTTACGTAGCAGCTAGCATGCTGTCTACCTCGTAAGTAGTACAATATAATGCATAATTACCCTCGTCATGTAGATATACATTCAAATTTGCGTTATATCAACTCGATTCGACCTTATTGGCCGAATCGTGGAATCAACTTTACAAAGAAAATTGGTTTGCAGCCATGTAGGTCAAAGCAACAGCAACTTAGAAAATACGATTTTATCTGAAAGTGTAGATGACTTTGGGTTCAATATCAAGCGCTTTACCATGTAAAAAACTTTACAAGTGACGTGAATAAATACATTTAATTTTGGGATATGACGTCTTCAGAGCATCATTACCCATTAGCACTGGTGTTGGCCTGGGGCTAATATCCCGTTAGTTGACTAATTAGGCTAGACTCAACGCATTATCTTTCCACAGCAGCAGGGAGTCTCCAGCTACGGATTTAATATGTATTTTGAAAATTTTCCCAAAATATGATTATGAAAGAATGATAAAATGACTTTTTAATTGTGAAACTGAATGAATAATTTTTTATAATTAATGAAATAACATTATTTTTCAAACAATTGTGTGGTCATTTTAAAAAAATTCCCTGAAATTATGTTTTTTTAAAATGATTTTATACCACTTTTTATTTTCAATGGACCAGCAATAGCTATTGCTGTTTCAAAATATTTTAAACTTGTTGAACTTTGTGAAACATTATCATTAAGTTCTTCAAACTTGTTGTTATAAATGTTACATCATGCAGACATTGTATTACATTATTGCAACAATTATTTTTTGTGTCTCAAATAATTCTAATAAAATCCTATTTTGAATTATTGCTGTTTGAAACTTTGTGAAACATTATCAATAATTTCTTTCAAAGTCATTGTTCTAAATGTTACATCATGGAGACATTGTATTACATTAATGCAACACTTGATACTCCATAACGCCTTGTTATAATGGTTATATTACCCAAGATATTACATTACAAACAATATAATAAAGTGTTATTAACTAAGAAAAAGAGTGAAAACAATAGGTCATTGAAAGGATCGTTTACTCCAAAACTGTAGTCCATAGTATTCTGATTTCTGATACAAAAAATATAACCGTTGTCTATTTGATTTTTGTGTGACATTATACCCTCAGACAGGACAATTCTTAAAGGGTTGGTAGCAATACAACCAAACTATTGCCATTTTTTTAACGGAATGATTTTTTTGCGTCCATCTGTTGTCCTTCCATCCGTCAGTTCTGAATTTGTTTGCTTTTACGACTTCTTCTCCAGAACCAGTGACTCAAGAGAGCAGAAATTTTATGTGCAAACTTCTTGGCCAATGTGGATTCTAAACTGTAGATTTGGTGACCCTGTGACCCTAAATGTGGGTCAAAGGGGTTTTGACATAAAATATTTTTTGCTTGCAAATCATGTATTATTTGACATTATTTAGATATTAATAATACTAGTTTAATGTTCTGATGAGCTTCGGAGCCCATGGCTCTATATTATTCTTTTCAGCCTGTCAAAGTTAAAAGTTCATCATTTATCCATGAGGCAAGAGAATTAATATCACCATGAATTTTTGTCATCCCCCGAAAATATACCCCAGTTCCATCAGTCTTCATCATAAAACAATATAAACCCTGATGAGCTACAGAGCCCAAGGCTCTATTTTTATCTTCTTCTCCAGTTCCAAAAGGTATAGAGAACTGAAAAGTTGTGTGCAGACTCCTTGGCCAATGGGGATTCTAAATTGAAGATTTTGTGACCCTGTGACCCCAAATGGGGTCACATAGGTCTTGACCTGAAAACCTATTTTCCTCTTGAGATTTTATGTGCTCTTCGAGGGAGATAATTAAACAACAGTGATGAATTAAATGTTCAAGTGTGTCTTTATTGGGGGGGGATTTTATATCTGGCCTCAGAGATAGGTCAGAGGGGTAAGGGCCTATTTAATCTTCTCCATTTAAAGTGCTTCCTATTTGTTGTACCTCTCACCTTGAAGTTGACATTTTGAATTAGTTAATGTATAAAGCCTGATGAGCTACAGAGCCAGTGGCTCTAATTTTTTGTGAATTTATATTTTTGACATTTATTTATACTTTTGTAAGTTATATATTTTTAAAACTCATATTTTGCAATTGATTTTCAGATAGATTAAAGACTTGGGATAAAACAAAATCAGATATGATTTAAATTGTGTCTTCAAGGGAGTCTGTTACCATGGCAACAGGTTATACAGACGATATAAAAACAGAGGTGGAGAGCCAATCTGAAACATCAGAAAATCAACCTGAACGAGTTGAAAGATACCCAAAAAGATTGCAAAATCATCCAGAGGAATTAAAAAATAGGGCTGACATAGAAGAACATTTGTCTGAAGGATCCCAAAACCAGACTGATGTTTCTCAAGATCTAACCGAAACGGAAAATTGTTCTGAAAGGTTTGGAAAAAAATCCGAAAATATTTCTAAAACATTTGAAACATTAGAAAGTTATCCAGAGACGACAGAAGATATTACTTACACTGAAAATCCCTCTGAGTCTGATTCAGGTACCGAAAATCAAACTGATACCGAAAATCAATGTCCGTCACCCAAAGAGGAAGCACATTGCTCCAGTGTACAGGATAATTATGGCGACCATGAGCATTACATGGAGTCTGAAGAAGAAGGAAGTCAGTTCGAACCATCTAATACACCCGCCGGCCCAACTGCGACAAAGTTTGTCCACATCTTTGACGATCATTCCGAGAGTCTTCGAGAAAAGTTACACCAGCAGTGGCTCAACGGTCAGCAGTGTGACCTCCGGGTCAAGGTGAAGGATGAAGAGTTCAAAGTTCACTCGTGTATCCTCGCAGCTTTTAGTCCGGTAATCATGTTCCAGAACAAAAAGAAACAGTTGCTCTCTCTCCCCGACATAACATATGCTGCCATTGCACCTTTAATCAGGATGATGTATACAGGTAAGAAACTTTGTTATATATGTAGTAATTTCTTTAAAATGGTTTTGTGATATTAGTGTCGCTCTTAGATAAATTTGACCACCCTTTCGGCTTCATGTCCTTAAAATCTAGAGTAGTTAGATACTGATACCATTTTCAAAGGGTTTCAAGTAACATCCAGTGTGTTTCATAATATTATTCTGGCTTTGATATTTGCCAAAATACCAAATGTGCTGATTTCAATTCAGACAATTTCACTCAACTTGCATGTTGATCCCCAATTAACACACACCAGCCTGAGCGAAAGCAAGCGTTATACATACATTTTAAAGAGTTTCGTAAAAGTCATACGACACACTTTAGAGTGTAATTAGCAGCTCTGACTAAGTCGGAGCTGCTATCAGTTTTTGTGCAGTTTCCATCGCCGCCGCCACCGCTGCCGCGTTTTGTATTCGCTATAACTTTTTTCCTATTAGGTTTTGAGAACTCATATACATAACTTCTTACTTATACCCCTGGGGAATTTTTTTGACATGTTCACATTCAAGGTCAAAGGTCAAGGTCACGAGTTCTGAAATCGCTAAAAAAATCCTTGTAAACACGATAACTTGAAAAATATTTGTGCTATAAGGGTCTTCTTTGGTGTATATCAACTATGGAGAAAGGCCAAAATTTGAAAAGGTTTTCGCTAACATCCGTCAAAGGTCAAGGTCATAGTGAGGTCACAACTTAAGCATGCTTTTGCAAAAATGTCTTATTTCAACTATTAACACTTTGAATCATTACATGATTGAGATACACAATGAAAAGTGATCACTGATTGTGTGACCTTGAATTTTGAAGGTCAAGGTCACGAGATAGGGTCATGGTCACCAGTTCTGAAATCACTATGTAACTTTTTTCCATGAAGGTATCAAAACCTCATATATATAGCTTCTTTCTTCTTTCACCTGGGGAATTATTTTGACATGCTCACATTCAAGGTCAAAGGTCAAGGTCATGAGTTCTGAAATCACTACAAAAATCCTTGTAAACACGATAACTTCAGCAACTTCTGTGCTATCAGGCCCTTACTTTGTATATATCAACTATGGAGAAAGACTGAGATTTGAAAAGGTTTTCGCTAAAATCTGTCCAAGGTCACGGTCACAGCGTGGTCACAACTTAAGCATGCAGTTGCGAACATGCCTTATTTTAACTATAAACACATTGAATCATTACATGATTGTTATACACAATTAAAAATTGATCATTGACTGTGTGACCTTGAAGATCAAAGGTCAAGGTCATGAGATATGGTCATGGTGACCAGTTCTGAAATCTGTAAATAACTTTTTTCCAAGAAGGTATTAACATCTCACATACATAGCTTCTTTCTTATAAATCTGGTGAATGATTTTGACATGTTCACATTCAAGGTCAAAGGTCAAGGTCATGAGTTCTTAAATCACTACAATAATCCTTGTAGACATGATAACTTCAAACATTTTTGTGCTGTCAGGCTCTTATTTGGTATATATCAACTTTGGAGAAAGACCAAGATCTGAAAACGTTTTCGCTAAAATCTGTCAAACGTCAAGGTCACAGCAAGGTCACAACTTAAGCATGCTATTGTGAATATGCCTTATGTTAACAATGAACACTTTGAGTCATTGCATGATTGTTATACACAATGAAAAGTAATCATTGATGGTGTGACCTTGAAGGTCAAAGGTCAAGGTCATGAATTTTGGTTAAGGCCATGTTAATCCTTTGATCCAATTTTGAAATCAGAAATAGGTTTTAAGAACAAGTTTGTGAAAAGTGACCCCGGTGATGATTCAACTTGTTAGAATAACTTGAATAATAAACAAATTTTTGTCAAAAAAAATTCCAATTTTATTTATGCTGAGGAGAAGACGGAACAGGGAAAGGCGAGACCCAAAGTTTCGGAGCTGCTCTGCTTTTGCAGTGTCCCGCAAACGCTCATCTAGTATTATTTTCTATATTGCCCATTTTAATTGATTGATATCGTTTAAAATAGGCAGAAAACGACCCACTTCTCAAGTTACAATGGCGTCACAAACATTTGTTTTATGACAACGAATTGTGGGCCATCATGCTGAAATAATTGTCGCTAAGCAAACTCGAATTGTGCACATGTGCTTGTATCCAAAAATATTAACTCGGTTATTTTCAACCATTTGGTTAATAAGAAATGTAATGTTGTCAATTCAATGATAAATTATTCCATTTTGGCTAAAGAATCCACTCATTCTCGCCCCAGGTATTCTGTGTATCGAATTAGCGGACGCTCCATACGTGGCCGGGGCGGCAAGGTACCTGATGATGACGGACATCTACCAGATGTGTCAGGACTACATGATGCAGTGCCAGAAGTCGGGTCTCATTGGTCCTCCGCTCCCTCCCTTCATGCAGCTGCCCCCAGGACACACACAGGTAGGTCTCATTGGTCCTCCGCTCCCTCCCTTCATGCAGCTGCCCCCAGGACACACACAGGTAGGTCTCATTGGTCCTCCGCTCCCTCCCTTCATGCAGCTTCCTACAGGACACACACAGGTAGGTCTCATTGGTCCTCCGCTCCCTCCCTTCATGCAGCTTCCTACAGGACACACACAGGTAGGTCTCATTGGTCCCCCGGTCCCTCCCTTCATGCAACTGCCCCCAGGACACACACAGGTAGGTCTCATTGGTCCTCCGCTCCCTCCCTTCATGCAGCTTCCTACAGGACACACACAGGTAGGTCTCATTGGTCCTCCGGTCCCTCCCTTCATGCAGCTTCCTACAGGACACACACAGGTAGGTCTCATTGGTCCTCCGGTCGCTCCCTTCATGCAGCTTCCTACAGGACACACACAGGTAGGTCTCATTGGTCCTCCGGTTGCTCCCTTCATGCAGCTTCCTACAGGACACACACAGGTAGGTCTCATTGGTCCTCCGGTCCCTCCCTTCATGCAACTGCCCCCAGGACACACACAGGTAGGTCTCATTGGTCCTCTTCTCCCTCCCTTCATGCAGCTTCCTACAGGACACACACAGGTAGGTCTCATTGGTCCTCTTCTCCCTCCCTTCATGCAGCTTCCTACAGGACACACACAGGTAGGTCTCATTGGTCCTCTTCTCCCTCCCTTCATGCAGCTTCCTACAGGACACACACAGGTAGGTCTCATTGGTCCTCCGGTCGCTCCCTTCATGCAGCTTCCTACAGGACACACACAGGTAGGTCTCATTGGTCCTCCGGTCGCTCCCTTCATGCAGCTTCCTACAGGACACACACAGGTAGGTCTCATTGGTCCTCCGGTCGCTCCCTTCATGCAGCTTCCTACAGGACACACACAGGTAGGTCTCATTGGTCCTCCGCTCCCTCCCTTCATGCAGCTTCCTACAGGACACACACAGGTAGGTCTCATTGATCCTCCGCTCCCTCCCTTCATGCAGCTTCCTACAGGACACACACAGGTAGGTCTCATTGGTCCTCCGGTCCCTCCCTTCATGCAACTGCCCCCAGGACACACACAGGTAGGTCTCATTGGTCCTCTTCTCCCTCCCTTCATGCAGCTTCCTACAGGACACACACAGGTAGGTCTCATTGGTCCTCCGCTCCCTCCCTTCATGCAGCTTCCTACAGGACACACACAGGTAGGTCTCATTGGTCCTCCGGTCGCTCCCTTCATGCAGCTTCCTACAGGACACACACAGGTAGGTCTCATTGGTCCTCCGCTCCCTCCCTTCATGCAACTGCCCCCAGGACACACACAGGTAGGTCTCATTGATCCTCCGGTCCCTCCCTTCATGCAGCTTCCTACAGGACACACACAGGTAGGTCTCATTGGTCCCCCGCTCCCTCCCTTCATGCAACTGCCCCCAGGACACACACAGGTACGTTTCCTCCCCCCTACCCCCTCTCACACCCCCTCATGGATAATTAAAATTTTGGTGCCTTGAAAAGCCTCGGAAAATGGACATACTTATAAAAAGTCTTTATTTCTTCAAAAGTTCTGTTCATTAAGTAATTTCCCCTCTTGTTTTATCTCAAAACATATATAAAAATTAGGCGATGAAGTTATTCATCAGCATTCTGTGTTGAATGAACTCATAAAATCATTGTCTAATATTATTGTTTTGTCATGGGAAACTCCAGAAGCATGCTTGAAAAAACATAGGAAAGTTTTTGAATTTGTGTTACTGCCAATGTGTCGCTTGATCCAGCTGATGCTCGAAGTTTTCACCACAATGCATAGCCACCATGGTTAGTTGCGGGCTGGCTTTCTTTCTGCAATAATACATCCATGATATAAGTGAAATACTCTTGAGAGACTTATCTTACCTTCAAGCGTAATGTAAAGATTTATCTTTTTGCAAGCGCCTCATAGTTTCCAGTACACCGTGCATTTTTCGTAATTATTTTATAAACTTGAACTCAAGTTATATATTCATATTCGCCTTGAAAGCGGCGTTAAACCCCAACTCACCTCACCTCACCTTAACCTTTGTCCCCAAGAAAGATCTGCAAGAAACCCTTTAAAGCTTTTTCCCTTGTGGTATGTCACCTCAGAACTTCATCTAAGTGACTGTATTCAACGTGTTCCTATGTTCACCCAGCAGTAAGTGGGTACCTGGTGTAAGATGTGGAGAAGGTGACCTTTAAGGAGAGATGGAACCCAGAAATCGAACTCGCTTACGGTAACATTTTGCTACAACAATTTAATGTTGTGAATAAGTCTAAAAATATATGGATTGCGTTGTTTTTGGCATAGGCTTATCCGTACACTAATTGAAAGCGCTTAAATTTACCATAACGCCTTTTTAACGGTCATTTTACGACCGTATAATGTTGCCATCACCTATATTCACGGTAAATATGTTACTTTGTATGTTATTCGAATTACATGCGTATCTCATGCTAGTGACGAATTTAAATCACCTGGTATAATCAACTGATAGTTATTCTTTCACCGTGCACTCTTAGATTGATACTATGTTCAATAATGATTACACTGTAGGCCGTGAAAATAACACTTGAAATCATCAAATCTGCTGTGACGTCAGGTATTTACATTTATGTAGGTAATTTTAAAAAAGGTGTTAAAGTGATGAAAAACTTTCGGTGACCCCCCCCTATTATTATTTCTGAATTCGTTTGTTCAGTTAACTGCGCAACTGTTAATTTTTTTAGAGATATCTAAAATATGTGTGTCAGTGAAAAATCCTGTTGAATATGCAAAACACAATGATAAAAAGATTGTTTTTAATTAAAAATTGCTTAATTTAATTTTGTTGTTGTTTCCAGCATCATTGATTTTCAAAATATAGACTGGCTATACATCCCCGTATGTGATTGAAATGTATCTGAAAAGATTCTGAGTTTATTCGTTGAAAAAGAGCGGTTCATTTAAATACATCAAATCAGTCAAAAATGGCGTAATTTGTCAACGGGAGCATTATTATTAATGCCGATAACTTTAAATCGTTCGGGGACCCCGAAATTTTCTTACATTTTTGGATAAAAGACATAAAAAACTTGCTATTTTGAAAAAATAAACGAATTCTAAAATAATTGATTTCATCGTCTCATCTCTCCTTGAGCACTTTGCAGCAGCTCAGGTTAGACCAGGGTAATAATGTGACAATCATGCGCTTTGAGCATACCTTTATGGCGTGGATACTGCGCATATAAATGCCACTATTATTATTTCCCCGGAAATTTTTTTCGGGAGACATAATGTTTTCACCTCAGTCCGTCATTCCGTTATTCCGTTATTCCGAAATGCTTTCTTTTCCATATCTCAAAAACCGTTCAATATTTTTTCACGAAACTTGGTAGTGGTGGAGTGGTGCCTTTTGCTTTTTTGGTTTTTCTGAATTTTTAAAAAAAAATTCTGGTTTCCATGGAAAAAATTTGAACTTAGTGCAAATTGGGGGTAGGGACCTTTTCCGGCCTCTATCTCCAAAACCGTTCAATATTTGTTCACCAAACTTGGTATTTGCTTAGACCTAGTGATAGAGTGGTGCCTTTTGCTACTTTGGCTATTCTGAATTTTTAATTTCTCGTTTTTTTCTGGTTCCCATGGAAACAGTTTGAACTTAGTGCATATGGTGGGTAGGGACCTTTTCAGACCTCTATCTCAAAATCTATTCAGTATTATTTAATGAGACTTGGTATGTGTTTAGACTCAAAGATGGAATGTTGCCAGCCTTTAGCTACTTAAATCATTCTGAAATTCTGATTTCCATGGAAACAATTTTAACAAAGAGTCCAGAAAAGGGACACAGTTTGATCTAAGAGGCTACATGGAAACAAGTTCATTTATTCTAATAGATTAACCTTTTTTGAATTTTCCTTTCTGAAATGCCTCTGGCATAAGTGGAAAATAAGGGTGGTAATAAGAAATAAGATGATAAGGTTGGATTGAAAGTTGGAGCGGGGGACATCACAGTGCATCACATGCTAATTTTTCTAGTTATTATTATTTCATCCTGCAATTTTCTGTTTTAATTGTAGGGACCGAGTGAGGAGAACGTCGAAGATTCCAGAGATGATATGGACGACAGTGAAGATAAATATGATCCAGGTAAAATATAGAGGATAATCAACCTTATTTCCTCCAATAAAGACCCAGTCACAAGAACTCGATATCGTAGAAACGTAGATAAAACAAATGTAAAAAAAAAATTCCCCCTATATCAAATAGAGCAAAGGAGCAAGGGCAGCCATATTGCTGATCTAAGGGTCCATTCAACATTAGGTCAAAAGTTATGCTAAGAATTGGTGACATTCACATATGAACGCACTTACCTATCAACAATACATTTCTCCACAAAACCGGTCTGATTTCCACCATATGTCGCCCCAAGGATAATTTTATGAAGAACTTAATAGAACTCGAAAATCGACCACACAAACCTCTCCCTCGAACGTTACTCTGCAGTCGATATCCATAATAGTACAGGTTTAAATGATATTATTACTCAACCGTGGTGAGATCACTCATTAGATAACAATGAGTTGGTTACACACATGTGTGATACCACCGCATGCTGCCGTAATGTCATAATCTACGCATGAAGTCATAGTCGTTTTTAGTTGATGTCACAATGTTATCCTGGCGACTGCAATAGCGGGTGACCTTTTTGCAAGTAATTAAGCGTCACCAAAAACGATTTTCTTGCAATTCAGCGCTATTAACATCATTGAGTAATAGATAAAATACTAAACTCTGTCCCGTTTGATAACATGTTTATGAAACTCGTGAATGGCATTGGTATTTAACTCGCTTTCGCTCGTTAAAATACCAAACCATCCACTCGTTTCATAAACATGTTATCAAACGGGACATAGTTTAGTATTCTATATTTAGTTCACATAGTTATCTGTTCTTCAGGGTCGGACGAGAAGCTGACGGTGCATCAGACAGATCTTAGGAGGAAGGTGTCCGAGGGAGTTGTTCCAGATCCTCACGCCGGTGTGATCGCACCAACAGATTCAAACCCTTCCAGCATGTTCAAATGTTCCCAATGCGACAAAGTCTGTCTGAGGCAGTCGAATCTTACTCGTCACATGAGAATTGCCCACTCGGAATTATTCAATCTCAAATGCCAGATTTGTGGAGCTTCGATGAACTCTGAGCTTGATCTACGGAACCACTTTATTGAAATGCATGGCAAACGTATAAGCTTTGAATGTGACGTGCCCGGTTGCAACTTTCGGTCTTACAAGTTCCACAAGTTCAGTACCCATAAACAATGGCATGCTGAAAATGGTAACCGACCGATGACTTTGGATTCAAAAGAAGAGGGCATGGATCTGAGCGCAGAGAATGAACCCCAACCTGGTACCTCAAAAATGGATACCCGACAAAAGGATGCATCTCAAAGGGGTACCACGCAAACGGGTACCATGCGAATGGAGGCCTCCGAATCAGGAAGCTCGCTACCAACGACCCGCTGCTTAACATCAAGCTACGGGGACCTCATGTATAAATGCTCCTACTGCGGTGTCGAATATGAGAAAAAGTTCAACTTGACTCGACATGTGCGTAAATTCCACATGGGTCAGCTGCATCTTCAGTGTAAATTCTGTACCCGTACCACAACCTTCAAGAAGGAACGTGAGCTGAAAGATCACGCTTTAGAGGTTCATGGAATCGAAAATCCGTTTGTTTGTGATGAACCTGGATGCATGTATCAAACCAATAGATACGACAAATTGACTGGGCATCAGCGGACCCACGTCGTGAAGGAACCGAGGAAACCAACACCGAGGCGAAAGAGAAAAGTCGCAAAGGAACCTAAAGTTCATGACACTCGTTCAGAGGACAAGAAACAAGATGAGAAGCGTACAGGAGCGCGCAAACATCGCCAACCAGATGAAATTATTATTCAAATAGCCAATCAGGGGAAAGATGACGAGCATGATACTGACGATGAAGATGATAATGGCGATGACGATGAAGATATGGGAAGTACAAGTTTTGACGACTCTTCTCTCAGTGTACCTGGACAAGGCGAATCTGGTAACTCCTCCTTACAAGGTCACGGCCACGAACAGGAGGACAGTTCGGAAGCTCCTTTCACAAATCCAGGTAATTGCAATATTTGGTTCAATATTGAATATAGTCTGAATTAAATGAAAATTGCGAATCCTCATCGTTTTCTGTACCAATCAGAAATTTTCAGAATCTTATTCAACTAAGAAAGAAAAAGAATTTTAGCGATCATAATGTAAGAGACTGTTATAGTTTGTGTGTCTAAGTAATCGTAGAGGTATGATCAGAATGATCAGAATATTAGCAGTACAGCTTTC
Source organism: Gibbula magus (assembly GCA_936450465.1). NCBI lineage: Eukaryota > Metazoa > Mollusca > Gastropoda > Trochida > Trochidae > Gibbula > Gibbula magus. Next base: position 10,120,669 of record OW388298.1, on the reverse strand, counting down.
AGTACAAACTTCACAATATGAATACAGTGCACCCTGCTCTATCTGACACCACAAAATGTGGATTTAGAAAATGTCAGAATATAAAGAGTGTACTCGATTATAGGCCCTCGGACTCTCTTTGCTTTTTATGAATGATTTTAACCAATGAATAGCTTCTTGAAGTTCTAAGAAAAGTAACATACAGTTGAATTTGGTCAAGCCACAGGGGAATCCAGGAATTTCAAAGGAGGTGGGGTTTTTGGTTCACATATTCATATATTAAAAAAGGGGGGAGGGGTTGGCCAACCTAATGGGAGCTGCAATAAACATAAGGGGTTGGGGAGTTGGTGTTGGACCCCTAAACACTGCTCCCTCTGTGGGCAGACTCTTGTGCACAGATATTATAACAGGTTAGATATTAAAATAAATAAGTAAAAATTTATAATAATTACACAACAGTAAATCAGCCAAATTAGCTGACTCTTTCATGAGTATTTATACATTTGTCCACATGAATTGGTCTCAATCCTTCATAATGTGAACTCTCTTCACAGCCTCCAGTACAAGTCAATCATCCGGGACCCAGGCACCTGTAGACTCGACTCCCGTCAACCTGCACTGTCCGCACTGCGGTCTTGAATATGCCAGCCCTGCAGACCTCAACCGGCACATAAAGAAGTTCCACATGTGCTTGCTGCACCTCAAGTGCAGGTTCTGTGGCATTTCGTGCAGAACGTCTCACATGCTGATGAAGCACTGCCTCAAAGAACACGACAATGCTGAACCCTTCGAGTGTGATTTCGATGGCTGTAATTTCCGTACCCACAAATTCGTAAGCCTGAACATTCACAAGCGGGGTCACAGCGGTAAAAGTGCTCGTGAGAAAGAACCGCTTATCTATGTCGCTAAAACTACTGAAGGGGAGACTCCCGTTGCTGCGTTGCCCGTTCATGGGATTCACAAGTGTATCGAGTGCGGACTTGAATTTGAAAGGAACTTCAGCCTCACACAACACATACGACGTGTTCATCAAAATAGACATCACATCCAGTGCAAATTCTGCGACTATAATACAAATTTCAGAACAGAGCAACAACTGCGTGATCACGCCCTTGAGGCTCACCAGAACGATAAGCCTTTTGAGTGTGATTTTGCCGATTGTACGTTCAAAACTCACAGGTACGATAACCTGCATCACCACAGGTTTCTCCACACAGATCAAAGGGACTACGTCTGCTACAAGTGTGGAAAGGCTTGCTACACCTCTAGTCAACTCACCAGTCATCAGCGCACCTGCTTCCACAGGAAAGAGTTCCTTTGCGACATTTGCGGACAGGCTTTTAATCATGCCCAGAGCATGCGAAATCATCGCCGGTCGATTCATGGTGGTGAAAAACCGTATAAGTGTAACGATTGCGGTAAGTTTTTCAGCGATCAGAGAAATATGAAGAGGCATCAAAGAATCCACGAAAACGCTTTTCCCTACATGTGTCACATCTGTGAGAAGAAGTATCGTCACTCTAACTCTCTGAAGGAACACATGAAGAAACACAGTGAAGTTCTGTCATTTCCACAACTCGACTCTAGTCTTGAGTGAATCCACGTTCTGAGATTACCTTCCTTTATACTCTGCCATAGAAACTTGTCTAACTGTGAATAATATACAATTATAGACTGGTGATCTGGGCCCTCTTTCACAAAGCACTAAGGTGATTGTAAGTCACTAAGGTAACCTTAGTGCTAGGGCTGGGACGGGTAACCCGGATACCCGGGACGGGTGGGTAATGAGTAGGACCCGGGTACCCATCACAATACCCGGACCCGTTATTATCATGAGACTAATTATAAAACAGTTTAATTGGTTATTTTTTCATTACAAGATTGCAATGTATTTAAAGATTCCATCTAAATATTTAAATCAATTGTCATTCGGTATAAAAATTGCATAAACTAGCCATGAATCTGTATGTTTTAGCTTTCTCTCTCCATACTTCAGCCTACCAGTTGATCAAATGATTACAAAGTCTTACAAATTAGATGTTGGAGATGGACAAAACGGGTATCCGGGTAGGGTAGGGTAATAGAGGGTCGGGCACCCGGGTAGAAAAAATATACCCGTCCCAGCCCTACTTAGTGCAATGTTGAAGAATGGGAGTTAAGGTTGACCTTAGTAAAGGTTGTTTTGTGAAAGGAGGCCCAGGTCAGTGCCTGTTTTATGGAATCTAGAAAACAATATTGACCAAGGATGAACTGGTGATGAAGTTAATATCTGTTTTTATGGACTTGAGACAAAGGACATTGTTTTCTCTCATCCATTGAAATCAGTTATTGACTGACCAGGGTCCTGTTCCACAAACAATTGTAGAGTTACAATCAGCTGTAGCCCAATTTCCGCTAAGGTATTCTCTCCCCAACGTTGTTCAGAAAAGCCATGTTCGAACTTTTCAGTTACTTTTAGAAATTTGAAAGCATGACTCTGGTTGGTAAGATTATAACTTCCTGTGGACACAGATCTCTACAGGATTCTGTCAGATCATAGATGAGTGACAACTCAAATTAGCAAATAAGCCTAGGGAACGAATCAATGATCTGATTTTAATGAGATTGGGTGTAGCCTATTATAACATAGGGATTGTAGTGCTAGCATGAATTGTAAGTGTTTCGAGGAAGGCAGAAACTAAAACTATGACCGAAAACAGCATCAGTGAATATAGTTGAAAGATGAGGATATTGTGGTATCGTCAAATTATTACTGAAGTTTTCCCTGCAGTTTGCAGTATATTAGTTTTATACAACTATTTCTGCCTTTTTATGACAAGGGTGTCCTTCATGGAACTGTTATGCAGTTAAATCAAAACACGTTCTTTACAGTATTGTACGTTTTTTCTCAGGTTGTATATGACACCGGGTGAGTCCGTAGTCTGATCGAGATGGAAAGCTGAATGTATGGTCATGCGCTACCGGTTTATTGAAAACATTTGACTGCTTTATACTATTTCTAAATCTTCTAAGTCAATACAACATTTTAATCATATGATGGGAGTTATGATGAGTCTAACCCATTTTAGATTGGACTATCATCTTCTTTGATAGTGCACCAATCTAAAGACAAAGAAAAGACTAAAGAAAACAGCAAGATAGATAGAAATTGAGCTTGTTATATTAATTAAAGGCTTAATGAAGCTTCTATCGTTTGGTTTGCATTTAATATCAGGACTTTAATATTGTCTTGGTTTGTTTGTCTTCAATATATGTGTACCTTTTGCATTTGAAAGATTTATTCACATATTGGTTTTCCATTGATAACAAATGTTACCAAATGTCAGGATGTGTGAATCTGTTTAGAATTTCACAGCTTTAAATAACTACACTCAAAGCCATTAAAAATGCAATTTCAGTTTCAAAACTTAGTTACTGCAACTGATTGTAAGTAAGATATATATATATATATGTATATGCGCTAAACAAAACCACCTATCATAGGGGTTTACATACTGAAAAAAGGAGTGGGGGGGGGGGGGGGGTTCCCATGAAATTTATTTGCAAAATGTTTCAATAAGGGGGGGGGGGGGGGGGGGTCTAAACCGTGAATTATAGAGTTACAATCAATTGTAGTCCATTCTATTAAGTTAGGTTTCAATTGGTTTTTATGCTGCCACCAATTGCGACTGATTTGTGAACCCTGAGCGTGTCTATGTGCCGTCAAGGGAAAATCATAGTTGAGTTGAGTTTTAATGGTTTTGAGTATAGGGCAGTTTGTTTTCTTCCTTAAAAACATCCTTGAAGGGCATTTTGAAGCAGATTTTAACTTGATAAAATGTTTGTTTGTTTATTATCAACTGCATGTGCATGCATTTACATAGATAACTATATCTATATCTATATCTATATATCTATGATGAACTAATCTAGTAAGTCACTTGTTATATTCATACCTGTACACTCTATTATAATGAACATTTGAATGTATTTATATGTGGTATATTTCATGTTAAATCTGGTCAGCTTATTCAATATTTTTCACAGTGATATTTTTTTACATATATGTACATTTATCGAAAAAGGTTTTTGTTCATGCCAGCAGACTTTTAATTCAAAATGAACGAAAAATTCTCATATCTTGGTTGTCACTTTTGTGAAAAATAAACTCTTAATTCTTCGCATTAATCCTTGATTGATATCGAAAAAAACTTTTGTTTAAAAAATTCAATTCAAATAATGAAAAGTACTTAAAATTACCGCTGTTGTCCCAAGTTTTGTTCTCTATTTATTGTCAGTTGCTGTTTGTGTTCATGTTTTGTTATGTTTGTTGAATTTTAGTATCGCGTGCATTTATCCCTCATTAATACCTCCAGAGATGATTCGCTTTTCACAGCATACCTGGAACAAAATTTTAACGATGATTTAAAAAAAGATTTCACTTTCAATTCTTATTGATAATTTAACACAAGATTAGGTTCTATTTAAAACATGTGAATAGTTTAAGTTACGACTGGGTCTAAGAGTGTTAAGAATCAGTTTGTGAATGAAATGAAATGAATGAAACCCAGAGGAGTTATTAACTCAAGAAGACAGACACCTCACTCTCTAGTTACCCACCATTCTCTTCCCACAGAGATTACTCTGCTCAGGTCTTCTGTCGTAACCATCATGAACGTTTGCAACTCGGACATTGTCCTTATGTCTATCCAATCAAATTCTGAATGCCTCTCAAACAGTCAATCAAATTCTGTTTTACTTTGTACAATAAAAAAAGCGAAATTAAAAAAAAAAACACCAAAAAATCTGTTTTTCATCTGCTGCATACTTTTGTCTTTGATAGGTGCGCATCTCACAGATAAAGCTATTCATCATTTCAATAGTTACGGAATGCTCAGTTTGAAACAACATTGCTAATCAAAGCTAATTGTTGATGCAGCCAGTGAGGATCCTCTATTTATTCTGCCGATATATGCAACAGAGGTTATGTGGGAAGAACTGAGTGAAGTAATCTCTACTCTGGAACTCTGTGGGATGAGAATGGTTACCAGAAAAGGGTTAGATAACTTGTTTCCAATCCGTTTCATCATGAATAAAATATGTTAAACCAATGGTTACCAAGTAACGCTGTCACTTAGGTGATGAAGATCTGTTTGATTCAGTCATTTATATTTTAGCTAAGAGTTGCTATGTGATCTGATTGTCTGAGCTTGAATCAGCAACTGCTACAGGAGGATTGAGTCTGTGTATCTAGTCCTTTATGTATTTACCTGCTTTGTCAAAGCGTTCAGTGTTTTAATTATTTTGGACATGTGCAATGCCCTTGGAAGTTTCCAGCAAAGCCACAATCACATTGAAATGGGTGACAAATTTACAAACTTCCAAGGGCTATGACGCTATTAAATGTATTTCACGTTATGTCTTCCAGCATTAGCATTATGATACAAGTTCGTTGTTTCCTTACACACAATATTAATTAAAGCATTTGATTTAATTTTTATTTTTATTTTGATCAATCTGATTGTAATGGTAAGACATAAGACCTTGTCAAATGGAATTGTACTTCTCTGATGAATGCACTAATTATCAATTCAACATAATCGGTGACGGATCCAGGGGTGGGAGGTGGGGGGTGGGGGGTTGGTAGTAGGGGATGCTCGAGGGGGTCTGGACCCCCCCCCCCCCCCCCCCCCCCCTTCAAAATTTCTGGATCCTTCACTGGTAATAGTATTTAAATTTTCATAACATTTCATTGTTCCAAAGTACCATGGCTAGATTTAAGTTTAGATCATCTCACTAGACTTGCATTCTCCCCCCCAATGCCAAACACATGACAATTACTTGTTTTCAATGATTGGACGTGCACTAGAAATTAAATGTCCCATACTTGTTAAAATATTTATTAAACACTGCCAACCTAAATATGTCTTTTTCAATGCTTTCGATAAGTTTCAAAAATAATGTTTAACGAATTGGTGCACGCCAACACTGGTGCATTTTTTGGTTTTGATCAAAATAAAAAAATTTATCACTAGATTATCACTATACTGAATCGATTAGCATTAAAACGGTACAGTTCGGTAAGTCAGAACTGATGTCATATCTTCAGCCATGCATACATAATCGGCAAAGATATTAATTTTAATCGAATTGGCTTTAGATATATTGTATCAATTTAAAATTGATTATAATTTTATCAACGTTTTCACCGATATTTTCATCACTGCATGTACACATGATGTGGATTTTATCTTGCATGATCGGTAACGATATAATTATTGTTGAGCTGTAACAGGTTGACTTGTAGAAGACATATATTTCACTCTTATATTACATAATATTAAATGTACATTTTTGAAGTGCAATAAACAATGTGTGTCAATGTTGGTCATGGTTGTGATTTGGATCTTTTATCTCAGTTTGAAGAAAATGTTCCCACCACAGCAGTTTGATATCAGTTTCGCAACAGTGAAAAGACACAGAGGGATGATAAAGTGAATGCAATAAGGCCCTTCCTCCAGCCCGTCCTCCAGCCCGTCCTCCAGCCCGGAACCTGGTAGGTTTTGGTCCGGGTTGGTTATTTTGGAAGTTTTTCTTTAATTTTGCCAATTAAATACAAAATAATAACTCTTTTAGGGCTGGCTTCTTTACAAGCTAATTTCATACATATTACCCGAGGAAGTGTGTCATATGACAGTTCCGGGTGTAATAATTTCTTTATTATGTCCCCCGAAATTTTGTTCGGGAGACATAATGTTTTCGCCTCTGTCCGTCATTCCGTTATTCCGTTATTCCGAAATGCTTTCTTTTCCGGGCCATATCTCAAAAACCGTTCAATAGTTTTTTCACGAAACTTGGTATATGGTTAGACCTTGTGGTGGAGTGGTGCCTTTTGCTATTTTGGTTATACTGAATTTTTTATTTTTTTCTGGTTTCCATGGAAACAATTTGAACTTAGTGCAAATTGGGGGTAGGGACCTTTTTCGGCCTCTATTGCAAAATCTATCTAGTATTTCTTTACGAAACTTGGTATGTGGTTAGACCTAGTGGTGGAGTGGTGCCTTTTGCTATTTTGGTTATCCTGAATTTTTTTATTGCCCCCCGCCCCAACCCGGAACGGGGGACTATGTATTCAGCGGCGTCCGTACGTCCGTCCATACGTCCGTTTGTCACATTTCTTGTTAACGCGATATCTCATGTAGCATTTTATCCAAAGTCTTCAAATTTGGTGTCAGCCTACATTGTGGGAAGACGCAGACACCAGTCGATTTTGGTGACCTTGACCTTATTTTCAAGGTCACCACGACACTTTGACCACTTTTCAAACTCTTGTTAACGCAATATCTCACGAAGCGTTGCATCAAGAGGTTTCAAATTTGGTGTCGGCCTACATTGGGGGAAGACGCAGACACCAGTCGATTTTGGTCACCTTTACCTTATTTTCAAGGTCACTGCGACACTTTGACCACTTTTCGAACTCTTGTTAACGCGATATATCATGACTGGATGGACAAAAAGTCTTCAAATCTGTTGCAAGTCTACATTGGGGGATGACGCAGACACCAGTCGATTTTGGTGACCTTGACCTTATTGCGACAGTTTGACCACTTTTAGAACTCTTGTTAACGCGATATATCATGACTGGATGGACAAAAAGTCTTCAAATTTGTTGCAAGTCTACATTTGGGGATGACGCAGACACCAGTCGATTTTGGTGACCTTGACCATATTTGAACTTAGTGCATATTGGGGGTAGGGACCTTTTCCGGCCTCTATCTCCAAAACCGTTCAATATTTTTTCACCAAACTTTGTATTTGCTTAGACCTAGTAATAGAGTTGTGCCTTTTGCTACGTTGGCTATTCTGAATTTGTTATTTCTCGTTATTAATGCTGTATTGAACTTAGTGCTTAGCATAAGTGAAAAATAAGGGTAATATGACTAGGTTTGATTGAAAGTTGGAGCGGGGGACATTAGAGTGCATCACATGCACATATTTCTAGTTACCCATTCTATTCCTATTTGATTTCTGTAAAAATAGTCAGGAAACGGCTCACTTCTCTTGCTACAACAAGTTACAGTGACGTCACGAATTATCGTTTTATGACGTCACAGACGATAAAATACGGCAAGGCGTGGCGAAACTGGTTGCTAAGGAAATGTGATATGTGCAACTCAACGTCATTGCCATTGTTAAGTATGGTGTTGTCAGAACTTGCTGAATTGAAGCAGTCTTGGCTTAAACATCACATTTCCAACCACAGCGGCATATAATAAACATAATATTGTGTTGGTTTCAGTGTAATATCTTATCTCGTGATGAGGTAAAGCTGGCATTTTCATGGGTGGCTTTATCCACAGGTGAAGTTTAGCGCAAATATGTTGCGCAACGACCAGTTTTGCCTATGTGCAAACAAAGTGAGCAAAGGTAGGCAACGTCTTTCTCTCGACTCAAATCGAAATAATTTTGTATTGTCAAAGTTCAATGTCCCAAAACTCGACACCCATTTGAACACAGGGTCGTGCTCAATGCATCCCAACCCCATGTTACATTTACACTAGTAAAATAAATACATTTAATTAGCGCTCAGAGCGGCTTCTGGGGCAGTTCTTCGTCTCAATTTTCACTCACAAACTTGCGCTCATCTCTGTTGCGAAACATATTTGCGCTAAACTTCACCTGTGCTTTACCCATCACGAGACAAAGCGATAGTGGTTATTATTTGTTATGTACCATTGGCCTTCTTATTGGTCTGGAGGATATCTTGCATACAGAACTAATTTCTCAGAACTTTAGACACATAATTTCTTGTTAATGTCAATATGCACCTTATGTGGTTTAAAAATGTGTAGTGTTTCTGGTACAAAATGATTATACCATTGTTTAGGAAGTTACTGGTTTATCTGGTATTTGAACCCATCTCATAGCACATTTTTTGCATACACTGTATTATTTTTTGTCAAATTTGCCATTTATTAAAGTTTATGCAATAAAATATGCTGTATCCATAGAAAACGATTATCCATATTGAAAGAAAATGTCACAACATTTAATTAAAGCGACAATTTTGTGGACCTCTTCAGTGTGAGAGGTAGATTTGTAGGTCTCATGCGATTTAGAGAGTTCGGACAGCAAGATGGTTGACCAATCTATCATGGTTATATATTTGAAACACTACTGGAGTGTTAAGGTATCACTACATCAGTCAGATCACTTGAACGACTTTCATTTTAATGTAAACACCATCAAATGTCCACTCAATGCTAAATGGACTCACATGGCTAACTGAACGATGTACATTCATTTTAGAGCTCTTTTTATTGATTCAGCAGTAATATTTAGCCATTGGTAACACTGGTCTTGTTTACCATTTTGTAAGAGCCCTTTACTTCAAATTAGAATGGCGTGCTACAGTGCCTTCAATTTCAAGCCAAGTTGGCAGTTTCCGGATGAGATGAGGCAAGGTGATTTGGGAGTTAACGCCGCTTTCAAGAGTATTCACTTACATCGTGGCTGCTAGTATTATGGGGGGGAGAAAGCCCGCAACGCCATGTGGCTATGCATTTCGGTGAAACCTGCGAGCATTGGCTTGGGTGAGTTGAGGTTAAACGCCGCTTTCATGAGTATTTCACTTATATCGCGGCTCAAACCATGGGTAGTACTACGCTTAAATTAAGTGTAGCATTGCACCCAAACCTTACTGCGTGTAGAACAGTTCTCTACTGCAGACAAAGTTGTTGTGCCCCTGGCGGAATTCAAACCCCGGACCTCTTGAACAAGCTGAATACGCTAACCACAGCGCTATCCCGCCCCCTTGCGGATAGCAAAATACCCTGATAGAGCAGGATAATAAAGTTGTCAATGATTTGTTATTATTTAGAATCATTGGATACTTGACAAAGAAAAGACGACACAAAATCATAACATGAGATACTTTAATCCACTGACTTGAAGTCAAATTGTGATAAAGAAACAGACTAAAATATTTTGATTTGACCTTGCAGGTTCCGATGTACCAGTCTATATACACAATCTTGCAGACAGCACAAGCCCTAGTGTAGGAACATCCAATTTGTCAAGTGAAAGAAAGTCCTGGAAATTTAAATTAAATTTATACAAAGAAAAACCTGACCACTTCATCTAGGTGGATTCAGTATCGATTATGTTTACCTTCTATCTAAAATACTGGAAACGTTTTCCTTTGGAAGGGCAACTTCTCAAGTCATGACAGAACTCTTGCCAGTCTCCATAACTGGTTGATTTAAGCCTTGCTGCATTTCATAAACATTTCTGTGCTAGGAAGTCCAAGCCTACTATGCATTTCAGGTGCAGCGCTTCACCATCCTGGTATGGTGAGGTAAGGTGAGGTGAGTTGTGGTTTAACGCCGCTTTCAAGAGTATTTCACTTATATTGCGGCTGCTAGTACTATGGAAGGGAGAAAGCCCACACCGCCATGTGGCTATACATTGCGGTGAAACCTGCGAGCAGCGGTTGGAACTAGCGAACCATGGGTGGTACTGCGCTGAAATTCAGTCCTGGTACGGAAAAGGAGGAAAAGACTGCAAGACTTAAATCAGCTTGTGATGGAGACTGACAAGAACTGCCCTGGGTGGGGAAGTTGTTGGAAGGATGCATACAATCTTTAACATATAACTCAAAAAGAATTTTAAAAGTAATCTTCCATGGAGCAAATGCTTGCTTTCTGTTTCTGTTAATTGACCATTGTAAACACTACCACCATCAACTGTTTGAGAGGCATTCTAGAAGCAGTTGTGATGAAGAAGACAAGGAATTTGTTACTTGACAACCACTACCACCATCAGCTGTTTGAGAGGCATTCTAGAAGCAGTTGTGATGAAGAATACAAGTTTGTGGATGATCAACTTCTTTATTTAACCATGGTTATTTGGCTGATAAATTTCTTGTCTTCTTCATTCCTACCATGTTTCCTCTTGTAAATGCCAAGGCGCTCAAAGCTGCAGTGGAACAGAAAATTTATCTCATTCCTATCGGAATATGTAGCAGACCAGATTAGGTTATGAGAGGCAAGTGCTTATTGGAGATTTGGAGCTTTTTTTTAACAGTTGCTTATTGGAGATTTTTCTTGAACAGTTGCTTTACCCTCAGTTTTTATTGGAGGCAAGTGCTTATTGGACAGTAGTTTTACCCACGATGCTTATAATGTGAGGTGAGGTGAGTTGGTTGCCGCTTAAAAGAGTGTTTCACTTATATCTTGGCTGTTAGAGAAATCCTGCAATGCCATATGGCTATGCATAGTGGTGAAACCTGCGAGCATCGGCTGGAACTAAAGAACCATTGCCTTGGGTAATACTACGCTGAAATTCAGTGTAGCATTGCACCTAAACCTTCCTGCGTGTAGAACAGTTCTCTACTACAGACAAAGTTGCCGTGCTCCTGGCGGGATTTGAACCACGGACCTCTTGATTGGAAATCCAAACATGCTAACAACTGCGCTTTTCCTCCCCGTCCTTATTGTTTTACCCCTGGTACTTATTAGAGGCAAGTGCTTATTAGAAACACAGCACTCAGCACTTGCTAAAGGAAACATGGTGAATACCAAAACATGAACCTCAAGCTAAAAGAATTTTGGTTATCTTTCAATCGTAATCATCACCTTTTCTTTGGCTTCTGATAAATGCTTAATGCTGGTTTAATTATTTGGAGAAATATGCAATATGAATCTCTCACAACATTTGTCATAACATCTACAGTCATCGTAATCCTATCTCCTGATATGATAGTGTAAAGCAATGAAAACCGACTTGGGTAGTATTAATGATGGATTACCTCAACTTCCAAACGCAAGGCATAACTCTTGCCAGTCTGCATTACTGGCTGATTTAACCCTTGCGGTATTTCCCTAGCTTTCTTGTGTCGAGGCAGTGAATCGCTGCACTGGAAATGCATAGAGGGCCTGGATTTCTAAACACAGATTTCTTAAGGAAATACTGCAAGGCCTAAATCAGCCAGTAATGGAGACTGGCAAGAGTTATGCCTTGCATTGGGAAGTTGGGATTACCTAGAGTTGGGTCTTACTCCTATCAGTTCAACAGAAAAAGACTGGGCAGCTTAGAGCTGCAGATTGTAGTGTCCAATGTAAACGCTACATTTCAAGTAAGCTAGACAGATGCAGGGTCGTAGATTTGTTTTTTAGATATGTGAAGAGAAATGGACAAATAACATTTGTCTTGTAACTAGTCAGATTCAACAAATGAAGGATTTTCATTTTCAAACATCACATGTACTATACAAGATTTAAAATATTCACATGCAAGTTAAAAACAAACTTTTCCACCATATATTAAAACGTTAACAAAATCAATGAAATGGTTCACCAGATATCACACAATCCCTTGCCATGAAGTTGAAAATGACCCCTTTGTCACAAGCAAGATGGACCAGGTTTTGGTCCATTACAACATGATTTCACATGTAATTTGAAAAAGAAAAAACACATCAAATGTAGCGGATTGTAATTTGAGCAACTATTCACAAACCTCTGTGCATAGAGAATGTGAAAACGCTGAGTTAAGATGCATCCATTGTGTTTCATAATTATTGTTTTAATTGCCACCATACCATAAGAGCTGATTTCAGTTCAAATAATTTCATAACTTGCACATTCATCCAATATAGCCAAATGTATCCTAATTGTTAAATTCAAAGTCATGTGCAAAAACAAAACTACGTTCTCACTTACATGCAGCAGTTATATGACCTATGGACCATTATCAACCCAAATTTATCGTTGTTGTAAGCAAATTTCCAAAACTACGTTTGACTAATTGATTCTCAACAATTGCGGTGCATTGTCCAGTTTTCGATAAAAAATAATCATTTAATTTTACCTTCCTATTGTCACTTTACGGAGTCGACTTTCATAAAAATGGTAATTTTCTGCAACAGTCAGTACTTCTCGATAACATAACACCGTTCGGCATATATGACCCCGACGTAGCTTTAACTCTCACGGTCAGTCAAGCATGAACTGTCTCATCTTCTCAGCTATACATACCTTAATTATTAGGTTAGTTCTAATCCGAATTTTCAGATTTTTAATGATGAAATTTGGCATTTATCAGTTAAAATCTGTATTTTGACCGAGTGAAATAACATGCTTTCTACTCAGACGTCATGTAAACAATAGGATGACATCTAAAGATGACTGTCATTAAGGAAGGCCATCTGGATACTCTATTCACAAAATGAACATCATCTACAAACCTTTGTTTTTGGAAAAATAATGAACATTTGACATTTCTCATCGAATACCATGTGTATCTCAATTCGTGAAGTCTAAATCACTTGTGGCAGCATCACTCAATAAAACATAATTTTTTACTTTCACTTGATGAGTGAAATATACATGGTAATCTACAAAAATGTCGAATATCCTCTATTTATCCAATGAGAATTGAAAACAATAAGCAACGCATACAATCATTTGCTACCCTCGATACTAATGCTTGAGACAGTTTCAGAAATTCGAAAGTGTACATGTTGTATCCATAGGGCAACAATTTTTAAACAGATTTATTTCAACAATTACATCCATTTAAATATCAGTTCAAGGGGTAGTAACACAAGAGGTTAAAGAAAATAAGAGAAAATTGTTAAATAAAACCAATTTTATAAAAACTTGTCTCGCATGACAATAAAATTGAATTGGATTGGACAAAAATGCTTTTCTTTGGTTACAAAATTTTTAATTCCTTTAATTATTTAAGGAATTTCCAGGTATATATACCAAACCAGCCATTTCAAACTGAGTAACACTGTTAAGATATGCAGAAGAATTTAAATGATCAGAGTTTAAAATTAAATTAATAATGTGACCTTTATCTATGACCTGCAAACAAAACAATTTGATTTAATCAATGAAGAAAATATTTAGAAATATTCACAATCGAAAGTGGTGAGGTGAGGTGAGGCGAGTTGGAAATTAACCGCCGTTTTCAAGAATATTTCACGTATATCACGGCTGCTGGTATTACGGCGAAAAAAGAAAGCCTGCAACACCATGTGGCTATGCATTGCGGTGAAACCTGCGAGCGAGCATTAGCTTGAACTAGTAAACCATGGGTTGCTAGGCTGAATTTCAGTGTAGCATTGCACCCAAACCTTACTGCGTGTAGAACAGTTCTCTACTGCAGAGTTGCCGTGCCCCTGTCGAGTGAGTGAGTTATTGTTTAACGCCGCTTCGGCAGTATTGCAGCCATTAGCGGCGAGCCCCTGTCGAGATTCGAACCCTGGACCTCTTGATCCCAAGCCGAACACGCTAACCACTGGGCTATCCTGCCCCCTCAAGCAAAAGAAGATCAGTGTCATAATATTTCATTAGTTATTCAGCTTTGCAGCTCATTTGAGGAAAGATACAGAACCCCTAAAAAACATGGCCTTTCAATGGTCCCAATACAATGGTGGCATTTGTTTATGTCATTAATCATTTCTACATTTAGTAATTTATTTGTATCATATAGAGATTGACAATATAGAGAATGTCAATTGAAAATACAATCTGATATATCAGATATTCAATATTCAAATCTTTGAACCTGAAATGCAATCAAAGGGAGAGAATTATGTGATATGCTGTTGAATTATCTCCCTTGCAAAAATAACATTAAAAACTGATAAAATTTGATAAATAGAGCATTAATGATCAGGATGTATATTTCACTGAATAGGGAGGGTTCTAGCAGGTAACATATGGCAGATATTCTGATAAAACCCTCCCTTTAACATACACATACAAATTCTAAATCTTAATGTTCAATTCATGTATGGCTAAAGTTTTACAATTAATAGTTTGTCACATTCACACCAATTCTGAAAATTTCCTTCTCAGAAATTTTCTTCAATTACATAGTCTTCATAATCATTTCACACTTCTCTAAAATCAAGAATTTAACAAATATAAATATCCTTTTCCCCTAGTATTAATGATTCTAAAACAAATCAGGAATACACCAGACATGGTCTTGGAGCCTTGAAACAGTTCATACTTTATTTACTTCAGTGCACCCCCAATAAACCAGCCTCCCTTACCAGTGTTGTTCCTGGGTGATCTGCTGAGGGTGTCATGTAGGCAAATTCTGAACAAGTGGGACCCTTTGCAATGGTAATAGTATCTTACTGCTCCAAATTTTAAGGGACACCAAGCCAAAAAGGTGGGCAAATGTCCCCAGAACCCCTCTAGGAACAACACTGAATACGAACATCAATATCCCTCGAATACAACACTGCTGAAACACACATGCCTCTAATCCAACACTCTTTGTTAACTTTACTAAAGCAACAATCGATCTCTTCGATGTCCTTCTCTCATGAACAACACTCACTAAATACATCCTTCTAAACTAGTATTTTTCTAAAAACAAGTGATGTTGGTTTACAGCGAGTGCACTTTGATTTTATCTCTGGTATATTTGATTCTGTTCAAATATATCTTTGACCAAGTCTGGAATAGAAAGTCTTATCCAGACACTGCTATTGTAAAATATGTGTTAAATAGACAGGTTTTTTTTTACAATCGACATCAGTCCAAAAATAATATTTCCCACTAGCAAGCTACTTGTACTTCATATATTTCAACACTATCAAATTCCTCCTGTATTTCTGCAAGTGAATGGATTTTGAAATAGTTCTTCTCATAATGAACTATTTCCACACGTACATAAAACAAATATAATAAAATATACAACCTTGTCCGTATGATCAAAATATACAAATCAACAAAGTAGCCCTAGATTTCTGTCGTGTTCTCAACAACAGAAACAAGATCATACAGGAAGCCATCTTGCTTAAAACACAATAAATAAACATCTGACTGATGTCCATTCAGATCGATACAACTGACAGAGATTGGACGAATAACATACTCAGGACATGTCAAGTTGAATCTGTTGTAAGCAATTGAATTACACTGATATAACCAATCACAGAATAGAGTTAAGTCAGGGACTAGTCAACTACCCTACAGAAGGCATGACTCTTGCTAGTCAACTGGGCCATTTAAGCCTTGCCGTACTTCCATAATGTTTCCGTGCCCGGAAATCAGAGCCCATATCTTTTCAGGTGCACTGATCCACTATCTTAGCACGGAAAAGTGAGGGAAATGCTGCAAGGCTGAAATCTGTCTGTAATGGAGACAGGCGAGAGTTATGCCTTGCGCAGGGAAGTTGGGGACTAGTTGAAATGTTTTACCTGGGTAAACCCAATCCCCTACCCTAACTGACCTAATTTTGACCTGGATACCTGTTTCTGTAATACTAACATCAAACCATCCTCCTCCCATCAAGGTGTATGTATGTATCTTACAGGCTCCTTCAATCTCCCCGATTGTCTCCGCAACTTTTGCTGGTTACTCATTGCTTAAAAATGAAATTAACCTTTTCAATGCAGTAGTTACTCGGACTAGTGCATTTTTAAAAGTACTAGACCAGACTTATTCCAGCTAGCCAAATACATCTCCATGATCATTTCACCTCAAATTCTAAATAGTCCTTAGAACTACCAGTTTTGACACTCTACTTGCCCAGCTTCTTTTTCACTAGCCATAGGCTACTGGACTAGTGCTAATTTCGAACCCTGCTTAATATAGCATGTATTTGGTTTGCCAATGAAATGTTGCAATTTGAAATTTGATGGTTCTTCATCGGCATTCTCTTGATATTGCTCAATTTAAAAGTCAGTTCATTGGCTGGTTAATATTACCAGCTATACGAGGCAAAAGGTGTGAGGACAATCTGGGGAGTGAAGGAAACTTGCCGATACAAATAACTTGATGACACTATAAAGCAAAACATTTGTAATCTACAATTAGGAGGCTGAAATACAGACTCTTTTAAAGTTCAGACTAAGTAATGAACTGCCCACTTGGTTATTTGTCCAAGGCCTACCGGTAGTTTCAGGGATTATAAAATACTTCACTGTTGAGACTGCTAAAGTAACCATAATGTAACATTCCAGGACTGATATAACTACCACTTGGGCTGCATTTTAAACACTCATTTTCCCTACTGTGTCACTGTTTCAAATTTGGAGAGTAGAATCCAGGTTAACTGTAAGATGCAACAAGCTCTTCATCAACTTGACACATCCTTAGTTAATAATTCGACTAGTCTCGGGATGATGTCCTTGTGGATCTGAAATCTCAGACTTTACCAAGAAATGGATTTCTCCGAAGAGTCACGTTACAACTGATATCGTCTTTACACTGTATCAGTTGACATTTTCACCGTCCAACCAACTAAGAAGTTTCCTGATTCAGATTATAGAATTGAATCAAGCTATATTACAACCGAAGTCTCACTGATTCCAATAATTCGTCAAGAAGTAGTTTCACAGATTGTCCTAAAAATTATAATCCATCCTTGAATTAAAGTCTCACCAATTCAAGTCAATCGATGACAGAATTATTTCTTCTCATCAGCTTAGAATACACAATACACAATATCATAGAATATATATATATTCGTCATAAAAGTCACTTTTTGCACCACAAGTTGTAACAATGCTTCTGATTGGCTAGTCTTTTACACCAAATGTAACAATGGCTCCAATTGGCTTCTCTTCAAACCAAATGTGAATTGGCTCCTATTGGCTAGCCACATACACCAGAAGTAACGATGGCTGTGATTGGCTGGTTATGTTGGATTTCCAGCAAGATCTTGTGGAACAATACCATGCTGCTGGAGCTGTGTTCTCAGTAAATGATTCTCTTGTTTTAGTTCCTCACACTGTTGCCGTAGCAACTCAGCATCCAATGAAATGCGCTCAGTCTCTTTCAAACTCTCTGCCATCCGTGTATTTGATGTTCTCAGCTCCTGGATGTAATCACATGCTTTGGCAAGAATTCCCCCTTTACTCTGTGGATAGAAGACGACACTTATTAGCCATTTGAAAATATACAAGATTCTCAGCAACTGGAAATGGGATTATGGGATTGATTTGTTAATATCGTACATATATAAATTGGGAAGAGTCATTATACAAGTTGCTTGCTTTGTGACATATGGAAAGACAGTGCCTAAAAGATACCCCCTGCACTTGTAAATCAATAGGCTAATAATATCATAATCAGTACATTCTCTTTCCGCTGCAACTCATCCTCGGTTACCCAGGGTTTTAAATATGCTCCGTTTCTCTCCACTATGTAATAAAATTACGCACCCTTGGCCAGCGTGACAAAGTCAGTAACCAAAGACTATGCTCAATAGGATAAGACAGAAATGGTCATGGGAGATAACCGGTGACGAATGGCTAACAAAATGATTTTGCGTGCTTTGCAACGAAGTGATATGAATTGTGAAAACTAATTTTAAAAGTTCTACGTACACTTGCGGAGACCTGCCCTGACTTGGTGTGCTCCTGGGCACAGTCGGGCACCTGTTTAGACAACTGGACAATCCAGTTGTTGATTTTGTCTCGTCGCCGTCGCTCAACTGTAACAAAAACAGTTGAAATGTCACAGAGAAAAACATGGTCATTTATATTCTCGCCACTAGAAGCAAGGTCAAATTTAGCAAAATGCACATCTATCTTCACATACAAAGTTTCCTAAAAATATAAGGAAAGGTTTTATTCGGATGTAAATCAACTTCTTATCACGGAAACAGAACAAAGTATGTTAAAGATACATCAACAGAGATAACTGTTAAATAACATTTCTAATTCAGATACAGAAATGATAAAATTAGGACGAAGCTTGTGACTTCATTGTGATGATGAATAAATAGCAATGTTAAATGATATGAACCTCTACAAATTATCAACAAATATTTTTTACAGTGATATTCCATTAAATTCATGAAAAAGAATAGAATTCTTACATTTTTCATTTCAAACCAATGCAATATTATTTTCAGGCTTCAATCCTCAATCCAATAGCTAGGTAAGTCATA
Source organism: Gibbula magus (assembly GCA_936450465.1). Taxonomy (NCBI): domain Eukaryota; kingdom Metazoa; phylum Mollusca; class Gastropoda; order Trochida; family Trochidae; genus Gibbula; species Gibbula magus. Next base: position 10,101,784 of record OW388298.1, on the reverse strand, counting down.
TATAATAACAAAACAAAAGTGAACACATCTCACATACCCCCGCCTAGTTCCAAAGCCTCCACGTAACGTTAATCACTTAGAAAACATTTATCGTCAAAATCAACGAATGACTTTCAATGGACACCTTGGAGATGTAATACCTGAAGGCATTGGCGACTTCCGTACCAAATTTGAAATTTCAAAATAAAAGTAAGGAAATTTGTTAGTTTTTGGTCCAAATTTCAAATTTGTTTTGGTGGAATCCTAAAAGTTGTACATCAACAAATAGAAACTTGAAATTTGGTATGGAAGTACCACGAGGCCTATTCTTTAGAGATATTCTCCTGAAATCAGTTCAGATGTACAGACGGAAACGCAGAGCAATATATACCCCGAACTACATCGTAGTGGGGGCGTAATTATCAACTAGAGGTCAATGAGTGCAGATCATGCTTGCTGTGTAGAGACTCTGCGCAAAGTGTTGAAAAATCAACAAAATAATGTAAACGTGAAAATGTGCATTCTCTTCCCACAGGTTACTCCACCCAATTCTTCCATCCTAACCTCTGTTGCATATGGACTCAGTGATAAATTTACCTGCGAGACCTGCATCAAATACTCATAAAATTTAAAAGTGTGAGTCACTTGGACTCAAAGATTTTTTAAATATTATTTGCTTACTCATGGAGGGACTCACTTTTTTCTGCTGGGACTCACAGTAGCTTGTGGTAGGGAGTACCTGGACTCTGTATGTCATATTTGTAAATTTAACACTGTGGTCTATATTTTAAAATTCTCAGAAACCCACAGGAGGTGATACTGGTCAGGATTCTCTTTTTCTAGCTGAGGAAGTGCTCTATATGCAACAGAGGTTTTGATGGAAGAACTGAGTGGAGTTGACTCTGTCGGAGAGGAATGCCAAAATGGCCAAGTGCGAAGCATGCTGGCATGTGAATGAATTTGAACAAAGTGATGAATAAAAACGGGAAAAGATGAAACATGAAAATATGATGTTATGAAAACTAATCACTCAAATGAAGCGTGGATATGTGCGTAAGTCAATCCCAGCGGGGTTAAACAAGGTCACATATTTACCAAATTTGAACTTTGACACGAAGATTGTTCAACCGCTAGAGTAAACCTTACACTTATTACAATACCGTTTTCTTAATTCTTTCCCTGATTCAAAACAGCCAGCAAGAAGCTTTCGTAGACTAATGAATTTCAGTGTTTTGATTCCTGTATATGCGTTCAGGAATTGTTTGACTTTATCGTTTCTTTCAACCTTTCACAAGAGTTTGGCTTTCACAGATTACCCAAACTATAGAATTTCTGAGTTTTCATTTCTGTAAATTGGACATTCGGAATTAATTGTTCCAACAGCATTATTGTTGAAAAGGAATTATCATAATCATCATCGCTTTGACAATCCAATCATTTAAACAGTCAAGCTGACACCCAAACATAATGGCCAATGCCAACAGTTGATTTATCTTGATCAACTATTGGTTAAAGACCTTATCATACCTTATCAAAAACTAATAAATATTTCGGTGCTCTCTACTCCATTTAACATGATTTATTTTCACTTAGGTGACGTAAATCAAAAGATTTCTTCCACATGGAGCGTTACTAAAGATGGCAAGCGTTGATTCTAAGATCTATACAAGAGAAATGCCTTATATAAAATCTGTTAAAAACGTATGCTAAATTCTATCCTAGTCTAATTTGTATGATATATGCAAAACCATGACCCTTAAAAAGCATGGATGTTCAAAAGCTGGTGTGCGAACAAACAGGTGAAAACAAAAAACAAACGGGGATATGGAGGAAAGGGGAGGAAACTCTCCGATGGAGACAATTGCCACCCAGAATTACAACACAACAAAATTTCTTTCTGAAAATATTTCTGAGTAAGGTGGCAGTATTTTGATATTATTTTCGAAAACAAAAATTAGGTTTTGTTTGAGGGTATTCACGAACTGGTTTTGCTATAAACGAAGAAACCTGGCTAAATATATACAAGAAAATAAATATGAAAATGTGCGGAGTGTTAAGAAACACACACCTGTATAAAAGGAAGGATAAATGATAAGAAAGGTATGTTATCGCCCAATATGATAACTGTAAACAGAGCAGATTACTAATTTGAAATTTATGTGGGTTTTTTTTCTCCCTACGTCAAATTAACATAATTTTAAAATTGCAAGGAAGAGAAGTTTCTATAATGTTCAACAAATCAAATTTATAAGATTTTGAGAACTTTGAAATCATTGCTTCAAAGTTCATAGTTTCATAAAACAATTAGCCTAAACCTTATCCCTTAACAGGAAGAGAGGACACTAAACTGCCGACTCAGTGGTTATGCATTGCAGTGAAACCTGCAAGCATTGGCTGGAACTAGCAAACCATGCTCTGCTTGTAGGACGTCTCTACTGCAGACAGAAGTTGCTGAGCCCATGGCACAGACCTCTTGATCTTGTGCTGAACATGCTAACCACTGTGCTACCCCGCCCCCACCAGGAGAACTGGTGACACTATACCTTATCCCTACACATGACCAGGAAGAATACAGTGGGGATTTATGAATTCTTTCTTTGATTAAAACACCCCATACAGAGTAAGATACTTCTACCATTGCAGAGAGCCCCATCTGTTGAGAACTAGCATAAAATGACGCCCTCAGTTTATCACCTAGGAGAATCGTTACACATTTGATATCCTGCTTAAATCAAATGGAACTTAAAGAGTATACTTTCATCTCTTTAATCAGTTGTTTCCTTAGCCAAATACTTATTATGAAAAGCATACTACGAGTTCATTTAGATTTGATTCCGTTGATCATAAACATCCCAATTTCATTTGTATCTAATTTTGGCTTGTAGTACAGGAGTTATTTATTCAGTGCTTACCCTATGAGAGAATGTCCTCAATCAAACATGTCAGTATAGGAAATAAGTTGAAAATAATTAATTAGCATAGCAGCCCGTGTATCTTTTTATGTATGAATACATATTTGATTTATGTGGCTAGAGAAGTAAAATTGAACATTATATTTTGTACAGAAAAAAACCCACAACAACTTGAGCATTATTATATTCATATCCCAAACTTAAATCTAGCTTGCACTGAGCACTTATATTCCATTAAGAATGTTATCAACATGAAACCAGTCCTTGGTCCCCAAAAAGCTCTTGATATTGCAAGGGGCTTTCGGTTATCAAAAACAATCTGGGTCCCCGAGAGGAAGAATTATTCCAGAAGAATTTTATCAACATAAAACAGTTCCTGATCCCCCAAAAAGCTCTTGATATTGTAAGGGGGCTTTCGGTTATCAAAAACAATCTGGGTCCCCGAGAGGAAGAATTATTCAAGTAAGAATCTAATCAACATAAAAACAGTTCCTGATCTCAATAAAACCCTTGAAATTGTAAAGGGGCTTTTGGTTATCAAAAACAATCTGGGTCCCCAAGAGGAAGAATTATTCCAGTAAGAATTGTATCTACATGAAAACAGTCCTTGGTCCTAAAGATAAAGAAAGCTCTTGATATTGTAAAGGGGCTTTTGGTTATCAAAGATATCCGAGAGGAAGAATTATTGCAGCAAGAATCTTATCAACATAAAAACAGTTCCTGGCCCCAAAATAAACTATGGATACCATAAGGGGCTACTTTCGGTTATAGAAAACTATCTGGGTCTCAGCGAAGAAGAATTTTTCAGTAAGAATGTTATCTACATAAAAACAGTCCCAAAAGAAGCTCTTAAATATACTGTGAGAGGGATTTTGGTTATCCAAGAGGAAAAAATACTGTAGGGCAGTATACAAGGCAAGAGAGACCGCTGCTCCCTTTATTTCAGTTTGGAAACGATACAACTATATAGAAACTGCTCACTACGTAAGCTGTCGTGTGGGTGTATTCTGGATCGCAAGAGTCTGCCACCGCTCTACCTTCTACCAGCCTACCTTCGTTATGGTTGGCCCTCCTACCTTCATTATGAGTTGCACGCCGTCGGTCGTCACGCGAAGACCGGCCCTCCAGCTTGGGGCTGAAAGTAGTCCGCGGCGCGATGTTTCGCTGGCCCTGTAGCACGTCTTGCGGAGACATCATCACGTAGAACTGCCCTGCTGAAGAGGGAGAGAAGTCTGGTCGGTGTCAGTTTGTGGTATTTCGAAAAAACACATCGAACAATTTGATGGTATTCATTTTAAAATGAAATAATTTGAGTTTTGGTTTTACATGCTATATTATTTTACAGATATTAGATTAATTCATTATTGCATATTGTATATTTTATCTAATTATAATTATACATTCTGAAAAAACACATTGAACAATTTTATGGTCTATTTTATGGAAATAATTTACAGAGTACATCTCAAATGTCACAGGTTTTCTTGAGATTTCTCTAGATGCTATACATTAACCTCTTGATTATAAATTATATAGAGTACAAAATAACACATCCCTTTATCCAATGACTTATCTACACAACTGGGACTAATCATCTAAACAGAGAGCAATTCAAGTGGTGGAATAAAATAGTACAATTTTGATTTAGTTAAAGGTTTGGTTGGTCTCACTTTACATCCATTATCCTTCACTTTGATCTCTTTGAGCAAGACATAGAATTATTAATTTTGAAATGTCATTAAAACTTATGTACTGAACTCTATAAACAGGAAAATGATTCAAGACTACAGTCCACTAACCTCCCCCGGCCGTGACAGGCCCTATGGCGGTTGCCCCAGCAACAGCATCCCCTTGTGTTGTAACCGTGCCGACTGCAGGTTCTGATCCGGTGAAGTACGCAAACCTCGCCTCGGGTTGCTGGTCAGGTGTTGGACTTCCGCCATTACTGAATGGGCTCTGTATTACAGTCTGTAAGGAAGGAAGCGAGGAAAGCTTAGTCTTAAATCTTAAATCACTTTTAGGGTTAGTGGCTTGACTTGGAGGGAGGTGAGGTGAGGTGAGATGGGGTTTAACGCCTCTTTCAAGAGTATTCCACTAATATCGCGGCTGCTAGTATTATGGCAGGGAGAGAGCCCACAACGCCACATGGCTATGCATTGCGGTGAAACCTGCGAGCATTGGCTGGAACTAGCGAACCATGGGTGGTACTAAGCTGAAATTCAGTGTAGCATTGCACCCAAACCTTACTGTGTGTAGAACAGTTCTCTACTGCAGACAAAGTTGCCGTGCCCCTGGCGGGATTTGAACCCCGGACCTCTTGATCCGAAGCTGTACTCGCTAACCCGCCCCCTTTATTGGAGTGAGAAAACCTACAATAATAATTGGTGCTTTGCTTTGTGATAAAGTTTGCGATGGTTTGCCTGAACTAAGGAGGTGAAATTATCTGGGTTTTGAAGCCACTTTCAAGAGTATTTCACTTAAATCATAGTCAGTGTAGCATTGAACACAAAGCTTACTGCATGTAGAACAGTTCTTTACTGTAGACAAACTTGCCGAGCCTATGGCAGGATTCGAACAAAGGAGCTTACGATTCTAAGCCGAATGCACTAACCACATTTGAACTAGGTTGCATAACAAATTTTATATGTTTCTCTGGCACATTTCAAAGTGACGAGGGCTGTTGGACAAATGGTTCAGCAAAAAAATGATGCATCAAATTCTAAATTTATTTGATCAAAAAGCTGTCAGTCGCACAAATAAAAGTAATGCCCAAGAAACATTTCACTTTTTTAAAATTCAGCTCAGTGTTCGAAATTAGCACTAGACCGGTAGCCAATGGCTAGTGAAAAAGAAGCTGGGCTAGTAGAGTATTAAAACTGGTAGTCGGGAGGTGAAATGATCTTGGAGATATATTTGGCTAGTTGGAATAAGTCTGGACTAGTTCTTTCAGAAATGCACTAGTCCGAGTGGCTACTGCATTGAAAAGGTTAATTTCGACCCCTGCAGGTTTTCTCTGAGTTTGATTTGCAAACTCAACATAAATGAAACACAGCCATAAAGTTTTGAGCTAGTTTTCACTCACTTGTGCCACCTGTGAAGTAGGGAAGGGTGTTGACGTGACGACCTGCGCTGTAGCCTCCTGACCATCCTGCGACACCTGCACGACCCGGTAGGTCACCTGGCCTGCAAGATCTGTTACACACTTCGTTAAAATGCAGATAAATGACCCTATGAACGGGTCAAATCAACCTATCATAGTTCCAACTTCCCCCAAGGCAAATTCGCAGCAGTGTCCATTTTAAGCCTTGCCACATTTCGCTAACTTTCTTGTGCTAGTGCAGTGGCACATTGAACCTGAACTTGCTAGCACAGGAACATTAGGGAAATGTAGCAAGGCTTGAATTAGCCAGTGATGGAGACAGGTACGAGTTAGCCTTGTGAGGGAAAGTAGTCAAAGTAGAAGCAATTCAGACTTGTGCTAGCCTAAAAGTTAAAAATAGAGCCATGGGCTCTGTAGCTCATCAGGGTTTATATTGTTTAATGATGAAGACTGAAATAGATTTTTAGGTCATGGCTTGAGGCCCTTATTTGAGGCACCACAGGGTCTCCAAATCTAAAATTTAGAATCCCCATTGGCTAAAGAGTCTGTACACAATATTACAGCCTTCTAGGTACATTTGTTCTGGAGTAGATGAAAATAGGTTTTTAAGGATGTGACCCCTGTGACCCCATTTGGGGTCATGGGGTCACAATATCTACAATTTAGAATCCCCATTGGTCAAGGAGTCTGCATACAACTTTTCATGTCTCTAGACCTTTTCGAACTGGAGAAGAAGATGAAAATAGGTTTTTAAGGATGTAACCCCATTTGGGGTCATGGGGTCACAAGATCTACAATTTAGAATCCCCATTGGCCAAGGAGTCTGCATACAACTTTTCAGCTCTCTAGACCTTTTTGAACTGGAGAAGAAGATGAAAATAGGTTTTTAACGATGTGACCCCCGTGACCCCATTTGGGGTCAAGGGGTCACAAAATCTACAATTTAGAATCCTCATTGGCCAAGGAGTAAGCACACAACTTTTCAGCTTTCTAGACCTTTTGGAACTGGAGAAGAAGATGAAAATAGGTTTTTAAGGATGTGACCCCTGTGACCCCATTTGGGGTCATGGGGTCACGAAATCTACAATTTAGAATCCCCATTGGCCAAGGAGTCTGCACATAAAATTTCAGCTCTGAGGAGTCATTGGTTCTGGAGAAGAAGTCGAAAAAGCGAAAAGTTTACGGACGGATGGACGGACGCCGGACGCCATGCCATGCCATGCCATAAGCCCATCGGGCCTTTCAGTGCATAAAATAAGCTTAAAAATAATGTATATTATGATGAATATAATATTTAAATACTGATTATGAAGGTGATCCATAACTTTATTTTTAGCATATAACTGCTAGGATTCTGCAGAGTGGCTGTGAGTGTTCAAACTGATCTTTGTACTGGATGCATACAGTGATCAATTTACAAATACGACACGCAGAGTCCAAGAATTCGCTACCACTAGCTATTGTGTGTCCCAGCAGATATCATGGGAGTCCCTCAATAAGTAAGCAAATACTACATAAAAACCCGTTGACCCCTTTGAGGGGGGTCATTTGAACAATTTATTCAATATATGGATTTTGAGAATGGTAAAAGTATCCATCTTTTCCAAAGGTGAGGGAATTATGCCAGGACCCAGGTGTTGAGATCACAAGGCACTTCCTGACAATTGCTTTCTAATTTTGTTTGGAATGATGGTACCTAGATAGATACGGACAACGGTATATCAGGGTGCGAGATCACACGGCAATTTCCATAGATGTAAAGTTCGAGCATTACAATTAGATCTGAATCTTAACTAAGTTAAACTGTTGTTTGGGTGTTATCTAACTTCTGTAATTCTTGTCTGTTTTTGTCAATATTCTTATCTTTCTTGTGTATTGCCAGTTAGCATCGCGATACATATTGGATCGTGAAATTTCTTTTGATACTCAGTTCTACTGGCATCAATAATTCAGGGCAAGAGATCACACAGCAATTACTGTAATTACATCATTAGATCTGAACTACTTGGCTTACCTTGAGTCCCGTCAGCGCGGAACTGGTACTGAACGTTGGGATCCAGGGTGAGTGATCCTTGGTTGGCAGCCACACTGGCGATAGCTGCAGCCTGTTCCTCGGTAGTCTCTCCTGCAACACAATACACACATTAATTACCATGTGATCGTTCGAAATATGTACCGACTGCAGAGTAATGTTCACGGGAGAGGTTTTGTAGTCGTTTTTGGAGTTTGAAGAGCAATAGAGTAATCGTAGGGGTGACATGTGTTGGAAATCAGTTGGGTTTTGCGGAGAAATATATAATAGGTAAGTGCGTATATTTGTGAATGTCACCAAATCTCAGCGTAACTTTTGACATAATGTTGAATGGACCCTTAGATCAGCAATATGGCTGCCCTTACTCCTTTACTCTATTTGATATAGGGGGTAGTTTTTTTTACCTACATGATATCTACGTTTTAATTACGCTATCGACTTCCTGTGGGTACTGCTCGGATGGATAAACAAGGTAACAGTGTTAACTTCAAATTGATTTAAAGGAAATTGAACCCTGGATCTCTTGTCGTGTCCCTGGTGGGATTCGAACCCTGGATCTTTTGACCCGAAAGCCTAACGGACAACATAGACAGAGTGTGTACCTGTTGTACTTACCTGTCAACTGGACCTGATCATCAGAGTTGGGAGATTCGGCGCCTTTATCGTGACTGCAACCCAAACAAATATAAATCATAGTGAGAACATCTCAGGAAAATGTTGAGGGGATTTTGTTCGGTGGGCATTTTCTAATTTGATGATTTGTTAGTACTTTCAATTAGTTTGAGAAGTCATCAATTTGCGGAAGAAAAACACAGACTCCCAAATAAATGACTACGAAACGAGGGAAAGTACTCTTGCATGTATGTGTTTTACATTTTGTTGGATCGGATATATCAATTAGTAGTTGAAGGGTGGCCACATACCAGTAATAAATGTTGCTGCTGATTGGTCAAGTCAAAATGTTAATTGTACTTGAAAGGGAAAGTTCTATCACCGATCTATCGGCAGCATCCACCATCTTGGATTATTGGAATTACGTGAAATAAAAACACGCTATATTTAACCCAATATTACCCTTTTTAAAAGATAAAACATATATACAATGATAGAAAATTCACATACTAACAGATAACACATAACAAAATTAATAAACAATATGCTGTTAGTTCATAGCGAAGTTTTCCCCATTCGCAGAGCCAATGAATGGCTTCAGTTCTCATTTGTTTTTTTATTTTTCAACAAGTGTGCATGTCTTTTTCGAGTTGTGAAATATAAAGTCATCAAAATATTAACTTCATTAATATCTTTCAATTTAACTGTTTAAATCATGTATTTAGATTATATATGTGTAAACGAGAATATCCTCTCATTTTTCGTTTTCACAAAAAATACCCCGATAGAATCCTCCTTTTAAGCTTCAGGTGAGCTGAGGCGACCTATGAGCATAAACAAAATACAGTAGTGACATGTGATTGCCTCTTTGGATAACAGCATATTTTACAGAAAGTGCTAGGTCAAATAAGCTGAAATTACATTTCCAAACATGAGTAACTAGAGATGATAATTTTGATGAAATGACTGTTGTCAAAATTAACTCTATCAAGCTGAAGCACTAGATATTCTGATGATCACTTGTAGCACATATCTGAAAGTATCGGACTGAAGCAATTTTCCAGATAGACAAAACTATGATCTCACAACAATGAACCACATCAATGCATATTTGTGAAATTAAATCATAATTTTCAAATGGAAATTGACATACATATATTTAGTGAGGGAATATTTAGCTTGAAACTGTATTTAAGTTTGATACTAAATGTTTTAAGAATGGTTGACACAACAGTAGAATTATTGTAAACGGTTACAGAACTCAAAAATAGACAAAATGTATATATGCCAAATGTTACGAATGTTTCAGGTTCAGCAGGTGAATTTGTCAATTTTCAAGTCCACAAACTTGACTTGGCTGAGCACTTAATGCTGGTTTAAAATTCATAGTAACTAATATCCTTTTATAAAACAAACATAAAATTAAGATTTTCATGGTATGGTTTTGTACTACAATTCTGGCAACAGCTTTAAAAAAAGATTGGCGAAAGGCCGATACACACGGAAAATTATCAAATCACCCTTCATAAAAAATTCATTGCACGTACTGTCATTAATCGTGATTTCATACCTACATTTAAAAGCAAAACTATTCATCTTCAAGTTTTAAAAAATCACCCCATTTTCTGCATGATTATCAGGGCGACATTTAACGGTTTAAATCCCTCCTTTTCGTTTTTAGATTGAACACTGCATTTTTTCATTAAAATTGCAGTGGATCTACTTACAGTGAGTGAGTGAGTGAGTGAGTTATTGTTTAACGCCGCTTCGGCTTACTTACACATTGTATCAACCCTCAGTGACTGAACAGTATGACATAGTTTTGGTTTCAGGTTTCAAAATAAAATCAATTCTATGAGAAATTAACCAATGATAATCCAGAAAATTATGTCCATATAACAATTGATGATTATGACTTTGATAAATTACGCAATTTACATGATTCGGGACTAATTCCAAGAAGTTGAGAAACTGTGGGGGTGTAAGAACAGTCACCTTAACAGGACGATACTTCTCTATGAATAGGAGATACCAGCAATGACAGACAGTTTTAAACATGATACATTGGTTTTAAATATCTTACACATTGACCGTTTCTTTTAACAATTTTGCCTTTGGGAAAGTGGTTTATTTGAAAGTGCGGTAATAAAGATGTTATTTACAAAATATGAGGAAAAACAAAAATATTTTATTGATCACTGCACAGATTACAACTTTTTATCGATATACCGATACATGATAAAGAAAATTAACCTAAGGAAAAGTTTGAAATATCTGTTATCTTGTTAAATACTTTACATAAAGCTTTTATTTTATCACTTGTTGTATAGCTCAACTAACTAGAAATATGTGCATGTGATATACTGTGATGTCCCCCGCTCCAACTTTCAATCCAACCTAGTCATATTACCCTTATTTTTCACTTATGCTAAGCACTAAGTTCAATATTGAATTAATAACGAGAAATAAAAAATTCAGAATAGCCAAAGTAGCAAAAGGCACCACTCTTTCACTAGGTCTAAGCAAATACAAAGTTTGGTGAAAAAATATTGAACAGTTCCTACCCCCAATATGCACTAAGTTCAAATTGTTTCCATGGAAACCAGAAAAAAAAAAAAAAAATTCAGAATAACCAAAATAGCAAAAGGCACCACTCCAGGTCTAACGACATACCAAGTTTCGTGAAAAAATATTTAACGATTTTTTAGATATGGATCGGAAAAGAAAGCATTTCGGAATTACGGAATGACCCAATAACGGACGGAGGCGAAAACATTATGTCTCCCAAAAAAAATTCGGGGGACATGATGAAAACATTCTGAACTCATTACCCCACTTCATTTCCAAAAGTAACGGTTTCCCTAAAGTGCCGTTGCAAAACTCACATAAAAGAAATATACTCAATCTTTTATAAAATTGTATTTCATATACCGGTAATTTAAATTTGAGCTGCAGTCCATTTCATTATGGGGCGCAATTACAAGCTTCATTATACATGTACATATACAATATTCATTGACCGGACAATTTTTATCAGTGTTGTTTTTCCTCTGTTAAATGATTATGTGTCATTTCATTGATTTTATCTGTATCAAGCTTTTCATTCATGTATTTAAGCAACTTTCAATAAACCTTACAGTATTATATGGCTTATTCACCAATTCAGATGTCATTTTGCAAAATAATCTGTTAAACCATATCAATAAATAGTTGGGTTAATACAAATTCTAACATCTGTTGTCATTCAAAACCAGCAATTTTGGTTTAAACTATAATACTTATGATGTCGTAGCGAGGTCTATTACCCCTATTTAGGACATTCTACTTTGGAGTCATACACAGGACCCTAAATAAAACATTTTATCACTTTCAAATGAATGGTCTCTACCTATAGATCTAAAACCAACAAATGATAAGTTCCATTTGTTAATAACTTAATAAAGCGCATAAAAATTAACTAATTAAAATAAGACTGTGTACTTATACAGGCCCAGTTTTTGTAAACTGGATATTAACTTGAAGTTTTTTCTATTGGCTAGGCATTAATAGTCTGATTATTTTTATGCATAGGATGAAAAAATATAATATCTTAGCATGAAAATCAAAGCATAACGAAAATGAAATTTATTTAATTTGGAGCCACGCCTACAGAGAGTTTCGCCACACCCCTTTATTTCCTGGAACAAGAATGTAGGCTAAAGGAGATAATCAGCATGGCAATGAATATAAAAATAGGTCCTACTAGGCCTTATCACCTTTGCAGTGAACATAGGTAGTTTCAAAAAAGTTCATCAAGAAATCATTCAAGTGTCGAACAAAAAATATAAACAAACAGCTGAGAAAAGACAAGGTCTAGTTCATTTCTGTGCGATATTTGCCTGTGACCGACAAGAAATGACAACGACCTACTTTGATTAAATTCACATCTATCATGTATCAACTTAATTAAATCTGACTAAATCCCAAGCTAACTAATTGCGATGACACTAATTATGTAATCACTCAACATATCAACACAAGCACATGGCAGAGTCGCAACGCAAGCGAGGTTCCACGATCCAAACTTCCTTTTCGACCATGACAGCTTTTGATTTGAGACAATCTCGCCGAATTTAGACCTCTATTTTCATTTCAAAGTTTATTCTCTACCTACCCACCTTGATTCAAGGGCCTGATCTAGCATATCCATGTGGCTTTTTCGTAGATGTTTGAATTTGCCAGGAAATAAAGCGAGCTTGATCACGGGGCCAAACAACAGGTCATGTGAGATGGAAAAATGAACATGTGACAAAGATGGCGACTGTAGACCACAGCGGTGCGATTATTAACATAATTTCCTACTCGCGTGCTTCGGCTGGGCCATATTAGAGAGTACTTATTACCATAAATCAATATCAGCCATTTACCTAAAATCTATCATACAACGTTCTAGATCCATGCTTGCGTAACGACGGGTTTATAACTAGCATTCGGCATTTTTCATTTGGAACTATTTTCTCTCGTCTGAGAAATTGACGTCATACAAGCATCTGTTGGAGCGAATCAGTGACGCGCTTACTTACCGTCGATACTCTGCTAAACCGGTTTAGTGAACATCAAAATATTTTTTGGGTGTTAACCTCCTTGACGCCAGATAGGGAGTAAGAGATCACAGAGGGCCTACATGTTAAGTTTAAAGTAGGCTACTAACATATGTGTTGTCATCTACACTAGAATATTTAATTAAATGATTTCCAATACGTTCTATCTAGAGCTCTGACAACAAATTATAAATATGAAACTACACATGCAAAAAAATCTGTCACATAATGTAAAATGTATAAAAACAGTCTGATTAAAATCGACCTTGTTCCGAGGAATAAAATTTGCAAAATAATATATCTACCGGGATACGAACAGGTTCTGTAGATGGGGGGATGATTTTCCTCATATACTATACTTGAATTTATCATCCAAAACTGGGTTCTACAGGAGATATCACTTGTATGAGATCAAGCGATATCTCCTAGGAGATATCGTTTTGACAGTAGATTTTGAACAATGCCCTGTTGGCGTCAGCTACATGACATCACAATGATTTTGCATCATCAAGTAATGAGATTACAATGCTATGGCGTCATAACCACAATGACGTCACAATGCTATGACATCACAGCACTGGAAGCCAAATGGCAGTTTTGTGTTCAGATATTTCCATTTTTCATTAAAAACTAATGAAGAATGATTTTGGATGATAAATAGAATCTGACCCTCGTGTCTTCTGATATCAAATATATCACACTTGTTGATAAAAGTCAAAATATCCTCGGCAAGCCTCGGATATTTGTAACTTTTATCAACTCGTGTTGATATATTTGATATCAGAAGACACTTGGGTGAGATTCTCTATATATCCTACTTCCCGCCTGTAGGTCTAAACCTTATGTTCAAAATTTCACAGTAGAAAAACGAAAAACGACGATGTACAGACCGTATGAGACGTAGACTACTCGTGAAGTGATGATATTCAAAATTAGAATTGAATTAAATTAATGACATTGTTTCAAAAGCAAATGTGTCATTCTAATACAGAGCCAAAATAGGCTCTTTGACACTCTGCATGACGTTTATAAACACGATGCTACTGGTGGAAGAGGTATCTAAGCTACATTTCTGCAGCTAATGAAAACATAGCCTACCTATGGTAACAAATTTATGAAATGAGAAAAACTCAAGTCAAAACACCTCTTGGTTGTAATAAGAGATTTTTAACAAACGAGCCGAATTACCCATACTTTCCCTATTTCGTTTGACCAAGGACGTATATTGTATATTATACGTCCTTGGTTTGACTCAAGCATCAATACAGGGGATTTACGGTAAGGGGAAAACCGCTCGGTATAAATCGACTGAGTTCGCGAGATTCCGTCAAATTCAACTTCCGGTTCTGAAAGGAAGCGTGTACACTCCAGTGAACGAAACAACCAAACCAACATGTTGGACTTTTTCACGATATTTAGCAAAGGAGGGATCGTTTTGTGGTGTTTTCAGGGAACATCACAGTTATTTACACCTTCTGTAAATGCCCTGATCAAGAGCGTTATTTTACAGGTGAGTTTTTAAGCAACCTTCAGTGAAAAACATATTTACGTCGCAAAATCCGTCACTCCATATGTCACAACCCAAACATCTCAATTATTACTTTAGATTCTGTCTGATGTTCTTTGAAGAAAATGAGTAGGACACTGGCCTAGTTATTTGAGACAGACAATCACAAAGTCAAAACAGTAATATGATAACTGATATATTTAATGAGTATTATTTAACTTGATCAATTTACTTTGACTAGAAATTTCTATTCTGATGTAGGCCCTAATGAAAGCATATGCTTGACTTGTACTATCTAATTATTTAAGTTCTCTCGCAATATAAATGTCTTACTAGATACTGTCATTGTTTTTATTTGAGACAGACAATCGTAAATTCGCAAAAGGAATTATGATAATTCATAAATTGATGACTCTATTAAATAACTTGATCTACTTGTGACTAGAAATTTCCATGTGGTTGTGATGTAATGACAATGATAGCTCTACCGTTGTTATTTAACTTTGCTTGATATGAAAGTCTTATCAGACGCTGTCATAAATTTGTAAAATATATAACATTGAATGGAACAAACCAGTACAGATATAGTATTGAGGAATATGATCTTCATGTTACTCAATGACCACAGGCTGGGAAGGAAATATGGATATGGGTATACTAAATATGTATAACAAGGTGAGACTGATGTTGAAAGATAGATATTGAAGACGATATTTACTGGATTTCATTTAACAGTTACGTTGAAAACAGCATTTATATCCACATGGAAGCTTTGTTATATATATATATTATGTATACCCATATCCATATTTCCTCCCAATCCTGAGTCAATGCCATGACCTGAGATAGATCTAATGATCACCGAGAGGATATAACACTCACTGTGACAGTATGTTATTATTTATTATAGGATACTGAGAATGACAATTATCACCACTGACATAAAATAAGCTAACAGTCACCTTACACTTCAACATAAATGATTCCCTTGTTCGTGAAGGGGGTTGAAAGACATTAAAATGTGTCATCTTCAACAAATTTCAAAGTTTGTCACAAGTCAATGTCATGTACAGAGAATTACAGAAGCTCTTCAATAGGCACTTAATTAAACAGAAAGCAAGTGACAAAAACTTTTAAAACCCATTCTTGCAAAACAGAATATTAAAAATAGGGTTGGGTTAAGTATTATATGTTTTACATAATTTATAATCTTTTATTTATGAATATCTTAAAAGCTAAACCAATCAAACTAGACAAAATTGGAGATCCACCATTCACATTTACCGGCAGGTTTAATTGTTGATTGTACCAGCTGTCATCTGAAGTTAATTATTTTCTCTATCTCATTACCGCTGCCAACCAGAGTCACTTAGCCGTCTATAAACTAAGTGAAAGTAATCATAAAATGTTACACTGGCTAGAAGTACCAGCAACATGTTGGTACACACTGGTACATAACTGAGTTTGTACAGAGATTAACAGTAACCTGACTTTAAAAGGAGGGTTCTAACAGGGTATTTTTTGTGGAAACGAAATTCAATATTGTCACAGTTCTGATATTGTGCCGTCATATTTGAACCATCATGATGTCACATCAATAGAAAATATGTGATATTATTACAAATTGTGTAATAACATTGTAGTTTTAGTAAAGAGTGATATCTCCAACGGTCTGAGTGATGAATTTAATTATTAAAAAGTATGTTCACATGCGATAAAGAAATTTTAAAAGAAATCAACATGATAAATTGACATGTCCCCGACAGTGATTTATAGTTATTGACCCTGAAAAAGTTTCTTTATTAAAGCCTATACTCATAACTGCCTATGGCTTAATTATGACAATGCATTGGTTCAGATTATTTTCTTAATGAATGGAATCTTTTGTTTTAAATTTTACTGATGATTGTATATGTCATCCGTTTAGCCAGAGGCAATAATCCCACCGCAGTGTCATTCTTTGCTTGCCTCAGGACAAACTTCCTCCTTTCAACTTCATTATCAGTCTTTCTAGTATTATAAACAATTTTATGAACATTATAAAAATTGTATTTGCTGAAAACAAAACTCAAAATAGTTTTCTGGATTTAAAAACAATTTTGAGATGATCTCTTATCAAAATTTGTTTTAATTAAAATTTATAGATTATTAGATATTAAATGTCTAGATATTGTGAAGTTGAAGCATAAACTTTCTTAACTTTATGTACTTATATCGCAACATTTGAATTTTAGAACATTTGTGGGGTAAACAAGTTCTGTGGCTATTTTAATGTTAGTATTAATTTATTAGTATGGTTGTTTGGCTGTAATGAATTTGGACCAGTACTTTCAAAATGTGGCTTCTTCTCTCAAAAATTAAATTTCCAATAATGGACCTGACCACATTTCATTCATTCATTCACTGGCTACTCCTTACTTTACTTTACTTGAAAATCCGGAATGCAAAGGTGTTAATTTCTGTTGTTGAAGAGTCCAGTGACATATGTGAATAATGGTTACTATGGTTTCAAGAATATTGTTTACCTGTTGCTAAAGTTACAAGAATACTGATTACCTGTCTCTATAGTTACAAGAATACTGATTACCTGTCTCTATGGTTACAAGAATACTGATTACCTGTCTCTATGATTACCTGTCTCTATGGTTACAAGAAAACTGATTACCTGTCTCCATGGTTACAAGAATACTGATTACCTGTCTCTATGGTTACACGCTCGCCCCTAATGGCTGCAATACTGCCGAAGCGGCGTTAAACAATAACTCACTCACTCTATGGTTACAAGAATACTGATTACCTGTCTCTATGGTTACAAGAATACTGAATGCCTGTTGCTATGGTTACAGGAGAGGAGTGGCAGCAACCAGTTCAACCATGATCAGCTGACTCTCAAGTACAAGCTGGACAACGAGTTCGAGCTCGTCTTTGTCGTAAGTTGAAATTGTTTCTATGCCGTTTTTTGGGAGAGGGGGAGGGTGTAACCTTGTGAAGATATTGTCTAATTGTGAAAAATATTACTGTGTTTCTGGGCACCATAATTGAAGTATTCTAAAACTTACGACTTGAACCCATTCTAATGAAGTATCCAGTCCTATTCTTGTGGCCAGCCAAGATATATATATATGAAGTATATATTCAAAAATAAAAATGGAGATAAGGAGAAGGAACTTGATAACAAACAACATTCCAAGTGCATTATGAAAACTTAAAATGCACGTTAGGTGTGTGAAGCCTCAATCTGCATTAATATTCCTGCTGTATCCCACATACATCTGGAATGTGAACAAATCATATGAGACTGATTTCATCAGTGTCTTTAAATCTGAAATTCCCTCCTGAAGGTGTGATTAATTTGAAAATAATCCTGTAATCCAAACAAGGGAGATAATTTCTCTACTAAATCACCAGGTGGCGTACCAGAAGATCTTGCAACTCTCGTACATTGACAAGTTCCTCGATGACATCCAGCTGGAGTTTCGTAACAAGTACAAGGATGACCTGCTGCACGGCAACGTCTCGGGAAGCTTCGACTTCACCGACCATTTTCACGCCATGCTTCGCTCCCAGGAGCAGGCAAGCCGCGAACAGGCTCAGAAACCCAGGTGAGAAACCTCCCTTACTTAAAGACAGGGTTCTATCGGTGCAGTCTGATTAAAATCGACGGTTTTCCGTGGAATAAAAATTGAAAAATAATGCATCTAATTAATTTGCGGCGGGGATCATGTCACCTCAGTGACAACTACTTGTTTTCATGACACTGTGCTAGTCTTTATCAAATTGTCAAATAGAAAAAAAAGGAAAAGTATTACCCTTAATGGAATCCTCTCTTTAATGTAGCCAGGTAGTCCTTTAAATTAATATCCAATTTTAACATGTGTGTAAAATATTTTCCTAAAAAAATCAGTAAAAATGTTCTCACTGAACACAGAACTGATTTCATGTACAAGCTTCAGCTGAAATTTATTATTGGTTAGGGCTAGGCAAATAAGAAATTCAAGAAGTATATGAAAAGGTGCTAAATTGCTTACTTTTCAATGAAAATAGGGATTTTATGTAGGTATCTGTTTTTAATTTTCATTGTTGAAGAGTTAACCGGCTGTTATGTATGTTTTCTTCATTTTCACAGAGAGATGAGGAGTTTTGAACATTCTGCAAAATCCAAGAAAACCGTGTCCTCAATGATAGAAAACAGACCTGAAGAAAAGAAGAAAGGGAAAGGAAAAGAAAATAAGGCTCCTAAAGGTATGAAAATCATTTACTTCCCCCACAAGTTTCCATCACTGGCTAACGTCTCTCACAAGTTTCCATCACTGGCTAACGTCTCTCACAAGTTTCCATCACTGGCTAACATCTCTCACAAGTTTCCATCACTGGCTAACATCTCTCACAAGTTTCCATCACTGGCTAACATCTCTCACAAGTTTTCATCACTGGCTAACGTCCTTCACAAGTTTCCATCACTGGTTAATTAAATTATTGCTGCATTTTAATAACATTTTTGTGCAAGTTCTGTGCCACTATGAACAAGTCTCAACTCACACGTCTCCAAGATTTAAGCCTTGCTGCATTTTGTTAACATTTCTGTGCAAGTTCTGTGCCACTAAATTCAGGTGCGCCATTACCCTTGGACTGAGAAATTCACTCAGTGCATCAATGCTTAAATTAGCCAGTAATGGTAACTGGCTCGAGATATGAGGGATGTTAGGAAATAAGATACTGGTAACAACTGAATTGAATGGTTTAATAAAACATTGCCCAGTTCGACTCAAACCTTTTCCATATTTGAAACATCACTGCATTATCAGCGCACACTATATTAGAATCTTGTCAAATTTAGGGTTATTTTGGGGAGAAGTTCCTGAATTTCACTACCAGCCTCGCTGACAAGCGATTATTTTTGTACATTGGTAATTCTCCTGCATGAAAACCTTGACATTATGTTATCCTCTAAACTACATTTATCAAGATTTCTCTTTCTTTCAGTGGTTGGAAATTTTGTTGCAAAGGTTTTAAAGATGCATTCTATTTACAGCAAGCAAGACTAAAACCCCAACCCCAGCACCAGAACCTCAGATTGAGATTCCAGACTCGCCCAAATCTGGTCCGGTCTCGAACGGAGAGATTGACGAGGAAACCTTGAGGAAGAACAGAGAAAAGCTCTTCAACAAAGGAAAGAAGAAAGCAGTGGAAAGGTTGTCATAATGATAAAATTTTGGTTCGATACCTTCCCTCTGATAAAATATTAAATCTATCAAAATTTATACTGATCACTGTATTTGATGTGTAAAAACTATCGGTGACACAGACAGAAATATAAGTTTTTAATAACATCTTTGATGGGCATTCTAGAAGTTGAGGTGATGAAGAATGAATAATCCATAAAATTGTTCTTCATTCTTTAAGTTTTTAATAATCAACATTTGGGCTGTTCAACTAAACCATAGATACTAGTGCTTAGATATATGTAAATATGGGCTAAAAATAGATTGCACTCTTACTTCCTGGTATGTTAAGCAGAGCAATTTAACTATTGCTAAGATATTTTTAATTATATCCCCTGGGAATTCTTTTGACATTTCAACATTCAAAGTCAAAGGTCAAGGTCACAATTTCTTGAGAGTTTATCGTTCAGTTGTCTTCTGTGGTATATTTATTTTAAAAAATTCCCATTTTATTGTGGCTGTGGAGAAAACGGAAGAAATGAAGACGACACTCTTAGTTTCTGTCTCGCAACCGCTAATCTAGTTAATTACAGAGAAAATTTTAACCAGCTAATTCCGTTAGCTGTTTCCACATATTTTTAGCCTGGCTTCGTTACTACTATCAATCCCAGAAATCATCATGAGACTGTTGTTTACCACCACAGCAAGAGCCCGGAGTCCCAGAAGAAGAAAGGGAAGACAATGAGAGTTTGGATAGATGGAGGAAGTAAGAAAGACTTGGGCGCTCTCGACTTTAGCGCTGAGGACGGCAAAGAGGCTGCTCTGAACGGAGAGGTTGAGATCGCTATGACTGATGCTGAGGTTTGTCCTCATTCACTGTTCAATGCAATTCATTTTAGTTCGGTTTTGTATTCCGTTAACCCATGCACAATAATGGTATACAATATATAAGAGTAGCTAACTATACTCATCAACTGAAGTTACATTATTAAACACGTCTCCTAAAAGCAGGAGCTTCTCCAATATAATTCCCTAAATCCAACACTATTGATGTATTGAAAGCTCAATATAATTCCCTAAATCCAACACTATTTGTATTGAAAGCTCAATATAATTCCCTAAATCCAACACTATTGATGTATTGAAAGCTCAATATAATTCCCTAAATCCAACACTATTGATGTATTGAAAGCTCAATATAATTCCCTAAATCCAACACTATTGATGTATTGAAAGCTCAATATCAATGTAATTCCCTAAATCCAACACTATTGATGTATTGAAAGCGCAATGTAATTCCCTAAATCCAACACTATTGATGTATTGAAAGCTCAATGTAATTCCCTAAATCCAACACTATTGATGTATTGAAAGCTCAATATAATTCCCTAAATCCAACACTATTGATGTATTGAAAGCGCAATATAATTCCCTAAATCCAACACTATTGATGTATTGAAAGCTCAATATAATTCCCTAAATCCAACACTATTGATGTATTGAAAGCGCAATATAATTCCCTAAATCCAACACTATTGATGTATTGAAAGCGCAATATAATTCCCTAAATCCAACACTATTGATGTATTGAAAGCGCAATATAATTCCCTAAATCCAACACTATTGATGTATTGAAAGCGCAATATAATTCCCTAAATCCAACACTATTGATGTATTGAAAGCTCAATGTAATTCCCTAAATCCAACACTATTGATGTATTGAAAGCTCAATGTAATTCCCTAAATCCAACACTATTGATGTATTGAAAGCTCAATGTAATTCCCTAAATCCAACACTATTGATGTATTGAAAGCTCAATGTAATTCCCTAAATCCAACACTATTGATGTATTGAAAGCTCAATGTAATTCCCTAAATCCAACACTATTGATGTATTGAAAGCTCAATGTAATTCCCTAAATCCAACACTATTGATGTATTGAAAGCTCAATGTAATTCCCTAAATCCAACACTATTGATGTATTGAAAGCTCAATGTAATTCCCTAAATCCAACACTATTGATGTATTGAAAGCTCAATGTAATTCCCTAAATCCAACACTATTGATGTATTGAAAGCTCAATGTAATTCCCTAAATCCAACACTATTGATGTATTGAAAGCTCAATATAATTCCCTAAATCCAACACTATTGATGTATTGAAAGCTCAATGTAATTCCCTAAATCCAACACTATTGATGTATTGAAAGCTCAATGTAATTCCCTAAATCCAACACTATTGATGTATTGAAAGCTCAATGTAATTCCCTAAATCCAACACTATTGATGTATTGAAAGCTCAATGTAATTCCCTAAATCCAACACTATTGATGTATTGAAAGCTCAATGTAATTCCCTAAATCCAACACTATTGATGTATTGAAAGCTCAATGTAATTCCCTAAATCCAACACTATTGATGTATTGAAAGCTCAATGTAATTCCCTAAATCCAACACTATTGATGTATTGAAAGCTCAATGTAATTCCCTAAATCCAACACTATTGATGTATTGAAAGCTCAATGTAATTCCCTAAATCCAACACTATTGATGTATTGAAAGCTCAATGTAATTCCCTAAATCCAACACTATTGATGTATTGAAAGCTCAATGTAATTCCCTAAATCCAACACTATTGATGTATTGAAAGCTCAATGTAATTCCCTAAATCCAACACTATTGATGTATTGAAAGCTCAATGTAATTCCCTAAATCCAACACTATTGATGTATTGAAAGCTCAATATAATTCCCTAAATCCAACACTATTGATGTATTGAAAGCTCAATATAATTCCCTAAATCCAACACTATTGATGTATTGAAAGCTCAATGTACCCTGTACGTAATCAAGGATGTATTGTTCAGTGTCTGATATAAGCCATATTAATGTTGTGTATTGGTTCCATAACCTATTGGTGTAATGTTAGTTGTAAGAGTTCACTGCAATACATAGCCACCGTGGCGTTGTGGGCTTTCTCCCTGCTGTAATACTAGCAACGTGATATGAGTGAAATACTCTTGAAAGTGGCGTTAAACCCCAAATCACCTCAAACGCAGTGCCCCATTTTTAATCAAGGATGTCTGTCAAGTTTCCAATATAAGGGATATAAATGAGTAGCTGTGTAGCTGTTCTATTGGCATGACATGAGTTGTGAAAGTTTGACATTTCCTTCTTAGCGACGACAAGTGGGTCAGCTCGAGGGAGAACTGAGAGACTTTGAACCGGAGAGTAGCGAGGAGGAGGAAGATGATGATGAGGAGGAGGAAGTAGCGACAGCAGCGTCCTCGTCAAAGAGGTTAGAAATGTTCTTAAAAGTATTGGAATGAAGTACAAGATTTTATGTGGAAAAAAAAATGCCATTTAGATAGTGAACAAATCTAACATTGTTACATTAGGGATACCAATACTGTCAATCGCAAATTCTTGTACTTCCCTTGCGAGATTGGAACGCACACCCTCAGAGTGTGACAACTATCGCCAGCACTGAGAGTACCAGCAGCTTACCACACTGCCACGGGGCCTTGACAAGAACCAAGGTCAAACAATCAATA
This sequence comes from Gibbula magus, assembly GCA_936450465.1. NCBI lineage: Eukaryota > Metazoa > Mollusca > Gastropoda > Trochida > Trochidae > Gibbula > Gibbula magus. Next base: position 10,078,347 of record OW388298.1, on the reverse strand, counting down.
GTTATGCTATTTTTACTTTCAGTACCCCTCTGATCTATGTGTGGGTTCATATCCCGCAAGGGACTCTAGTACAAGAACTTGTACTCCTGAAGGTAGTGTTATCCCAAATGTAACAATGCAAGATTTGTTCAGCTTGGATATTCACAGACAGGAATGTTTCCTTACCATTTTCAGGCATATGAACATCTGTATGAAGAAGTTGAAAATTAACAAATGTTTTCCTTTGTTACCATTACAACTTGTATTGATATATCTGATATCAGAAGACGGTGAGATTCTATCCATAGTCACTTGCAAGTTTGAGCATTGATGTAGTAGGTTTCCCTCTTCTGTCCACAAAGAGGGCAGGTTAGCGTGTTCGGCTTCGAATCAAGAGGTGCAATGTTACAGTGAATTTCAGCGCAGTACCACCATGGTTCGCTAGTTCCAGCCACTGCTCGCAGGTTTCACCGCAGTGCATAGCCACATGGCGTTGCGGGCTTTCTCCCTGCCATAATACTAGCAGCCGCGATATAAGTAAAATACTCTTGAAAGCGGCGTTAAACCCCAACTCACCTCACCTACTTGTGAAAGTACCAGTGTAAATCCATTTTAATTAGACGCTAATGCAGAGGAGAGAACTATTTAATTTAACAAACTTCAAATACTTTTTAGTTGTTCACATACTGTTTTTTGTTTTTACAGCAAATCTAAATCAAAAGGCTACGGCATGTTCAATGTGTTTAAAAACCTCGTCGGATCGAAGGCAATGACTAAAGAAGACATGGGGACGGCTTTGGACAAAATGAAAGATCATCTGATTTGTGAGTTTTAAACTTTGTGGAATTTGAGACCCTTTAAGGGGTTGTAGCAGGTTTTCTAAAGGAAAGAAAGAGCTCTAACAAAATGGAAAGGAGAGTTTACCAATTGTTATTGCTAAACTATAAATCAGTAGAGTTCTGTAATGAATGGATCGCTGCTAATGGTTACAATACTGCCGAAGCGGGTTTAACAATAACTCACTCACTCTATAATGAATGGTTATGGTTCTGTTAAGCGTGAGCACAGATCCATTTTCCCATCCTCGCTTTATTAACATTTATTAAAATGGCTGCTAGCAGTTTCCGTCTAATATGGTTGTGTAAAGGGCTGAGGTTAAAAAATGTTCCTTGACTAGCTGACTCCTAAAAGAGGCAGCGAGGTCTCAACTTAAATTTAATCCGCAAGACTTCTTAGCACTCTGAGCGTATAAGGCGGACAATGCTTGTAATCCGCCAATAAAATTACTTAAAATTAAGTTTCGAAGTTTTGGAAGACTGAGTGATCATCTCCTTTCAAATCACAACATTTCATTGGCTGACAATATACATGCTATAAATAGAGATGTGTAGCAAGCTAGTGAGCTTTACAAGCATTTTACATCTTAAAACTTAAGACTGTATAAGAAGTCTTACGTATTAAGATTAAGATTACAGTTTACTCTTCATTTGGAAACTGCTAATGACAAATGTGATTTTGCAAATGTCTGCAAAGAGAAACCATCTACAATAGTAACAATGTCTGCAATTAATATTTTCACGTGACATTTCAGCTAAGAACGTGGCTGCCGACATCAGTGTGAAGCTATGTGATTCAGTTGCCACTAAACTGGAGGGAAAAGTCCTTGGAACTTTTGAAAGTAAGAGCGAATTTGTTTTCCATTTCACATTATATACTCAACTAAAATATGAAATAAAAAATGTCACCACCTCAATGCTCAATATTTCAATTTGAATTATGTATCCTATTAGGAATTATTATATACTTCAATATTGAACATTGTGAATATTAACCCCAATTTGTGTATGTTTGTACTTTAAATAATATTGACCGATTTATAATAAGTTATTTGGTTATGCCTAAAGGATTTCAACAATAAAGTTTCCTGAGACATTTTGGAACTTTCTGAATTAAACTGGCTATTGACGATGTCTGTAACATGCATGTAGCAAGTAGTGAACATGACATCTTTGTCGTCAGAAATAGGATAGGTTGTGTAAAAAATAATTTTAATTATAAATTATTATTAATTAATTATTATTAATAATAAATTGTGCTCATACAATGCAAACGCATTTATAAATCCACAAATAAATTCTAAAGAAATCTTTAAAATTATTTTTACAGCTATCAATGCCACTGTGAAAACTGCACTGCAAGAATCGTGTGTACAGATTCTATCGCCACGTCGACGAGTTGATATGCTCCGAGACGCTATGGAAGCAAAACAGAAGAAGCGACCATACTGTATCACTTTCTGTGGTGTCAATGGCGTCGGAAAATCTACCAACCTTGCCAAAGTAAGAAACTTATTTTAAGATAACAATCTGGGTCTTTCTGAAATAATTTTCAAGATGTCCGGGTTCAGTAAATAATCCAAGTGAACAACTGAACTACCCATAAACAATTTTTTATGGTTGGTGGATTTAACAGTGATTGGTCAACTTTGAATCGTTTACTAATATTGGTTTAAATCCATGGAAAAAATTTATGAAAATATTATGGAATTTCTGTGTTTTTATTGGACAAGTGAAAATGATGAATCCTGCCTTATACAAGTAAAGTCTGTCACTTAAGAAGTTTTAGCGGTCAAAATAACATATTGACATACTATTACCAGGTATGTTTCTGGCTCGTCGAGAACGGTTTCCGAGTGCTGATTGCAGCATGCGACACATTCCGAGCTGGTGCGGTGGAACAGCTTCGCACTCATACACGCAAACTGAACGCACTTCACCCGCCGGAACGACACGGCGGACAGCACATGGTACAGCTGTACGAGAAGGGTTATGGTAAAGACGCGGCTGGCATTGCCATGGAGGCCATTAATCATGGTAAGTCCACGTTTTAAACAAGTTACAGGTGTTAGATGTACCTTGCTACAAACTGGAAATATTTGGAAGTAAATCTTTGCTTGTCCTGCCCATCAACTCTAGAACTCTCTCCTTTTAACCATAAAATCAGCATTGGATTATTAATCCATGTTTTTATAAGACGCAACAGATACTTCCATAGTTCGAGCCAATGCTGACAAGTTTCACCGCAATGCATAGCCTCGATGTTGTTGGAGGCTTTCTTCCTGTCTAGTTTCCAATATAAGGGATATTAATGAGTAGTTGTGTGTTGGTTCTATAACCTAACAGCGTAATGAGAGTTCACCACGATGCACCCACAATGGTGTTGCATGCTTTCTTCCTTCAATGATACAGGCAGCTGTGATAGAAGTGAAATGCTCTATCAAGTGGAATTAAACCACAATCGCCTCACCTTAGATGGTTATCATACTTTTGTGCAATTGACGCCATAATCATATTTTGTCTACGCAGTCAAAATAATTTGAATACCCTGTAACCCAAACCCCACAATGGAATTGTGAAGTTGAGACTATATTATTGTTTCTATGTGGTTGCAGCGCGAGACAGTCGTATAGACGTGGTTCTTGTTGACACCGCGGGACGGATGCAGGACAACGAACCACTCATGAGAGCTCTGGCTAAGGTGTGTTTGGGTTATATTTTTTTTTATGAATAACGATACTAACTTTGTCTTCTGAATTAATGGACAGAGAAGTAATTTATAAAAAATCTAGATCTAGATGCTTGCAGACTTGGAATAATCAAACAGCATTGCATGATTGGCAAAGCTGCTTTAAAAAATATTACTAAATAATTTTGTCACCTAAGATTTTTAAACAAGTACAGTTGGTTGGTGGGTGGGATCAGGAAGGAGACCTCATGAGCTGAAGTTAGATTTTGAAATATTTTTATACAAGTGAAAAGTTAAATTCAAATTTTGCGTGAACATTCTGTCTGGATTGTGTTGCCTTAGTCCTTGACGCCAAAAGAGATGTACAGAGAATAGGGAAAAAATATTTTTAGGGGTCTGTCTTGCTTTTTCCTATCCGGGGTTACCACCTCCCTTTGCCCAAGGCTTTGTTTTGAAATTTATATTTTCTCTATACGTCTGTTTGGACAGAGATTGTTCAAGAACACAAATATATGATTATATCAGATTTTAGAAGAAATAGTTTTTCATAAAAGTAAAATGTTAATTCTTTTATCTAATTACACGAATATCTGATTATTTCAGCTCATCAAAGTGAACCAGCCGGACCTGGTGCTGTTTGTGGGCGAGGCTCTCGTCGGGAACGAGGCTGTGGACCAGCTGACCAAGTTCAACCAGGCGCTCGCTGACCACTCCAACACAACCAACCCTCGACTCATCGACGGTATCATCCTCACCAAGTTCGACACCATCGATGATAAGGTGAGAATGTAAAACTAGCAGCCTTCACACACGTTACACTCGCACGCCATGTGCTATCCATCACTCACAAGTGATAGCTCACATCCAGGTTGTCCCGAAGTAAGTCGATGTTTGCCGAGGATTTCCGAGGGAGTGTTTACGATGTTAACAGAGAACAGCTTCCAACTCGGCTTGAGTAGCTTGATCCAAACCTCAACCGTTGATGGGTGGGGGAGGCATCATGGATTCCACGATTCATTCTGTATCAAGCGCCTTCTGATGAATAATAAAACTATGAATACCTGCTATATTAACATTTGGGTGACTTTAGATAAGATATAGAGAATCTCACCCAAGTGTCTTCTGATATCAAATACATCAACACGAGTTGATAAAAGTTACAAATATCCAAGGCTTGCCGAGGATATTTTGAGTTTTATCAACGAGTGTTGATATAGTTGATATCAGAAGACACGGGGGTGATATTCTATTAATTATCCAAAATCATTCTTTATTAGTTTTTAATGAAAAATTAACATATCTGGACAAAAAACTGTCATTTGGCTTCCGGTGCTGTGATGTCATAGCATTGTGACGTCATCATGATTATGACGTCATAGCATTTTGATGTCATTACTGGACGATGCAAAATCATTGTGATGACATGTAGCTGACGCCAACAGGGCATTGTTCAAAATCTACTGTCAAGACGATATCTCCTAGGAGATATCACTTGATCTCATACAAGCGATATCTCGTGTGGAACACAGTTTTGTTTTGGATGATAAAATACTATATTACCTTCTAACCACAACAAAAACCTTCAATGTCTCTCTCCCCCCCCCCCCCCCCCCCCTTGATCCGCGATTCTCTGGATGCTGAAGAAATTACGGAAATAGCCTTCAGATTTAAAAAAAACAAACAATGAATATCTGCAGAATTTACAATTTGTAATACTGTATTTGGGTAACTTTAGATAAGATATTACCATATAACCAAAACAAAAATCTTGCAAAAATGAAAATCTTTTCTCAAGTGAAATTAAAAACTGAGAAGTTCAGACAGGCAGCCATCAATCCAGAGTAGTGCAGACATCTGTGTATTACTATGTCTGCGTGATTGTAGACAGTGTATGAAATAAGGCCTGTCCGTACCTGGTAACTTTTCATAAGGGCAGATAATTTTGAGGATTTTCTTCAAATTTACCATTTAACTGACCAAATAACATTGTCGGTCTATCTGCTTTTCAATCTTATTACATACACTGCTATAGAGAAGATGTTACAGTTTTTACCACTAACCTTGCGAGTTTCGTGAATATCAATTTTCATCCTGAGTTTCTGTTTTGCAGGTTGGGGCGGCCATCTCTATGACCTACACGACCGGTCAGCCCATCGTATTTGTGGGCACCGGTCAGACCTACACTGACCTGAGAAACCTCAATGCAAAAGCTGTTGTCCACGCTCTCCTGAAATAAAACCCCTCAGTCCCCCTCCAACTCCCCTCGGTTTGTACCCCGCAACAAAGATAACATATTTCATCTTCATACGTTTATGTGAACTCAAAAACTTGTGTTGATGTCAGCTTCAGTATGATTGCATACCTGTGTTTATAATTATTTTCCCCTACAATCTAGTAATACCGAAAAGGTAAATGGGTTAATGCCCAAAATTGCCCCGACTGAAATGATACATTCCCTTATTTCATATCCTTCCACCATGTCTGTTTCTCATCACTTTTATACAAATCATCATCAATGTTTCAGTGCTTACAACCAGAATATCATCCCTCCCCTCACACTAGCATCTTACAATTGCCCCAACCCCTGTTTTCTGTCCCCCCATCACCTCTCTTCTGTCGCTCACCCCCTCTCTTCTCTTCTGTATCTCTCCTCCCCCCCCCCCCCCCCCCCCCCCCCCACCTCTCTTCTGTTTCTCTCCCCCCCCCCCCTAATATGTCCAATTCCCCATGTAAACTCCATCAACTTTGTTCAAATGTTATCAGTTTACGAAACCAGGGGATTCTCCTTAAACAGATATATTCATCCTGTCCATATTCCAGGTGTGTTTTATTGTAGCATATGTTCTATGACTTACCTGTAAGGTGATGTCTTATGTCCCAAGATGACTCGGGAATGTTACTGTTTATTTTATAAATCATGTCCGGTTTAGTGCACAGTTTCATCTAAACCAGAAATAATTGTCAAGTTTATTTATTTTATCTCAGCAGATTGAATGTACTATTTCAATGCTTTCTATGCTACACCGAATTTCAGTGCTGTACCAATAACCACCCACAACACTAGTAGCCGAAATATTTTTTAAAGCGTGTTAAATCCTGTATCATTTCTCCTCATTGCTTATTTCTGCAATCACATCACAATGTTCAGAAAAAGAATAACTAGTCCCGAAGTATTCTCGCAAGACGTACAGACAACAGACCCGAATATTATTTTTGAAACTAATATCACGGGTTTATTACTCGGAGGGGTATTTAACTTTTCAGTAGGACAGCATGTTTTTATCTCTACTGATATAACATGTTCCCATTGCTGTGAAGTGACAGCTGGTGAACTCAATGATATAGTATTTCACCAATTTAGTTTAAATTAATTAATAAATTATTTTAACAGAAATCAGACATTAGAGGATACATCTTTGCTATGTCATGTGTAGTTAAATATTTCCTAAGTTAGTCTTTTGTGAATTTAGCTGTTTTAATATTTTGTTTAAAATTCGAATTTGAATCTAATTCTATGAGCATGTTTATTCTGAAAATCAAATATCATTTATTCAAATCATTTTTAGTGTTTGCCACTTCAACTGCGTGTTTCTTATGTTTGTATTTTTGTGCCATAAATGGTTTTATTTGTCTTTTTCACATATTTTGGATGCAATATGTTTCAAATGATATTACTAGAAGTGGTATTTGATCGAGTTTGCAGGTTTAATAATTTAAAGAGTTATTTAATGATCTGATTATGAAATGTCTGTATTCTATGTTTTAATTGTGATATGATTTTAATTTGCCAAAGTTGAAATTGTTTTATTTCACTCTTGTTCAGTCACTGATAAAAACATGAACTTGGAATTTGTAATTGTTCTAAGCAAAATAAACATGTTTATTCCTCATTACCAATCACTTGATGAAAGTTTTGGTTTAATTTTTTACTAAAAGGGATCTTTTATTTATAATTTCAGTCAAGATATTTAAGTTTAACGTTGGCACGAGCTAATATATTGTCTCTGATATGAAATGTATAATGTAAATATTTTCGCACCTCTTATTAGAGAAAGGGGAAATGTATGTTAATGAATTGTACATAATATATGACGTTGACATTGACTTAAAAGTGTTGAAGTTTCAAGGGCGGGAAGTTTAACTCTTGTTGGAGTTGACTAAAGGGGAGAGAACTCTTGTATGAGTTTGAAGGGGGTGACCCATGGCCTAAAATCACCAGATTTTACTCATCCAAATTGTTTTATGTTTTGGATATGGGCAATATATTTATTGAATAAACTGTTTTATTACTTATTGAATGTTGATCTTTTTATTTTGACCAAAGGTATTATTGTTTGAGATTATACATTTTAAATTGGCATTTAGTAGATTTTGCTTTAATGGTGTGAAGGTAAGTTAAACTGGTATAAATGCAGGAGCTTGTCACAGGCATAAAATACAACAGTTAAGCTTATTTTTAATCCATTAAAGCAAAACAAACTAAATACAAATTTAAATTTTATAATTAAATCTGGGCCGGGATAGCGCAGTGGTTAGCGCGTTCGGCTTCGGATCAAGAGGTCCGGGTTTCGAATCCCGCCAGGGGCACGGCAACTTTTTCGGCAGTAGAGAACTGTTCTTCACGCAGTAAGGTTTGGGTGCAATGCTACACTCAATTTCAGTGCAATTTCAGTTCGCAGGTTTCACCGCAATGCATAGCAACATGGTGTTGCAGGCTTTCTCCCTGTCGCAATACTAGCAGCCGCGATGTAAGTGAAATACTCTTGAAAGCGACGTTAAACCACAACTCACCTTCACCTCATCATTAACCCTTTCTACAATCTGGCCGTTAGCTCCGCCAAAAATAGTCTCATTACTTGTGTGACACAAGCAAAACATTTCTCAAAAAGGGAAATAAAAATATTCAAAATATTCCTCATTCAATAAGCAAAGAAAACCAAGCTTTTATTGTCTCCTGCGTTGACGGGGACTGTATTCAGCGGCGTCCATGGATTTGTACATACACCCTGTTTCTTGTTGACGCATTATCTCGTGAACCGTAACACCCAATGTCTTCAATGTGGTGACCGACACACAGTCACCATACGAATTTGGTGACCTCAGCTTTATTTGTAAGATCACCGCAACGCCTCATTCAAGCTTTAGTTAATGCGATATCTCTTGAAACGTATCTCCCTGTGTCTTAAAAGTTTGTGTTCATTGCGAGATTCGAACCACACCTCTTACATTAATTGTGTACACAGTCTTAATTGGCATAGGGCGGGATACTGCAGTGGTTAGTGCGTTTGGCTTCGGATAAAGAGGTCTGGGGTTCCAACCCCGCCAGGGGCATGACGACTTTGTCTACTGTAGAGAACTGTTCTACACGCATTAAGGTTTGGGTGCATTGCTACATTAAATTTCAGCTTAGTACCACCCATGGTCCGCTAGTTCCAGCCAATGCTTGCAGGTTTCATTGCAATGCATAGCCACATGGCGTTGCGGGCTTTCTCCCTGCCATAATACTAGCAGCCGTGATATAAGTGAAATACTCTTGAAAGCGGCGTTAATTAAACACCAGCTCACCTCACCTCAATTGGCATGAATTTCTGAAGTTAACAAAGTGCCAACATCCCACAAATACAGTACATTGTGCAGTTATGATCGCCTTTGCCTAAGGGAGCTTCTTGTATGTAAAGCCCGTTAGCATTTTATGCTAACACTATAAACAAAAATAGTTATATTCTTATAACAAGCAATATTTCACATGCGTACATAGAAAGAGTTATCTCCCTTTACCCGGAAGCGACAGCGCAAGGGGAATCCCCAGTCAAAATGGAAGTCACGATTGCGTTCAGTTATGCGATGTCATCTGTGTATACTGCATTTCCAAAACGAATCGTGCAGATTTTGATATGATTTCATCAAGAGAAGTACACAACAATGGCGAATTTTATATCACCGAGCGATGACAGTTTAGCGGACGCAATAGGAGTCGCGGTGAAGGTTAGTACGATTTCCAGTGAACGAAACAACCAAACCAACATGTTGGACTTTTTCACGATATTTAGCAAAGGAGGGATCGTTTTGTGGTGTTTTCAGGGAACATCACAGTTATTTACACCTTCTGTAAATGCCCTGATCAAGAGCGTTATTTTACAGGTGAGTTTTTAAGCAACCTTCAGTGAAAAACATGTTTACGTCGCAAAATCTGTCACTCAATATGTCACAATCCAAACATCTCAATTATTACTTTAGATTCTGTCTGATGTTCTTTGAAGAAAATGAGTAAGACAGTGGGCTAGTTATTTGAGACAGACAATCACAAATTCAAAACAGTACTATATGATAATTGATATATTTAATGACTTATTTAACTTGATCAATTTACTTGACTAGAAATTTCTATTCTGATGTAATGAAAGCATATGCTTGACTTGTACTATCTAATTATTTAAGTTCTCTCGCAATATAAATGTCTTACTAGATACTGTCATTGTTTTTATTTGAGACAGACAATCACACATTCACAAAAGGAATATGACAATTCATAAATTGATGACACTATTAAATAACTTGATGAATTGTATGTACATGTATGTAAATAACCCTGAAAGTATAACTACAACATCCTCGGTTTTAATAAGTCAGCTACTGTTAAACTCGAACATATTATAAACATAACGATGAGGGCGAGAAATATATCGTTGACATTGATTTAATATATTTTGACGAACATGTAGGCCTATTTCTAATTTGAATGAAATAGCTAGGTGATGGACTTACTTATTACAATATTTATGAACTTTGAATATATATACACTTACTTATCTTGTAAGTATTTATAGCTTTAGGTTATAAACCATCAACATCCTGCTTCATCGGGGTACATATATAGATATAGTAGATTTATAATTTGTCTAAAAATTAAATGGTATAATTTTAACATATTAACTAGAGATGATATACATGCTATATAAACATCCAATCTGGTTGGGAACAATACTCCAGTGTCTACCAAATGTATGATTAAAGAAAATACCTCCAGTGGATAACTAACATTCATTACATTTATTTGTCCACTGTCGCCGCGTCCGTCCCGTTTCTCGTTAGCACGATATCTCATGGACTGCTGCACCTGGAGTCTTCAAATTTGGTACCGGTCTTCATTAGGAGAATACGCTGACACCAGTCGATTAGGGTGACCTTGACATAAGCTGTGTGTTCATCCTTTTAGATCATTTCTTAATTGCGGCGGGGGACATGGTCACGTTTGTGACAATTACTTGTCTTGGTAGAATCTGAAACAAAGCTTATACAAAATAACGGACTTTATTCTGAAAAACTATTTGCACAAGTTTTCAAATAAATAACGAGCTTGTTCTCACATCTTGAACTATCCCAATAAATTCCTTTTTTAAACAATAGGTCACAAGTGACATGTTAATCTTTGAAACCAATGTAACACAACCTTCTTAAACTATAGGGCACAAGTAAAATGTTAATCTTTGAAACCCATGTAATACACCCATTTTAAACAACAGGACACAAGTAAAATGTTAATCTTTGAAACCCATATGACACGCCCATCTTAAACAATAGGGCACAAGTAACATGTTAATCTTTGAAACCCATGTGACACGCCCATCTTAAACAATAGGGCACAAGTAACATGTTAATCTTTGAAACCCATGTCACACACCCATCTTAAACAATAGGACACAAGTAAAATGTTAATCTTTGAAACCCATGTGACACGCCCATCTTAAACAATAGGTCACAAGTAACATGTTAATCTTTGTACAATGACATCTTTGATTAAGATGTATCTATGCTTAGGCAATGAACAATACATGGTGCACATTTTATGACATCCAACATGTAACATTGTCAAATGTGAGATCACACCATCTGCAATAGTACAACATTCAGACAATGCCCTACAGGGATTCGAAACCACACCCTAATAGTCAGGCACCAGTCGCCAACACTGACTGTCCCTGTAACGGTTCCACTTGGTCACCGAGACCTCGATCCGCAAGGGACTCGTTTCGAAAAACAAGAATTTGTACTTTTGTAGATAGTGTGATGCCAAACAAAACATTATTGTTACAAGTGTTCACTAACTCTTTAACTAACTAGTATTGTTACACGTGTTCACTAACTCTTTAACTAACTAGTATTGTTACACGTGTTCACTAACTCTTTAACTAACTAGTAGTGTTACACGTGTTCACTAACTCTTTAACTAACTAGTATTGTTACACGTGTTCACTAACTCTTTAACTAACTAGTATTGTTATACGTGTTCACTAACTCTTTAACTAACTAGTATTGTTACACGTGTTCACTAACTCTTTAACTAACTAGTATTGTTACACGTGTTCACTAACTCTTTAACTAACTAGTATTGTTATACGTGTTCACTAACTCTTTAACTAACTAGTATTGTAATACGTGTTCACTAACTCTTTAACTAACTAGTATTGTTACACGTGTTCACTAACTCTTTAACTAACTAGTATTGTTATACGTGTTCACTAACTCTTTAACTAACTAGTATTGTTATACGTGTTCACTAACTCTTTAACTAACTAGTATTGTTACACTTGTTCACTAACTCTTTAACTAACTAGTATTGTTACACGTGTTCACTAACTCTTTAACTAACTAGTATTGTTATACGTGTTCACTAACTCTTTAACTAACTAGTATTGTTACCTTGTTCACTAACTCTTTAACTAACTAGTATTGTTACACGTGTTCACTAACTCTTTAACTAACAATTATTGTTACACGTGTTCACTAACTCTTTAACTAACTAGTATTGTTACACGTGTTCACTAACTCTTTAACTAACTAGTATTGTTACACTTGTTCACTAACTCTTTAACTAACTAGTATTGTTACACGTGTTCACTAACTCTTTAACTAACTAGTAGTGTTACACGTGTTCACTAACTCTTTAACTAACTAGTATTGTTACACTTGTTCACTAACTCTTTAACTAACTAGTATTGCTACACGTGTTCACTAACTCTTTAACTAACTAGTATTGTTATACGTGTTCACTAACTCTTTAACTAACTAGTATTGTTACACTTGTTCACTAACTCTTTAACTAACTAGTATTGTTACACGTGTTCACTAACTCTTTAACTAACAATTATTGTTACACGTGTTCACTAACTCTTTAACTAACTAGTATTGTTACACGTGTTCACTAACTCTTTAACTAACTAGTATTGTTACACTTGTTCACTAACTCTTTAACTAACTAGTAGTGTTACACGTGTTCACTAACTCTTTAACTAACTAGTATTGTTACACTTGTTCACTAACTCTTTAACTAACTAGTATTGTTACACGTGTTCACTAACTCTTTAACTAACTAGTATTGTTACACTTGTTCACTAACTCTTTAACTAACTAGTAGTGTTACACGTGTTCACTAACTCTTTAACTAACTAGTATTGTTACACTTGTTCACTAACTCTTTAACTAACTAGTATTGTTACACGTGTTCACTAACTCTTTAACTAACTAGTATTGTTACACGTGTTCACTAACTCTTTAACTAACTAGTAGTGTTACACGTGTTCACTAACTCTTTAACTAACTAGTATTGTTACACTTGTTCACTAACTCTTTAACTAACTAGTATTGTTACACGTGTTCACTAACTCTTTAACTAACTAGTATTGTTACACGTGTTCACTAACTCTTTAACTAACTAGTATTGTTACACGTGTTCACTAACTCTTTAACTAACTAGTATTGTTACACTTGTTCACTAACTCTTTAACTAACTAGTATTGTTACACGTGTTCACTAACTCTTTAACTAACTAGTATTGTTACACGTGTTCACTAACTCTTTAACTAACTAGTATTGTTACACGTGTTCACTAACTCTTTAACTAACTAGTATTGTTACACGTGTTCACTAACTCTTTAACTAACTAGTATTGTTACACGTGTTCACTAACTCTTTAACTAACTAGTATTGTTATACGTGTTCACTAACTCTTTAACTAACTAGTATTGTTACACGTGTTCACTAACTCTTTAACTAACTAGTATTGTTACACTTGTTCACTAACTCTTTAACTAACTAGTATTGTTACACGTGTTCACTAACTCTAGAACTAACTAGTATTGTTACACTTGTTCACTAACTCTTTAACTAACTAGTATTGTTATACGTGTTCACTAACTCTTTAACTAACTAGTATTGTTACACGTGTTCACTAACTCTTTAACTAACTAGTAGTGTTACACGTGTTCACTAACTCTTTAACTAACTAGTATTGTTACACTTGTTCACTAACTCTTTAACTAACTAGTATTGTTACACTTGTTCACTAACTCTTTAACTAACTAGTATTGTTACACGTGTTCACTAACTCTTTAACTAACTAGTATTGTTACACGTGTTCACTAACTCTAGAACTAACTAGTATTGTTACACTTGTTCACTAACTCTTTAACTAACTAGTATTGTTACACGTGTTCACTAACTCTTTAACTAACTAGTATTGTTACACATGTTCACTAACTCTTTAACTAACTAGTATTGTTACACTTGTTCACTAACTCTTTAACTAACTAGTAGTGTTACACGTGTTCACTAACTCTTTAACTAACAATTATTGTTACACGTGTTCACTAACTCTTTAACTAACTAGTATTGTTACACGTGTTCACTAACTCTTTAACTAACTAGTATTGTTACACTTGTTCACTAACTCTTTAACTAACTAGTAGTGTTACACGTGTTCACTAACTCTTTAACTAACTAGTATTGTTACACTTGTTCACTAACTCTTTAACTAACTAGTATTGTTACACGTGTTCACTAACTCTTTAACTAACTAGTATTGTTACACTTGTTCACTAACTCTTTAACTAACTAGTAGTGTTACACGTGTTCACTAACTCTTTAACTAACTAGTATTGTTACACTTGTTCACTAACTCTTTAACTAACTAGTATTGTTACACGTGTTCACTAACTCTTTAACTAACTAGTATTGTTACACGTGTTCACTAACTCTTTAACTAACTAGTAGTGTTACACGTGTTCACTAACTCTTTAACTAACTAGTATTGTTACACTTGTTCACTAACTCTTTAACTAACTAGTATTGTTACACGTGTTCACTAACTCTTTAACTAACTAGTATTGTTACACGTGTTCACTAACTCTTTAACTAACTAGTATTGTTACACGTGTTCACTAACTCTTTAACTAACTAGTATTGTTACACTTGTTCACTAACTCTTTAACTAACTAGTATTGTTACACGTGTTCACTAACTCTTTAACTAACTAGTATTGTTACACGTGTTCACTAACTCTTTAACTAACTAGTATTGTTACACGTGTTCACTAACTCTTTAACTAACTAGTATTGTTACACGTGTTCACTAACTCTTTAACTAACTAGTATTGTTACACGTGTTCACTAACTCTTTAACTAACTAGTATTGTTATACGTGTTCACTAACTCTTTAACTAACTAGTATTGTTACACGTGTTCACTAACTCTTTAACTAACTAGTATTGTTACACTTGTTCACTAACTCTTTAACTAACTAGTATTGTTACACGTGTTCACTAACTCTAGAACTAACTAGTATTGTTACACTTGTTCACTAACTCTTTAACTAACTAGTATTGTTATACGTGTTCACTAACTCTTTAACTAACTAGTATTGTTACACGTGTTCACTAACTCTTTAACTAACTAGTAGTGTTACACGTGTTCACTAACTCTTTAACTAACTAGTATTGTTACACTTGTTCACTAACTCTTTAACTAACTAGTATTGTTACACTTGTTCACTAACTCTTTAACTAACTAGTATTGTTACACTTGTTCACTAACTCTTTAACTAACTAGTATTGTTACACGTGTTCACTAACTCTTTAACTAACTAGTATTGTTACACGTGTTCACTAACTCTAGAACTAACTAGTATTGTTACACGTGTTCACTAACTCTTTAACTAACTAGTAGTGTTACACGTGTTCACTAACTCTTTAACTAACTAGTATTGTTACACTTGTTCACTAACTCTTTAACTAACTAGTATTGTTACACTTGTTCACTAACTCTTTAACTAACTAGTATTGTTACACGTGTTCACTAACTCTTTAACTAACTAGTATTGTTACACTTGTTCACTAACTCTTTAACTAACTAGTATTGTTACACGTGTTCACTAACTCTAGAACTAACTAGTATTGTTACACTTGTTCACTAACTCTTTAACTAACTAGTATTGTTATACGTGTTCACTAACTCTTTAACTAACTAGTATTGTTACACGTGTTCACTAACTCTTTAACTAACTAGTAGTGTTACACGTGTTCACTAACTCTTTAACTAACTAGTATTGTTACACTTGTTCACTAACTCTTTAACTAACTAGTATTGTTACACTTGTTCACTAACTCTTTAACTAACTAGTATTGTTACACGTGTTCACTAACTCTTTAACTAACTAGTATTGTTACACGTGTTCACTAACTCTTTAACTAACTAGTATTGTTACACATGTTCACTAACTCTTTAACTAACTAGTAGTGTTACACGTGTTCACTAACTCTTTAACTAACTAGTATTGTTACACTTGTTCACTAACTCTTTAACTAACTAGTATTGTTACACTTGTTCACTAACTCTTTAACTAACTAGTATTGTTACACGTGTTCACTAACTCTTTAACTAACTAGTATTGTTACACGTGTTCACTAACTCTAGAACTAACTAGTATTGTTACACTTGTTCACTAACTCTTTAACTAACTAGTATTGTTACACGTGTTCACTAACTCTTTAACTAACTAGTATTGTTACACATGTTCACTAACTCTTTAACTAACTAGTATTGTTACACTTGTTCACTAACTCTTTAACTAACTAGTATTGTTACACGTGTTCACTAACTCTTTAACTAACTACTATTGTTACACGTGTTCACTAACTCTTTAAAGGAAGGCTGAAATGAATTATTTTCTATTGAATTCTTAACTGCAATTGGTTCATCAGACTATTTTGTGCAAAAAGAAACCAAAAATCAATCCATATGGTGTTCCTATATTAAACTAGAGCGGCTTAAAAACACCCAAAAACATCGTCTGCTTTTCACCCGTGACCAACAAACCAAAAATGGGGCGGGGCTTAGAGAGTTGGAAGATACCGGAAGTGACGTACGTGAAGGACCGGGGTGTAAACATTCGCTTACTATTTACAATGGCAAACACTGGGGAATCGGTCAGTTAATCTGTTATATCTACGCTTTGCAATGATGCCACATCGCTGTTCTGCTGTGTAATCTGTTCGAGTAATGTTAGTTATCAGGTTTCACTTTACAAATGCACCAAAATATCGTTATATATATCAAATCAAATATAATTGGTATAACTAGTGAGAGACGGTGGATTCATAGACGTTCGTAGACATAGGATAAATCAATGCTAATGATATATAGGATGACAAAATGAAACCAAGATATGATAATATGAACGAAGTACAGTTTAGACAACGAAATCAGATAGTCGGTGTTGTTGTTATTTTTTGTAAGAGATTGTTTGTGTTTAAAATAAAAAAAACAAACGTGAGATAAGCACGCCGGCGAAGTAGACCCTATTGTGAGCCATCGACAATAAAAGCACTTCACAACATCCTGTTTTTAAACATCGTTAATCAACCGACAACCTAATTTACTAACTGTACATTACAAAAATTAAAATAACTCACCACATATTTTAAAACATCAAAAGAATAATACGTCTACGAATCCACCTACGAAAACATCGCATCCCAATGCTACCTTTTACGATTTAGTTATCACTTATTACACATTAAAACATTCAGAATTTCATAGTTTATAAGATAATGGTTTCAATAAAATGTGTGGTTAATCAAATATAATCAAATAAACGGGATACTCGTACCCAAAACGAACTCGTCCCCACCGGGAATTCGTATCCACGGATAACTCGTACACACAAAAATCGGAGAACTCGTACCCACTTATTTTTTTATAGATAAATAGGAGAGGCAAGACAATTTACAGAATAAATACAGAAATACATTTCGTATTTTAAATGCACCGCCATTGATTTTATTTTCATCATCCTTTATTTGGAAATGGTCATATTTTTCATTTATTACATCCATCAACATTCAAAACCGTTATTATCACATCATTAAAAACAGCTCATTTCAATACACATTCAATACAGCACTAATCACAAAAAGCACTAACAACTCATAGTCCTATTTTATAAAAAATATGTATTAAAACAGAATAAATATATATTATCATCAAAATTCAAGTATGACTAATGTTTGATTTAGTTACCAAGTACTGTTTATCAATTTAAATGTGATTTTAGCAATATGTCCCAGGATATAGCTTGCAGTGTTTCACAAAACCCAAAACTCTTCTTGAAAATCGTCTACGGTAAATTTTGTAATACTAATGTAATTGAAGACGAGGTACATTTTCTTATAACATGGAATTTATATTCAGACAATAGAAAACCTCTTTGGAACCGCTCCTCGTCTCTTGATCCAAATTCCCCCCATCTGTCAGAAAAAGATCAACTTATATTTCTAATGAATTATAATCTGAATCACTCAGTTGCCCCTTTAACAAAAACTTGTTTAGACTTAGACTCGCACACAACATTTTATATATAATAAGCTCATATCATATGTAAACGGAACGTATTTTAGTATTTTATTTATTCTATTACATGTTTCGTCCCGCCAGGACTCGTCAGAAAACTGCACACGTGTTTATTACTTAGTATTTATTAAGTTATTGTTTTAATTGTAGTTATAGACAAATAAGTTAAATAATATAATACACTAGTTGTATTTATATTATTAATACATCTAATACCCAAAATAAAAAGTGGGTACGAGTTCTCCGGCGGATTTGGGTACGAGTTCTCTGATTTTTGTGGGTACGAGTTCGTTTTGGGTACGAGTTTTCCTACAGCCCAAATAAACATCGTATTAAATTGACAATTCATCAAGAGTGTCAATTAATGTAAGAAACTTACCTTATAACCGTATCCAAAAGGACAATATGAATATCCAAATGCACATTAGACACAAAATGTTAACCTATAATTCCATCAATGACAGTACTTGGAAACAGAAGATGGTCAAATAATAACCCTCTTTCAGCAAAAGTCTTTTCGCAAATGGCCAGATAGAAAACCAAATAGTTATGATGATTTTACACTAAAAATAATTTCATTGGTACATTAGATTTAAACAAGAATTTTTATTGGATAACTTGATAGAGATATGTTCATTGGCTGAAATTTCTAGACTGAATGTCGCGTTAAGTGTATTGTGTGTCACCAAGACAGGACGTTGGCAATAAACATGACATGCTGGTCACCGACTTGTGTTATATAATTAAGTCGGTCCAGTAAACTTGTTATCTGTACAAACATAATTACACTCCTTCCTTCTCACATACTCAGCTTCTTAATTGCGTAAACTAATGTGCTGTAACAACACTTCTCCCCTTTGATCTGGAAGAAACATCTATATGGTCCGCTAAACTGAGAATTGTGTGTTGATGTGCAGAAGTGACACATAAAAGCTATCAGACTATTAATTAAACCATTTCGTTTTCATTAACGATATGTTCATTAAAATGCTTCTGGTAACATAATTCTTTTATTCGATAATGTTCGTTGTCTATATCAATCTGTGTATATGTTTAGCGTGCACAATAGAGCAATCTTCATGTAAATTTAATTGAGCTTGTTGACCAAAACAGTTCATTTATTTATTCATGAAAGTGAAGTGAAAATGGTTTGCATTCCGTTACATCATATATAGAATCTTTTAATTGACAAACTTAAAATACAGTAATCTTTTATATTAAATACAAAATGTTATTTATAAATCTGCAACGTTGTCTCGCTTGTTTGAACAGTCAATCGTTCAGTGTATATGAAGTTATACCTACCATATATATTTATTTATTAATACATACAAAACAAAATTAACATGCCGATTATTCAACATACTTTGATCAATTGATGCTACTTAATCTCTGTTCACCCGATTCCCGCGATAATCTTCTTCCCTTGTTTCAGTGTCACTTGAACTGTCATACCTTCCCTTCTAGTTCCGCGATTAATTGGTACAAACATACTATACAAAAGCGCAGAATGCACTCTAATAAAGCACGCCCCGGTTGTTGTAACCATATAAAATCGCTAGTTGAATAGTTTAGTAATCCGTTTATCGAAAATTTGGGTTGTTTTGATGAAGTTTTCTGTCTTATATGAGCAGTTTAAAAGTGGGGAAAACGCGTTAAATTATGATTAGCGGCCATGTAGAGGCTCCTTCACGTACGTCACAGCCCGATACGCTTCAGTGACCACCCCGCCCATTTTCATTCTGGTCGCCGGGGCTTAATTGGGCACTTTTTAAAAAAAGCCGTATATAAGTTATTTATGGGTCGATTTCAAAAATTTAAAATCTAGCAATTGTCAAATTGAAACCCCTTTTCAACGAATCCGAAAGTGACCATATGTCATTTCATCTAACCTTTAACTAACTAGTATTGTTACACTTGTTCACTAACTCTTTAACTAACTAGTAGTGTTACACGTGTTCACTAACTCTTTAACTAACTAGTATTGTTACACTTGTTCACTAACTCTTTAACTAACTAGTAGTGTTACACGTGTTCACTAACTCTTTAACTAACTAGTATTGTTACACTTGTTCACTAACTCTTTAACTAACTAGTATTGTTACACGTGTTCACTAACTCTTTAACTAACTAGTATTGTTATACGTGTTCACTAACTCTTTAACTAACTAGTATTGTTACACTTGTTCACTAACTCTTTAACTAACTAGTATTGTTACACGTGTTCACTAACTCTAGAACTAACTAGTATTGTTACACTTGTTCACTAACTCTTTAACTAACTAGTATTGTTACACGTGTTCACTAACTCTAGAACTAACTAGTATTGTTACACTTGTTCACTAACTCTTTAACTAACTAGTATTGTTACACGTGTTCACTAACTCTTTAACTAACTAGTATTGTTACACATGTTCACTAACTCTTTAACTAACTAGTATTGTTACACTTGTTCACTAACTCTTTAACTAACTAGTATTGTTACACGTGTTCACTATCTCTTTAACTAACTAGTATTGTTACACGTGTTCACTAACTCTTTAACTAACTAGTATTGTTACACTTGTTCACTAACTCTTTAACTAACTAGTAGTGTTACACGTGTTCACTAACTCTTTAACTAACTAGTATTGTTACACTTGTTCACTAACTCTTTAACTAACTAGTATTGTTACACGTGTTCGCTAACTCTTTAACTAACTAGTATTGTTATACGTGTTCACTAACTCTTTAACTAACTAGTATTGTTACACGTGTTCACTAACTCTTTAACTAACTAGTATTGTTATACGTGTTCACTAACTCTTTAACTAACTAGTATTGTTACACGTGTTCACTAACTCTTTAACTAACTAGTATTGTTACACGTGTTCACTAACTCTTTAACTAACTAGTATACTGGAATAAATATAGACCCTTCGCTTTAAAGGGGCAGTAGCACGTCTTTTCGCTCATATAAGTCTATGCAATGTATTTGAACAATGATGTCACCATTAGTAGACATAATTTAGCAGTTTGAACAACTGTGATGCGTCATTTGATTCGTATTGCAGATGGACGACGGCAGTGCGCACGGCAAGTTTGAAGGATACGAGTTGAAATATGTGGAAAGATATGAACCAGACTCCGACCTGACCCAACTTGTATCGTTCTTTGCGCCAGGTAATATTAATAAAACAGTCGATTGCATTGAGGGGAGCTGAATTGAAAAAAAATCAAATACATTCCTCCCCTGTGTGAAATGTATTAGAAGCAATCTCATTAAAATCAGACCGAACGCTACCTCGAGCTCGCTGCGTTCTCGATCTGAGTGCTGCTCGGCAAGGGTCGTATGATGTGACCTTGTTTGTGACCTTTCACCTTCTTTGAATTCAACCAATGACAGTCCCGTTCAGATTACGGATCGGTCAAACGATTCCATAGCCTCGTAGCTTATTGGCTGGAGTGAAAGGTCACTTGATATGACCCTGCGAAGCAGTACAGCACGTGGGGATATCAACCAAGTGTTTACATAACTTTTATTTATTAAGTTACTTTTTTTAAAATTAGGATTTAGTAAATGATATTCAATCAATATTTATTCGTCAGTTTAGGCCATCCAGCCGTAAATTGGTGTAACTTGTATTTCTATTCCGTAGACAAACATGTACATGTAGGCTCATTTGGTCACGTGACATGACTATTAACCAGTTTGGAACTTAGACCATTGTCAAACTACAATACCATTATTACTCTTATCCGTATCCGAAAAATACTATTGAAGAAATAATATTGGAACTGTATGCTATCCCAAACGGCTGTCAAATATAAATATTTCATTTAAAACTTTCTTTCTTGTAAATATTGTGATCAGGAGATTATCGCTTGTTCATATTTCAATATTTTATATTTTAAGCTAAATTAATGTTGTTGGTTCGAATCAAATATTTCTACGTCTGTCCATCCTCGTTAGAAAATAAGATCGAACGTCATTGGCAGATCCCGAGAATCCAAGATTGGAACGAGGTACGAGCTGATTTTAATGATAACGGGATTTAAAGAACACTCACTGTCATATCAAACAATGAATTATAATTTTATGATGAATTGTGTATTTAACCAGGCTGTTTGCTTTTGCAGATGCTTCCAGCTTTTCATGTGTTGACGACCCGGGCGCACATGATTGGCTGAGCAACCACAAGGAGGCGGGGCAAACGTTTCTTCAATACGTCACAGCTGCATCATATTGTCCAATCAAAACTAACCGCGTCATTTACCTCCAGCCGTTCAACATTCAGGAAGAACATGTGCCCTCCGATATATTGAACGCAATTGAAGAATACTCCCAAATATTTTTTGGATTCCAAATTACCACACTGGAACCAGTTTGCCTCAAAGGGTTTGTGCCGGAACGGATTAACCCATTCTCGAATACGTTACAGGTGAATGCCAAGACAGTTTTGGAGAAACTGAAAACGGTTCGACCAGAGGATGGGTTTTGTCTCGCAGGGATAACCCTTTGTGATCTGTACCCCAGAGACGAATGGAATTTTGTTTTCGGATTAGCCAATAAGAAAGCCCGAGCCGGTGTCCACTCATTGGCGCGCTATTTACCGAACTTTGGTCGACAACAAATTAGCATTTACGATAAATCTAGGTAATTAATTATTTTAAAGGGGCAGTAGCACGTTTTTTTTCAAATTTTATTTTTTCAAATTTCCCATTCATAATGATAGTTTATGTCATTTATATTTACTTTAGAAGGTAAACCATCTTATTACACAAACCAATTATCTGATAAATATGGTGTTGCCTATAAAGCAAAAATTGCATGGCGGCCATTTTATTGTGAACACTATTTATTATTTCGAATGACGAAAGCGATTCCCATGGCTTTATTGAACTATGTACGCTCATTTTTTAACTTGATTTTCTGTAGAGAGAAGTGTGTTTTACTATTGGTGACATTATTTTTCAAATACATTTCATCGACTTATTTCAGCAAAAAAAAACCGTGCTACTGCCCCTTTAATGTCTGAATTACAATTTGTTACGAAACATGATTTAAACTGCTCTTTGTTATTGCAAGTAATTTTATCTAATATTAATTATTGCCGTAATTGCAGTATTTTATGTAAACATGACGAATACTAAGGGTGAAAGAACACTTCCCTTAGGAACTCCAGTTGAGGGTCACAGAATAACCGATACGGAAACTACGGCGGTACTATTTCTGAAATAATTACTAGCAGTTTTATAACGCACATTCCGTTAAAATAACGTTTCATTGGCTTGGGTATCTGCTGTAAACGAAATCCTTCTATTTGTATAATTAAGCTTTTTGGATAATTACGATTGTTTACATAGTCTGCAAGCCTGAGATGATACAGTTGTATGCACAGGGGCTTGTATTGCTGAAAACAAACAGTTCCTAGGTTCAATACTACGATACGATATACCTATACTTATAAATAAAGAAAGGGATGCAACGCAAATTTAACCCCCTGTCCAATCAAGTCCAAATTTCAAAATGGTAACACACTTTGTACACCTAAAACACATTGTAGAATTAAAGCACAGTGATTACTCGTTCGATTAAAACAAACATCAACACAATCGGTCCATTATTTCTAAAGTAATGACACTTCAAACACGATTTTTTGCTCGTCAAACTCGAGTGGGCCAAAATGGTGTCCCAGCAATACATCGACAAAAATCGAGGGAAAAGTCGATATTTCATTCCTAGCAAAAGCAATCAATCTAGAAAAGAGTTTGCTACTATCACTTTACATCCCTGATACATGTGTCATACTTGAATAGTTCGGGTATCTTACCGTAACAACTTTATTGCAACTTTATAATCACTTTATTTATAAGTATAGGTATATCGTATCGTAGTATTGAACCTAGGAACTGTTTGTTTTCAGCAATACAAGCCCCTGTGGTTGTATGTACAAATTTCTTTAACATTGCAGTGAGATGCAGACCCTGCAGAGGAGCTGCAAGGTGCTCGCCCACGAGATCTCGCATATGTTCGGATTGTCACACTGCATCTACTTCCGGTGTTTAATGAACGGCTCCAATCATTTGGACGAGATGGACTCACGGCCTATGTTTTTGTGTCCAGTGTGTCTAAGGAAACTCCATTACGCATGTGGGTTTGACATTTTGAACAGATACGAACAGATGTTGGATTTCTGGCACAGATGGGAACAGAAAGCCGAGACAGAGTGGCTGAGGAACAGAATATCGTGTCTCCGACCCGATATCAGCGATTAGGTTGAATACGTTTACTTTTGTTTTGTTGATTAGATACACAACGGTGCACATATAACTAGAGATTATATTGGAATAGGATAGATAAAGGGCCGTCAGCTGCTGACCAAACGTGTTAAATATTCTTATTTCCATAGTTGTATCTAGAAAATATTTTAATTACACAGTGCCATGGTTATGGTTGTATCATATTGCAAGTTATATATGCTCATGGTAGAATGGTCCTTTAATGAAGAACAATAATATATATAATAGATGCTTCTAATGGAGACAAAAGGACAGAGCTCACACCTTTCATTATATACTTGTTAATTACTTCTTAGAATGAGTTAATGTAAATTAATTTGGCTAAAGTTTTGAATTTAGCAGTCAAAACCATAATAGAGATTGCATCGTCATGCCTTATTATTGTATATGTCTGTCCCTCTGTTAACCCTAGATATAATTAATAATGCAATACCAGATGAGCTACAGAGCTCTATTTTAATATAGGCTATCGTGACATATTAACTCAATAGAATGGTAAAATGAGCTAAATTCGGTAGAGGATCGATTCATATTTACCTATTCTATGTCATATTAGTTTAGTTGTTGTGTTTTTATAATAGTATTTTCGTTTCATTCTATCATTTAATAAGTATTTAAGTTCCTTTGTATTGTATACACTAATATACTCACACGTTTTGGCAACTGTTCTTATTGTTCTCCTTCACATAATCCTAAACTGGAACCGCAAATTTGTATATACCAGAGTTCCGTTCCACGAAACACTGAGGTGAATTAAGTCCTTGAGGTATGTTGATTGATACAGTGGACCTGTATCTACACGTACAACCACGTAGAACAAGACCTATACGGATAAACTTTAGTTAAAGGATAACAGGCAGTTGTCACTAAGGTGACATGATCCCCCGCGGCAAATAAATACTTCTTAATTGAAAAGCTATGTCAAGGTCAGCAAAATCGACTCGGCCCTGAATCTTCCCTAAAAGAACCATTGGTGTAATAAACAAGAGTCATCAGAAGATGACATATCCAACCGGTCCCACATAATTTGTAAAACGCATCTTTGACAGATAATTGTATATCTACTTCTTCAGTTAGGGGGTAATACAAATTTCAGTTTCAGGTATGATAAAGGGTTTTGGAGTTCTACTACAGAAGCAGACCTATCCCTGAACAAAGTCCAAATCCAACGTGTTTCAATGAAAACGAAAAAAATCGAAAAAGAAATCTGAAAATATCAAAAGGCACCACTTCAGTTAGTGGGTAATACACATGCTAAGTTTCAGGAAGATATAATGAATAATTTTGGAGCTGTGCTCCGGAAAGGAACGTATCTCTGAACAAAGTCGGAATCCAACACGTTTCTATGGAAATTTCAGAAAGGCACCTATGCAGTTAGTGGGTCATACACATGCAAAGTTTCAGAATAATGTCAATGTCACCAAATTTAATCAGCCTTTTGTCTTCCTTAGGAAAATGTATGCGTATAATGTTAAGAGAATCCAGTCCACGGTTCTTGAGATATCCCGCTGTTCCGCTGTAGGAACATTATACTCTCTCTATGATGAACATATATGCAAAATATGAAAAGAATCCAGTGAATAGTACTTTCAAGAGTTATTCCATTTCGTACCTACGTACGGGTGGACGCAGTCGAATACTATATCCCCCGCTTCGCGCTAAACGCTAATAGAGAACAGCCCAAATCTGCCTAGATATTTCATCTTATGGCATTGCGCCATACATTCACGAATGCCCTCATTTTGTTCCACCAGGGTATGTGTGTACGGAGGGCTACTGCAAATCACATGATTGTCAAAAGCGTCTCAGTCAATGTTAATGTACGGCACTTAATTAATTTACGATAGAGCTTCGAAAATATGGGTCCAGGTGATTTGTAGTGGACATGCGTATAACGTATAACGTACTCTAACAGTGCAGGGTGGACTGTTAATGAAAACTTTGTTTAAAAAAAGAGAAACTATTTTCTTTTTGAAATGTCTTTATTTGAAAAAGAATTTATTCCAAGTTTCAGGCTACGTACCCTTATAGAACATACACATACAAAAAGCACAGAATTATGTACATACAACACTAAACACTACATCAATGACTCTGACAATGACTCTCGTCGTTAAAAGCATGAACAAAGTTAGTTAGGAGTAATAACATCTGTACGTTTAGAAGACACGTGAGATTCACAATGTATTGCACTGCTTTTATATTTCAGATATTGAGCTTAAATACCATGACGCGGAAATACAATTCAGTTGAGATCGACAAAATCTGAGCGCTTTAAATACAATGTGACAATAACGTTTTTGAGGTATACCCTCACATGTATATCATATGAGTTTTACGAAACGAGCTTGATTGTTTGGATAGTGCCCGAGCGAGAGCGAAGTTTTGAAGTCACGAGAGAACACGAGACACAAGACATGTTGGCAATGTTAACTATTATAAAGTGTAGACTTTCCTACCGTCGGCGTCGTCCAGAAAAGGTACTAATATAACGTAACCTCACTGCCAGACGTTTCAATGGCGAGTGTTGCACTATAGAAGAACATTGGCAAGACTTTGCACTGTGTTGATGGGTATTTATTATCAAGATCGACCTTTTCCGAGAAAATTAACATCAGGTACCAACGTAAAGGTTGCATGATAACAATCAAACATCACTGGAAAAGCGTAAACTTTTCGGGAAGGTATTTGCATAGATCAAGAAAGACGCGGGGTGTTGGCAAGGTATGATTGTCGTGTGACCGTGTACACGTATTTGTGGAGATCGAGTTAGCCACAGACGCAAGACCCTAAATATAAATAAGTATATCTACCTATTTAACATATAAAGAAGGTGAGACAGTGTCCGCATGTCGTATTTGAGCCAGCGAACCACGCGAATTTGAGCTACGCAGATGTACACAGTTTCCACGGCGTTTTTTAAAGTTTGTACCTCCATGAACTTAATAAAATTTGAAGTCAATTAAACGGAATAAGGTTCAGCCAACAATCGATCAATATATGAAATATCTCTATCGAGAAAATAAATATAAGTTGACCATCCATAAAATCCATATCATCTCTCAGAAACACATGGCGTGATGGCAAGGTCCAAGGTCAGGGAATCGTTAACGGATGGTCGATGTTATCACGAACTTAGCACGGTGCGTGGTGAAATGGCTAAATAGAAGAGTTTTTCACCACCGGTGTTATCAAGAAAATGAACCACCGAATCATATCGCTGGATACATCAAGATGGTTGCATATCACAGGAAACAAAAGACACATTCACATGGTCAAGCCAATCTATCACAAAAGCAGAACGCTATAACAAAAAACACAAGGCATGTTCGCAAGACCCCATTAAACTGTAAGCATGAGTATTATCTGATAACAGCACTGAATGTAAGTGCCAGTATTCGCATAATGCTTTACATATTGCTTCAGATAATGCTTCACATAATGCTTTACATATTGCTTCAGATAATGCTTCACATAATGCTTTACGTGATGCTCCACATAATGC
Organism: Gibbula magus; assembly: GCA_936450465.1. Lineage (NCBI taxonomy): Eukaryota > Metazoa > Mollusca > Gastropoda > Trochida > Trochidae > Gibbula > Gibbula magus. Next base: position 10,050,375 of record OW388298.1, on the reverse strand, counting down.
TTCACATAATGCTTTACGTGATGCTCCACATAATGCTTCAGATAATGCTTCACGTGATGCTTCACATAATGCTTCACATAATGCTTCACGTGATGCTTCACATAATGCTTCACGTGATGCTTCACATAATGCTTCACGTGATGCGTCACATAATGCTTCACATAATGCTTCACGTGATGCTTCACGTAATGCTTCACATAATGCTTCACGTGATGCGTCACATAATGCTTCACATAATGCTTCACGTGATGCTTCACGTAATGCTTCACATAATGCTTCACGTGATGTTTCACATAATGCTTCACATAATTCTTCACGTGATGCTTCACATAATGCTTCACATAATTCTTCACGTGATGCTTCACATAATGCTTCACGTGATGCTTCACATAATGCTTCACAGACGGCTCTCGACTTTTGAGTTGACGGTGTCACCAGATATTTCATCATCGGGTTCGTCACGTGACTTTTCCTCTTCCTTCTTCCGGTTCTTTATCTGCGGAGGAAGGAAATCACAATGTGAATCGAATTTAAACATAGATATTGTATCATATCATATCACTTTTTATGTATGATTTTCTCTAGAATATGTTACAAAAAGTCAATCGCACATGGAAAACATATACTTGTTGTGTTTGTAGATACAGATGTGGTTGGAGATGATTTTCTTTTAAATAAGGTCGAAAATACACCAATTCACTCAAAAAATACAACCAACTCACAAGGTAAAAGTGAACAAAGCTCACATACCACCGCGTTAAGTTTGACCGCCTGCAATGCAGTTTTAATTTGAAAATATATGAACTCAATCATGTCAATGAATGGCGATTAATTTCAAAGGACACGCTTTGAGTTGTATCCCCTAACTCCCAATAGTTTCAAAGTCATATAGTTTTCGTGATCCTATTTGGTAAAATTTTTAAATAAATAGTTGCACCTTGGACTTGAAACACCCTAAAGGTACGACACCGCCACATAGGTAACTTCCATATCAACCTTGAAGTTTCCAGGTAATCCTCGGTTACCCAGGGGTTTATATATGCTCCGTTGCTCTCCACTATAGCACCCCTGGGACACTCCATCAGATAAATATGTACTCGAATTACCGCCCTTGGCCGGCGTCAGTCAATCAAACTGTTTCGCAGCTTAGACTTTCGAGCCAATGACAATTCATATCACTTCGTTGCAAAGCACGCACCTCCTTGACGCCGTCATTTTGTTAGCCATTCATCACCGGTTATCTCCCTTGACCATTTCCGTCTTATCCTATCGAGCATTTTCCTTGATTATTGATTTCGTCTCGCTGGCCAAAGGTGGGTAATTTGTCTTATAATAATAACTAATAATAAAATAAATAAATACAATTTAAAAAAAAGACTATTTGCCTTGCCAACATGAGAATAAAACTATTTGTCTTGCCTACATGTGAATATAAAATTAGTTGCCTTGCCAACATGAGAATAAAAAAAAACTATTTGCCTTGCCAACATGAGAATAAAAAACTATTGTATCTTGCCAACATTGGAATAAAATACGGTTTGCCTTGCCAACATGATAATAACAATATTTTACTTGCCAACATGTAAATATAAATATATATACCGTACCAACATGACAATAACAAACTATTTTCCTTGTCAACATGAACATTTAAAAAAAGTTTCCTTTCTAACATGAAAATAAGAAACTCGTTCCTTGCCAACATGAGAGCAGAACAACTATTTACCTTGCCAACACGAAAAAAGAAAACTGTGAAAACGTGAGAATAACAAAAGTATTTGTCCAGCCAACATGAGAATAAAAAAAACATTTGCCTTACCAACATGAGAATATAAATATATTTGCCTTGTCAACATGAGAATACGAAGCTTTTTGCCTTGCCAACATGAGAATAACAAACTGTTATCCTTGCCAACATGAAAATAATTTTTAAAATCCTTTTAAACATGAAAATAAATAAAAATCTCTTTGCCCAGCCAGCATGAGTAAAAACTATGTCTGCGGATGTGTCATTGCTGTCAATATGTGTCAGCTTTCTAGAAACGACCGGTTATGTCTCAACGCAGTCCAGCCTTATATCGTCTTACTTTGTCATATAATTTATACCAGAACTTCTTTAAAGGGGCAGTAGCACGTTTTTTCCGCTGAAAAAAGTTCATGAAATATATTTAAAAAATAATTTCACCAATTGTAAAACACCTTTCTCTCTTCGAAAAATCAAGTTAAAAATGAGTGTTCGTGGCCCAGTAAAGCCAAGGGGATCGTTTTTGCCATTCGAAATAATAAAATGTGTTCACAATAAAATGGCCGCCATTTTTGTCTTTTACGCAACACCGTTGTTACTACTACGGATAATTGGCTTGTGTAATAGGGTGTTTTACCATCTAAAGTAAATTTAAATGACACAAACTATCAGTACAAATAGGAAATTTTAAACAGTACATTTTGCAAGAAACGTGCTACTGCCCCTTTAACGTTTAAGTTTATCCTTTGGAGATGTTTCAACGCCATGTTAATTGAAGCCTAGACTCGTTGTGTGTGCAGCATGTTTTTATGGTATACAGTACTTGAACAGACACATATTGTGATGTAGTTACAATGCAAAGCTTTTTCAGAAATATAATCAGTGTTCAACTCCCAATTCTAAAGAAAAGCTAAAAACGTAAAAGCTGAAAAATTTATTCATCCATTCCTTTGTAATTTTCTTTATTTTACATCATTTTCATCCACAAATTATTAGATTACAACCAATAGGTAACTGAGCATTGGTAAACTACGCGGCAAAAGAAACTGAACAATATTTTCCCCAAAACAATAATGCAGCTAAATTAATAGGATATTGAATGTCTTCGATAAGAACTTGTTTTGTAAATAACTATACACAATTTCCTTCATCACGGTATGATGCTTTTGATTTGAATGACACGCATTTCAGTTGAAAATTGATGAAATATGAATGTTAAAGTAATAAAAAAAAATGAAGCGACGTAATGAACATGTTTAAAATTCGCCAAATTTTTCAGATTTTTCAAAATATGAATTGATAGTTTAATCTTTTTAAAAGATGATGTAACTATGTTTTAGTCCTATTAACGTGGATTAACGTGGATTAAAATATCTTGCATTTTGTAGGTATAGTTTCTTTTGCCTCGTTTTACAGTATAATGTTAAACATATAGTGATTGACAAAAACTCTCAACCATTTATATCACACAGAACATGAACAATAATGTTTGTGATATTATTCAAGATGTAATGGACATACAACTATTAACGTTTATTTCATGAATATACTTACTTTCTCTTAAAACGTGGATTGATTTTATAAAATGATAACTGATAGTGATAAACATATTATGTGTTTAAACATGGTTACAAAATATGTAAGATTGTATTACATTTATTTACTTATTGCCTAATTTTCATCGAACACCATACTACATAAATGATATTAAATACTTAAAGTATATATATATATTTGAAGTTTTCACCATAATAGATAAATACTTAAAGGTTTCGAAGAACACCATAGTAGATTATTATTTTAAATTTTTATCTAACATCATAATTGATAAATACTTAAAGATTTCGTAAAATACCATACAAGAAAAATATTTAAAGTTTGATAGATACTTAAATATTTCGTCGACACCTTGATTCATAAATACTTACAAGTCGTAACTACAATCGTACTGTGAGAACGGGCTTTAAGAAACATATCATTGTAAAGAGGATGGTCAGTATGATAATAGATTGACGTCATTGCCATACTTCTGATTTGCATAATGGAAGATACCATTTTGCATCACCTGGATATTTTTTTGTCAAGAATTGAAATCTTTACAAAAGTGAAAAATAATTAGCTTTTGTTTCAATTTCTTGGTAACATTGAACTTATCTGAGAAAATAGGAATTTATAAATATTTTATCATCAGACATTATAAGAGTGCATATTCCTACCTTTATGAAATACAATACTCAATTTTATAATTGAAAATTAAAATTTTCATATATTTTTGGAAGACGCTGCATTCACCTTGAGTTAATATATGTTATGAATATTTTAAAAAAATACAAAAACCAGTTTATGAAATTATCGAAATCAATTGAATGCGAAACTAAGATAACACTAAACAAGTTTGAAATGACATTAATATGAACATAAATAATAGATAAAGCTGGTATGACCATGAATCTATTTCGTAAGTCATACAGTGTATCATAGTACAGACACAAACAATCAGAGCCTGTTTTAATACAAAACAGCATAACAGCATGTTATTCATTTGATAAAACATTGTTAATTATACCATCCCGTTAAGAGCTTTCGCGTCGAAAATTTTATCGAAAAAATCGAAAACCTCAATACATATATTTATATGCATACTTTTTGGATTTACTAAATTGTACTCGGGCACAAACAATCACTGAAACATATTTGTCTTCTGACAATTGTAACAGAACAATTTTAAAGCCCAGCGTAAAACATAATAATTTCATAAAATATTGTTAATTAGCGCACCACGTCTTAAAAATGGATTCGAGAAACCGTAATAAGTTCAGGCATTTATGAAAACCTCAGTGTATACATATTTTTGGAATTTACTAAATGGTATTCTAGAAAATACAATAACATTAACATATCTGTCATCAGACAATTTGGAATCAATGTTTATAAAAAAAAGAGCATAAACTACGTTTTCATGAAACATGGTAACTTATGGCATCCCGTCTAGAACATTTCATTAACGTACAACACATGTGACTCCTAACAACACTGTATATCCCTTTAAAGTTTTAATCCTGATGATTTTGACAACGTTAAAGGGGCAGTAGCACGTTTTTCGCTCAAATAAGTCCATGAAATATATTTAAAAAATAATGTCACCAATAGTAAAACACCCTTCTCTCTTCGGAAAATCAAGTGTTAATGGTTCCGTAAAGCCATGGGAATAGTTTTAGTCATTCGAAATAATAAAACGTGTTCACGATAAAATGACCGCAATGCAATGTTTGCTCTATACGCAACACCGTTATTATCTAAATAAAATAAAAATTAAATTAAATCAAATTAATAAAATGCTTTGCCCTCTAAAGTAAATATACATTACATAAACTATCAATATAAATGGGAAATTTGAAAAAATACAATTTGCATAAAACGTGCTACTGCCCCTTTAAGAAATACCCTTCCCTTCTCACTAGAAGAAATATTGTTGCATACGTTATCAGAAGATCACATTTTTTTTGTATTTCGGGGGCGTCTCAATTAAATATCAAATTATATCAGAATTTTAGACCAATTATCGATTATGGAAGACACCGTTTTGAATAAATGACTAGTACTAATAGGTAAATTACTCTTATTTTGATTTTAATTAGTTATAAAACATTTTCAAAATCTGCTAAACTGCCTTGTGTCAATGTCTGTGTTTTTATCTTTTTAAAAGCAAATCAGATACTTCCACTCATTAGTTGAGGATATTTAAGAGGAAATGTTCAGAACTTGTTGTAAGTGGCTGTACACTTAGAGAAGTCCCCGGATGCACTGATGACAATGTTTAACTCCGCTGTCAGATGATGACATCGGGACATTTTGATTGGATAGTTCGGGTCCATGCATATCTCCATCATCTGAAATGATGAGACGGAATCGATTTTAAATTTTATCATTTATATATTATTAAATATAATACTTTATTTATTTATCCTCCAATTTGGTACAAATTATAAATTGAAACAGGTAATATTTACATCACTGTCACAGTGTTACACTGCACAATATCTCCCAGAAAGCTGACTGCACTGCTTAGTGCTGTTTGACTTCTGTTCACATTAGATAGACGTTTTGGGATGATTCTTAAGAACATGCAGCTATTTTAACAACACATGTACATATTTACTAAACGTTATGACTTCTCTGCACATGACAATGTTGTTAAATATCTAAATATTTATTTAATCGTATTGAACATAACATGGGTTTTGGGATAACACTACCTTCAATAGTAAACATTTTCGGGCCGAGTCCAATGCGGTTTTCGAACCATGTTATATTTGTTCACTTTCTAAATGGCAAGTATTTCAAATCGTATTAAATAGTTGTGACTTTTCCCTGTATATTAGTTCAAGCATGAATGGAATGGATATTCATTGGATATTATTGATATTTATTGATCCGAAGAATATGTATCTGTATAAAACGTATAAATGACAATAGTTTGCCGAAGTTCACTTGAAATATTTTAATCAATTGATAGATCTTAAATGGTATTAGGATTCAAACAGATTTAAATTTATGTTTAGCAGATTTAATTTCTTGGTTTATAATCTACATATGGTTTCAGTTAATATTAATTAAAGACAACTTGAAATATTAATAAGGTGATTAGAGTCCATAGATATATCCATCGTCAAACAAGATGAGCATACACGAGAAGTGCACGAGCGTAATGAGGGTTTATTGCGATCAACTATGTTCAGTCATAAATTGCACACTGACTATTTTCTCACATTCAGGTCCCACATATGCATGAACCCCATATTATAACTTATCCGGTTTAAAAAAAAAAATTACATGACTTTTAACTTTCAATTACATTTTCATTTTACACTCTCGTTGAAGATACTACTTTTGTGAAACATCGACTTACTCTACAATTCTACCAATACAGTTATCGATATGCGTTAAAAAATATCCCTCGTTGTGAATTAATATGTAATGTATATACTATTGCATGTGGCAGGTTCAACCAAGAACGACAACTCTGTTTTCCAGATCAACTCTCCATCAACTCTCAACAAGTTCCTAAATCTGTATCTACCAAAACACAAGGTACCTTGAGCAAATCGTTGTTAAAGTATTTCAAATTATGTAAAGTACGCAATTGATTGTCCGCATTATAAATAGTTCTCAAAGTAGTTCAAGACAAAGGCCTTAAATCTGAATAAATTCCGTCTGTCTGTCTGTCTGTCGATAACCTTATTATCTTATAATAAGCATGATTCCATTGTAACAATAGTATTCAGCGTCGTTTAAGGCTTAATAATAATATAAGGGCACCGCACGTCATTTATTGTTTGTATTTTATGATAACCAGTTTTTGTAAATGAGACAAATAAAATGAAAATATCCAAATGTGATATCCGATATGATAGACAAATTATATAAGCATTTAAATGCTTACATTCTGAAAAATATCTCCTCATTTCACTAACCGTAAAGAAAATATATTATGATCAAGTTTACGAATGTGGTCATGGAACACACCCAATTTCTATCTAACAAGATATACATTGCAATACATACTTTCTTAATATTCTATATTCGTCTATAACGGACGACTCTCCTCTTCAAAGAGCATTTGGACAATGGCTCAGTATAAGGATACACATAATTTCTTTCACAGTAATGTAATAAACAGTATAGTCACAATAAAATATTTAAAATAAATGCGTTCATTTGGAACCGGTAACTCAGAAGGGCAAATCATTGCAATCTCCTTGCCCGTCGTCATTGCTGTCTGTGTAAAACATTTTCTCCACAAACTTTTTACTTATAATTTCGTTTGTACAAAGTAATCCTCCCTTAATGTATCATTCTGCTCCATCATATATCATCATATATATATTATGATGTAGCAGGGGATTACAGCCTTGTGAATACAATTCAAGATGGCCAGATGGAGCACGATGTCTGTGTATGTATAAATGTCGTTGATGTTTTAAAGGCACATTGCCATTGGCCATACGTGGGGAAACCACTATCTTACTCGTAAGCCTTTAAAGTATTACTGAGGGTAATAGTTTGATGACTTTAGATTTGACAATTTGACAAAGAACAGCGCAGAGTCATTCAAACATAAAACCAATAAGAAGTGAGTCTGGAAAGCTTTGTTAGGAAATCACAATACATTGATCATTATGATGATGTATTATTTGTTACGTTGGAATTTTCTATCAATCATTTTTACAAAGTTTTTTTCTCATTTTGCGCAATGCACAAAAACAAAATGGCCGGTACTCTGATACGACCTTTTCTTTAAATGCGGTGTCCAAGAAGTTGATTATTGGTCTTAGTAAGAATTCGAAAGTCAAGTAATCGTTTTGTCTAACTGTAAACCGATTGAGCAAATGCGTTGGTTGAGCTAATTTTTAAGAAAAGATGAAACACATTGCAAAATGCAAAAAAACTTCTAAAAATTCAATTAACTAAAGAATAGTCAGACATAATCACCCGACTGGCAATTTCATTTTAAATAAATAAACATTACTTCCATCCATTCCGAATACGACCATTGCAAAGCGCCTAATTTTGCGTTGTGTTCAGAAGTTAAAGTACCGTATAAAGTCATCCCTTCAGAATAAGACAATGGCAATGTGCCTATAAAGTTCTATTCCACTCTACGTATGTTTCGACAATGGCAATGTGCCTATAAAGAATCTATTCTACTGTATGTAAGAACAACATGAGTTATTCACCCTTTACGTGTGTTCGGACCGAGGGGGATTACAATAACTTGCGACGATTCTGTGTTGTCGGTTACTTCACACTCATCACTCGCCTCGCTCTTCATCACCTCCCCCTCCTGGAGCGGCTTCTTGAAGAGAAGTGCCCGGATCTGCTGGCTTCCCATCATGTGACCCAGGAAGATCCAGAAGCCCTGGAACAGAATAGAACACGGGATGTAAGCATTATTTGAATCGATATGGGTACCAAGTACCCTGAAGCTCCGGCAATTCATCAATAACGAGGAGGGATGGTGAGATTGCCAGATATTTTTTTCAATATTACGCCCTAAGCTCAAAATATATGCGCATAGGCGTAGGATAAGTTCAACAGTTTCTGTTTGATAGCATTAATATCTACATCGAAACGTCGCACTACTGCAATAAAGCAGTTGTTAATCCAAAGACCTCGTATCTCATTAAAACGGGATGTATGCATCATCGGAATCGAAATGGGTTCCAAAGAATATCCAAAACCCCGATAATTAATTCATCTATAAGGAAAGTGGAAAGTGGAGAGAGACATACAGAAATATTGGCAGTGCTCGGATGATAAGACCATCACATTTCTTTCATTGGCTGACAAAACACATGCTATAAACAGCGACCAGTAACCAGATGGTAGCGTTACGAGGCAAATGCTCAGAAGACAATCAGGACATTTGTAGGAGCCTTGAATATTAAAATACCCGTTATTGTTGTCTTCTTGAGCCAATGAAATAGGTATTGACCAAATCACCTGTCAGTAATTGAATTATATATTATGACCAGTTACCTGAGTTTCTGAACGCTCTGACCACAGGCCAAGTTTAGCGCAAATATGTTCCGCAACAGAGATGGGCGACCAGTTTTCCCGAGGTGCGAACACTACATTCTCACATAGTGAAAACAAATCGTTCTCCGTTGCGGAACATATTTGCGCTTAACTTGGCCTTTGCTCTGACACACCTGTAATTCTGTGTTACTCACCTGTGAGGAGTTGAAGAGGACGAACAGGTAGATGAAGCCGGTGTTGAGGGAGGAGGAGGGGACGCCGAACACCCAGGTGAGGGACAGAACCGGGATCAGGGACACCGCCGTCATGAACTGGTGTCTGGAGGACAAATAGTGTACAAATGTATACGATATAGGAAACATCACGCTCGGGTTTGATAGTTTTGAAACCCAAGACTTCGTTGGATGTGATGCCTGAGACTTAATAGCCTATCGTCTTCGAGTGACATTTAGGAGTTGGTTGTTCTATGGTTTACCAGTTTTATTTATCCCAAGAGTGATACATACCGGTGTAGAGGTGCCTGTACCGATAGCAAACAAATGACACATAAATAACCCAAGTAGCCTTATAAACGAAAATTACCCATACACTTTACACATAAATACCTAATATCCTTCTCCATTTCGCAGCTTACGTTTGCTTACATTACACTTGGTATTTTACTGCAGCACAACCTGTCCAGCATACATCCAAGTTAAAGAATAACATATGCAATCCCTATTATCAAACACGAGGTCCCTCTTACTTTATCTTCTTGCCAGGACTGACGTCTTTGCTTATGTCGAGGACAAGTCGTGTGAACATCATTGCCAACATTACTCCGAAGTTGATCTGCAACAAATTTGCACTAATTAAATTTCAGAAAACGAATACAATTCAGCTCCAAAATTGCATTTACCTTTAAAGAAACTTTTATGATTAATACACTGTTTTCATTCTGAGATTAAGTTTCATATTCTTACCCAAACAACACAAACTGAAAGAAACCCAAAGATCAATTTTTCCAAGCAAGGCATAACTCGCGTCAGTTTCCATCACTGTCTAACTTAAATTAGCCAGTGATGGAGAGTAGGACTAGTTACGCCTTGCTTGGCGGAGTTGCACACATACATGTTGCATTATTTGATATGTCCTGATTCTACATGTTCTTAATTATTTGAAATGAAAAAAGAAGATGTGAAGAGACCACTCACCACGAGTAAGACACAGACAGGACCCACGAAAGCCCAGCGAGTTTTCTTTTGTTCAGACAGCCAGCATCTGGGATTAGAAATAAACTATGGATGGAGGTGGTTGTGTTTCTAAATATCAATAAGATCAGTATCATAGAATGCTGAATTGGCCATTAGTTTAAATGTAAGTCAAAGGAAATAAACGAACTAGAAACAATGTAGATAATGCTCATATCGCATGAATTAGAAAGCGTGACTTCTGAGAGTTGTTTTTACATCGAAGAAAGCTTTAAAAAACGAAATGATTTCAAGGATATCTGCTATGCAACCAGTGGATGTTTGGACAGATTTATCAATTGTGATATATTAAGCGAATGGAAGATACATTAGGTTTATATGCATACAGTGTGATGTATACAGTGTATACTGACTAAACTTATCTCCATATCAAACACGTGTTCTCATATTTGAGAAACATTTTTGTTTCAAATCCGTTCGTTTGATACCAAATCAATGATTTCGTTAAGTAGAAAAAGTATTACATGTAAGGCAAATCAGTATCAATGTTTACTGGAAAAACTGAGTTAGGAATATGGGATTTTTTTAGGATTGATCTTTCATCAGCGTATCAATTGATATACCGTTTTATAAATTAATATACCGATCATTTATAATTTAAATAATTCATATATCCCTAAACTAATTGTCCATGGAAATCACTTACAAGGCATCGTTGCCGTATGAGTCTCCCCTGATGACGGCTGTGAGTAGAACAATGCTTGCAGGCATCACCCAGCCCACGAACAGGAAGATACTGCGTGCACGCACTCGCTCTGTGATCCGCCACCGCTTTGCCTGCAGGCATACATCACATTGATTTCTTATTACACGGTACGTCTCCTTTCTAAGGCATAACATTCACACACGTTTTGTTTCTCGAACACATTAGCCTTGTTTCTCCTATCCATGGCATCACATTCACACGCGTTTTGTTTCTCTAAAACGTTAGCCTTATTTTTCCTTTCCATGGCATCACATTCACACACGTTTTGTTTCTCGAACACATTAGCCTTATTTTTCCTTTCCATGGAATAACATTCAAACACGTTTTGTTTCTCTAAAACATTAACCTTATTTTTCCTTTCCATAACATAACGTTCACATACGCAATGTTTCATCAACTCATGTCATGGACATGTGAACACATTTTCACGTTTTTGATCGCATGTTCATAAAATTTTCACATAAGTAAAGAATATATTAAAATAGAATTTGTTTAAGACTCAATTTTACTTAATTAGTTGCACTACATTATACAATACATGTAGGGCAGCTAAATAAGAGTCTCAATGTATTGAGACTGCATTGGACTTTAACCCAAGGCAGTATTTAAATTGGTTTATGGATACATCAATATGTACAGTAACTATGTACAAATCTGCAAAGTGACCGCTGGTCTGGGAGGCAGTGAACTGACCTTGAGCACGAGGTGGAGAGAGTAGGCGAGTGACCAGAAGTGGATGGTCAAGAAGAAGTAGTGCAGGACAGCAGTGGACAGTTTACACATCACCTGCAGGGAGGGGGTTAATTTAACTGTCGCATCTTTCAAGTCAAAGCTCAATTCACAACAATGAAAGAACTGAGAAAGGATGTATAAAGGTAATTAACAGCATTGATCACACTTTTAAAAAAAAATAACAAACAGCGATGATTAATTTGATCTTATTTAAATAATTTAAACCCTTTGTATTCTTTTCAATTCGCGCCATTCCAACAAAAGAATGAGAACAATATATTTACTTATATGTTAATTCACTATAAAGATAAGCGTATTATCCATGGCACATCAGTATTTTAAGGTTACGTACCTTGATCTGATACGTATTTTCTGCAGCGATGAACGAGAGTTGAGCGAGAAGTAACGAGAAGCACTGGTTCCCCAGGATGAACAAACCATCACTCTTCAGTCTGTAAAACAACATAAACATAGATATACAAATAATGTAGACGTCTTTTGAAGTCATTTACATTACTGACAGTGCATTGACAGAAGATAATCGTCTGTAATTGTGTACTTAAATCTATCAGTCCGATTAAAATCGACGCTGTTCAAAATCCGCAAAATAGTGCATCCACTGGGATTCGAACTCAATCTATAGATCCATAGCCACAAGACAGGTAACACCCGAGCGAGAAGAGTTCGCATCCAGGTAGGTGTGCTATGTTGCGACTTTTTATGTGCTCACATTATCAGGTACTGTGTACTGCTATATGCAACACGTGGAAATACATCTAATACATTATACAACATACCAAAAGTACGTGTAATACGTTATAGAATAATCAAAAATAGAATTTTACAGCTGTAACATATTTCCCAATTCTCCAAAAGTACAAAAACACGTGTGACACATTATACAATAATTCAGAAAGTACAAATACATGTACACGAGTAATACATTGTACATTGCTCCATATTTACAAATACACGTGCAATGCATTATAGAATATTCAGAAAGTACAAATACAAATGTAACACATTAAAGAATACTCCAAAATGAACATACACGTGTAATATCTTGTATAATACACCACAATTACAGATGCAAGTTTAATGCATTTTACAATATTCAACAAGTACAAATACAGTTATATACATACGGCAGGAAGCAGATGAGAAGGAGAGAGAGCATAGTCCCGACCATGGACAGACCACATCCGGTCAGCGTCATCCTGACCAGGGCGTAGTCGATTCCATCTGTGGACTAGAGGGGACACTCATTACTAGAACAACCTCGACAGCTCGAGCAGAGAGAGAGAACTTCCCCCGCAAGTCATAACACGCATCGTTTCCACCACTTGTTAATTTAGGACTTGCTGCATTTCATTAACTCTTTTGTGCTTGCAATATGAAGTTCAGCGACAGCGCGCCGCTACATTAGCACCAGCAAATAAAATGCGGCAAAGCTTAAATTAGCCAGTGACTGTAACTGGCGTTAATTTGACTTGCAAGAGAGGTAGAGATATTTCGATAAATAGTTTTATTAAGTAAAGCAGTTGCTGCCGAAAAATATGATCTGTTTTGCTTTCCTATGTCGAAATTTACATTTGATTACCGGAAATTCTATGTCGAAATTTACATTTTATTACCTTGAAAATTCTTTGTCGAAATTAACATTTGGTTACCTTGGGAAGTCTATGTCGAAATTTACATTTGCATGCCTTGGAAATTTGTTATAAGTGATAGTATCTATATATTTGACCGGATTATACTTACTGAAAAGTTGCTATAAGTGACAGTATCTATATATTTGACCGGATTATACTTACTGAAAAGTTGCTATAAGTGACAGTATCTATATATTTGACCAGATTATACTTACTGAAAAGTTGCTATAAGTGATAATAACTATATATTTGACCGGATTATACTTACTGAAAAGTTGCTATAAGTGATAATAACTATATATTTGACCGGATTATACTTACTGAAAAGTTGCTATAAGTGATAATATCTATATATTTGACCGGATTATACTTACTGAAAAGTTGCCCACTTGCATCAAGAAAAAGTAGTTGGCTTTCTGTGACTGGTTTACCCATGTTACTGACTGAAACATGAACAAGTAAAGCTTCTGATCACATACAAAAGAAACATATATTGATAAAATATAAAGTTGAAAGTCGAGAAGATAAGCTTGCATTTATTCTCAAATGACATGTGATATGACTGATCAAGCCGTCTGTTTAGAGGGAACAGTTCATATGATTGGGATACATTAGAGACCAAACTAGTATATATCTGTTACAGGGGAAGTCGCACTAGGAGGATGCCGTAATAGAGAGGGTGCATTATATAGCAGGAAACGCGAAGCGGAAGAAGCAGTCGGTACAAAGTTTAAAAATTATTGTCATGTAGAACCCGACATGAGGTCATTTTCAAATGATAGTAAATATATTTTAAATAATTGTTTGTGATGGCGAGTTTTAAAAACTCTGTTGCTACTCTCTGGAATGCTCTGCCAATTGACATGAGAGTTTGCTAATCTTGTGAAATGTTACAAAGCAAATTTGGAGACACATTTCCTAAATAATATTATCAACCTACCAGCCATATAACGTGATACTTGAAACGACCTTTCTAAACCGTATCACCCGATACGAGGGACTTACAACCATGTATCACCCGGTACGAGGGACTTACAACCTTGTAATTCCCTCCAGGAGGGTTTACACATACACTTGTAAACCCTGTTAGAAGGAATTATAATGATTGTAAACTCTGATATATGTGTTTAGATGACGGCTTGAAAGTAAAGATCTGAAGAAACTAACTTAGACTAATTTTGAAAAATTTCATAAGTTTACGACAGAATATGTACAGCAAATGATTTGCAGAAAGTGCGTCTCGAACCCGTATCCACTATCACCCGCAGTTACTGAGTCAGCGCCTCTGACTACTGCGCTAAGGGGGCAGACGAGATATCACGGTCCAAAAGAAACTCATATAGCGCGGCTGACATCACCCAGGGATCCTAAATATAACGCCAGGGATCCTCAATATAACGCGATAACACGTAAAAAGCCTGTTTTACACTTAAAAACGGTTTATAATATTGATAACCCATTCTACCTCGGACATGGTAAGTACCATATCCTCGGTATCATGGGTTATCTATATAGCATCAAGAGTGAGTGTACAGAGCTTTGAACATATGACCTGTGGATATGGCGCTATATAAATAGTCATTTATTTATATTTATCAATTTAATCGCTAATACAGTTCATTTATTTCGTTTTTTAACTTTAAAATTCAACGTTGAATTAGTGGACAGTCAGGAGAAGTCAATCCAAGAAGAACAAGTGCTGAGTATACTTATGCAGATTTTGAATATTATTATATTGACTATATATATGTCTGTATGAACGTTCCAGAAATAGTCTTTCTCTCTAAGGTGACACCGCGTCGAGAATAAAAATCAGATCATGTGTATCTACCTATGCTGATTAACATGTCTGCTAACAAGTCACAGACACCAACTTTCAGACAATTGACGTAAAATGGTAATAAACGCTACTGAATGTAGACAGTGAAGTGAAGCGTAACTCGTTAGCAGACACTCTAATCAGCTAAATGAGATAAAGATGAGACTCATTTTTATCCTCGACGCAGTGTCCCTTTAATAATCGAGATCCACAGGTCATATACCAACAGCTAATAGAATCAAAGAAATGCCCGGACGGAAGTCAACTGTCAACTACATGTACGTTGTCATCAGCATTAGATGTTACATATTGAACGCACTCCTGAGGTTTGCGACCACGATAAGTAAGCCCTGTGGTAGGTAAATCTACTTCTAAAAGCTCATAATAGCATTAATAATTGTACACTTAGCTGTACTTTATATTGAGTACACACTACGCATGCGTGATATATTAATATTATTGATTATTTAAGAATAATACTTATTATTACATTGATTGCCACACCCAAAGATGTACGTGTAACTTCAGTAATGATAAATAGTTATCGCTTAGTATTGTTGACTACAACTCAGCTGGTTAAGTCATAAAAGGGGCGTGTCGTAAAGAGGGGCGTGGTCTCCTTCAACTCTGACCATCATCTGTTTCTCCTTAATAGAGGATGCCAAACGACCTTAATAAAACATAGCATTGCATGTAAGGAGGTTTACTTTTATTACTTGACCAAGTTTGAAATTGCAGACTGTCTGCTGAAACTAAGATAGTCCGCGAGTTCTCGAGTCCGCGAGTCCGCGATAGATACAACACTGCAGCATATTCCACGAGCGAGTTACATGTACTTTATTACATACATAATACTTTTTTTTAGAATACCATGTTTATCTCATCGAATAAGGAAGAAGGTTTATTTATTTACGAGTGAAGCTGTTTATGAACCTCTGACGATGTATACACCTTAAATTGTTTTATCGATTTGGCGGTGTAAAGCACCGTATCAGGGTAACATTATATGTTCTACATGTAAGTGAATTTATTTTATTTTCCCAAGAACAATTGCACATATAAACTGTTTTGATGGTCATCCACAACAATAACCTGTAGTTTTTAAACGAGTGAAACTGGTTCGTTAACAATCAATCAAACTTTATTTCAGTAGAAAGGCCTGCGGCCCACGTACGAAATCAGCGATCGAAACGTATAAATGACAAAGTTGCTTGTGGTCAAACAAAGTATTTCGTTTATTCAAGGCATCTTTCACATAATTTGAGACAGCTACCGAATGCGTAAGGTTATACTCTTGAAGGCTATGGGTCAGTAACGATGAACCCTGAAAAGCGTCGTTTCAAGTTTATATAGTACTGTAAATGAGTGTAGCGCACCTTGCTCTTGTAACTCGGATTATTCCTTTATACTCCCCGGAGTAGTATTTAATCACTCATTTTCGACGATTTTACAGATTCCAAATCTTAAAAGGCCGTGTTTTAATCACCAATGTACAGTACAAAGTACATACAATCGTAACAGAAATGTTAAGAGTATTTATTCAATTGCACAATTTGACTACACATGGAAGAACATGAATCTAAGCTTTGTGATTTTTGTAACACGATATTGTAGCATTTCTGAATCATTTGATATGTTTCTGACAACTTAGATTTTTAGACATCTTGTATCATTTGGTAACAGTTTAAAGTTGTGTCCAATTTCCGTCATCACAATATAGAGCGTATGTATTTGGAAAAAAAGAAGATTTGATTACGCAACATGTTTATGTATTAGTTTAAAAGTTTTAAAAAACCTATTCACAAGACACATTAACAGTTTACAGAATGAACATATCAGAACACAAGAACACTCACCATTATATGATTCCTTATGTATTTACTGTTGTCCTCTTTCTGTTTCAAGACAAAATTAAAAATGTTTCCTCACGGCCCCCTCAGATCAAACGGCGGTTCTCAAGCAAGTGGTTTCAATCGGTGTTTTAGTCTTGTAATGTCCAAAGTTTAGCCCTCGGTGTCCAGTGGAGACGATGTTTCTTTCTGGCGATTCCCTGGTTTCTGTTCTAATATACGACACAGACACGCCCGAGAGTAAGTCGTTTTGGTGACTTGCCCAGTTTCCATGGCAACCTAATATGCGGAATCGGATTTGATGGTTACGTGTTTTAGTTGCACTGCATCAATATCGTCCCTGCACGCACATCATAATGATAGCGGATGAATAACTGCGGAAATCAATCGTCTCTGCTTCTCAGAAGGGACTCTAGCCTGTAGTACATCACATACAGTTGGTAATAAAAAATATTCCATGGATATATTACAATGCATGTGGAGGACTGGTCCTGCATTTGAAAAGTAATATATGTTTTTCATATTTCATGTTGTGTGTGTTGTAGAAACTGACACATGCATTGTACAGTATAAGTATTATAAAATGATATAAGTAATGATGTAAGTATTTCACACACAGAGTTTTTTTAAAAAGTTGTTTTTATCAGTTCCCATAGCTGATTTGAAGGGGGGTATGTACAAATACAGGTTTTAAAGCTGTGTCGAGTGTTTATCACATCAGATTGACAAGTGTAACGTATCCATTCAATATTTCTGTAAAATTTGATGTTTCAATATTTTCAAATTAAACCTCTCCATACTATACACTCAGAAGAAAAAGAAACGTCAACATTCAAAATACAACATAATCTAATCAACGTATGATAAACAAGACTGAAATACTTGTTTGATTGGAATTCTAGAAGTTGATGTTGTGAAGAATAGAGACGATTTTATGGATATAAGATCTTATTACTTATTCTTTAAAAATATTTCAACATTTGATGTTGCCTTTTTGGATGTAATATACACACGGACAAAAGTATCGCAACACCGACATCAAAGTTATACATAAACGGATACTACAAACATCCCTTTCCGAAATACGAAATACGAGCAGATATATACAAGAGGATTCAATCCTACACACACCGAGTCAAGGTAGTGTTGCTATGAACTAGCTCCTTTAGAGAGGGTTCTATCGGTTTTATTGTGGAAACGAAATTCGTTAGGACATTCCTGTATACTTATGTATGACATTAATTAATACATGCTTGCACAATCTATGTGAAACGTATTTCTGAGGGTAATGTGGGGTTTTTTTTACTTTAAATCTGAACATTTGCTGAAGGCGAACGCACATTATTTAAAAAATAAAAATAATGAGAAGTGAAGTGAAGCCCCGCGAGTGTGGAAAGCTTTGCTACATCACAACAAGGCATTGTTGATTAGTTTAATGATACATTATATGTTACTTTGTGAATATTCCATCAACGCATGTGTTTCATTATTTTGAGAAAATAAAATTAGTGAAAATACAGCGTTTTTCATTTCACATTTTGCAAAATAGCAAGATGGCGGACAACCAACGACAGAACTGCTCCTTTAAGATTAAGCTTAGATGATGATAAATATACCCCAGCATATGTGACTACATTCTTAAAAATAGAACATCATTACCAAACCTATTATGTACATGTACATGTAAAGGACTGAAATGATGTGAAAATATGACAAGTGCACTTTTGTTACATTATGCACAAGTTGTCATTTTAATACATGACGTATCAAGCAGACCCTGTGAAGATGAAAGAGAACTAGGAGCAACTGTAGTATCCCAATGGCAAACTCAAACCATATCCAGAGCAATCAAGCAGACACATTAAAGGGGCAGAAGCACGTTTTATGCAAAATTTATTTTTTCAAATTTCCCATTTATAATGATAGTTTAAATTAACTTAAGAGGGTAAAACATCTTATTACACAAACCAATTATCTGTAGTGGTAAAAACTATGTTTCGTATAATGCAAAAATTGCATGGCGGCCATTTTATCGTGAACAAAATTTATTATTTCGAATGACAAAAACGATTCCAATGGCTTTACAGAACCATGTACGTTTTTAACTTGATTTTCCGAAGAGAGAAGGGTGTTTTACTATTGGTGACATTTTTTTCAAATACATTTCATCGACTTATTTCCGCGAAAAAACGTGCTACTGCCCCTTTAAATCATTTTAATAAAAATAGAGCCATGAGCTCTGCAGCTCATCAGGGATTATATCGTTTCAACTGTTTTCAACTGAGGCATTCTAAAAGTTGGTGTGATGAAGACAAACATTTTATGGATGATCAACTTCTTTATTAACAATATCGACGTTTCGGTATAGATCCGTATACCGTTATCAAGCAGTATCCCTAGATCCCCTAGGTTCAAGGTACCTCCTCACAGAATTTCAGCTTTGATGGTATGGCAGTTCTGGAGGAGAAGTGGAAAATGTGAACAGTTTACGACGACGCCCGAAGGACGGACAACGGACAATGGGCCATTACTTGGCCTTTCAAGAACCAAGCTTGCAATACAGAACCTTGGCATACACCTTGTCCAACAAGGTGAAGGTCAGAGTCAAAACTTGAGATTTTAAAAAATATAAAGAATTCTTTTTCTTCATGTGCATTACGCCAGATTGTTGTTCAGTTGTACACATGTTATGAATCTTTAAGAATATGTCATTAAGCTTGTCAAACGCCTTTGTGTCACCAAGAAACGCATAGCAAACAGGCTGTCATATGAAATACGTGTATCATGTGTCTGTTCATTCAGTGTGAAGCAGGAAGTCTTTTTATAAAAACCAAAACCAAATTGCATTGAGTTTGAAAATACCACCCACGCTACATAAATATCCGTTCTTCTATTCTATATAAAACGAGGCGTTCTAATAATGTTCTAAAGAATGCTGTTAATGTAATGCGTCAGTTGTTGTTGTTTGGATCAAATTTTATCTCTATGATAAACTTTGAAAATAGTCACACTATGATATCATTCAATTTCGAACTACTTAAGAAAATGTGCATATCGTATGTAAAGCGGAAACAAGCCTTATCCATACATAGGTATATGTCGATTGTCCAAGATGTTCGTGTAAGAAACCCCCTGTTTGTGACTTGTGACGCTTCCAAAAGGCATTGAGTTTGTCCAACTTTAACATGCAATATTCAGGGAGAGAAATACCGATTAATTAACATACGTTATGATAAATGAAAAGATTGAAAACTTGTTTTTAAAAAAATGTTTTAAAAAATCCTATTTCTGTCTTTTTATGACTCTTATCATGCATTCTGTTTAAATTATCTATTTGGACGATTTTTTGTTATCTCCTGTGACCTTAACCTTGAAAACGTAATGATTTGTTCTTTCTTGTACTTACGACAACTTACGACAGTGTATTCATACTGTGTATTGGCAAGTCTCACATCATCGGCAGACATGAATATCTTTCATAACTAAGCATAACTCCTCCCAATGTCATCACATATCGAGCCTCGATGAGGTCCACACCTGAATAATACCGTATTACATGCAACGTGGGGCTTAATTAGTGGTTGCGTTTTGAGGTGCGTTCTCGTCCACTGGATCTCAGGTTTACATAGAAAGTTTTCAGGCGTTCGGGAACATTTCTTAAAACGCCTTTACCTTGTCAGAAATATGCATACAAACTTTAAAAAACAAAAATTTATTGTACATACATCAATGTATCATACATTTATGTGTCAAACATTAAAATCATCAAAAATATTATACCATTAAGAATTCAACTTATAATTACTTAGTAATCATCTATCAAGAACCCATTTATAAATAATTTCTAAATACAGATTTCATCTTGAAAGTATTCAAATAGATGACATCTACATAATATCCACGTATAACGCCTTCAAAGGCCAAGCCTTCATATACATTTATAAAGCATTTTTAACATGAAAAATAAAGTTTTTTATCAATAGAACCTTCACCAACATAGTACTCATTTACACAGCACATGTATCTACATTGACCAATAACATGTTTACATAAAATGTTTTACAAATACAAATATAGTGGTAAGGATAAACAAGAGAACATGGTCATCAGCATCCCGCCATCTTGGTTCTCATTACAATTCACAACCTTCTCCTAAATGTGGTAGAACCAGGAACATAGATGTATTCCTTAGAACAGTGTATACTTCAGAATATAAAATCACTAAGTTTATTGATGGAGTTGGCCTTTGACAGGTGTTCACAGACTAGGAGTACTTATCAGATCTCACTCTGTAAAAAGAACAGGAAAAGCATGCTTATCGTTTTCGAACTCCATCAATGTATTCATGACCTCAAGCAACACAACAAAGTTGGTTATCCTTTCTTAAACGATTTCTGAGAAAAGCTTCCCCAATTATATCTCGGAAAAAGAAACACAAGGATGAACAGATGGACGGACGGACGGACGGAGCTCAAACCTATATACCCCTTCCAGTTCGTCTATACTTTACACAAATATTTATTACCCTTTAGATAAATTTGTTGAATTGTGATTGGTCAATAGCCAATGCATACGAAACCGTGTAGGCGGATTTGCCAGGGTCTACCCTCCGTATGACCCGTGAGACAGGTCACGTGACTAACTACACAGGTCTTACGGATGACCTTGACCTTAGATGGAATGCGGAAGTAAAACGGTTGCTCGACTCGGAATTTCAGGATCGAAACTTACCTTAACAAACATAAGTACGGTGATTTCAACCAATATACATTATTTATTTTGTTTGCGTCAATAAACTAATTCAATAAAAATACGTGTCTCTCTATTATTCATCAGGTAATAATAATTTAAAAATTGATTATTTTTTGCCGCAGAGTTATCTCCCTTGATATTGAGCGGTAAACTCTTTACAGTGTTGTTGCTGTTTCACACTGTGTGGAGTTTTTATCACAAACGGAAATACATGTAGCTATGTAGCCTATATATTTTATCGAAAAATGAGTGAAATAAGTACAAATAATAGATCTAAAGAGTAATAAATTCGTTACACGGTGTTTTGACAGGGTGTACGGGACTGTAAGACCCTTGTATATTCCGCATTTTCTTCGGCTGCGCCTCAGGAAAATACGGAATATACAAGGGTCTTACAGTTCCGTACACCCTGTCAAAACACCGTGTAACTAATAATATATATTATTAAAGAAGATTGATCCAGTCAAACCCATCTGATGTTTACTCTTTTCTATATATAACCTTACTTCACGTGAGAAACGACTCATTTTTATTTATATATATATATATATATATATATATATATATATATATATATATATATATATATATATATATATATATATATCATACTAAACGACGTCCCGTTTGATAACATGTTTATGAAAGGAGTGGATGGTTTGGTAATTTAACGAGCGAAAGCGAGTTAAATACCGATGCCATTCACGAGTTTCATAAACATGTTATCAAACGGGACCGAGTTTAGTATTTTATTTATTACTCAATGATGTAATTATCACTGAATTGCAAGACAATCGTTTTTAGTGACAAAAAGGTCACCCGCTATTGCAGTCGCGCGGCTTACATTGTGACGTCAACAAAAAACGACTATGACGTCACGGGTCGATTATGACGTTACGGCAGCACGCGGTGGTATCACACATGTGTGTAACCAACTCATTGTTATCTAATGAGTGATCTCACCACGGTTGAGTAATAAATATATATATATATATAGAATCTCACCCATCACGAGCTGCTAAAAGTCACACATATCCGAGGCTATGATATGAATTATTATATAAAAAGGCATCACAAATAAACGTCTAGTCGTTTGGCTCAAAGTCCGTCGAGAGTTAAAATTGATGATCAGACTTGCGAGTCGGCAACACAATATAATATATAATACAAATGATAATGATATAAAGGATTCTATACAAAGGCAAGTATTCTTTACTTTACACAGAGATTTGTGGGTTGGTGGCAATGATCCTATACTTTACACAGGGGTTTGTGAGATGATGGCGATGATTCTATTCTTTTCACAGGGGTCTGTTGGTTGATGGCAAGGACCCTATACTTTATAGGGGGTTTGTTGGCTGCAGGGAAGAATTATATACTTTACACAGTGGTTTGTGGGTTGAAGGGAAGAATTCTATACTTTATACAGGGGTTTGGCGGTCGAAGGGAAGAATTCTATATTTTACACAGAGGTCTCTTGGTTGATGGCGAGGATTCTATATTTTACACGGGGGTTTGTGAGATGATGGCGAGGATTGTATACTCTACACGGGGGTTTTTGGGTTGAAGGGAAGGATTCTATACTGTACACCTGGGGTTGTGGGATGATGGCAGGATTTTGTAGGGTACTGTTGGTCATGTTAATGTCTCAAATACGATGCATCAAAGGCACAAGGCGACACACTGGATTCTGGGGCATTATGTGCTTCCTATAAAATGTATCTCCAGATATTTGCTTGCCAGCATGTTCTCTCTTTGCAATATCAAAAGGAGTGTTTCCTTTCACATGTTCCTGTGCGGTAAGAGCTCCATATCTTAGCAAAACCTCAACTACACCTAAGTGATCATTGTCTGCTGCAGCATAAGCGGGTGTATTGCCTTTCCAATTTCTTTGGTTGACATCAGCTCCAGATCTTAATAAACTCTCCACAATATCTATGTGCCCATTCTTTGCGGCAACATGAAGAGGCGTGTTCCCTCCAATATTTTCTTGGTTGAAGTCAGCTCCAGAGGTCAATAAGATGCAAACAACAGCCTTGTGATTATTCATTACTGCAGCATGTAGAGGTGTATCTCCAGCCCCGTTTCTTTGGTTGACATAAGTTCCAGACTTTGATAATAATTTTACTACGTCGGTCTGACCATTTTCTGCCGCAACATGAAAGGGTGTATTTCCGTTTTTATTTATGATGTTGGTAGGAGCTCGTTGTTTTCTTAAAAGGTCCAAACATGATACATGACCATATCTTGCAGCCAGAAATAAAGCTGTTTCCTCAGCTTTGTTGCGCTTGTTGATGTCTGCTCCATTCTCCAGTAACAATTCAACAATACCATCATGCCCCCTTTTTGCTGCAGCATGCAAAGGTGTTGAACCATCTTGAGTCTAAACATTTATCTCATCTCCAATCTCTATCAATTTTTGGCATTGCGTTCATCCCCTCTTAGCACTGCAGCAAAAAGAGGGGAATATGGAACATGTTTTCGGTCTCCAGTTGAACCTTTATCACTGCCATCTGACGTGAAGGACGACTTGTTTTCTGACATTTTTGTAGGTTCTTCTATGGTTTCTATCCTGCTTGATTTCATTTCGATATGCCTCTCCTTCGACGTCAGTTTTTCTGAAAATTCCAATTGAAAAGGTTACTCAATGAAACGTATTTCGGAATAATAACTGATTTTCTTATTAAAATCCCGTTAAGCCAATGACTCTGTAGCTCACCATGTATTACAAAATGTATCACCTCATTTAACACATAAGATAATAAGGCATTGTCCAGTCACCAAATTTACAATTTATTATCTACATTGATCAAGGTATATGGACACATATATTTATTATAAGTTATTATAAGTAGCAAGTATGTTGAAAAAGGTGTAACCTCTATATTCTATTAGAGACTAGTACAAGTTAAATTTTGTCCCGGGTGTTACATTTTGCGAAACTTAGGGTTTCAATGATTCATTTAAATTTAGTTTATTTAATTTATGTCTCCTTGCAATCGTTTTTAGCACACGTATGAACTTGACTACTCTATTGAGAAGGTTTGATTGGTTGCTGCCACGTGAAAATTTAAGGAGGGGTCAGGACCAAATGAACAAACTTTGGTCCCGTAGGTGCAATTTCAGCTTTTGGGTGCAGGGGTTCTGGATGGTGAGTCAATAATGTTAAATTAAGTATAGATTTTGGACTGACGCCGGCCCATGTTTCCTGATGCATATTTATTATTGAGGGCTGATAAGTTAAAATATTGACTGACATGATAATGGCGTCTAGGGAAGATTCAGGGCCCACTCGAATATGTTGGTCTGGATATTATATTTTGATTTTTAAGAGACAAGTTGTGGAGGGGATAATGCTATCTTGTGCCAATTGCCTTTGATCAATAACACATCGACCTGAATTATGCTGTATTCTTATAAATGCGACGTTCAAATGTGATGTAAAATGTTTTGCTTATTGCTAAATGAAGCTTTCGCGTAATAAAATCGCTTCTCTCGAGGACAAAACAGAAAAGTTATCATTCCTTTAAATGGCGACATTATCATGTCAGACATTTTTACTTAGACAGACTCGCTGATGAGTTTTATGTTTCAGGGATTCAGTGTATCATCCATTACTCACCGGGCTGATCTAAATTTGTCAGCTGTGACAAATCCCTTCGAGAAGATGACAAATCCCTTCCAAAAGATGGCGAATACCTTCCAGAAGATGATGAATATCCTTCAGATGATGATGCATACCCTCGAGAAGATGACGAATCTTTTCCAAAAGATGGTGAATACCTCCCAGAAGATGGCGAATACCTTCCAGAAGATGGTGAATACCTTTCAGAAGATAATGCATACCTTCGAGAAGATGACGAATGATTTCCAAAAGATGAAAAATCCCTTCCAGAAGATGAATATTCTCCAGTAGATGATGCAAACCCTCTAGACGATGAATGTATTCGTAAAGTTGACAAATCCCTTCCAGTAGATGTTGAATATCCATCAGAAGATGATGCATACCCTAGAGAAGATGAAGAATGCTTTCCAAAAGATGGTGAATACCTTCCAGAAGATGATGAATATCCTTCAGAAGAGGATGAATATCCTTCAGAAGATGGTGCAAACAATCGAGAAGATGGCGAATCCCTTCGTAAAGATGACAAATCCCTTCCAGAAGATGGTGGATATATTTCAGTTCGTTGTTTGGTCATGTTCTCAGTTAAACGTTGTGTCTGAGTTGATACACTCTTTGTGAGTTGTCCCCCCGAAACATCATTCATGATTTCAGTCTGTGTTGTCGTATGGTTAGAATGTTTTTCCTCATCAACGTTTTCAGTTTGAGTTGATATATTTTCGGTTAAAGGTTTCTCATTCTCCGCACAGACATCCAGTAACACAGCCTAAGAAAAATATTATTCTATGAATATCGTAAATTCACATATTTTCTCAATTGAAAGTAAGAAAACTCTTTCAAAACTGTGTTCACTTTAGTGTTTTGTAAAATTTATATATACTGTGCATATACTCTAATAATATTACAAAATGTTGCTTTTGATTACCTTTGTCTTGAATTGATGCTGTTGACCGATATCTGAAATAAACAAAACAAGTTGAAAATAAATAACAAATCAGTTAAATAAAATATAGCAATGAGCTCTGTAGCTCATCAGGATTTTATTGTTTGATGTTTGAAATTGTTTTAGGGATAATACACAATTTCAAGGCTCCAAAATTGGTAGTGCATAACAAAAAATGACACTAAATTTGGATAAAATGCGATGTCTCAGGATCACAATTCCTGCAAAGATATTGAAGAAAAGGTGACTCTTTCAATTAAATGGTATTAACAGAATTCCTTAAATCACCATATAAAATGGTATTTCATTTGGAGAGCAAAAACTTGTTTCTTGTTATACTGTATATATCATAATGGGTTATCACACTGCGTACCGAAGGTGTGTTCACCTGACCTACTTGTGTAGTTTAATAAAATTAATTAATCAATTTGGCATGTCTTGGAAGCACCATATCAACGCGAAAGATAGACCGATCATTTTGCATTTTTCATTACAAGAAGACAGCTTAGTGTCCCAAATCATAATCTGATTTGATATCTCATAGTAAAAATAGTGTTACAGTTTTGGCATCTCTTTGCAGTGAGTGGGTCCATCTTGTCAAAACTACAGTATTTATTTCTTCTGTGAAATACTCAGTAAGTGATCAAATGGTTCTACACTTCACATATTTCGTATTATAGTTATTCAATGTATTTGTTCTCAATATTATGTTAGTTAATTGACCAACGGGTCTATAATTACAATTTCAGCTTTCTAGAGTCTAGGTTATGGAGAAGAAGTCGAAAAAGTGAAAAATTTACGGATGACGGACGGGCGGATGATGGACGGATTGACGAACGCCATGCCATGCTATGCCATATGCCAGTCGGGTCTTTCATGCTTGATGAGCTAAAATCATTTTTGGTGAAATAGTATTTTATCTTCAGTCCAACACAACACCGAGCAGATAGAGTTAAACACGGTTGAGATAGACAGAGTGAAGCAGGAGATGAGAGAAATGAAGGCAGCGTTTCCTTATACAGGAACTATATTCACGTAAATCTAAACTTCTCATCTATGGGGTACCCGATGACAGGGACCCCGGGACTGCCTCACGGGAGGTATTTCGTCTGCTCGGTGTGGGGGGAGCTGAAGCCATGCAGTTTGTGAATGTGCACAGGTTACCCCATAAGAGTACGGACCAAGCGAATTTTCGAGCAAATATGCCGAAACCGATTGTTGTCAAATTAGTGAGGGCCGAGGATCGGTTTAATGCTTCTATCAAAGGATGGGCTTCCCTTAAAGAAAAGAGGATAACTGTTCGCACAGATCTCCCGGTAATCCTGAAGAAACAGAGGGGTCGCTTGGCAAATCGTGCTTTCGAATTGCGGAAAACACACAAGGTTCAAACCAGGATCCAAGAGAAAGGGATAGATATTTTCCTACAGATTAGAAAAAAAACCCGATGAACCTTGGAGGACACTCGGCATCGAGGAGAATCCGTGATCTTACTGGTCAAGTGACATTTCACAGCTCCCACTCGTAACACTTGTAAAGACTAGTAGATAATAATTAATACACTTAAATATAATACCACTGGACTTACTAGATCATGAACAAACAAAGTTGGACTGCTGTAAGGACATGGGCAACTCAAGTGTGTTTATGTTACAAACAAACGATCACAAGCGAAGGTGTCATAACATCGTTATACTTGTATCGTGTATAGCCATCCTCGGTTACCCATGGTTTTATATATGCTCCGTTGCTCTCCACTATATCACCCATGGGAAACCTTATCAGAAAAATCTGTACTCAAATTACCCGCCCTTGGCCGGCGTGACGAAGTCAGTAACCAAAGAAAATGCTCAAAGGGATAAGACGGAAATGGTCAAGGGTGATAACTGGTGACGGATGGCTAACACAATGACCTCGCTTGCTTTGAAACGAAGTGATATGAATTGTCATTGGCTCGCAGGTCCAAGCTGCGTAGCAGTTTGATTGGCTCACGCCGGCCAAGGGCGGGTAATTTGAGTACAGCTTTTTCAGATAAGGTTTCCCATGCGTGATATAGTGGAGAGCAACGGAGCATATATAAAACCATGGGTAACCGAGGATGGTGTATAGCAGAATGTTTGTAAACATTACCACGTGGCATGCTATTATTAGAACACATTCACTGCTGATAAGTGCTTCCGGGTGTGTTTCCGGTGTCTTCACTGGTGTCTTCACTGGCCTCGCGTAAGTTGCTTGTTTTTGACACTTTATGCCCTATCGACGAGATACCAGGCTTGTTGCCGTGTGTATTTATGCATGGAATATGCCATCTATGTGCAGCACTGTTCTAATGCAATCGTAGGAGTGTTTATATCGCAATGCCACTACAAGTTGTATAATGTATTGAGGATGCGGTCGGCAGTGTTTTTCTTTGACCGACCTTGACATTGGGGTCATGTTTATGTGACAATCAGCTGGCATGTTCTGGCACACTTGTTGCTCTAAAGTATGTAAACACTGGGCTTTGGGCTTTGGGCTTTGGGCACTGAGCAATGCAATGCCTCATTTTTGGTTTTTATGTTTGTACATAGATATATGTTTTATTTTTCAGACATTTTTAGAAACAGGAAGAAATTCTATTTTTTCAACACATCATTTAAATTTTCATTTTTCCTCTGATGAAGAAATCATAGAAAAACTTTGTTCCCATTATTTGATATTTGATATATTTGTTCATTCAGAACCTTGTTTTCACCTAGTGCCTGACATGAGATATAATTCAAATAGCTTTTTTTATGAAGAATATCATTCTTTTAACACCTGACTATGGATAAGATTAAGAAAATAAAAATTATTTCAGCTAACTATAGAGGTTTAGCAGAAAAAAATAAAAGAAGGGAAGTTATGAATCTCTATAGAAAGAAATATTCAATAATTTGCTTGCAAGATATCCATATTGCGGAAAAAGATGTGAATATGATAAAAAATGAATGAGGTTTACAGGGTATAATTGCCCCTTTTAAATCAAATTCTAGGGAGTAGCTATCCTTTTCAACAATGATATTGATTTTAATATACATAGAACATTAGAAGATGAAAATGGCAATTATATTATTGCTGATGTTACTGTTGAAGACAAAAGATTTACCCTTACAAATCTCTATGGACCAAATAGTGATGACCCAAACTTTTACATTAAACTTTTTGAGAACATTTCTAACTTTGAAAATGAATCCTTAGCTATTGTTGGAGATTGGAATTTTGTGATTTACCCTGCCTCTGATCTGGAAAACTATAAAAACAAAGACAAATTAGAATCACTTGATCTAACTGATATTTGGAGAGAATTAAATCCTGATTTAAGAAAATATACTTGGTGGAGAAGAAAACCTAGACAACAAGCTAGATTAGATTTCTTTTTGATCTCACAAGACTTAGTAAATATTTCACTTGATTCTGATATCATTTCTAGTTATAAATCAGACCACTCAGCTATTAGCTTTTCTTTCTCCAACTCCATTAATCAGAAAAGAGGAAGGGGTTATTGGAAATTCAATACTTCCTTACTCTTACATCCTGAATATCCTGACTTAGTTAGATCAATATTGAGAGATACAATTGAAGAATACTCAGAAACTGAAACTAATGTTGAAGATAATTTTGATTATGCTGATTTTAAACTTAACATTTATGATAGCTTATTCATGGAAACATTCCTGATGAAAGTAAGGGGAAAGTCCATTTCTTTTTCATCATTCCTTAAAAAGAAAAGAAAAGATAACACAAATCAATTAGAAACCAAAATAAAGGATTGTGAAGACAATATCAGAAAAGATTTTCAAAATATTAATGAATCCCTTATATCTTATCTAACAAAATTAAAAATGGAATTACAACAAATTAAAGAAGAAGAGATAAAAGGAATTCAACTAAAAAATAAGATCTTATGGTATGAAGAAGGAGAAAAACCAAAAAAGTATGTTTGCCACTTAGAAAATAGGAATTGTGTCAGCAAATCAATAAATAAAATTATTACAGATAAGAATGAAGAAATCACTGACAGTAAATCAATCTTACATGAACTTCAAGGATTTTATAAAAAATCTTTATGCTAAAAATAAGAATTATGAACATGATGATCACCTAGACCAAAAGAACTCATCATCATCATCATCTTTATTTCCTCCATTAGGAGATTATTATGAAGATATCTACAAACTTGGACAGTAAATGGACATTGACATTTTTCAAAAGGAGAGGTTAGTAGTTAAAGAGTTGGTTTGATTAGGAATGAGAAAACAGGTAAAATTCACTGAAAACATGTTGAAATGAGTTCATGTTTGTTTGACATGTATGTCAAAAAGCTATTATTGTTCATTGATTTGCATTGAGAGCTCTCGTTGGTAGATGGCCATTATCCTCATTACAAATGAAGCACAAGTTTATATGCTGCTATTGACACTATTAATACTTTTTACAGTATGTCAGGGTTAAGGATGGTTTGGATTGGATCAAAAGCAGGTAGCAGAGATATACTCTGTCATGATGTAGATATAGAATGGCAAAGAAGTGAATTTGAAGTTTTGTGTATTACTTTTACACCTGATTTAAATGACTTATGGGTAATCAACACAAGGAAAAGACTTGAGGAAATTAAAAGACTTCTAGCAACATGGAGAAAAAGACATTTGACTTTGATTGGGAAAATAACTGTTATTAAGACATTAGCTCTTTCAAAGTTGGTGCATATTTTAAACAGTTAACCTAACCCTCCTGATAATTTTATTACCTCCCTTGAGAGGATATTTTTCAGATTCATCTGGAATGACAAAAATGATAAAATAAAAAGAAGTATATTAAAAAAGGACTATAGGGAAGGGGGATTACGCATGACCGATATTGAAACCTTTGTAAGTGCTATGAAACTTTCTACCCTCAAGCACTATTTGAGAAAAACAAATGTGAGTAATCCATGCAATTTTCCATTAAATGATATTTTAAAATATGGAGCAAATTTTCAGAATATTGTTAAAACTGATAATCCCTTTTGGAAAGATGTTTTAATTGCATGGAAATTATATTGTACTAGAAATATCATAGAAGAAGACAACATTAGCAAAATTTTACAACAGCCCTGATGGTTGAATAATAATTTCAAGAATCCATATAACTTTATTAGATGCTGGGCTGAGAGTGGAATCTTGACCATTAAGGATCTCTGTAATGAAAATGGTTTTGTATCTTTTGAAGAGCTCAAACTAAAGTTTGACATGAGAGGTACATATATGGATCTTGGTTATGTTATCTATAATTTACCTGATGCTTGGGAAATTACTATTAGACAAAACAGATATATACATACCAATGATCTGGATTTGAACTCCCTTCATAAAGATTTTATGACCTTGAAGAAAGGCTCAAGATTATTCTATGATAAACTCCTATCTGACAATATTAAGCCTCATATCTGCCAAAAATGGGAACATTTATTTCATGAAACTGATTTTGATTTGCATATAATTTTTGATGTTGCCAGAAGGAATTTGAAAGATGTAAAACTTCTAGACTTTCAATTTAAATTTTTGCATAGAATAATTTATACAAAAAGAGAACTTTTGAAAATGAAACTTGTTGATAATGAAATGTGTAGTTTTTGTAATGTCGAAAATGAAACGCTATGTTATGTATATTGGGAATGTGATGTAACCAAAACCTTCTGGAAGGAACTACAAAACTGGATTATTCAGAACATACAGATATTTGAAATAACTAAAGCCATGGTTTGGTTTGGAGCCTTAGGCAAATTATAAGCCATTGCTACTTCATATATTACTGTCTGCTAAAAGATATATTTATACATTTACTTTAAAGAAAACAAATCCAAAACTCTATAATTACCTAAAAATTTAAAAAGGACTTTTACTTTGTTGAAATTCATATCCAGAAGAAACAATTATTTTGAATTTTTTTCACGCAAATGGTTACCATTATTCCCAATATTTAATCAGTAATTTTACCCAAATGTGAATGCTTTACTATTGTACTCTTATTCACTACTTCTTGTTACCTATGTTGAACCCATGGAAACTTGACTCTGTATCCATACATGCCATCTTACATGTACTCAAATATGGGAACAAATAATAATAAAAAAAAAACTAAAACAAAACAAACAAAAACTGCGGTATAAAAAAAAACCCCAAAAAAACCCAAACAACCTTATTGTTCTATAATGGGTCATCTCACCTAGGTTGAGTAATAAACAAGGTTTATGCCCTCTAGAGCTAGAGGTTCTTTAACAAAAGTCAGAGGGGCGTGTGTCGTATTAATATAAACCATCCCTCCTCCCATCCCTCCATAGACAAGGGGGGATTATTTAGAGTAATTGGGATATAGATATTATTAGAACAATGTGTTATAAAACTTACACAACTTCAGCATTTCTTCTTTAGACAGAGTGATGAATCTCTCCACATTCACATAGAAAGTTGTCCCGTCAGCAATAAACGGAGCTAGAATTTCATGGAAGATGGTTCTCATCACATCATGAATCCACTCGTCCGTCATGATCAACGATTTTTCTACTGTCAGTGTGATGATGACAGAACCCTTTTCCACCTTCATCTTCTTAATGTGGTCATTTAACAGTTTGTCTTTGTTTTGAGAAACTTCTCTCAACATCTTGGCATTTTCACTTTCGTCTTTGTCGTGCTCGATGGACATTTTAAAATGGTTCATGTTTGGATCGACTGCTGGGTCTGAAAGAAAATTTATTCATATTTAGTTTTCAGTAATTCAGAAATATAGTGAAATAATTATAAAGTTGTCATATTGAGTCATATTTCCATTTTGTTGCAATAAATACTTTAGGAAATATGCTCCCGGATTAAAGTCGCTAATACCCCGTTCATGCGCCACTGTTTACATACATGTGCAGAAATACACATATATGTATATTTACATAGGTATGTAAACTTAGCGCATGAACGCAATTGCATACATGTGTATATTTGCATGGTATGCAAATTTGCACTGAGTCAAGAGGTAGTGCAAATGTATTTTTGCACATGTGCAATTTTGCACAGTATGCTAATTTGGAGCATGAACGCAAATACTGATTTACACACATAAGCAAAGAGAGTAACGAATGATGAACATGATCATGACTGGTCTTGCACAACCATCATATCCCCTAGCAAGCATGACAAGAGGATATACATGACAGCAGGAAGGGGAACCTACATGTACAAAACTACAATAGACTTGTAAACAAGTTTCATTCAGGTTCAAAGCACTTGTGTTATGAATAAGTGACTGAGAGACATTTTAATTATGTTTTCAAGACAAGGATCAAGACATCCTATATTTTGTTTTCATTCCGTCTATTTACCATTCCAAGATCTCAGACTTTTCAAAGATACGAGCATAATATGCCCTTCCCAGGTAGCCCATCATAATAATAAAAAATCACAGACAACGTGCAACAAAATCGAATAAAACCACTTTCGATTAAGATAGTCCCAATGATTCTGTGAAGGTGCAATAATAGGGATGTGTGATCCATCTATGGACCCTGCACAATTAGGAAAACCCCAAATCTGCTCATAATCCATCAGAACCTCCCTCAGTTCACTCCCTGGAAACTTGATGACTTCAGGCGCCATCTTCTCAATGAAAGCATTGCAGACTCCTGAACACATGTCCCAGCCGTAGATTTGGCAACTCCAAAGAGATTAGCAACATTTTTATATTCAGCTGTTGTTGCAAGCCAGTAGGTTGTTATTGCTATTTGAAGTCTAACAGACACTGTTTCATTATACCCCCGACCAACGGTTGGGGGTATATAGTTATACCAACGATTCCGTCCGTCCGTCCGTCCGTCCGTCCGTCCGAAGACAATTTTTGTCCGATCGATTACAGAAAAACTATTCGTCTCATCCTTTTTAAATTTGGTACATGTCTTCTTCACCACTAGGAGAGGTGCAGTGCGAAGTTTAAACCGAATTGGTGAATTTTTGAATTTTTGGCGATTTTTTTTATTTTTTAACTTAGTCAAATTCTGAGCATTTTTTGTCCGATCGATTACAAAAAAACTATTCATCTCATCCTTTTCAAATTTGGCACATGTCTCCTTCACCACTAGGAGAGGTGCATTGCAAAATGTAACACGATTTGGTGAATTTTTGAATTTTTGGCGATTTTTTATATTCTTTTACTTTATCATAGCTAGAATGACTGAAGCTACTTCTGTATTGTGATTTGTTGACTTCATCATTTTCTTTTTCATGTAACTTTCATCAAAAGCTACTTCTGTGTTCTCGTTGATTTTACTATTTTATATTTCCACTGGTTATATTTTGGGAAAAGTTAAATTTTCTTTCCTTTCAGCCATAAACTGCTGTATATCTCTCACTGTGCCTTCAGGGGTGTGCTTCCATGTACCTGTTGTTTAAAGTCACTCGAATGAATCATTATGATGGATTAATTTCCAAAATAAAGTTGAAATCAGTGGTAATAGCAGTAGTGTATTATATTACCAATACCTTTTCAAGTTACTTTTATATCTATTTTGACTTAAACCACCTTTTTCACATGAAGATCGAGACTTGTCCTGCCATTTTCACAAACAGTTTAATCTTAGCAATTACATTTCAAAGCTTATCAATCCTTAGGTGTGCAGACACCTCTCTCTTTAAGTAAAATAAAAATGTCAAACTTAAACAGTCGGGGGTATTAGTGAGCCACGCTCACTTTTTTGCTTGTTTAATTTGTATTGGTCTGATGTTCCAGGGATCCAGACAGTTGTGCTTATATATAGATATAGTCAAAAGATTTTTGTGACATCCATTATTCATTTGTGAACTTTTGAACAACATGGTTCTTAGAACTGTTTCTGAAAGATATCCCTACTCCTGCTATTACTGATGACCATCTATGTCATCATCATAAATGGGAAACATCTCCTTTGTCTCCGCAGTACACCAGTGTCTACATGACCCAGGATTGCGCTTAAATGAAGGAAACTGAAAATTTACCCTATCAAAATGCATACCATCAGATGGCGCATGAACGCATAGCAAATTTTGCATTTACACACCTGAGAATAGTTACATAGTGTGTATGTTTGCATACAGTGCAATTTTTTGGCGCATGAACGCGGCTTAAGAAAATATCATCGACATATTTTGTTCAAAGTGACCGTGTTTTTACTTCAGCGAGACAAAATAGCTATAGAGGTCTACATTTCAAAATATGATTTCTTATTTATTTATTTTTCTGTTTAAACAAATTGAATCACGGATCATTAAACTAAGCACAATGCATGACTTAGTTTTGCTTTTCTACGAGAGATAACAAATAACAATGAAAAGAATAAGAACAGTAGTTATTTTTTGGACACAATTTTGCATGCAACTATTTTTACCTTGTTTTACAGAGATACTCTGCCCGTTAGATATTTCTTTTCCAATTACTTCAAATTTCTGTCCAGTTTGAACATTGATGACAGCATTGCCTGGAAAGAAATTGCTTTCAATATTAAACATTACCTACTTCTCCACACCACTTTTTATTTTCAGATGATATGATGTCACGTTGACGCAAAGTTTAAATTTGAAGTCCCTGAAAGGTATTTTATATATAAATTCATTTACCAAAAGTGCAATTGATTATTAGACATTCAGGATGTACTAGTTCTTAATGTAGAGGAATACTTTTGGGATATACAATGTAACATTGGCTATATATTCCAGTCTTGGTACTTATAGACATAAAATCACATATAATTTAAAACATTAACTCGACATTTAAAAAATTAGAGCCATTGGCTCTGTAGCTCATTATCCTTAAAACATAAATTTCAAAATGTATATATTCCAGAATTTATCACAGGTATAACAAATTTGAAGTACTTGAGAAAAAGATGAAAATAGGTTTTTAAGGTTGTGACCCCTGTGACCCTATTTGGGGTCACGGGATCACGAAATGTGCAGTTTAGAATCTTCATGTGCAAAGGAGTCTGCAAATGAAATTTCAGCTCTCTAGAGTCATTCGTTCTGGTGAAGAGGTCGAAAAAGCGGAAAGTTTCCAGACGGACGGCGGACACCATGCCATGACAAAAGCCCAACGGGCCTCTCAGGTCTGATGAGCTAAAATGATCTAAAAGTTGATCATTTGATTTATAAGAATAAAATATTCAAATCACCTAAGATAAATGTCTGTGGTCCATTCTGCGTGCCCACGACGATAGATTTGTTCGCTTTTCCTCCAGACATGCCGGTCGCTTGAGCACCTACAGTGATTAGTGACAGTCTCATTAAAATTCAAGAGACTGTGATAATTGATTACAACAATTTAGTATTGACCGTTATTGACCGTTTAAGGTGTTTATGCCCTCAAACCCGACACCAAATTTGTTTATCCTTTCTCGGAGATTCTGAGAAAAGATGCTCCTTTGGAGGTCAGAAAACAGAACGAGAACAAACCTTTAACACACGCCCTCCCCTGCATAAATTAATTTAAAAATAGAGCATATTAACCAAAGTCTTTAGGTTCCTCCCACTTCAACCTGGCGTTCCTCGGCAGTTTAAAGAACAGCTCATCAAGGTTCTCAGGAAAGTTATCCACGACATAGATTTTCTTTTTAGATCTTCCAATATCTGAAATGTAAAACAAGTATTCCCACTTCCAATGTTTTGACATTAAGAGTCAGTCGGAAAGGATTTGTGTGACTAAATTATAAATTATAGTGTTTGTCCTTCACAAGCAAGGACTACAATAATAGGACAGACTACACTCAACCGCAAAAGAAACGCAAAATGCATGATACTTCAAACCACGAGTGATAAACACGACTGAAGCAGAGATACATGATGTCTCCAGAAGCCAACTAAACTAATTTTGGAATTTTCAAAACAATATCTGTTCATATTTGTGAAATACACACGTTTTAAGAATCGTCGTTTTCCGAATATCCTTAACTAGACGAGATAAGAGAACCAAAAAAGGCCTTTTTGCTTGTTTTATGACGTCCTACAGTAAAGACGCAAACAAATTTAAGTCCTGGAATATTTATGTCGACATCATCTTTTATGAATAAAGTTTGTACATATTTTTAATTTTAAGTTAAACACCAAACATTCTGGCAAACAAAACATTTTGTAAAAGCGATTTCAACACCCGAAGTGTACTTGAACAGACATACAAATAAAAGTCTTATACTCTGATGTATGAAATTGGGGGTACCTCTTTACCAATCATGTAGATATAAAAATCAGTCAAAATCGATTTTCTTCGGCAGCAATGTTTCGTTTAATGCACTGTTGAACATGTGGTGACGTTTCTTTTGCGGTTGAGTGTACGACAGATGTTTCACGTGCTATTGACAATGATATGTCTTATTTAGACTAACTGCATACAGGATACGACCTATTCTCTGACTGCTCCAATGGAAAAATGGATCTGTAACTCAATTGGCTTTAAACAATAAACTAAATACATTTCAAAATGTAAATTTTCAAGGAGATTTTATAATAGCTATACCAAATTTCAAGTACTTAATTTAACAGGTTTTTAGGTCCTGACCCCTGTGATCCAAATTTGGGGTAACAGGGTTTGTATGGGGCCACGGAGTCACCAAAACAACAATTTAAAATTCCAATTGATCAAGGAGTCTGGACACAAAATTTCGTCTTTCTAGACCTTTTTGTAGAGGAGAAAAAGATTAACATAGTTGTTTTAAGGTCGGCCCCGTTGGCCAAGGGGGTGTGTACACAACAGTTCGGCTTTCAAGAACCTTTGGTACTAGAGAAGAAGATGAAAATATGTTTTTTTAAGGTCGTGACCCCTGTGACTCTATTTGGGGTCACCGGGTCACCAAATTTACAATTTAGAATCCCCATTGACCAAGGAGTCTGTATACAACATTTCAAACTTATCAAAGTGTTCTGTCAGTATAATGAACGTTACTAAATACATGTATAAGAATAATACCCCCATTAGTTTCGGGAAGATGAAAGGGTAGAAAGGTGCCGACTGATTATGAATGCAGACAAATCCAAACATTAATGACATTAGGCAATAAATAGAGACTATTTCATTGTTTTTGCCGAATACCATTTCTATCTCATCGAGTGGAGTGAGAAAGTGATATTTTCAGCCACGAGTGAAAATGTCACTTTCTCACTCCACGAGATGAGATAGAGATGATATTCGACAAAAACAATGAGATAGTCTATTTATTATAGAACTTTAATCTACATAAAAACAATTAAAACGTGTCATTGAAAGGTGAGAGCGGTCTTGATTGTCATAATCCTAACAACTCCCCGTTATACGTTCACGGTAAATGCAGTGAGAAAATAATTCGACTGAAATAAGTCGATATTTAAAACAGGACAATGTTTTACGAAAAAAATCTGTTGTGAATGTTTATTTACGGTGCCATCTTAAATTAGTTCTAGTCAAGTGAAGATGCCTTAGACATTGAAAAACGCAAAATGTGTCGTTATTTCAAACGCGAAGTGATACACATCATACAGCGAGTGTCGTTCGTTATTGTGTGTCACATACCTCTCGGCTAACCAAGTTTTTCACGAATAAAAGAACTATTATGCAACATATCAACAATAAATGAAATTCAGAATGTTATGGAATATGGAATATGATATTGACACGTCAAAAGGTCAACATTCATTAACTGAAACATCACAACAGCGTCGTTCACCGTCAGACGTGAAAAGCAAGGGAGGTAATCACTTTCAAGGGAGATAATTTCATTTCAAAGGGAGACAATCATGAAAAGTAATTCCGGCCACACGAGTATGAGACTTTCTTCTGCTTATGTGCAAATATTGATTATATTTTCATTGTATAATCACATATTTCATTACTAGTTATATAATAATTCAAATTATTACTCAACCGTGGTGAGATCACTCATTAGATAACAATGAATTGGTTACAGACATGTGTGATACCACCGCGTGCTGCCGTAACGTCATAATCGGCGCGTGACGTCACAGTCGTTTTTGGTTGACGTCACAATGATAGCCGCGCGACTGCAATAGCGGGTCACCTATTTGCAAGTAAACGTCACTAAAAACAATTTTCTTGCAATTCAGTGCTATTTACATCATTAAGTACTAAATAAAATACTAAACTCGGTCCCGTTTGATAACATGTTTATGAAACTCGTGAATGGCATCGGTATTTAACTCGCTTTCGCTCGTTAAAATACCGAACCATCCACTCGTTTCATAAACATGTTATCAAACGGGACATCGTTTAGTATTCTATATTTACAGTAGCGCAATATCTTATGAGTGTAGGAAGACACCTTGTATCATCCACAACTGGTGATCTTTTAAGATACAATTTTAACTTTGGATTACTTCTCCTATGGGCAGATTGCCTTTCGTACTATAAAGCATTGATTTATTCATACCATATTTGACAATTAAACGGGTGCATTCAAGATGAGCACAGGTTGAAGTTCTTAACATAGAAGATGTGAATAATGAACCCCTACACTTATTCTCACAAGTTGGTCTTCGAGTACCATCATAGCATTATTTAAATTTCACACGTAGAAAACAACGCTTAAAAACTTAATTTAATTAAAAAATTGCAGCCGTTTTCTAAGAAATGTATTTTTACTAACGTAAAAACCTGAATGTATACCCCCGAGTCCCATTATTTCTCCACAGAGGTTACTCTAATCAAGCCAAACATGTATTTCAAACAAAGAAAAGCGATATACTTAAATCATCTCTTCATAATAGCTCCGCTTTTTGGAAAGAGTTAAGGAGCTTGAATCACGCTCGTAATGCAAGTTGTCCTGTGGATAAGTCGGTCTTATACGATCATTTTAAGAATGTTTAGTACATACACGTACGTCGATGACAAAAGGGAGAACGAATTTAACTTTAACGACGATGAATCTCTTAACGAAATCGATAGTTGTATACTTGAGTCCCCTATCACGGAAGATGAAATATGTAACTGTCTCAGTCGTTTGAAGAACGGGAAGTCAGCTGGAATTGATAGTATTATTGTGGAATTTTTAAAATCATCTGAAAATATCATCATGCCATTCTTGAAAAATATATTCAACACCATCTTTGATAATGGGACTTTTCCTTTGACTTGGACAAAGGCAATAATCGTTCCTCTCCATAAAAAAGGTGATAGAAAAAATCCAGATAATTACAGAGGAATCTCCTTATTATGTATTTTAAGCAAATTATATACATCCATTTTAAATGTTCGTATTACACATTGGGCAAATATATGGGATAAAATACCCGAGACACAGGCTGGTTTTAGACAAGGATACTCCACAACTGATCATATTTTTACTTTGCATGGTATTATTGAAAAATGTCTCCTGAAAAAGCGTAGAAAAGTATATGTTGCTTTTATCGATTTTAAAAAAGCATTTGATTCAATAGACCGCTATAAACTGTGGAAGCGTCTATTTAAATCTGGTTTACGTGGGAAAATGCTAAATGCTAAATGTGTATCTATAGCTCTGTAAAAGCTTGTGTTAGGAAAGATAATAGTTTAACAGATTATTTTGACTGTCCAATCGGCTTGAAGGAAGGTTGTGTTCTCAGTCCTCTACTATTTTCTGTATTCATAAATGAATTATCAGATGAATTAGAATAACATGGTAAATATGGTGTACAGTTATTTCCTGACATAATAGAAATTTTATTACTTATGTTTGCAGATGATGTTGTTCTTGTGTCCGATACTGTTCTTGGCCTACAAAATCAACTTAACATTTTGTATACTTTTTCTGAACGTTCAAGCATGACAATTAACCTAGGTTAGACAAACATTGTTGTTTTTAGAAGGGGAGGTCGCTTAGCAAAGGCCGAAAAATGGTTTTTAAATGATGAACCAATAGCAAGAGTTAACACTTATAAATATTTGGGTTTTATATTTTCTTCAACTTTCAAGATGAGAAATTGTGTTTATGATCTAGCCCTAAGAGGTAAAAGGGCTTTAATGGAAGTAATCAGCAATCTCAATAAAATTGGAATTATAGACCCAAATGTCTTTTTCAAAATATTTGATATGCAGATACAATATTACTATATGGGGCGGAAATATGGGGAATACATAAATTTGATCAAATAGGAAAGATTCATCTTATTGCCTGCAAAAGATTTTTGAATGTCGGTCCACAAACCCTCACCGTTATTGTTTATGGTGAGTGTGGACGATATCCTCTTTTTATTAATGCGATGTATAAAACTTTACAATATTGGTTAAAGATTACTCGTATGAATGAAAACAGAATTCCTTTTAAAGTCTATAAAATGCAAATGTACTATGATAATTGTGGCTATAATACATATGCTTCATATATAAAAATATACTTTTTTCTCATGGTTTTGGGTACGTTTGGATTTCCCAGACGGTCGGAGATAAAGTTTCGTTTTTAAATAATTTCAAAACAGTTGCAATCAATATTTTGTTTCCAATCATGGACATGTATATTAAATAATAGCTCACGATATCGTGTATATAGAGAATTCAAAAGTCTCCTAGCTCCTGAAAAGTATTTATCATATGTTTTTGACAGAAAGTTTCGTAAGATTATGATTAAACTTCGATGTGGATTGTTAAGACTAAAGAATAATGAAGGGAGATGGCAAAATATAGATGTAACGGAACGAAACTGCCCATTATGCAATTTAGGAATAGAAGACGAGTATCACTTCTTATTTATATGTAATGTTTACAAATCTCTTAGATTAAAATATTTACCACCGGTATATTGTCAACATCCTAACAAGCATAAACTGAAATCACTGTTAACTACTAATAATGAAACACTCTTGAGAAACCTTTGTAAATATTTATACCAAGCCTATGAACAAAGATCAAATTATTTGTCATTACATTAAGATATCATAATACCCATTACGTAATGTAGCATGTTGTATGCATTGTAATCAAATTGAACTATTCATTGTACATATATGTAAATCTGTATATATTTTGTATACGGGCCTGTGGCCTATAGACAAATAAAATCACTTGACTTGACCCTCCCACATAACCTCTGTTTACAAGCTGTCCATATTTCACGACCATCGCCATAAACCCCAGCGGTGAAAGTTTGCAGCACTGATATGTCTATCCAATCAAAGATCGTTTACCATCTCCGTCTGACTTCCGTCTTGTAAAGGTATGTGCGCATCGTGCAGGAGAAAGGAATCTAGTCATTTCAACTGGGAAGGGAGCGAATGCTCAGTTTAAATGCAACCATCGATGGTTGCATAAGTAATTAAATTGAAATCAATAATCCCAGGAAAATTCTCGATCCACTTATGACGGAGCGTATGTGTGAAGGAAATGAGTTGAAAAATCTCTGTGAAGATAAATTGCCTTAGTCTATACCTTTGAATACTTCCTCTGCTCTCCTGTCCAAGTGTCCATCGTTCATTATATTTGCAAACATGGATATGTCCACAATCAGATGAAACTCATCAAAACTGTCTATCTTTGCCTTTCGAAACCATGCAAGATCTGAGAAAAGAGTTGTGAGTAATTCAGAGTTGAACACACTAACTCAATGAGTATTTAATCAAGATCATCGAACCATTTACAAATGTAGCTGCAGGCAAAAGTCACTTAACACCATTATTGTAATGCCTTGAAGTGAAATCTTTGAGCAAAGCTTGAGTTACTAGACTGATAACTTAAAGGGTCAGTAGCACGTTTTTTGCAAATTTTATTTTTTCAAATTTCTCATTTATAATGATAGTTTATGACATTTATATTTACTTTAGAGGGTAAAATATCTTATTACACAAACCAATTATCCGTAGTGGTAATAACGGTGTTGCGTATGAAGCAAAAATTGTATGGCGGCCATTTTATTGTGAACTGTTTGAGAGGCATTCATTTTATTGTGAACACATTTTATTATTTCGAATGACAAAAACGATTCCCATGGCTTTACGGAACCATGTACACTCATTTTTTAACTTGATTTTCCAAAGTGGGAACGATGTTTTACTATTGGTGACATTATTTTTCTAATACATTTCATCGACATATTTCAGGGGAAAAAACGTGATACTGCCCCTTTAAAACTTTGCAGTTTTATTCAAAATAGTATATGAATTGATTAGTACACTGAACAGTAAAAGTAACGCCAGTCCACTGTAACAATATCGTTTTATTGATAAAGCTGTATTAAGCAAATTTATTATATCAGAGCATTCCGATTTTGTTGACATGAAGTTAATAACGTTTTGAACAGCATGCAGACATAATGAAAAGTCAATACTGGTGTAAAACTTCTGCATAGCATTATCTCGTGTCATAGTCAGTCTCTGGGAAAACAGCCACATTCCTGTTAAGATGATGAAGGGCCCAATGTGCTTTTAAATGCAATTGGAACTGGTGCAAACGTTGATTTGATTAGACGTTGACGTTATTTTGAATTTCATTCAGAAGAGTTTCATTTTGGTAAAACGTCAAGTTATTGCATTCTTTCTCGGTACCACGAGCACATTTACAGTCCTTGCAAACTGTTCAGCAATGCAGTTGACCAACATCCGAATTTCCGAAAATTTCACTAGTTTACAGCACGAGTAAGTTGAACTTTCCCAGGCTCATGTAGATAATGTTTAAAACATGACAACATGTGACGTGCATTTTCGCAAAATGATAACCATTTGACTTTGCATTGGCATTCATATGTACAGTACCAAAACCAAATGTTCTCTGACATGTATGACAAAACATGGGCTGACATGCAAACAGAAACTATAATCATTGAAACTGACGTTTCTTTGCTGTTCATTTTATTTAAGAGAAAAGGTATATTGAACAACGGATATAATTCTCAAGATGACTGAATTAAATTTCAAATCTGATGTTGAGTTTTTGAGCAACGTTTATGCGACAGTGAAATATGTGGTTTTTAGATGGGCTATCCCAACTTGAGATAGCGATTTATCCACAGTTAGGATAGCCCAGAGAGCTATCCCATCTAAAGATGGGATAGATCCATACTTGGGACACAACAGACGTTACCAAATTTTATATCCAGAATATCAACCATTGTATTTCCAGATTGTAAACCATCGTATTTTCAGTATACAAACCATCGCATGAGACGAGTGTAGGCTTAATTCTCTTTCCTTTAAGCGTCCGGGCATGCTTTTCAGAAGCCATCAGCTGATCGCTCATATGCAGGATAACTGCGTTAATGAC
The DNA here is from genome assembly GCA_936450465.1 of Gibbula magus. Classification (NCBI taxonomy): domain Eukaryota; kingdom Metazoa; phylum Mollusca; class Gastropoda; order Trochida; family Trochidae; genus Gibbula; species Gibbula magus. The sequence goes on along the minus strand of OW388298.1, from coordinate 10,005,550 downwards.
GAGACAAAAATAATTAACATAATTAAAATATTAGTTATTGTGAATTCAAATCTTTATGAACTAGTTTAATTCAATATGGCATCACTGCTGACACGGACATGTCTGAAGGTGATCCTGCAGTATGTCTAATTGTGACACTGTCATTTGTCCAAATGTTACAACGCTAGTCCTTAGACTATAAGAGTCATGAAGAAGAAAACTCAGATACTAATGCCAACGCATAATTGCCAGACATTAACAAAGTGACAGCGCCCATCGAAATTTGAATTTGATTGTGCCACGGTCCTCGTGTAACTGGCCAATGCTATATATATTATAATATAACAATGTACTGCATATATTACATATAATATAATTTTCAGAAAAATAAGGTATATAATTTGTTTCAATTAAAACCATATATGCAATATTACAAGCATAAAACTATTTTGAAAATAAAGTATGTACATGTGAAGCAGTAATAAACGTTCTACCAATATTCTTCATTTAGAGAAGTAAGTTAAAAGCTTATATAAGATGGCCACTGTCAGTCCTTGGAAATATTCACGTGAGGCTCAAATGTGTTGTTGTCATTATATAACGGCAAACTCTTTTAATTCTTACCTGCATTTATTTCCTCCAAGGTGGAGTTTTCATCATTGTTTATCTCATCAATATCAGCAACGTCCATGTTTCAAGGTGGTGATTGGATACAAATCTGTAATCAAATCATCTCATTTCTTTTTATTTATCAGACCTCCACGTGATATTGGTGTAAACATATACCCCGAAACGTCGAGTAAATTCACAATAAAAACGTTGTTCAACTTCGAAATACCTTTCACAAAGACTTGATCAGAAATGTGGATCGGATGAATTGGTGCTGTTCAAAAGAAACAAACATTTTTCACATTTTACTTAACGGTGTTATAAATATCACGTAAACAACAAGAAGTGATATGATCCCCCGCCGCAAATTAATACTTCAAAATTGAAAAATAATGTCAAGATCAGCAAAATCGACTGTCAAACATGTTGGAAAAGGCAAAGCTCCACTGTGACCTTGAGAATAATGGCAAGGTCACCCAAATCTAATCTATATGCAAAATATGAAAAGAATCCAGTGAATTATATTTGAGTTATTCAATTTCGTACGGACGTACGGACGGACGCAGCCGAATAATATATCCGCCGCTTCGCGCTAAACGCGCGGCTGGGTATCGCGTAATATAAAATAATCATTGTCTTTGAAAAATGTTTCAAGATAAAAACAGCTGCTTACCGATAGTTTGTCCATCTACATGTGTATTTTAGTGCAAATATCATGTAAGTTGACGTTCATTGTAGCCTCAATAAAATTATAAAACAAACCAATGACAATGAATCAGCATATGCCCATGAGTAAAGTAAACATTCATAAACATCGGCTGTGATCGTCACGTCAGTGGTACATGTTCATGCAATTTTGCATAATGAAATAGACAGAAGGGGTCAAATTTTGAAAATTCAAATTTCACCAATTTTCAAATAAAAGTTTTCATATCGATTAAATGGCAGCATTTTCATCACAAATATAATGAATGAGTGTAACAGGAATATGATGTATGTTTGACCCAGTTGATCATTTACTGATCAGAATATTTCACAGAAGAAAATAAAAACGGGAGTTTTGAAAATATTGACCACTGGTCACTAGCTGCCAAAATTTTAACTGTGTACTATGGGGCATCAAATCAGATTATTGTATAGCACACTCAACTGTCCTCTTATAATGCAAAAATGCAAAGTGATCGGTTTAGTTTTCGCGTTGATATAATGCTTCAAAGACACACCACATTACATGATACTTCCACTGGAGTAGGTGAACAAACTTTCGTGGGCAGCTATATCGCCTGTGATGATTGTGTAAGCATAACATAATTGAACGCCATATCATACTGGTCGACATTAGCTCGTCGCGTTCTACATCCTGCTCGATGAGGTCATCTGTATCCATAGGGATCCAAAAATCCCATGATTGTGTAACCAGTTTTCGCCTCGTATAACCATCCAAGATCATTATTTTAAATCGAGCAATATTAGCAGTCCCCTGGTCCGAGGCGAGAGGTGGTTACACAATCCGGGGACAGATAGCCTGAGGTGAGGTGAGTTGGTGTTTAACGCTGCTTTAAAGAGTATTTCACTTATATCACGGCTGCTAGTATTATGGCAGGGAGAAAGCCCGCAACACCATGTGGCTATGCATTGCGGTGAAACCTGCGAGCAGGGGCTGGAACTAGCGAACCATGGGTGGTACTACGCTGAAATTCACTGTAGCATTGCACCCAAACCTTACTGCGTGTAGAACTGCAGACACAGTTGCCGTGCCCCTGGCGGGATTCGAACCCCGGACCCCTTGATCCGAAGCCGAACGCGCTAACCACTGCGCTATCCCGCCCCCCCAGATAGCCTGAGGAGAAGGATATACAGAGTCAATGTGAGTTGCTTCTAAGGAGCCTTTTACTGAAAGGGGTCTTATTTGTATTATGTACTTCGAATATGTCTGATATAAAGTATACAAACAAACCCTTTTTGCTGTTCTAGTATCGGACTTGGTTTTCTCTATTTATCAGCATGTTTATTTTTAACAAATTCAAATAGCACACATCGCGGCAATCTCTGATTTTACAGCCTCCAGATTTTCAATCGTCACGAGTGAAAATCTGAAGGGAGTAACCTCTGTGGGAATAGAATGACATCGGGGATCACATATTAAAAGAGGAAACGTTTATCCAAAGCTTGTTTGTTTGTTTGTTTGGGAGAGAATGGTGAATGTTGGAAATGCCTTCGAGAGGATAGTCCCTTTTGTATTATAACATGCAGTACATGGCTACTTAGTTGATAATATTGCGTAAAATATTGTTCTTCAGAACGAAAACCGAGGCCCGATTTAGTGAAGAGAGCGTTCTACAAGCTAAATGTATTTTTTGTCTCCATCAAACTGACAAATATAGAATCTTGAAAACATTACCCACATTAATGTTTCATTTGGAATGTGTATACTATCAGTGTGTCTTGTTTCCCATAAATACTAGATTTCATTTAATAAAATATTGATTTCGATTTGTTTTTGTTTCATATCAAGACCTATAATTCAGTTGACTTCATGAGTCATTTGTCTTGTCGAAAGGTTGCAGATATCATGGTTGCAATGCAAAAATGTTTAAACTGCATTAATGACTCCGTAATATTCTACAAACTTTCCTTGGTTAATAAATAATGTATCAACTATCTGATCAACAATGTCTTGTTTAGATTCCCCAGAGGTTTACACACTCGTAGAGTCCATGGCTGGCTTCACTTCTCGTGGATTTTCATTTTTGAATCAACGTGCACTATTCTTCAAACCTAAAATCACCAAAACATTACCCTTAATAACATGCTAACTTGATTGTATCATACCCATGTATCAAAAACATATATATGTATAAACAGTAAATGTTCTCCGGAAATTCGTTTTCACAAAAACATCCTATTTTGAAATGATGAAGACGTAGGCCTATATAGCCGACTCTCTATGCACAGCAGTGACCTAGATATCGAAAACGAGGCTAAGCCCGCACGCTTCCAAGATGGCAGACGAAAATGCCGTGATGCAACGAGCGAATCCAATGAATAGCTTTACTACTACTACTTTACTACTTTAACTCACAAAAAGTTTTCTACTTTTGCACAAAAGTTTCTTGCTGTTTTCTGAATTAGTCCGTGTTAAATTTGACAACGGTGATTTAAATTTTCATTCATAAAGTGCCTTGCTGAAAACTCAAAGCATCGTGGAACGTTGATTCGCAGATATGAGTACTTGTCCAATATCTCAAATTTGTACAAAATTCATGTGATATTATACGATAAGGAACACAATTTTACGTTGGAAATAGATTTTGTGTTTTTTGGAACAATCTATTATCATCTAGTCATATTAATGATTGATATATTCGCTTTTTTCTGCCGTTTGTACGTAATCTCTAACATTCGATCAACTTCCGGGAGGCTTGCAATCTCACAATGCGTCACCTGTGCAACTTTCCTACATAAACAGGTTTATTATCTATGTCATATATCTATCTAAAAACCAAAATAATAATATTCATCAATTTGATAAGTTTCTATTTACGAGTTCACGCGCTACTGTACAGACCGAACGGGAAATAGAATTGAACTTATTCGATAGCCACGCCTGTACATTGTCCGTTGCAGGTCTAGTCTAGGCCTCATTGCATATAGAATTTATAGATTTACGAAAGGACGTTCTTCAACTGTGAACTCATTTTAATTTAGAATCTAAGTGTTTGGTGTGATTAAGTATCTATGATGATTGTTATAGTTTTAACAATTATGTCAAAATTCTGTATTATTGATATTGCAAATACTTTGGGGGGAAATTTGATAAAAGGTAAACTTTCAACTGTCATTTTCATTGGGAAATACAATTCTACAAGTACAAATTGGTTCCTGATTTCTAAAAGTAAAACATCACTGAAATAACAAAATTATATAATATATGTCTGTACCTGAAACCATAATATCAATTTAGAATGTTATGGATATAATTAATATTCAAATACATCTTAATCATGTTTTGGACCTGACTCAGAAATGTACATGGATTGATGATGTTGATACATGGAATTAAGTTTATCTGTTTTGCTTTAGTAATGATTTTATATTGAGTACGGGGAACCATATAGAGGTATACATTACTCAAATTGAATTATCAAAATTAACTACATTTTCATATTTTAAGAGTTTGGTTTGACTCAATCACATCGATACCTGACAAAATAAGCTACACTTTGTAAACATATTAACAGTCTAATCTAATTATTATATTTTATCTCTGAAGGGTAGCATATTTTCAAAATGGTCAGATTCCTTTAGATATAATATAATTGCAGCAAATATTAATTAAGATAGTAGAGCCTTCTTTATGTAACTAAATATTATCTAAAACTCCTAAGAGATTAATTTTAACTTGACATGTAAATATTTCATTTTTTTTTTATATTTTAGTTGAAACTTAGTTCTTTATCTAAAATTTACTCGACCTTTCTGTAAGTTTCCAAGGCATAACATTGTTTATATATGTCTACAGCTTCAATGTTAAGAACATGAAAATTCTATAATTTATGGTCAAACTTTCTTTTAATGAAACTTTCTATCTCATTTATGCCAAATCTATTCAGCATTACAAATTTACAAAATAAATCATTAATAATTTCGACCAATTATATAATATGCCTCAAATCTTTGATTCATTATATTTTTACAAGACCTGAATAATGATGTATAGGCCTATATATATATATAAACTGACATCAGCCCAATCACAACAAATTACAAGTAAACTTCAATCCATTTGTGTACATATATGGATACATAAATATTTAGGAATATTTCAATCCAGATGATATTTGGTTTTGATGGTGACTTTGTCATATTTTTCATCTTATTTGTGAAAATCATCTTATATGGAAATCATATATTACAAATGTACCATGTTAAACAAAATATAAAATACGGCACATATAACAATTTCCCATGTAACATTGTTATTAACTTGAGATATAATTAAAACTCTAATATGTAATGCATAATAAACTCAGATAATATTTTGTATACAAAATTAATTTTAGTTATTTATTTTCTTGATTTTCTGTAGAAATTACAGTTTTAAAATAAAATCATGCAAATGCTTTATCTTAAAATTATATTAAATATAATTATAACTACTTACCTTATAATTGATTTATTCAAAAATATTCACTTCTGCCAGCATGAATAGACCATTTTCCGTCGCGCTTTGCTGCGGGATAGGGATGGCTTGTCACATGATCAAATCACGTGACAGTGGGACAAGCTTTGATACAATATGGCGATTATCAATGCATTGTAATACGAAGGAGGTTAAAAAATGGGTGTTAAAAGGTGTGCTTGGGGGGAATGTACGAGTGATTCGCGATTAATACATAAACAATGCATTAATGGTGTGTATTTTGTGAGATTTCCAAAACCAAATACGCAACCAGATAAATGTGATCGCTGGATTCGTGACTGCTCCCGCGCCGATGACTTTTCGCCGCAACAGGATAACACCTGACACTTACGCCTGTTCACTTCATGTCATCGGTGGAAAAAGGCCAATCATTGAACTTCCAGACCCCATCCCGGCAACTGCACTTCTTACGACTTACGATTATTGCTTTGAAAAATCGTCTGGTGAAATTATTGCTGCATTCTTATCTTCTGTCAGTCACCTCACTACCCACTGTCTATGTGATTATTGTTATGGTTACTTCAATTTTTATTTTTTTTTAAAATAAACTTTTATGCCGCCTATAACAGTGTTAAATTTCATTAAGTTCTAGTACTTACTGATAATTGATATAATTAATTATAAATATATCAGAACTGAGTTTGAATATGTTCATGTCATGTAATAAATAGGTGTTAAATTTTTTTGTGTGAAGTTCTGTGCACAAATTCCTGATCAATTACTACTTATTTCTGAGCTTGAATATTGAATCAACATGAGAAAGTACACGCACATATGCCTTTTACAGAAACATGAATTAAATTTACTGAAAGTTTTTTTCATTATGTTTAAGGTTTAAAATGTTATTGTAACGTTGTAAGAAATAAGAAAGAAAAACAGTTAGATATTCAAATGTGATAAGCATTTAATATTTAACTACATTTCAATATGATATATGTTCATTTTACAGCAGGAGAATTATATTTAGTTTTTAAACATATTCTACTTTATTCATGTAAATAATATAAATAGACAAATGTATTAATGAAGAGTTTCCTGCTCTGGAAACATGACTCTGTTACAATACATTTTCTCATACCTCTCATTGTTTGATAACACATTCAGTGTTCATATATTTACTTAATAAGACTTGATGAAATAAATGCATTTCTTAACACTGAATTTGTTCTTTGTTGTTTTATATATTTATTTATCAATGAAAGTGTGGGGAGGGAGTGTTTGGTGTATTCGTTTTATAATCAATAGATCTGGGGGTTCGAATCCCGTTTAGCAACTTTGCAACTACTGCAGTAGAGAATGCTTGTTTATGAGGAAAGGTATTGATGCATTACTCCCTTGAATTTCACCACAGTAGTACCATCCATGATTTCTGTCTGCAGGATTTAAATCAATGAATGTAGATAAATATTTGTGGATTGAAATGTCATTTGTAGTATTGACTTGACAGATTAATCTAGATTGTATAAAAAACACTCAAATGAATAACGCAGCTCTGGTGCAAAACAAGCCAATAATTATTGGAGGACGGATGTTGAGTAACACCTCTAAATGCCAGCAGGCCCCTTATAACGAAGCCTTTATCCGTCTTGATGTCATCTCAATAATTAACTATATTCCCAGAAAGCCTGATTGGTCAATTACTGGTATTATTCTTTTTTATCAGATGCTACCCCGGTCCACAAATCTGTGAAGTTAGTGAAAGTCACGAAAATAAAAATGTAAACCAACGTTTTAAAGTATGCATGGTGGCTCTTATAATGCAAAAAGGTAATTCGCTGAGATTATTACAAAGATTAGTTTTGAATGAAACATTCTATACAATCAACTATCCATACTACACAATTTTCATCATTTGCTAAATCCCAATAATTATTTCCAGCTGATAAAAGACAAGTGTGAATAATAATAATAATAATAATAATAATAATAATAATAATAATAATAAAAAGCCAGCTTAATAAATTACCATGATAGTTGAAATGTTAAAATCAAAGTGAAAATCCCACCTAACGGCATGGAGGGACACACATTTTGATTTTAACATATAGAGTGATACATAATATAAAAACAACTTTCATCACTATATTTTGCTAGTCTTTGAGAATATATAAACCTCCGATGAGAGGTTTAAATCTGCATTAAATAATTAAATCCAACCTGTCCCATCATTCGCTCACTCAGTCGGCGAGGTATCCGACAAAACAGTGGATCATGTAGATTCAGCTATCAAAAAGTGGAAATACTATTATTTATTATATGAAAATTAAATAGTTAGGCCTACCAAATATCCTCGAAAAGGATATTGATTTTGTAAATGCATACGATAATTCAGACATAGATCTAAATGTACGATGTAATGTCGTTGCGTCGGCCGAAGACAACGGCGCGAGTACAGGCACGAATCCCGCGATTATATGTTTCTGGAAGTGTGTTCCGTTTTGAAAATCTCTTGAAAAAGTCTCTTAACCTTTATTGTTTTTGTATGTATTTTGGTTTCCCTGCCAGCACATATTTTAACACGCATTTGCCAAGCTTGTTGCCATTACGATACATTGATAATCGCCATTTTGTCTCAAAGCGTGTCCCATGTCACGTGATTTGATCATGTGACAAGCCATCCGCATCCCGCAGCAAAACCCGGCGGAAAATCCAGTATTAAAGTACAAGTCAACTAGAATAAGTCTGCTTGAATCAATTCCGCCGGCTAATTTAAGTCAGCACATTTACGAAATTGTAATATTATTTTTACATTTAGGCCTACTTCAGTATAAGTTTTCACAGAAATCTGCATGGTAGAGAAACATGTTTTTGTCAACATCACTGGTTGGCGAGGTCAACATCACTGGCTGGCGAGACACGGCATGCGATTGTTCATGTCGAGTATCTGCATGGCTACATCGAAGAAGTCGGGAAAATAAATAAGCTCACAATGTATTTATCATCACGATTCGATAGGGCTTACATCATTATCACAATCGTATTTAGTACTTTGAATATAGATTTAAGTATGAAATTGGATACTCGTAAAAAAATCTCTCTTGATTTCAAGTTGAGCGCAAGTTTACTTCGGCAAACGTTGTCATCCGTTCAAATACTGAATTTACACCACACGTATTTTGAGTCAAATAAACATTTGCGATGTTGTTTTAGCTTTTAGTTCCGTCAGTAACTAGTGACAATGTTTGAAAGTGGTATAAAACGAACTTTTTTGGCGACATGTTACGAGAGAAAATCGCGATCAGTCACTTCCGGGATCACGTTGTTCGTCCATGCGGGCTTAGCCTCGTTTTGGATAGTTCATGAATAATCATGACGTAATATTATCAATATATCTCTTGCTCACGAAAAATGTTCGAGTTACCTGGCTTTGATCGAAACGCACCGATCTTATAAAGTGGGTCAGAATATTGAAACTTCAGTAGCCCGACTCAATTGTAGTTTGGAATATTAAAAACAAACATTCAGCAATTACGGCAGGGCAAAACAGGATTAGGGGAGACCGGGGCAGGTTCGTCCCCTTTTCACCAAAATAAATGTAATGGGTTGGCTGAATGACATATCCTTGCGCTTGTTTGTACACGTATTGAGAGACATCTTAAGTGTCTTGTAGTAATTGTTGGCTAATGGCACAATGGCTAATATTATAACCTTTTCCCATAACTATGCTTTCTTGACACTTGGGTTAAAAGCCGAACTTACCCCGCCTCGGGGCAGGTTCGGCTACCCCCAGGGGCAGGTTTGGCCAAAACGGGGAATGTTCGGTCCTACCCGACTATTTTATTTGCTCACCAGACTTTTTTCAATTTATCAAGTTGTTTAATATTGGAGACAGAGTAGACTTTGACCATTTACCGCTAGAACTAGATTGTCAATTTCCTAATATGATACGCTCAAAGTGTAAAACTCATGTCGATAATTCCCCAGAAAACATTGTTTGGAACGATTCTTTTTGTGAACTGTTTGTTCATACCCTGAAAGGTAATTTGTCATCTACAATTGATCACCTATTATCAAAACTTGAGTTTGATCTAAACGGAGCTCTACACGATTTTGTTGATATTGTACTGGAGTCCGCATCTTGTATGAAGAAAAAATCTAATTGAAATAGGCAAAATCATAAAATCCCTTTTAATGATGAATGCAAAACCGCTAGGAGAGATGCTCACAAGGCACTTAGAAGTTTTCGTTGTAGACGAACTGATATCAACAGAAATCATTTTTGTAAAATGAGAAATAAATACAAAGCATCATGTAGAAAATTTAAATCTAACTTGCGTAGCCAAAGAATGAAAAGATTAAATGATTCTTTCAATAATCCCGCTAAGTTCTGGAAACAAATTCGTTTTTATAGAAAGAAACCAGACCCTAAAAATAATATATCAAAATGTGAATGGATGACCAATTTCAAGACAATTTTTTCTAATGATTAAAATTTACAGACCGACAGCTGTTTGTTCGATAATGATACCTTTTCTTCTACTGACTATGATGATGTTGATGAAATGATTTTGGAAACACAAATTTCAGAAGATGAAATAAAGAGGGCTATAAGTCGTTTAAAGAGCGGGAAATCACCTGGTCCTGACAATATCATAATCGAAATGATAAAATGTTCTCACTCCGAATTAATGCCTTTCCTTTTAAGATGTTTTAATACGGTATTTGAAAGTGGATCGTTTCCAGATAGCTGGTCTCGCTCAATTATTGTACCAATACATAAAAAGGGGGCTACAGATAATCCAGATAATAATAGAGGTATATCCCTAATGAGTGTAATTGGGAAAATATTTACATCTATTCTAAACAACAGAATCTCGAACTGGTCGAGTTTAAGAAACCTTATCCCTGAATGCCAAGCCGGATTTAAAAAAGATTATTCGACTTCTGACCATATTTTCACATTATAGTATGTTTTTGTTTAAACATCATTATTTATACTCACCGTTGATAGTTAACAATATGCCCAATTATCCTAATCTGTCTAATCCCGACAATCTTTACACAGATAAAAAGACAGAGTTATCGCTCAAGTGAACTGCACTCACCACTCACCGGCAGGTGGCCTACCTTATATGGTCATTGCTTCTTCTGATGGACAGACACGAAGCCGAACGCGACCGAGGGGAGGCCGGGAGGGAACTTACGATTGTTAACTATCAACGGTGAGTATAAATAATGATGTTTAAACAAAAACATACTATTATTTAATATACTCTCCGTGATAGTTAACAATATGCCCGATTGCCACAGAGGTGGAGGGGAGCGAGAGGCTCCTAAGAGGGATAGCTCTGTCTTAACAAGAGTCAAGTTGGTGAGCCAATGCCACGTAACCAGCCTGAACCCCGATGGGGTTCATCTGTCAACCGGAGGGTTAAGCCTGACCCAACTCGTAACCGGAGGGACTCTCACCCGCGTGGTCACCAACTAAAGAAAAGACAACAAACGCATCACTAAAATCATCGAGACTATGTTTAATAGCAACTCCAGACTGGTCAAGGAGCAGCCGAATTAACGAGGGGGGGGTAGGCCTCTTCGGTACGAGGCCGACGGAACTCGTTGCTGGGCGTACACCTGTGCGCCCAACCGATGAATCCCCTCCATGTCCTCGTTGGAAATGTCTCTCAGATAGTGATTGGCGAACACCAGGCCCGACTTCCAGAAACAGCCGGCCATGATGTCCGCCACTGCCATGTTACTGTGAAGAGCCATCGTAGCCGAGATGGCTCTTATCTCGTGTGGATTGGCCCTCGCTGGCGGGTCGAGGCCCGCGGCCTTGTAGGCGTCCAACACTGCCGAGCGGAGATACACACTGAGTTGACGCTTGTCTAACTCCCGAACACTAGTCTGGGAGTGCGGGAGAAAAAGTTTCCTTCTCCCTTGACGTAGTGTCTTGGTCTTTTCGGTGTAGATCCGCAGGGCTCTCACCGGACAAAGGAGCCGATCCTCGTCCGTCGGATCTATGCTACCGGAAAGAGACGGTAACGAAAAGGTTCTACCCCTTTCGTCTGCGGCTTGGTTCTTACAAATGAACTCAGGGGCTAACCCCAGTGACGCCGACCCCCCGTCTCTCACCTCAAAACGCAAGAGGTCCGCCTGGAGAGCGTGAAGCTCTGAAATCCTGGCTGCGGACCCCATCGCAACCAAAAAGGCTGTTTTGATGGTGAGACGGAGAAGAGTCGTCTCTGTCAACGGCTCGTAGTGGTCCGACTTGAGATGGTTGAGCACCACTGTCAGGTCCCACTCCGGCGGCCTGAGTTTCCTCCGCCCGTCCTCATTCCGGTAGGTCTTAATCAGTTCTTTAAGGACCGAGATGTCCACCTGGGGCTCACGCTTCCTAAGGACTGACATGACCGCCGCCAGGTTGGTGTTAATTGAGGAAGCTTTGAGCTTCCTCACCTCTCGTAGGTACACCAGGTACTCAGCTACCTGCGGGACCGTTACCGCCTGGATGGCATACCCCTCCTTCGCGCAGAAGGCGGCGAAGGCGCCCCACTGGGCGTCATAGAGATTCCTCGTGGAGGGTCTCTGCGAAGAGGCGACCGCTTCGGCAACGGACTTGGAAAACCCCGCCCCTGTCAACCCCCTTTGGAGACAAACCAGGCGTGAAGGTGGAGCGCCTGGGGGTTCTCGTGAACCCGCCCGCTTGGTTTGCTCGTCAATAGGTCCCATCTCAGAGGGAGGGGGACAGGGTCTTGGCGGCACATCCTCCTCAGGGGAACGTACCAGGCCCTGGCTGGCCACAACGGAGCTATGAGCAGGAGTTGAAGTACTCGTGTCTCCTGTACCTTCGCCACCACGTGACTCAGGATGGCTTGAGGGGGATAGGCGTAGGCGACCATCCCCTCCCATCCTAACGCGAGCGCATCGAGAGCCCACGCGGCCGGGTCCGGTACGGGGGACACGTACGTCGGCAACTGGTGGTTGAGCCGAGTCGCAAAGAGGTCTATGTGAGGTCTGCCGAACCTCAAACACAGACTCTCGAACACCCTCGGGTGCAACATCCACTCCGTCGAAGGAGGTTTGTCCGGTCGAGACAAGGCGTCCGCCAGGACGTTCTTGGCTCCCGGGATGTGCACCGCTCTGAGAGAGAGTCCGAGACTGTCCACTAGGTGAAACAGCTCCGCCACCAGTTGAAGTAGAGAGTCTGCCTTGGTTGACCCCTGCTTGTTTATGGCCCAGGCCGCCGCTGAGCTGTCCGTGTGAACACACAGGACCTGCCCCCGCAGGCGACCTGACCAATGGCTGATCGCCAGCCTTATGGCGTCCAATTCGAGGACGTTGATGTGGCGCCGCGCTTGCGCTGGCGACCACACCCCCGCCGTTTGGTCCGAGTCTAGGTGGGCTCCCCACCCCTTGGTGGAGGCATCCACGTATAGCTGAGACGTCGCTGGGGGCTGCCTGAGAGGCACTCCTCCCAGCACGTTGGATTCCTGCTGCCACCAGGAGAGGTGGCGTCTCAAACCGGTTGGGATCGGGAAGACATGACGGCAAGTCTTCTCCCTGACGTGCGTGTTGACGAAGATCTGCAGGGGCCTGAGCTGCAACCGACCCCTTCGGGTGAAGTGTTGGGTCGCGCTCAAGAACCCCAACAGCCTCTGCCACTTGCGGAGTGACAGCGGCTCCCGGAGTGCTAATTCCAGGAGATCTTTGTAGCGCCCCATCCGTTCTGTGGTGACGAAAGCTCTGTAGGTCACGGTATCCAGGCGAGCTCCCAGAAAGACCAGCGACGTCGTTGGCTCCAGGTCTGACTTGTCTAGGTTGACTAGCCATCCCAGGCGCCTGAACAACGTTATCACAAAGTCTCGTTGCGCCTCCAGAACAGATGGGGATCTGTTGTGAGTGAACCCGTCGTCCAGATACATCGCGAACTGCACGTCCACTCGATGAAGGTATTGGACGATGGGCTGGGTCACGCGAGTGAAAAGCCATGGAGCCGACGATATCCCGAACGGTAGAACGTTCCACTGAAAGTGGCGACCCGCCAGGACAAAACGGAGGTACCTGCGATCCCCATGGTAGATGGGAATGTGCAGATACGCGTCCTGCAGATCGAGGGATATCATCGAGTCCAAGGGCTCCAGCAACCGCATCACTGATGGTACGGTCAAGAGACGAAAATATGGCGGCCGCTCTAGGAAGGAGCGGTTGAACTCCTTCAAGTCGTGGATCAGCCGCCACTTTTCCGGGTCCCGCTTCGGTCGCACGAAGACCGGAGAATAGTATCCTGGGGTGAGGTTTTGGGGCAGGAGTTCCTCCACCGCCCGTTTGGAGATGAGTGTCTCCACCTGTTCCAGCGTCAGTGCGAGCCGATCTCGTTCTAGCGGCCTCTCTGTTGGAAAACAGGTTAGCGGGGGGAGGTGTGCCACGGGAATACGAAACCCCCGCTCCAAAACCTTGCAGACGAAAGGATCGAGTCCCAATTGCGCCCAGTTGGCCACAAACCGAGAGAGTCGACCTCCCACTGGCCCTTCCCACGCCGGGACAACCTGTGGAGGCAGCTCGGGGGCCATCCACGAGTCACTGCTTCCTCGGGGTACCTCCATATGCGCGGCCCCTGCCACGCTGATTTCCCTTCTTGGGGGTGTGCTTGGGAGAGGGGCCGGCATTGAAGTCACGACTTCTGTCCTGCCGACCCCCAAACCGAAAGGAAACTCCGCCAGTCTTGGCGTTACCCATGGGAGTGTTCGCGCCTCCCTTCCTCTTCTTGGGCGTATGCGCCTGAGACGAGGCTCTACCCCCGCCAGCGGCCAGTCTGTTGGTCAACTCCTGCTGCTGACACTCCTGCCGCTGCCGGAGGACCCCGGCAATCTGCCCATCAAAGAGAGATGACGACGACGCGGGAGCGGCCCGCAAGCGGTTCCGGAGCTCCGCCGGAAGGTTTGTCCGGGCAAGGAACCCATCTCTCCTGAGATTTGTGACCCCCGCCGAAATGCGGGAGGCGCACAACATCATCTGAGCGATGTTCCCCGCCACGGCGCCGAAACCGCGGTAAAGAGCCTTCGCCCCTCCCTCCATCCCCGCCTCCTTCGCAAAGGACGCCATACCCTGACAGGCATGCGCCACGTGATTGGCCAATCCCAGGATGCTCCTAGCCTCTTTGTCAAGATGGCTCAAGTGAGCGACCGACACCTGGTGAGGTACGGAGGGGACGGCCACCCGGCGAATATCCTCGTCCAGGCCAGGGGGACAGAGGGAGAAAGAAGACTGCGCTACTGGGAGGGAAGCGCGCTGCTTCTCACCCAGAACCAGGGGCGGCAGGAGGCGGCCTGGCGCCGCCGCGGCGACATTGGCGTCGTAATCCTTGCCCGCCGCCTGAAGGAGCCTGTGTGGCGGCAGCGCCACGAGGCGTTGGGTAGGCGCCTCCTCCTCGGCGCAGAATGTCTCCATTCTGGCCAGTTTGGTCGAGGAGGGTTCATCCTCAACCTCAACCAATTCCACTTGACACCAGTCGGCGATAGCCGCCAGGCGTTCCTTGAGGTCAGGGGCATCCACTTGAGGCGTCTCCACAATGGTCAACTCGGGAGAGGATCTCCCAGAAGTGGACATCCCACCCTCCTGGGAAGCCGCCTCCGGGGCCGACTTGTCTGGATCTGAGGAGGTGCCGGCAGGTGAAACAACCACCACCCTCCTCCTCTTGGGCGTGGACGGCGGGGAGGTCAAGGGCGAAGTAACCCCTTCCTCAACCCTAGTCTGCGCCGGCAGTCGTCCGTCCAGCATGGAGGAAACCATGTCCTTGACTGAGGACAGGATATCCTCAGTCAATCTCCTTGAATCGAAGGGAGGAGGCGAAGGAGGCCTCGACCTCCTCTTCTTAGACTTGTGTTTCCTCTTCCTCTTAGGCGAAAGTCGCCGGTCTGGAAAAGACTCGGCGTCAGGGGAGGGTCTCCTGACGGGAGATCTCTCAACCCCGCTACCCTGAGAAGAGACGTAGGTGTCCTTGGCGGCCGCCTCTCGACCCGCTCCCGCCCCTGCCTCTGGCAAATCGAATTCTGCCGCGTCCTCCGAGATCACCAGGTCTGAAGTCGGCGACCTGGGATCGGACATGGCGGCGCCGGCGCTAGCGGTAGCGGTGGCGGTAGCGGACGGAGAGGGCCGCTTGGACGCCCTCAGCTTAGACTGACTCTCACTCTTCTTAACGGAGGTGCGATACTCGCGATGCTCCGCCACCGAGAGGTCAGCACATTCCTCACACCTGTCCGCGTCCGAGCAAAGGTTGCGGCACAGGCGGCAAAGGGTGTGGGGGTCAAATCGCGCTGACTTCCTATAGCCACACGCCCCACAGAACGCCGAGAATGGTGAAGTCATACTCAGCAAGCCAAAGAGAGAGACGCGCGAGCGGCCGGCGCTATCCCCGCGCAAGCGCACTAACAAGCGCAGGCGGCAGTGCAATCCAACCCGGGCGACAAGCGCTGTCCAACCCAGGCGACACCCTACCAAGAGGAGGCGCCAAGCGCTGTCCACGCGCACGCGGTAAGCGCTAACCAACCGCAGGCGGCAGCGCAATCCAACCCAGGCGGCAAGCGCTGTCCAACCCAGGCGCCAACCTGCCAAGAGGAGGCGGCAGGCGCTATCCACGCGCAAGCGGCAAGCGCTAAACAACGCAGGCGGCAGCGCAATCCAACCCAGGCGGCAAGCGCTGTCCAACCCAGACGCCAACCTACCAAGAGGAGGCGGCAGGCGCTATCCACGCACAAGCGGCAAGCGCTAAACGACGCAGGCGGCAGCGCAATCCGCAAGCGGCAAGAGCAATCAAGCGCAGACGGCAAGCGTCAATCGCTACAGCAGAAACAGGAGGGCAAGCGGTATGACCCCCGCGCCAAGCGCAAGGGACAGGCGGCACGCGCGAGCGGCCCCGAGATCACCGACCTGCACGGACTGCACGTGCAGAACGAGCACTCCGAAATTGACAACAGCTGACACGTCAACCGCAGTCAACAACCACTAACCTGTCTAAAGGAGAGAGACCACTTCGCGAGAGGCAGTCTAACCAACCTCAGACAGAAAACACAACTGAGAAAGAGAACAAAGTCGAGACAATAGTCTTATACTATCGAATTAGAGAGCTATCAAAACACAACATGCTTCGATGGCCGACAGAAAAGCAATGACCATATAAGGTAGGCCACCTGCCGGTGAGTGGTGAGTGCAGTTCACTTGAGCGATAACTCTGTCTTTTTATCTGTGTAAAGATTGTCGGGATTAGACAGATTAGGATAATTGGGCATATTGTTAACTATCACGGAGAGTATATTAAATAATATGCAATTATACAAAAATGCTTATCTCGTAGTAAACATAAACTTTATGTAGCATTTATCGATTTTAAAAAGGCTTTTGACTCCGTTGATCGTTTTAAACTGTGGCAATGTTTAAGGAAGGCTGGTTTACAAGGGGAAATGTATTCTATTTTAAAATCAATGTATTCAAATATCAAATCATGTGTTCGTTGTGATGATGGTGTCACTGATTATTTCGATTGCCCTATTGGAGTCCGGCAAGGATGTATTTTAAGTCCAATATTGTTTTCCTTCTTTATAAGCGAATTGTATTGTGATATTTCTATGTTAGGTAAACATGGTGTACAAATGTTTCCAGCTATGATTGAAATTTTTATTTTGCTCTTTGCCGATGATGTTATTCTAGTCTCAGATACAATTATCGGTCTACAAAACCAACTTAATGTTTTGGAACGATATACAAATGAATGGAAATTATCTGTTAATTTTGATAAAACAAACATTGTTATCTTTCGAAGAGGCGGCCCAGTCGCCTCTAAAGAAAAATGGTTTTTGAATGGCAAACAGTTATCTATTGTACAAAATTATACCTATCTCGGGCTTATGTTTTCCTATACTATGAATTTTTAAAAAAGTGTTTTAGATTTGAAGTCACGTGCCAAAAAGGCACTTATCAATGTTATGTCAGTATCCCAAAACTTTGGCATTTTATACCCGAAAATATTTTTTAAATTGTTTGATTCACAAATCCAACCTATTATGCTTTATGGATCCGAAATTTGGGGATTTCAACGTCATGATTGTATCGAGAAACTACATCTTCTAGCATGTAAAAGATTTTTAAATGTTGCCCAAGCAACACCGAACTGCATGATCTATGGCGAATGTGGTAGATATCCAATATATATAAACTCACAAATCAGATGTTTAAAATTTTGGTTAAGGATCCTTAGAATGCACGAGCAAAGGTTACCAAAGCTAGCATATAACACGCTTGTTCATTTAGATGATATGGGAAAGATAACATGGGCAACTCATATTAGAAACTTATTATTTACCCATGGATTTGGATTTGTGTGGCTACATCAGTTGGTAATGTTTCCTTATTTCTTAAGCAATTCCGAGATCAATCTGTTAACATGTTTTATCAAGAATGGCACTCAAATCTAGACAATAGCACAAGATACCAATTGTATAGATCATTTAAAAGCTTAATTCAACCAGAGTTGTATCTTTCTGCACTGAAATCTAAAAATATAAGACGCACATTTGTCAACTTTCGACTAGGCTTGTTAGATTTATCAGTAAATAAAGGCAGAAGATTTTCCATAGAAAGAAGTTTAAGAATATGTCCGTTATGTAAATCTGCTGTAGAAGATTAAATCCATTTTGCTTTTGTATGTCCACATTATGCTGATTTAAGAAAACGATATATTTCAAATCATTACCTTTTAAAGTATCCTAAAACTGCCTTTATTGCAATTTTGTCCTCGACAAATGAGAATGTAATAAGGAATTTAGCGCTCTTTGTGAAATATGCTGTTGTCCGAAGAGACAATCTAATATCTGAATTGTAAAATCTGCTGTGAATTTTCTGTATATGTGTACCTGGTAAACGTGTATCATTTGTATATGGGCCGGAGGCCTGCATTACAATAAACTTCTTTGACTTTGACTACTCAGTTAAAATAGAGGCAACAGCTGACTATTTAATATAGATTATTCTCATATATTTCCGATAAAAGACGACATATCATTGCTTTGTATAGATATAGTTTATTATCATGTAGATTCAGTATTCATTTTATGAATTTAGAATTGATGTGCAGGGCCGAACGTACCCCAAGAAAGAAACAGATCTGATTATACAATCGACTGAAATGTGAACTAATTACCGCTCCCTTCTCGTTATTAATAAATAATGTTTTAAAAAACAGTACCATGAACAAATATGCATATTTGTTAGTCGCACAAAAGAGAACTGAGTCAAAATTCCCAATGAACATCAATCACAGTTATGATATATGTATCCAAACGTGCCCCGTCAGTAGGGGCCGAACGTGCCCCAGACCCACATGTCCCCTTAATGTTACCTCTGCGATAATACACAGCCACCATCCCCACATTACATCCCCCATCATTACATATACCCCTTGCCATGTTGGTTCACCTCCATTGAGGAACACAAACATAAGTACAGGCAATATATGTCAAAAACAAACTGAATTGAAGGGGGAAATATTACTCTACTGAATGAAAAACGGGTTTTCTTTCACAGATCGCAAATAACATGTGGAACCGCCACCATTTGGTTATGTGTACATGAGTTAGGTCACGTCACTTAAGTTAAAGTGACCACCTAACAAAAATTACAGAGAAAAGACGAACGTGCCCCGGGGCCGAACCTGCCCCGGTCTCCCCTAGCTACTCTATTCACTGAGTTATTGCTGTGGCCTGTTTGGTTGAATCGAGTGATTTACTTCTTTTAAAACAGATCACCTGAGCAGAAGCCGGAGAGCCTGCTTGGGGGAATGCGTCTCACTACAAACACTATTAATTTCTCCGAAAGGTATACAAGAATTAAGATTGTATATTTCAGCGTTGTACTAAGAAAAGGGTCACTCATAGACGTTCAACGAAGAACAAAATGGCGAAATATCATATAGGCGGAAGTAAATGTATTCTATCAGAAATCGAAATTAGTAAGCGTAGTAAGAGCACTATTTTATAACCGAATTAGAGGAAATAAGTAAACATAAAATTAACAATAGAAAGGAAATATATATCAACTGGGTGCTTGAAAATGATCTGTACTTATCTCAACTATTATATTTAGTTAGATTCCGATTCAAAAGCTATTCGGCGACACGAGGGCTCTCTAATTAGACTCTATATATGGAGTCCGTGGGTGAAGGCAATCGCACTAGACATAAGGTATACCTACTGTTGTAAGTCAGTATTATTCATAAGTATGTTAGAAATTAGAACTTGGGTACATTTATCGTTATCTTATTTACGTAACTGCGTCATTGTGATCAAATAGAGATTGGAATAAACATTTTTGTAACGTATTTATAAGCGAATTACAAACCGTTCGTCCTTTGAAGATCGGGATGTGAAAGTGGGGAACCTTTTTTACAGATTCATGTTATACGCGAGTTCCCTCCCTTAGACTAAGTTGTCCGGTTACGGTTCAAATATTAAAGACATTGATTATCCCTTTTATGACATCAGCAAGGGGTGTTGTTCTTTTGTCAGATATCTTATACAAGCTCGAGATATCGCATATCCAATGAGGAATCGCAGTGGCGACAGGGGCAGATAATTCCAATAGGTGGACCAACACGAGAAAGATCCGGAAATAGATTTGACAGACGATGCTTCGCTAGCAACGTGGGCTTGACAGGGCGAATATTCTACGTATTTTCACTATTTTATCCCTTTAACTATGTATCATGAGTGTCCAGCCATCTAAATACACCTCCTGGAATGTGGGTCAACTTCGCACGAACTAAGATCGAAAGGAGCGAAATTATCAGGCCGTAAAACGGAACTTATCGAAAGTTGTGTATGTTTTCGCTGATTATTATTAGCGGAGCTGTATATGAGTTTTAATGTCCTATTTTCGTTTCGAAAATTATGCGAGAGCTACTATAACATACATTCTGATTGATAATTTTAGTGACACTGTGAAGAGAATCATTGTTTGTGGTTGTTGTTTTGATGAAAATAATAATGCATTCCAATGATTCCAAAGAGCATCGGCTTTCTCAGAGCGTAGGTTTTCTCGCACATGGTTAGCCGTGAAATGTTTGTTATAGATCTACTTTTATATAAACAGATGTGCAGAATCTATTTATTGCATTGTAAATCTTCAGACGAATTCATAGAAGAATGATAGTTTTGTGCTACCTGTGTTTTATTTATTCAATTTATTTATTTAATTTCTTCATTTATATGTTTGTGATTTAACATATTCAATTCATGTTATATATTTATGCAGTTTAAATAGTGATATATACCCTACTATAATAACATATTTTATATCTAGATTAAAGTTGTGTGGTAGTCGGTACATGTGCATTATTTATTTATTTATTTATTTATTTATTTAAAAACTACAGATATAGAATTTCATTAATCAAGTGCAAGATTTTCAATTTTAAAACAATCCTTCTTCTTCTTTTTATAGGTTGGAATATGACATCAGTTTGCCGGACGAAACAGATTACAAAGACTCTGAAACAGACTTCCCTAAGGTCACTAAAGAAAATATTGATGCTTATTTGAATGGATTAAATAAGAGTCTAGGTAAAGAAAGTATTGACCTGGTAAATGATAGATTTCTGTTACACATCAAAGTAGCAGCAAAAGATGGCACATACTTTGTTAAAAGTCAGTGTAGGGCATCAATGAGAAAGCATGTAACCTATAATATTGACATAGTTATCTCTTCTGATGGAGTAGTTGATGAGTGCCAGTGTGATTGTGGTGCTGGAATGGGGCCAGATGCTCACTGTAAACATGTGAATGCACTACTGTATGCACTTTCCAAGTTTGGACAAAGTGGTAATATTTCAACTGAAATAACCTGCACACAGAGATTACAAACATTCCATCGCAGCAAGTCATACAAAGGATCACCACTTAAAACAAGTGCATTCCAAAAGAATTGTGACGGAAGAAAAAGTGTGCTTTTTTACCCTCGACCTGAGGCCTTTAGAGGAACACCAAGCTATCCAGCTTATTTCAGAAACACATGTTTGAATTTTAATGACATCGGTCATTTACCTGTCGTACAGCTTTATCCACCAGCAAATACATATGACATCGCTCATGACCATGACTACACTGGTGATCAAGAAGCAATGTTCCTACAGTCAATCAAAGAAAATAACATTGACAAATCAGATGTAGAGGAAACCGAAGAATCAACTCGAAAATAAGCCAAATGCAACTTCTGGAAAGAGATAAGATGCACAAGACTGAATCCTTCCAACTTTGGAAGAATTTGTAAAGCTACTGCCAAAACTGATCATGACTCTCTTGCCAGAACATTAACAGTTCATAATTCTGTCAGTTCAAAAGCAATAAGACAAGGCAAGAAGTATGAGAGTGTGGCTATTAAAGCATACTGTCAGCAGACTGGTCAAACTGTTAGTAAATGTGGGTCCTTCGTTTCGATCACCCACCCTTTTCTTGCTGCTAGTCCTGATGGAATCTTAGATGGAGATGGCATCATAGAGGTTAAGTGTCCTTTCACAGCAAAAGGAAAAGTCATCACTCACAAAACTGTTTCATACTTACATGAATATCTCAAAGGTAACATTACTTTGAAATTGTCTGACCAGGAGGCTTCAAAAGCACACAACTATTATTATCAAGTTCAAGGACAATTGTTCTGTTCAGAGAAACAGTATTGTGACTTTGTTGTCTACACCATAAAGGACCTTAAGATCATTAGAATTGAGAGAGACAATGCCTTTATTGATCAAATGGTGAGCAGGCTTCAAACTTTCTTTGACTGTCATTTCAAATCTGCTGTCCTTGCCAAATACTTCTACAAAAATTACTAAAAATTTACATTTGATTATTAGACCTGTGTATGTCTGGATGCTGAGGTTTTGTACAGAAACTTGTGTACATTATTCACAAAGATGGTTTGTAATTTATGAATAAGATTTAAATCACTTTTAAGATGAATATTAATTTTGTTTCTGTCGTGAGACTGGAAACTGTCAATTTCTTGATAGGTACTTCGCTTGTTTTCAGAGAATTGTTTTCAAATGATTTGTTATCAGGTTATCAGTTTTTGTAAATCAATGATAAATCTATGAGCAGTGTCTGTGACATAGACTGAGTCAACCAACTGAAAGCCAATTGATCACATACATGTATTTCACAACTTACTATGAATGTCATTCAATTAAAATTAAATGTGCTTCCTGTTATTCCTTTAATAAAATAATATTAATGAAGAAAGAATGTTTATTTTCATTTTCACAAATAAGTAATTTCAGTATCTACTAACTCAGCAGAAAACTTCATTGATCTGTAATACTTGAAACCCTTCAATGCGAGCCGGGGGCCGGATAGCGCAGTGGTTAGCATGTTCAACTTCGGATCAAGAGGTCCGGGTTCGAATCCTGCCGGGGCTCGGCAATTTCGTCTGCAGTAGAGAACTGTTCTACAAGTATAGCGCAGTACCAAGCATGGTTCGCTAGTTCCAACAGTTGTTTGCAGGTTTCAAGGCATTCATAGCCACAATGGTGATATGGAAAATCTCACCCTTTTGTGTTTTCATATCAAATATTTTTACTTTAATCAATGAATGTTGATATATTTGATATCAGAACACAAGAGGATGATATTCTCTTTATCATTCAAAAGCATTCTTCAATAGTTATTACCTGAAACACAAAACAGCCATTTAGCTTCTTCATGGCAGTGATCTCTGTCAGGTCTCATATCACCAATCGCCACTTATGCATCAGAAGTTTGGGGCAGCGATATATTTAAATCGATATCAGATCCGTTTCAAAACTGGAGTAAGCTGGCTTGTAATACAATAACCATTAAAACAGCTAAATCAATTCTCGGAGTACCAAAGAGAACCAGTAATATCGGATGCCTTAGCGAGCTTGGACTCTACCCTCTATCTATAGAGATACTCTCTAATGTATTCAACTACTACAGACGATTATTGCGAATGGATCAAGACAGACTTATATATGCTGCCCTACAAGAAGATAAGGGTCTTTCAAAATCATCCTGGGTCTCAACAATTGAACAACGTCTTAAAATATCATTCCCTTCATCAAACATTTACAGTATCTCAAGACAGCAATTCATGGAATGTTTAAAAACTGAATTTATTCAAATATACCTCAAGGAAACTGATCAACTACCATCTGATAAAGGAAAGACATTACGCCTGCTTGGACATATTGAAGACTCGTTTGGCTACAAAGACTATTTAAACATTAAGAATAATGACCACAGACAAGTATTAACTAAGTTAAGACTTAGCGCTCACCAGCTTCAGATTGAGAGAGGAAGATATAACAACACCCCTGTAGACAAACGCCTCTGTCAACAGTGCAGTCAGGGTGTTACAGAAACGGAAGAACATTTCATATTTGAATGCCCAAATTATGCTCATTATCGCTCGAAACTAATTTCATCAACTGGTCTTGTGGGGGTCTCAAGGAAAGAGCTCCTCTCATCAATTCTAAACCCCAAGAGTCATCATGCTTCTATCACTTGTAAAATACTTTATGACATGTATTCAATGAGATTAAGCCACATTGATTAATTATTGTACACTTTATAATGTGCATTGTTTGATATAATTGTCTAACACTAAGATATATTAATGCTCTTGTATATATTTACTTAACATGTGTTAACTACTTTGTACACTGCCCACAATGGGTGTTTTATGTACAATAAATATATTGTATCTTGTATCTTGTAGCGTTGTGACGTCATCAGCATTATGGCATCATAGCATTGTTATGTCATCAATTTTGTGATGTCATAGTATTGTTAGCAGTGTTCTAACTTCTAAGTGATGTCAAAGCCTGTACTGAGATCTGATTAACAATAACACATAACAAGAAGGAAATAGAATTTCTATGAAACATTTTATTCTGAGATAGTATAACTTTCAACATATTCAGGGAACATGTACTGTCGCTAACATCACTGAATGAGTTTCAGTGTGCACTCTGACAAGAAAAAGCAATTTAATGGGAGTGACAAGACTTTTTATGCACTTTTTGGAACAATGCAGTCCTTGAAGTTACACAATACACAGCAGACATATATGATCTCTGATGACAGAACAGCTTCATTTGCAGCAAGGGTGTGTTTCAGAATTTTGAATGTCTTTGCCAGTCCAATGAGTCTTTCAATATGAACTCTTTTGTTTGCAATCTGACGATCAGTTTGCACAGTTTCACCATCTAAACGATTCTTTTTCTTGAAGAATGCAGGTGTGGTTATTTTGACATCATACGGTGCAAAAATATCCTGAACATTAAATCCTTTGTCTGCAAGAATCTCACCCCCCTTGTCACACATCTGAAGTAGAGCACTTCTCTCAACAACCTGCCTGTCACTTGCTGAACCTGCATATGCTGTAGACACAAATGAAATAAGACCCCCAGGGCTTCCCCCAACAAGGACTTTGGATGTGTTTTCATTCTTGTATGTAGAGAAACTTGATTGCTGGAACAAAGGCTTGCTTGGTTTCTGTATTGGACATTCTGTACCATCTACAATCACATGTGCTTGAGGAAATAATGACTGAAATCCAGATGGGCTGTAAAACTTCACTAAATTTCTATCAGGCCAGAACCCTACTTCTTTCCACTGGTGGTACATGAAATTAATCCATGTCACAAATATGTTAGAAACAGTACCTTCAGACACTTCAAAGAAATCCGCAAGAACAGCATTGCTCCAGTGTTGTCTAAGTTTAACTAAATCATGAACAGTTGATTCTCGACATTCACATTCTTCACATCATGAGTGTAATAATTCAGGTGATAAGCAGCAGAGAATGCAAAATAAGCTGAAATTTGTCATAGGAGTCACACCCTGAATACAACTGTATACCATTAGGGTCCTCAACATATCTCTCAATTCCAAATAAAGGTTTTCTTGGCGTCTGTGTGCTAGTATTGATGACATGTATAGCCTCTTCCAGTAAGTAAGAGTTATCCCGCTTCTTCCAGTGCTTCCTGTGGACATTCCTTTCCTTCATCATCAGTTATGTCAACTTCCATACCAATTTCTATGTCTGATGAGAAAAAAACTTCATCTCCTTCACTCTGACTTGTACTTGATTATCTTCTTTGGGCTCTTAAAATTCTCTCTCTTACAGACTTTGTTGTTTCTCGAGTCCATGCAAACTGACTGGGGACTGCATCTCTCTTCAACCTTTTAATAAGGGGATTGGTTCCTGAAATAATTTACATAATTAGGCGGTGTATGATGACTTGTCAAATCTCATAATAAAATGTAATACATAATGTAAACAAATTATGTTTAATATTTGGCTTGATTTTTGAAAATGAATGTCTTATTGTCCCCTTTAATTTATTCATATATTTAAATACTTCCAAAATATTAAAATTATAAATTCAATATGCAATAGTGTTGTATATTAAAGACAAATAATACATAAAGTACATAGTAGCAAAATTCCATGAAACATTTACATCATCATACAGTACATGTTTCGGTATGGATCTTAGTTTTCCTGTGCTGCCACCTGACGACGTGATTTCAGTGATATTCCTCATTGACGGGGATCGCAACACAGGGATCGCAATGGTCGTGCGCCACATTTATCATCGTTTTACATATGAAACATGTTAAAATCATTGAGATATTATATATAAGAGGTTATTTCAGAACATTCATTCAGTGGCGGATCTAGGGGGAAATACGGGAAGTCGCGGTGAAACAGTGGTTGCATGTGCCCATTACAATAATATTAACTCGTTTTTTTCAACCATGATGGTAATAAATAGATATATAGGCCTACACATTGAAATAAAGTTGAAAGCTGAACATTATGATCAGAACGAGACAACACGTGTAAAATTGGAAATATGTAGGCCTACACTCTTAAAATATAAAAAAAAATACAAAATTATTACAAAACATATCTGTACAAGACTACACACTCTGTAACTTCGGTGAATGAATGAAAATGTCAAAAAGAACTTCTCTATGTTTCCTCAGTTTGCAAATAATCTTGCTCTGTATCGGTATTTATACCTCTTTATATTGTAAAACGTTGTGTTATGAAAGAATCATGTCATATCTCTCAATGCATTTGAAAAGGAAATAATGAAAAAATATTAAATAATAAAACTTACTATTTTAATATAAAAACATCAATATACTCATGGTAATAATGCTGTACAATCAGTAAGTAGGATGATGCAGTAAGGGTATAATAATTGTGCTGTCCAGTAAGTAAGTGGGTTGGCGCAGGCAGGGTATATTGATTGTGCTGTCCAGTAAGTAAGTAGGTTGGCGCAGGCATTGTATATTAATTGTGCTGTCCAGTAATTAAGTGGGTTGACGCAGTCAGGGTATAATAATTGTGCTGTCCAGAAAGTAAGTAGGGTGGCGCAGTCAGGGTATAATAATTGTGCTGACCAGTAAGTTAGTAGGTTGGCGCAATCAGGGTATAATAAATGTGATGTCCACTAAGTAAGCAGGTTGGCGCAGTCAGGGCATAATAATTGTGCTGTCCACTAAGTAAGTAGGTTGGCGCAGTCAGGGTATAATAATTGTGCTGTCCAGTAAGTAAGTAGGTTGGCGCAATCAGGGTATAATAATTGTGCTGTCCGGTAATTAAGGAGGTTGGCACAGTCAGGGTTAAATAATTGTGCTGTCCAGTAAGTAAGTAGGTTGGCGAAGTCAGGGTATAATAATTGTGCTGTCCACTAAGTATGTAGGTTGGCGCAGTCAGGGTATAATAATTGTGCTGTCCACTAAGTAAGTAGGTTGGCGCAGTCAGGGTATAATAATTGTGTTGTTCAGTAAGTAAGTAGGTTGGCGCAATCAGGGTATAATAATTGTGCTGTCCGGTAAGTAAGGAGGTTGGCACAGTCAGGGTATAATAACTGTGCTGTCCAGTAAGTAAGTAGGTTAGCGCAGTCAGGTTATAATAATTGTGCTGTGCACTATCTAAGTAGATTGGCGCAGTCAGGGTAAAATAATTGCGCTGTCCAGTAACTTAGTAGGTTGGCGCAGTCAGGGTATAATAATTGTGCTGTCTAGTAAGTAAGTAGATTGGCGCAGTCAGGGTATATTTATTGTGTTTTCCACTAAGTAAGTAGGTTGGCGCAGTCGGGGAATAATAATTGTGCTGTCCAGTAAGTAAGTAGATTGGAGCAGTTAGGGTATAATAACTGTGCTGTCCAGTAAGAAGGTAGGGTGGCGCGGTCAGGGTATAATAATTGTGCTGTCCAGTAAGTAAGTAGGTTGGAGCAGTTAGGGTATAATAACTGTGCTGTCCAGTAAGTAAGTAGGGTGGCGCGGTCAGGGTATAATAATTGTGCTGTCCAGTAAGTAAGTAGGGTAGCGCAGTAATAATGAATAATAATAATGAGGATACTTATATCGCGCTGGACTCCACAACACAAAGGGCCATGCTCAAAGCGTTACACACATTATTACCCTTGTGTAAGGACCAACATCGTTCCTTTTTCATTCTCAACTCCCTTTGGAGTATGCAAGTGAGGGTATAATAATTGTGCTGTCTAGTAAGTAAGTAGGTTGGCGTAATCAGGGTCAGGGTATAATACTTGTGCTGTCCACTAAGTATGTAGGTTGGCGCAGTCAGGGTATAATTATTGTGCTGTCCACTAAGTAAGTAGGTTGGCGCACTCAGGGTATAATAATTGTGCCGTCCGGTAAGTAAGGAGGTTGGCGCAGTCAGGGTATAATAATTGTGCTGTCCAATAAGTATGTAGGTTGGAGCAGTTAGGGTATAATAATTGTGCTGTCCAGTAAGTAAGGAGGTTGGCACAGGCAGGGTATAATTATTGTGCTGTCCACTAAGTAAGTAGGTTGGCGCACTCAGGGTATAATAATTATGCTGTCCAATAAGTATGTAGGTTGGCGCACTCAGGGTATAATTATTGTGCTGTCAACTAAGTAAGTAGGTTGGCGCACTCAGGGTATAATTATTGTGCTGTCCAGTAAGTAAGGAGGTTGGCACAGGCAGGGTATAATTATTGTGCTGTTCACTAAGTAAGTAGGTTGGCGCAGTCAGGGTATCATAATTGTGCTGTCCAGTAAGTAAGTACGTTGGCGCAGTCAGGGTATAATAATTGTGCTGTCCAGAAAGTAGGTAGGATGGCGCAGTCAGGGTATAATAATTGTGCTGTCCAGTAAGTAAGTAGGGTAGCGCAGTAATAATGAATAATAAGAATGAGGTTACTTATATCGCGCTGGACTCAAAAACACAAAGGGCCATGCTCAAAGTGCTACACACATTATCACCCTTGTGTAAGGACCAACATCGTTCCTTTTTCATTCTCAACTCCCTTGGGAGTATGCAAGTGAGGGTATAATAATTGTGCTGTCTAGTAAGTAGGTAGGTTGGCGTAATCAGGGTATAATACTTGTGCTGTCCACTAAGTATGTAGGTTGGCGCACTCAGGGTATAATTATTGTGCTGTCAAGTAAGTAAGGAGGTTGGCACAGGCAGGGTATAATTATTGTGCTGTCCAGTAAGTAAGTAGGTTGGAGCAATGAGGGTATAATAATTGTGCTGTCCACTAAGTAAGTAGGTTGGCGCAGTCAGGGTATAATAATTGTGCTGTGCACTAAGTAAGTAGATTGGCGCAGTCAGGGTATAATAATTGTGCTGTCCAGTAAGTAAGTAGGATGGCGCAGTCAGGGTATAATAATTGTGCTGTGCACTAAGTAAGTAGATTGGCGCAGTCAGGGTATAATAATTGTGCTGTCCAGTAAGTAAGTAGGATGGCGCAGTCAGGGTATAATAATTGTGCTGTGCACTAAGTAAGTAGATTGGCGCAGTCAGGATATAATAATTGTGCTGTCCAGTAAGTAAGTAGGTTGGCGCAGTCAGGGTATAATAATTGTGCTGTACGGTAAGTAAGTAGGTTGGCGCAGTCAGGGTATAATATTTGGGGTGTCCACTAAGTAAGTAGGTTGGCGCAGTCAGGGTATAATAAGTGCTGTCCACTAAGTAAGTAGGTTGTCGCAGTCAGGGTATAATAATTGTGCTGTCCACTAAGTAAGTAGGTTGGCGCAGTCAGGGTATAATAAATGTGATGTCCACTAAGTAAGTAGGTTGGCGCAGTCAGGGTATAATAATTGTGATGTCCACTAAGTAAGTAGGTTGGCGCAGTCAGGGTATAATACTTGTGCTGTCCAGTAAGTAAGTAGGTTGGCGCAGTCAGGATATAATAATTGTGCTGTCCACTAAGTAAGTAGGTTCATGCAGTCAGGGTATAATAATTGTGCTGTCCAGTAAGTAAGTAGGTTGGAGCAGTCAGGGTATAATAATTGTGCTGTCTAGTAAGTAAGTAGATTGGCGCAGTCAGGGTATATTTATTGTGTTTTCCACTAAGTAAGTAGGTTGGCGCAGTCGGGGAATAATAATTGTGCTGTCCAGTAAGTAAGTAGGTTGGAGCAGTTAGGGTATAATAACTGTGCTGTCCAGTAAGTAAGTAGGGTGGCGCGGTCAGGGTATAATAATTGTGCTGTCCAGTAAGTAAGTAGGTTGGAGCAGTTAGGGTATAATAACTGTGCTGTCCAGTAAGTAAGTAGGGTGGCGCGGTCAGGGTATAATAATTGTGCTGTCCAGTAAGTAAGTAGGGTAGCGCAGTAATAATGAATAATAATAATGAGGATACTTATATCGCGCTGGACTCCACAACACAAAGGGCCATGCTCAAAGCGTTACACACATTATTACCCTTGTGTAAGGACCAAAATCGTTCCTTTTTCATTCTCAACTCCCTTGGGAGTATGCAAGTGAGGGTATAATAATTGTGCTGTCTAGTAAGTAAGTAGGTTGGCGTAATCAGGGTATAATACTTGTGCTGTCCACTAAGTATGTAGGTTGGCGCAGTCAGGGTATAATTATTGTGCTGTCCACTAAGTAAGTAGGTTGGCGCACTCGGGGTATAATAATTGTGCCGTCCGGTAAGTAAGGAGGTTGGCGCAGTCAGGGTATAATAATTGTGCTGTCCAATAAGTATGTAGGTTGGAGCAGTTAGGGTATAATAATTGTGCTGTCCAGTAAGTAAGGAGGTTGGCACAGGCAGGGTATAATTATTGTGCTGTCCACTAAGTAAGTAGGTTGGCGCACTCAGGGTATAATAATTATGCTGTCCAATAAGTATGTAGGTTGGCGCACTCAGGGTATAATTATTGTGCTGTCCACTAAGTAAGTAGGTTGGCGCACTCAGGGTATAATTATTGTGCTGTCCAGTAAGTAAGGAGGTTGGCACAGGCAGGGTATAATTATTGTGCTGTTCACTAAGTAAGTAGGTTGGCGCAGTCAGGGTATCATAATTGTGCTGTCCAGTAAGTAAGTACGTTGGCGCAGTCAGGGTATAATAATTGTGCTGTCCAGAAAGTAGGTAGGATGGCGCAGTCAGGGTATAATAATTGTGCTGTCCAGTAAGTAAGTAGGGTAGCGCAGTAATAATGAATAATAAGAATGAGGTTACTTATATCGCGCTGGACTCAAAAACACAAAGGGCCATGCTCAAAGTGCTACACACATTATCACCCTTGTGTAAGGACCAACATCGTTCCTTTTTCATTCTCAACTCCCTTGGGAGTATGCAAGTGAGGGTATAATAATTGTGCTGTCTAGTAAGTAGGTAGGTTGGCGTAATCAGGGTATAATACTTGTGCTGTCCACTAAGTATGTAGGTTGGCGCACTCAGGGTATAATTATTGTGCTGTCAAGTAAGTAAGGAGGTTGGCACAGGCAGGGTATAATTATTGTGCTGTCCAGTAAGTAAGTAGGTTGGAGCAATGAGGGTATAATAATAGTGCTGTCCACTAAGTAAGTAGGTTGGCGCAGTCAGGGTATAATAATTGTGCTGTCCAGAAAGTAGGTAGGATGGCGCAGTCAGGGTATAATAATTGTGCTGTCCAGTAAGTAAGTAGGGTAGCGCAGTAATAATGAATAATAATAATGAGGTTACTTATATCGCGCTGGACTCAAAAACACAAAGGGCCATGCTCAAAGTGCTACACACATTATCACCCTTGTGTAAGGACCAAAATCGTTCCTTTTTCATTCTCAACTCCCTTGGGAGTATGCAAGTGAGGGTATAATAATTGTGCTGTCTAGTAAGTAAGTAGGTTGGCGTAATCAGGGTATAATACTTGTGCTGTCCACTAAGTATGTAGGTTGGCGCAGTCAGGGTATAATTATTGTGCTGTCCACTAAGTAAGTAGGTTGGCGCAGTCAGGGTATAATAAATGTGATGTCCACTAAGTAAGTAGGTTGGCGCAGTCAGGGTATAATAATTGTGATGTCCACTAAGTAAGTAGGTTGGCGCAGTCAGGGTATAATACTTGTGTTGTCCAGTAAGTAAGTAGGTTGGCGCAGTCAGGATATAATAATTGTGCTGTCCACTAAGTAAGTAGGTTCATGCAGTCAGGGTATAATAATTGTGGTGTCCACTAAGTAAGTAGGTTGGCGCAGTCAGGGTATAATAATAGTGGTGTCCACTAAGTATGTAGGTTCATGCAGTCAGGGTATAATAATTGTGCTGTCCAGTAAGTAAGTAGGTTGGAGCAGTCAGGGTATAATAATTGTGCTGTCCAGTAAGTAAGTACATTGGCGCAGTCAGGGTATAATAATTGTGTTGTCCAGTAAGTAAGTAGGTTGGCGCAGTCAGGGTATAATAATTGTACTGTCCACTAAGTAAGTAGATTGGCGCAGTCAGGGTATAATAATTGTGTTGTCCACTAAGTAAGTAGGTTGGCGCAGTCAGGGTATAATACTTGTGTTGTCCAGTAAGTAAGTAGGTTGGCGCAGTCAGGATATAATAATTGTGCTGTCCACTAAGTAAGTAGGATGGCGCAGTCAGGGTATAATAATTGTGCTGTCCACTAAGTAAGTAGGTTGGCGCAGTCAGGGTATAACAATAGTGGTGTCCACTAAGTAAGTAGGTTCATGCAGTCAGGGTATAATAATTGTGCTGTCCAGTAAGTAAGTAGGTTGGAGCAGTCAGGGTATAATAATTGTGCTGTCTAGTAAGTAAGTAGATTGGCGCAGTCAGGGTATATTTATTGTGTTTTCCACTAAGTAAGTAGGTTGGCGCAGTCGGGGAATAATAATTGTGCTGTGCAGTAAGTAAGTAGGTTGGCGCAGTTAGGGTATAATAACTGTGCTGTCCAGTAAGTAAGTAGGGTGGCGCGGTCAGGGTATAATAATTGTGCTGTCCAGTAAGTAAGTAGGTTGGAGCAGTTAGGG
Organism: Gibbula magus; assembly: GCA_936450465.1. NCBI lineage: Eukaryota > Metazoa > Mollusca > Gastropoda > Trochida > Trochidae > Gibbula > Gibbula magus. Next base: position 9,972,519 of record OW388298.1, on the reverse strand, counting down.
TATAATAACTGTGCTGTCCAGTAAGTAAGTAGGGTGGCGCGGTCAGGGTATAATAATTGTGCTGTCCAGTAAGTAAGTAGGGTAGCGCAGTAATAATGAATAATAATAATGAGGATACTTATATCGCGCTGGACTCCACAACACAAATTGCCATGCTCAAAGCGTTACACACATTATTACCCTTGTGTAAGGACCAAAATCGTTCCTTTTTCATTCTCAACTCCCTTGGGAGTATGCAAGTGAGGGTATAATAATTGTGCTGTCTAGTAAGTAAGTAGGTTGGCGTAATCAGGGTATAATACTTGTGCTGTCCACTAAGTATGTAGGTTGGCGCAGTCAGGGTATAATTATTGTGCTGTCCACTAAGTAAGTAGGTTGGCGCACTCAGGGTATAATAATTGTGCCGTCCGGTAAGTAAGGAGGTTGGCGCAGTCAGGGTATAATAATTGTGCTGTCCAATAAGTATGTAGGTTGGAGCAGTTAGGGTATAATAATTGTGCTGTCCAGTAAGTAAGGAGGTTGGCACAGGCAGGGTATAATTATTGTGCTGTCCACTAAGTAAGTAGGTTGGCGCACTCAGGGTATAATAACTATGCTGTCCAATAAGTATGTAGGTTGGCGCACTCAGGGTATAATTATTGTGCTGTCCACTAAGTAAGTAGGTTGGCGCACTCAGGGTATAATTATTGTGCTGTCCAGTAAGTAAGTAGGGTAGCGCAGTAATAATGAATAATAATAATGAGGATACTTATATCGCGCTGGACTCCACAACACAAATTGCCATGCTCAAAGCGTTACACACATTACTACCCTTGTGTAAGGACCAAAATCGTTCCTTTTTCATTCTCAACTCCCTTGGGAGTATGCAAGTGAGGGTATAATAATTGTGCTGTCTAGTAAGTAAGTAGGTTGGCGTAATCAGGGTATAATACTTGTGCTGTCCACTAAGTATGTAGGTTGGCGCAGTCAGGGTATAATTATTGTGCTGTCCACTAAGGAAGTAGGTTGGCGCACTCAGGGTATAATAATTGTGCCGTCCGGTAAGTAAGGAGGTTGGCGCAGTCAGGGTATAATAATTGTGCTGTCCAATAAGTATGTAGGTTGGAGCAGTTAGGGTATAATAATTGTGCTGTCCAGTAAGTAAGGAGGTTGGCACAGGCAGGGTATAATTATTGTGCTGTCCACTAAGTAAGTAGGTTGGCGCACTCAGGGTATAATAATTATGCTGTCCAATAAGTATGTAGGTTGGCGCACTCAGGGTATAATTATTGTGCTGTCCACTAAGTAAGTAGGTTGGCGCACTCAGGGTATAATTATTGTGCTGTCCAGTAAGTAAGGAGGTTGGCACAGGCAGGGTATAATTATTGTGCTGTTCACTAAGTAAGTAGGTTGACGCAGTCAGGGTATCATAATTGTGCTGTCCAGTAAGTAAGTACGTTGGCGCAGTCAGGGTATAATAATTGTGCTGTCCAGAAAGTAGGTAGGATGGCGCAGTCAGGGTATAATAATTGTGCTGTCCAGTAAGTAAGTAGGGTAGCGCAGTAATAATGAATAATAATAATGAGGTTACTTTTATCGCGCTGGACTCAAAAACACAAAGGGCCATGCTCAAAGTGCTACACACATTATCACCCTTGTGTAAGGACCAACATCGTTCCTTTTTCATTCTCAAATCCCTTGGGAGTATGCAAGTGAGGGTATAATAATTGTGCTGTCTAGTAAGTAGGTAGGTTGGCGTAATCAGGGTATAATACTTGTGCTGTCCACTAAGTATGTAGGTTGGCGCACTCAGGGTATAATTATTGTGCTGTCAAGTAAGTAAGGAGGTTGGCACAGGCAGGGTATAATTATTGTGCTGTCCAGTAAGTAAGTAGGTTGGAGCAATGAGGGTATAATAATAGTGCTGTCCACTAAGTAAGTAGGTTGGCGCAGTCAGGGTATAATAATTGTGCTGTCCAGAAAGTAGGTAGGATGGCGCAGTCAGGGTATAATAATTGTGCTGTCCAGTAAGTAAGTAGGGTAGCGCAGTAATAATGAATAATAATAATGAGGTTACTTATATCGCGCTGGACTCAAAAACACAAAGGGCCATGCTCAAAGTGCTACACACATTATCACCCTTGTGTAAGGACCAAAATCGTTCCTTTTTCATTCTCAACTCCCTTGGGAGTATGCAAGTGAGGGTATAATAATTGTGCTGTCTAGTAAGTAAGTAGGTTGGCGTAATCAGGGTATAATACTTGTGCTGTCCACTAAGTATGTAGGTTGGCGCAGTCAGGGTATAATTATTGTGCTGTCCACTAAGTAAGTAGGTTGGCGCACTCAGGGTATAATAATTGTGCCGTCCGGTAAGTAAGGAGGTTGGCGCAGTCAGGGTATAATAATTGTGCTGTCCAATAAGTTTGTAGGTTGGAGCAGTTAGGGTATAATAATTGTGCTGTCCAGTAAGTAAGGAGGTTGGCACAGGCAGGGTATAATTATTGTGCTGTCCACTAAGTAAGTAGGTTGGCGCACTCAGGGTATAATAATTATGCTGTCCAATAAGTATGTAGGTTGGCGCACTCAGGGTATAATTATTGTGCTGTCCACTAAGTAAGTAGGTTGGCGCACTCAGGGTATAATTATTGTGCTGTCCAGTAAGTAAGTAGGGTAGCGCAGTAATAATGAATAATAATAATGAGGATACTTATATCGCGCTGGACTCCACAACACAAATTGCCATGCTCAAAGCGTTACACACATTATTACCCTTGTGTAAGGACCAAAATCGTTCCTTTTTCATTCTCAACTCCCTTGGGAGTATGCAAGTGAGGGTATAATAATTGTGCTGTCTAGTAAGTAAGTAGGTTGGCGTAATCAGGGTATAATACTTGTGCTGTCCACTAAGTATGTAGGTTGGCGCAGTCAGGGTATAATTATTGTGCTGTCCACTAAGTAAGTAGGTTGGCGCACTCAGGGTATAATAATTGTGCTGTCCAATAAGTATGTAGGTTGGAGCAGTTAGGGTATAATAATTGTGCTGTCCAGTAAGTAAGGAGGTTGGCACAGGCAGGGTATAATTATTGTGCTGTCCACTAAGCAAGTAGGTTGGCGCACTCAGGGTATAATAATTATGCTGTCCAATAAGTATGTAGGTTGGCGCACTCAGGGTATAATTATTGTGCTGTCCACTAAGTAAGTAGGTTGGCGCAGTTAGGGTATAATAATTGTGCTGTCCAGTAAGTAAGGAGGTTGGCACAGGCAGGGTATAATTATTGTGCTGTCCAATAAGTATGTAGGTTGGAGCAGTTAGGGTATAATAATTGTGCTGTCCAGTAAGTAAGGAGGTTGGCACAGGCAGGGTATAATTATTGTGCTGTCCACTAAGCAAGTAGGTTGGCGCACTCAGGGTATAATAATTATGCTGTCCAATAAGTATGTAGGTTGGCGCACTCAGGGTATAATTATTGTGCTGTCCAGTAAGTAAGGAGGTTGGCACAGGCAGGGTATAATTATTGTGCTGTTCACTAAGTAAGTAGGTTGACGCAGTCAGGGTATCATAATTGTGCTGTCCAGTAAGTAAGTACGTTGGCGCAGTCAGGGTATAATAATTGTGCTGTCCAGAAAGTAGGTAGGATGGCGCAGTCAGGGTATAATAATTGTGCTGTCCAGAAAGTAGGTAGGATGGCGCAGTCAGGGTATAATAATTGTGCTGTCCAGAAAGTAGGTAGGATGGCGCAGTCAGGGTATAATAATTGTGCTGTCCAGTAAGTAAGTAGGGTAGCGCAGTAATAATGAATAATAATAATGAGGTTACTTATATCGCGCTGGACTCAAAAACACAAAGGGCCATGCTCAAAGTGCTACACACATTATCACCCTTGTGTAAGGACCAACATCGTTCCTTTTTCATTCTCAACTCCCTTGGGAGTATGCAAGTGAGGGTATAATAATTGTGCTGTCTAGTAAGTAGGTAGGTTGGCGTAATCAGGGTATAATACTTGTGCTGTCCACTAAGTATGTAGGTTGGCGCACTCAGGGTATAATTATTGTGCTGTCAAGTAAGTAAGGAGGTTGGCACAGGCAGGGTATAATTATTGTGCTGTCCAGTAAGTAAGTAGGTTGGAGCAATGAGGGTATAATAATAGTGCTGTCCACTAAGTAAGTAGGTTGGCGCAGTCAGGGTATAATAATTGTGCTGTCCAGAAAGTAGGTAGGATGGCGCAGTCAGGGTATAATAATTGTGCTGTCCAGTAAGTAAGTAGGGTAGCGCAGTAATAATGAATAATAATAATGAGGTTACTTATATCGCGCTGGACTCAAAAACACAAAGGACCATGCTCAAAGTGCTACACACATTATCACCCTTGTGTAAGGACCAACATCATTCCTTTTTCATTCTCAACTCCCTTGGGAGTATGCAAGTGAGGGTATAATAATTGTGCTGTCTAGTAAGTAGGTAGGTTGGCGTAATCAGGGTATAATACTTGTGCTGTCCACTAAGTATGTAGGTTGGCGCACTCAGGGTATAATTATTGTGCTGTCAAGTAAGTAAGGAGGTTGGCACAGGCAGGGTATAATTATTGTGCTGTCCAGTAAGTTAGTAGGTTGGAGCAATGAGGGTATAATAATAGTGCTGTCCACTAAGTAAGTAGGTTGGCGCAGTCAGGGTATAATAATTGTGCTGTCCAGTAAGTAAGTAGGTTGGCGCAGTCAGGGTATAATAATTGTGATGTCCACTAAGTAAGAAGATTGGAGCAGTCAGGGTATAATAATTGTGCTGTCCAGTAAGTAAGTAGGATGGCGCAGTCAGGGTATAATAATTGTGCTGTTCACTAAGTAAGTAGGTTCATGCAGTCAGGGTATAATAATTGTGCTGTCCAGTAAGTAAGTAGGTTGGAGCAGTCAGGGTATAATAACTGTGCTGTCTAGTAAGTAAGTAGATTGGCGCAGTCAGGGTATATTTATTGTGTTTTCCACTAAGTAAGTAGGTTGGCGCAGTCGGGGAATAATAATTGTGCTGTCCAGTAAGTAAGTAGGTTGGAGCAGTTAGGGTATAATAACTGTGCTGTCCAGTAAGTACGTAGGGTGGCGCGGTCAGGGTATAATAATTGTGCTGTCCAGTAAGTAAGTAGGTTGGAGCAGTTAGGGTATAATAACTGTGCTGTCCAGTAAGTAAGTAGGGTGGCGCGGTCAGGGTATAATAAGTGTGCTGTCCAGTAAGTAAGTAGGGTAGCGCAGTAATAATGAATAATAATAATGAGGATACTTATATCGCGCTGGACTCCACAACACAAAGGGCCATGCTCAAAGCGTTACACACATTATTACCCTTGTGTAAGGACCAAAATCGTTCCTTTTTCATTCTCAACTCCCTTGGGAGTATGCAAGTGAGGGTATAATAATTGTGCTGTCTAGTAAGTAAGTAGGTTGGCGTAATCAGGGTATAATACTTGTGCTGTCCACTAAGTATGTAGGTTGGCGCAGTCAGGGTATAATTATTGTGCTGTCCACTAAGTAAGTAGGTTGGCGCACTCAGGGTATAATAATTTTGCCGTCCGGTAAGTAAGGAGGTTGGCGCAGTCAGGGTATAATAATTGTGCTGTCCAATAAGTATGTAGGTTGGAGCAGTTAGGGTATAATAATTGTGCTGTCCAGTAAGTAAGGAGGTTGGCACAGGCAGGGTATAATTATTGTGCTGTCCACTAAGTAAGTAGGTTGGCGCACTCAGGGTATAATAATTATGCTGTCCAATAAGTATGTAGGTTGGCGCACTCAGGGTATAATTATTGTGCTGTCCACTAAGTAAGTAGGTTGGCGCACTCAGGGTATAATTATTGTGCTGTCCAGTAAGTAAGGAGGTTGGCACAGGCAGGGTATAATTATTGTGCTGTTCACTAAGTAAGTAGGTTGGCGCAGTCAGGGTATCATAATTGTGCTGTCCAGTAAGTAAGTACGTTGGCGCAGTCAGGGTATAATAATTGTGCTGTCCAGAAAGTAGGTAGGATGGCGCAGTCAGGGTATAATAATTGTGCTGTCCAGTAAGTAAGTAGGGTAGCGCAGTAATAATGAATAATAATAATGAGGTTACTTATATCGCGCTGGACTCAAAAACACAAAGGGCCATGCTCAAAGTGCTACACACATTATCACCCTTGTGTAAGGACCAACATCGTTCCTTTTTCATTCTCAACTCCCTTGGGAGTATGCAAGTGAGGGTATAATAATTGTGCTGTCTAGTAAGTAGGTAGGTTGGCGTAATCAGGGTATAATACTTGTGCTGTCCACTAAGTATGTAGGTTGGCGCACTCAGGGTATAATTATTGTGCTGTCAAGTAAGTAAGGAGGTTGGCACAGGCAGGGTATAATTATTGTGCTGTCCAGTAAGTAAGTAGGTTGGAGCAATGAGGGTATAATAATAGTGCTGTCCACTAAGTAAGTAGGTTGGCGCAGTCAGGGTATAATAATTGTGCTGTCCAGAAAGTAGGTAGGATGGCGCAGTCAGGGTATAATAATTGTGCTGTCCAGTAAGTAAGTAGGGTAGCGCAGTAATAATGAATAATAATAATGAGGTTACTTATATCGCGCTGGACTCAAAAACACAAAGGGCCATGCTCAAAGTGCTACACACATTATCACCCTTGTGTAAGGACCAACATCGTTCCTTTTTCATTCTCAACTCCCTTGGGAGTATGCAAGTGAGGGTATAATAATTGTGCTGTCTAGTAAGTAGGTAGGTTGGCGTAATCAGGGTATAATACTTTTGCTGTCCACTAAGTATGTAGGTTGGCGCACTCAGGGTATATTTATTGTGCTGTCAAGTAAGTAAGGAGGTTGGCACAGGCAGGGTATAATTATTGTGCTGTCCAGTAAGTTAGTAGGTTGGAGCAATGAGGGTATAATAATAGTGCTGTCCACTAAGTAAGTAGGTTGGCGCAGTCAGGGTATAATAATGGTGCTGTCCAGTAAGTAAGTAGGTTGGCGCAGTCAGGGTATAATAATTGTGATGTCCACTAAGTAAGTAGATTGGCGCAGTCAGGGTATAATAATTGTGCTGTCCAGTAAGTAAGTAGGATGGCGCAGTCAGGGTATAATAATTGTGCTGTGCACTAAGTAAGTAGATTGGCGCAGTCAGGGTATAATAATTGTGCTGTCCAGTAAGTAAGTAGGATGGCGCAGTCAGGGTATAATAATTGTGCTGTGCACTAAGTAAGTAGATTGGCGCAGTCAGGATATAATAATTGTGCTGTCCAGTAAGTAAGTAGGTTGGCGCAGTCAGGGTATAATATTTGGGGTGTCCACTAAGTAAGTAGGTTGGCGCAGTCAGGGTATAATAATTGTGCTGTCCACTAAGTAAGTAGGTTGGCGCAGTCAGGGTATAATAATTGTGCTGTCCAGTAAGTAAGTACATTGGCGCAGTCAGGGTATAATAATTGTGCTGTGCACTAAGTAAGTAGATTGGCGCAGTCAGGGTATAATAATTGTGCTGTGCACTAAGTAAGTAGATTGGCGCAGTCAGGATATAATAATTGTGCTGTCCAGTAAGTAAGTAGGTTGGCGCAGTCAGGGTATAATAATTGTGCTGTACGGTAAGTAAGTAGGTTGGCGCAGTCAGGGTATAATATTTGGGGTGTCCACTAAGTAAGTAGGTTGGCGCAGTCAGGGTATAATAATTGTGCTGTCCACTAAGTAAGTAGGTTGGCGCAGTCAGGGTATAATAATTGTGCTGTCCACTAAGTAAGTAGGTTGGCGCAGTCAGGGTATAATAAATGTGATGTCCACTAAGTAAGTAGGTTGGCGCAGTCAGGGTATAATAATTGTGATGTCCACTAAGTAAGTAGGTTGGCGCAGTCAGGGTATAATACTTGTGCTGTCCACTAAGTAAGTAGGTTGGCGCAGTCAGGATATAATAATTGTGCTGTCCACTAAGTAAGTAGGTTCATGCAGTCAGGGTATAATAATTGTGGTGTCCACTAAGTAAGTAGGTTGGCGCAGTCAGTGTATAATAATAGTGGTGTCCACTAAGTATGTAGGTTCATGCAGTCAGGGTATAATAATTGTGCTGTCCAGTAAGTAAGTAGGTTGGAGCAGTCAGGGTATAATAATTGTGCTGTCCAGTAAGTAAGTACATTGGCGCAGTCAGGGTATAATAATTGTGTTGTCCAGTAAGTAAGTAGGTTGGCGCAGTCAGGGTATAATAATTGTGTTGTCCACTAAGTAAGTAGGTTGGCGCAGTCAGGGTATAATAATTGTGTTGTCCACTAAGTAAGTAGGTTGGCGCAGTCAGGGTATAATACTTGTGTTGTCCAGTAAGTAAGTAGGTTGGAGCAGTCAGGGTATAATAATTGTGTTGTCCAGTAAGTAAGTAGGTTGGAGCTGTAAGGGTATACTAACGTTGCTGTCCAGTAAGTAAGTAGATTGGCGCAGTCAGGGTATAATAATTGTACTGTCCACTAAGTAAGTAGATTGGCGCAGTCAGGGTATAATAATTGTGCTGTCCAGTAAGTAAGTAGGTTGGAGCAGTCAGGGTATAATAATTGTGTTGTCCACTAAGTAAGTAGGTTGGCGCAGTCAGGGTATAATAATTGTGTTGTCCAGTAAGTAAGTAGGTTGGCGCAGTCAGGGTATAATAATTGTACTGTCCACTAAGTAAGTAGATTGGCGCAGTCAGGGTATAATAATTGTGTTGTCCACTAAGTAAGTAGGTTGGCGCAGTCAGGGTATAATACTTGTGCTGTCCACTAAGTAAGTAGGTTGGCGCAGTCAGGATATAATAATTGTGCTGTCCACTAAGTAAGTAGGATGGCGCAGTCAGGGTATAATAATTGTGCTGTCCACTAAGTAAGTAGGTTGGAGCAGTCAGGGTATAATAATTGTGTTGTCCAGTAAGTAAGTAGGTTGGAGCTGTAAGGGTATACTAACGTTGCTGTCAAGTAAGTAAGTAGATTGGCGCAGTCAGGGTATAATAATTGTACTGTCCACTAAGTAAGTAGATTGGCGCAGTCAGGGTATACTAATTGTGCTGTCCAGTAAGTAAGTAGGTTGGAGCAGTCAGGGTATAATAATTGTTCTGTTCAGTAAGTAAGTAGGTTGGAGCAGTCAGGGTATAATAATTGTGTTGTCCAGTAAGTAAGTAGGTTGGAGCAGTCAGGGTATAATAATTGTTCTGTTCAGTAAGTAAGTAGGTTGGAGCAGTCAGGGTATAATAATTGTGTTGTCCAGTAAGTAAGTAGGTTGGAGCAGTCAGGGTATAATAATTGTTCTGTCCGGTAAGTAAGTAGGTTGGAGCAGTCGGGGTATAATAATTGTGCTGTCCAGTAAGTAAGTAGGTTGGCGTAGTCAGGGTATAATAATAGTGCTGTCCAGTAAGTAAGTAGGTTGGCGCAGTCAGGGTATATTAATAGTGGTGTCTGTTGTATCCGAAGTATGGATCTATCCCATCTTAAGATTGGATAGTTCTCTGGGCTATCCCAACTGTGGATAATTCGCTATCTCAAGTTGGGATATCCTATCTTAAGATGGGATAGCAGAACTTTTAAGAGAAAACTGATTTTGATGAAAAAAATGACTTTGATGAAATGTCTGATTTTGATGAAAAAACTGACTTTGATGAAAAAACCGACTTTGATGAAATGTCTGATTTTGATGAAAAAACTGACTTTGATGAAAAAACCGACTTTGATGAAAAAAAAGGATCGAAAAGGAAGAAAGTTAAATTCATCGCAAAAGTTAAGGAAACACTTAAACTGGCACTGATAGGTTGACTTGGTTGACTCTGCCCATCCCTTACTACTGAGTCTAGTCACTGCTTTTTTCAACTGGGATGTCAATCTCTGTGTTGCCCCATCTGTAATCGATATAATCCTTTGTCGTGAAGTTTTCAAGGAAATGTCTATTGAAAGGCATATAATGTAAACTAGCAAGCATATCAAACAAATTTGACAGTTGACCTGGCTCATCCAGTCTGGAAATACAGTCAGCTAGAATATCACATTTCCCTGGTACATAAATGGCTTTCAGTACAAAATTAAAGTGAACTTTGTCAATGTGGCACCAACGAATTGCAGCTAATATAATTGTCACTGTTTCTTTATAATTGATGTGGAGTCCTTTTGCCCATGGCAAGTCTATCTCCCAATTATAATAAACAAAATCTCCATCAAAATAGGCCCCTGCTCCAGAATTGCATGCATCGGTCTGCAAGCTAGTTAGTGGGCGATCGTCTAAGAAACGTCTAGTCCCATTAAACACTTCCATATAATTCCTCCACCAAGAAATGTCTTCCTTCACTTCCATTGTTAGCAATACCTTATCACTCGATGAAGATAAGGTACATTTTAGATCTATTAAACGTCTCAAGAATGTTCTGCCACCACGTATCACACCAGAAGCCCAGTTCAGTTTGCTTATTAAACTTTCTAACTATTTTTTACTAGCACGTTTTTTGAGTGAAAACTCACACAATACCTCTTTGAATTCACTGAGCTTGTCTGCAGGAAGTTCTAGTACACAAAGACTAGTGTCCATAACAACACCTAAAAATGTCAACCTTGTTGATGGGCCTTCTACTTTTTTCAAATGTATGTCAAACCCTAAACGTCGCAAAACATTTATCAACTTTTCTAAAGCATTGGCACAAAATTGAAAGTCATCTGAAATGATCAAAAAGTCATCTAGATATTCAATTACACAAATATCATAGACTTGCTTCATAATTCTACAAACCGCGCTTGAAAGGGTTTGACAAATCTTTGGGCTTTTGGAAGCTCCAAAAGGGAGCTTACTATCATACATATATGTCAATTCTGAGTCATTATCAAACTTCCACGCTAAACCGGTATATCTGAAATTGTCTGGATGTATGCTTACACTGCGATGTGCACTCTTGAGATCCACTTTAGCTATGTAACTGCCTTTCTTGACAAACTTTAGAGCTTGACGAAGGTTATTATAGGAACACTCTGTATCAGTCATCATACTATTCATGCTATTTCCAGTTGGTCGACTGCCATCATGAATTAATCTAACACTGTTATCACTTTTAGGAATAGCGCCTAACGCGCTCACAATATGAGGTACATTGTCTGTAATAACATAGTTTCCCTTAGATATTTCTTCTTTAATCTAACTTTCAGTTTCTCTTTTATTCATAAAAGCTGATCTATGATTTTTTGTTCTTACATTAATATCACTGTCCATAATAACACTATCATGTTCTATAAGTCTAAAACCATCCCGTACACCTGACAGTATGTAGTTCATATCTGCATCTTCCTCAGGCTGAAGTTCAGCCCAGGCATCATAGCTTAATGATCTAGAAAGTGTTTTGCTCCCGGTTTCGCTTGGTCCCTTGTCGAACTCTGTCGTGGTTGGTGGCTTCCATGCGGTGAATGGGAAACGCTGCTATGGCCTCTTTGAAAACAGGTCCCACATACATGGGCCATCTTGCAAATGTCCTCTCGCAAAACATGTTCCGACGTTGAAGCGTCGGCATATCTCGGTCCCATCCGGTGTGAAGGGTCCTCTTCTCCGCCCCTGGTACTGCTGTGAGGTGCGCTGATTCTGAGTGGTGGGTACACTGCGAACCTTTGATATGAGTTGATGATCACGAATGTCCTGCGAAATGGTCCCCCAGCGAAACCCTTCTTCTTGCCGTCTACTTCTGTATTCTTTGTCGTACAGAAGCACGCTGTTCCAAATATATTTGGATGAGAATCTACAAATGTCTTGCATATATTTGAGGAAATCGTCCACTTCCTGACTGACGCCAAGCTGCTGACGCACAACGCCTAAGTTCGCGTACACCCATTTCTCTACAGAAATACTGCTGAGCTTGTTTTTCCTCTGACCAAGTTCCATAGAAACACTGTTGCTAATGTCTATTTTTTGACTTTGCGAATCCAATGAGTCCAGCCACAACTAATCAGTAAAATCCCTGGATTGTTTACCTTTTCCATGGGCGGCGCCATTTTGAAGACCTTGACCTTCGAGCTGATCACGTGGACCTTGACCTTCGAGCTGATCACGTGGAATGGCCGCCTCACCGCTTGGTACTTCATCACACTGCAATTCAAGTTTCATCTTCGCAATTTTGGCTGCTAGGTCCCTTTTTTGTTTTTGCAAACGCAAACCTTCCAACTCCCTCGCGAGAGCATCACATTCTGTCCTGTCTACCTCAAGACAAGTCGGATCGACCCCTGTCGCTCCCAAGGACGCCGCGTCGCCCTGTGCCACTATCGGTTTTGTGTCCGTCTCAGTATCACTTTTCTGACCCCAAAACTTAACTGCCTCCATCACAGCCTGCATCTTGCTCCCAGCGCTTTTTCGTTTAGGTCTTACGTCCGGATCCATATGAAATTAGAATTATTTTCCAAATTTCCCCTGCAACATTCAAACGGCAAGCGTGCCGCCGCGTAACGCGCAAACTAGAAAGACAGCGACCCCTAGCAAAGGGGGCATGCATAACTTGTTCATTGTTAAACACATTTTTAACAATAAAAATTAATTTTGATGAAAAAACTGACTTTGATGAAAAAACTGACTTTGATGAAAAAACTGACTTTGATGAAAAAACTGACTTTGATGAAAAAACCGACTTTGATGAAAAAACTGTTTTTGACATGAAAAAAAATTTATGAAAAAAACGACTTTGATGAAAAAACCGACTTTGATGAAAAAAATTACTTTGATGAAAAAAACGAATTTGATGAAAAAAAAAAACTTGGATTTAAAAAAATGAATTTCATGAAAAGAATGAATTTGATGGAATAAGATTATTTTGATAAAAAAAATCATTTGAATGATAAAACGACTTTGATGAAGAACTGACTTTGATGAAAAAAAACAACTTTGATGAAAAAAACAACTTTGATGAAAACGACTTGACAATTGACAATTGAATTTGATAATAAATGAATATACTTTTGAAGAAAAAGACTTAGAATACACAAATGATTGTTGCAAAATAAACAGACTTTGAAATACAATGATGATACAAAGGATCATTTAAAAAAAATATAACTTTAAAGGGGAAAGGGATACAATTCAATGCTTAAAATAATTTGATTACACATATTAATTTTGATAAAAAATACTTTTAAGAAGACAATGAAACCAAAGATAATGGCAGAGGAAAGTCTTCTTTGTTGGAATTGGCTATTACTAATAAGATAATTCACTTTAAAGCTATATCAATGCTTCCAATAACTACTACTTAGAGTTTAGACATCCCAAATGTGGATAGATTAAATCAATTTGGACCAAAGCAGATTCATTACAGACATTCCTTTTCATAATTCAACATAGATGTTGATAATTAGAGTATTTACAAGTTATGAAAACACCTTCTACCATTACATTCTAATACTTAAAGAGCCATCACGGATGTTGGTATTTCAATTTTTTGGAAAATATACTTATAACGTCATTCGCCAGAGAAATCGTTTATCTACAACATGGCATATGTTAAATAATGTTCATATCACGACAATGTATTGCAATTTGGTTTTAAAGAGAAGTACCACTTCGACTAGCGCGCGCTGAGGGTATCTGACGTATATAAACAGAATCCCCTTTTTTGCGTAATACGTACTACACAAACAGCAAGCTCTTCCTAAGCGTGAAGGCTCGTCTCTAGCGCAAGTCGCCATAACAACCCATATGCTGCACGTGCTTCACGTGTCTCTCTTGCAAGTTACCCTTGTCACACATTACTGAATGTGACGATTGCTTTACAAACAATGTTTCTAAATGTCCTGAGAATATACAAATTATTTCCTGTTTAATGTTCTTTTTATTGAGATAAGACCAGCAAATTATGACAAATGTTTACTCTCATTTATTATTAAATTCAAGAAAAATACCTAGTTGGGTAAAACAATTATTCCATTAATGTGTTATAAAGTTTAGCTATCCAACTATGGATAGATGGGAGAAATACACAGTTTAGCATGGACATGCTATTAGAGACTTTATTTTTCTTTAAAACATAAACTATTATCATAAATGAAGTGCTAACATGTTAAAACACCTACTTTTAACATTACACTATTAAAATGAATGATACCGGCTAGTCTAAAGGTCAGCTATCCCAACTATGATTAGATCCCAGAAACAAACAGTTTAGCATGGATATGCTATTAAAGACAGTATTTTTCTAAAATACATAAATTATTTTAATAAATTAAGTGCTTAGATCTTAAAACACCTTCTTTTAACATTACACTATTAAAATAAATGAAGTTTGATACCGGCTAGTCTTAAGTTTAGCTATCCCAACTATGGATAGATCCCAGAAACACACAGTTTAGCATGGACATGCTATTAAAGACATTATTTTTCTTAAATACAAAAACTATTATCATAAATGAAGTGCTAAGATGTTAAAACACCTACTTTTAACATTACACTATTAAAATAAATGAAGTTTGATACCGGCTAGTCTAAAGTTTAGCTATCCCAACTATGGATAGATCCCAGAAACACACAGTTTAGCATCGACATGCTATTAAAGACATTCTTTTTCATAAATACATATACGATTATAATGAAAAAATGTATTTAAGAAAAATAATGTCTTTAATAGCATTTCCATGCTAAGCTGCTAATTTGATATTTTTTTTGGTTACTCTTAATAGTCGTACCTTACTCAAATTTGACAGGTATCATTGTCATTTTCTAACTTGTGTTTACCCGTGGATGTCCCAAATTACTCTCAATATGAATTAGTTTCAAGTACATAAATGTTTATGGCTAATAGGTCGTACTTTCCCCCTTCTTCTATGCTATGCCGTCGTTTGTGCGAATACCTTTGCCATGGTATGACGTCAAAATGATTTACCAATTTGACATCAAAATGTTGTATTCCTATCACAATGCTATAGGGCAAGCTTAAGGTTTATTATGTGGTGCCGTAGATAAATATTTATTTCCATCTGAAACGAGATGCGGAAAATATTTTAAGTGACCTAGTGGAGTGTCTCTGTTCGGGGTTACCTATGAGCTGCTGCAAATGTATAAAACACCGAGTATTCACAATTTATTTCACCTGACATGACCTTAACACTTACAGAAATGGCACACTCGTAGAGTCCTTTTTCCTCAGAGATGTGTACGCAGAAAGAGAGTTCGCCCCAAACGCCTGACAACTAACGATCATGTTACAACTTAGATAAATGATCGCATTTGTACAATTTCTGTCGGTTTTAAACTAAAATTGCAAGTGTTGATATAAAAACCCTGGGTCATCGACAGAAAATCAAGGGGACATTTACTGAGAGTAAGATTAGCCATAGCTTGATAGCAACGTTGAAATTTCAATAATTAAACTATAACATTGAGGGACTTGTTCAATTCCAACATTTATAACAAAACAGTTAAAAAAGTGAATCGAGAGTCTTTGTAAAGGGATTCGCTGGCTTGTTGTAGCATTGATTTAGAGGAACTATAAATGTATCGCATGTTGTTTCATGTGCACATTTTACTGTCTCCAATTGAGAATAAGACCCGGTCAAGCTTGTGTAACTTGTTTGTGACTGTCAAAGATATCAAATATAACTACAAAATAGCTTCTTGATAAAATATCGATCACAAGGGTAATTATTGTTATTAACTTAAAAGTGTTTTCTGAGTGATTTTACCCTTGTTAATGTTCACCCTTGTTGCAAAACTGGTAGCAAAAATTCCAAACAGGTTTGGTTTTTATGAACGTTTATGTTCATATAATTTAATGTAAGATTTAAAGTAATAAGATTTAAATGATCCTTTTTGACAAGCCAATATTTCACATTATTATAACCAAATACCTATCATTTTTATGCATAGTTTATATTCCGTAAAATAGTACGGCCCTTCTCTGTTGTTTACAGATGTCATTACATTAATTAGTACACACATCAGTGAGCAACTTTTGTCATATTTAACTGTTTGCATACTGATGTAACTAAATTTAGTTACTTTTTGTTAAAATATTGTAAAGGTTCATTAGTTCACATGAAAGAATGGAATTACTCACATTATGACAACCGATATTGACCTTCATTATTTTCAATGTTCACTTTTTTTCATTTAATTATGTTCAAACGTGCCATTTATAATACATGTTAATGGAGAACTGAAGTTCACAGAGTCTGAAATGTTGTTGCTGAGAAGCTGTGGAAGATTAGACTTGCTGTAGATTTTTTTTTTTTTTACATTTTTTTGTTGTATACTTGGTTACACTTTAAGATCACTTAAAGTTCGACAGGCGTCACAACCTTAGAAACTATGTTCATCTACTTATCAATAAGGCATTGAATGACGGGATATATAAATTAAAAACTTGATTATCATGGGACCCCAGTATTTATTTATAAGTTCTTCTAACTACTTGTGTGGTCTGTTGTAACAGAACGAAACGGGGACATGCTTGAATTAAATAGCAAGTTATTAGAATATTAATGATAGATTGAAAACTTCCCAATCTAAATAAATTTAGATTAACAGGTATATTAGGTTATACCGACTGTATATCCATGATATAGGACAGTCGATCTAAATTTATTTAGATTGAAAACTCCCTACTCTCTCAAGAAGTATATAACTTCTCGAGTAACTTCATGTGTTATTGTGCCCTGTGGAAATGCATATTTTGTGTACATGTACATATTATATAAATTTGTATATATTTTTTTTGGTGTGCACTTCGATCACTTTTGGTGTCATGTATCTGATTGATTTTAAAACTAGTAGTTATAATATCCGTTTCCTCTAAACACATGTTTAACAAAGACATTTAACATTAAGATCTTTAAATCTTTAACTAATGGCTGAATCATGAGTTTAAAAGTGATTGTTGAAAATACTAAGTAGGTTATACTTCACACTCTGTTAGGCTTATAGATGCTAAGTTAGATATCATTGACGGTATGACTGACAGGTTATTCCTACAATACAGGTTTTAGATCACTTCATGTAAGAATAAAAAAAATTAAATGTTTTTCGGTCACTTTTTTCTTAAAAGTGACGAAGGCGGTAGGATTTTCTTTTTACTTTTTGTTGGAAATAATAGTGCCAAAGGAAAAATACATTGTGTTTTTTTCATCAGAATATAGCTTGGAAATGCTAGAAGTATACAAAACAGAAGCACATCCATTCCTGCAGACCATTTAGTTGGTACGTGAACGGATTTTTAATTAGCAAACATGATGCAGCAAATTCGTAATTTATTGTTTTAAATGACAAGAAAAAGTAAAAGCACAAATAAAAGTGATGCGCTGACGCCTGATAAACATTGCATGTTTCTATTACAGGGGAAACGAAAGAACCAACATGTGCGTAAATCCGGGGTATGGGGAGCGATACAATATTTTATTTGAACAAACCCCTTGAGACTGGTTTTCATATTCCCGCTACATGTTGTAAATTTAATCAAACGTTTAACAGATTACAAATATCAACAACAAGATAATAAATAAACCCACCAGGACGTATTTCAGTTTCAATGATGTACTTATTCTACCCAGCTGGTTGTAACATGTTCCCGCAGTGAAACTTCACCTGGGTATGTCAATTGACGTCCTTCAGTCCGTTTTATAGCTTGAAGTGTAACAGTGTATGCATTTTCTGAACATTACTTAAAGGGGTACAATACTGCAGAAGAAGTGAGATTAAATTTACAAGAGAGAAAATCAGTTAAGACAGGGTCTTTAATACTGGCTAACATATTCCAAGTTCTTCTTGTGATAACAAAATTCCAACTGTTAAATATATTACACTTTAGTCCGGGACATAGAAGATGTAAATATCACTTAATCTCCATGATTTTGATAATAATTCAAATATTTAACATAAATAATATAAATACGATATTATGTTGGTACTGTTCATTATATATGTTGAGGGGTTTAGCTATAAAATGTTAATCTGACGTCGTTACATACTATCGATTATGTGGTTTAGTGGTTTAGTAAGAACATGTAAACATGGCGTCGTTTCTATAATGTAGATTATGTATGTTTCAGCAATATAAAACTGTGTAAACCAGTGTCCCCGTGCTATCTAACACATTCTTTGTTTTGTTTGGACACTGCATATATCAGGATCTCTATATGAGATGGTTATATCACTGTCAGATAACTTTTAATACTCTTACATATTGCACAAGGTATGTTTAATAACTCTGTAACTCACGCTTCAATAGCTTTGCCTAAATCATGTTATAACCGAAATCAATATATCTGCATAGCTGCAGTACTCTCTACGAGGGGAGCAAGTGCATATAAATCTGTCACATGTGTCTCACATTGCTTTCTGCTCGGTACTTGACTACCCAAGTATGTTTGTTTCAAATTGAAACCACTCGTTTACCACGTGTTACTTGACTGTTTTGTAATCCAAGTATATATTTTTAAAATAACATTAAAAGTAAGTTTCTCTGAAATATGTTATGCTTGTTAAACACATTTTCATCACTTCAAGGTTGAGTCAACGAACTTGAAAATTACCCCTGTACATTTTGTACTCACAATATTCACTTTCAAAACGTGCATCATTTGGTAAAGGTCAAACACACTACAATTCAGAATGATGATAATTTATCATTGCATAAAACTATTTCTGCCACTCACTAACGTCTAACGTGATATCAGAATATAAGGAAAGTATAGGGAGTTATAATGAAAGTAAAATTGCTCAAATTAATGTTGATGTTTTATTATATGCTATTGAGATTATTCTAACAGTTATTTTGTTTATAAGAATGATAATCTTACACAATATGATAAGGAATTATATCAACAGTAAAGTTGTTCAATTGACTAATAATCTTGAATGCAAGAGCCACCCCATCAGTCAACTTGCATCACAGAATGAGACGCAACACACTGTGCATTGTAAGGTGTGATGTTGGGAAAACCACCACGTCAGTTTAACTTATACATTTCAAGAAACTAAAAAGAATGAAGGCATGTTTAGTCTTGGTGATAACATAAACCTGAGGAAACTGCTTGTGTTGACAATGACCATACCATTCGTCTCCTAAGTACTTGGCCGATATTTACCTCGACAACACTCGACGTTTCTCAGATAAAATTATATGGTCAATAATTTGGTTTAGTACATTGAAACTTTTAGTCAATAACTGTGCAAGAACTAGACTTAAGTGCCTGTTAACTTTTCTCTAGATGAACACATCACTAGACTAAATTTATAATATTCTTAACTTTTCTCTAGACGAACAAATCACTAAACTAAATATATAATATTCTTAAATTTTCCCTGTACGAACACATCACTAGATTAAATAAAGGTGCTAAGTGAATATAAAACAACACACGAACTAGAATAAATAATTGATGTAGTTCATATCATGTCTCTTGATGGCTCATCACACACCTTAGAATCGGAATAAAAAATATATAATCTGAACACTTCCCAAATTATATACATTAAAAACACGAGCAAGTTACAATATATATACAATGTGATTCTTGCCTTTTATCTATAATTATGTGTCGGAAAAATACACAAAGTTGTTCGCTGATAACATAAATGTCTCGTCGTGTCCCGTCAGTGGTAATCTATGAAGAACTGTTTTAAGTAGTTGTAAATATGGCGTCGGTTATATGTCTTTGATAATCTATGGAGAGGTGTTTTAAATAGGTTTAAATATAGCGTCGATTATATGCCTTTGATAATCTATGTAGAGGTGTCGGTAGTATAGCGAATCATACGGGTTTACACTTTCTATAATATTATCATGAATCTAAAAAAAAAATGTTTAAAACGAAATTGCGAAATCATGAAAATAAAACATTTTGAAGAAATAATGCGAGCTATAAATCGACAGTGGTATGGGACTCGTCAATGTGAGAGGGAGAGTTGTAGGTCTGATGCTAATTTGAGAGTTAAGACAGCAAGATGAATTACCATACCATCATGGCCACTCGAAAGGAGATGGACTCGCATGGCTTAACCGAACCATGTACATTGGTTTTATCTTGACATTTATTTACCTTTTTGTGAGGTCACTTTATTTCAGTAAGAATTGCGTGCTACAGCACCATTACGTATTATAATGTAATGGTAGAAGATGTGTTCATTACTTGTAAATACTCGATTTATCAACATCTATGTTGTAATTATGAAATTGACTTAATGTCTGTAATGAAACTGTTTTGGCCCAAATTGATTTAATCTATCCACATTTTGGGTGTCTAAACTCTTCAGTAGTAGTTATTGGAAGCATTTAAAGTGAATTATTTTATTAGTATTATTGGTGAAACAATTGTGTGTTCAAATTTAAGAAATTAAAGCCAATTCCAACAAAGAAGACTCTCCTCTGCCATTATCTTTGGTTTCATTTTCTTTATAAAAGTATGTTTATCAAAATTAATTTGTGTTATGAAATTATTTTAAGCATTGAATTTTATCCCTTTCATCTTTAAAGAGATATTTTGCCCATCTTTTAAATGATCCTTTGTACCATCATTGTATTTCGAAGTCTGTTTATTTTGCAACAATCATTTGTGTATTCTAAGTCTTTTTCTTCATAAATAAATTCATTTATTATCAAATTCAATTGTCAATGTCGTTTTGTCATTTTAGTAATGTTTTCATCAAAGTCATTTTATTCCATCAAATTTATTCTTTTCATAAAATTCATTTTTTTAATTTGTTTTTTCCATCAAAGTCAAAATGGATTCATCAAAAGTAATTTTTTCATCAAAGTCGTTTTTTCGTCAGAGACATTTTTTCATCAAAATCATGTTTTTTCTTCAAAGTCATGTTTTTCATTGAAATCACTTTTTATCATCAAAATAATTTTTTTCATCGGACTCATTTTTTTCAAAAAAGTCGGTTTTCCGATCAAGGTATTTTTTTTCATCAAAAACAGTCTTCTCATCAAAGTCAGTTTTTTCATCGAAATCGGTTCATTCATCAAAATAATTTTTTTCATCAGACTCATTTTTTTCAAAAAAGTCGGTTTTCCGATCAAGGTATTTTTTTTCATCAAAAACAGTCTTCTCATCAAAGTCAGTTTTTTCATCGAAATCGGTTCATTCATCAAAATAATTTTTTTCATCAGACTCATTTTTTTCAAAAAAGTCGGTTTTCCGATCAAGGTATTTTTTTTCATCAAAAACAGTCTTCTCATCAAAGTCAGTTTTTTCATCGAAATCGGTTCATTCATCAAAGACAGTTTTTTCATCAAAGTTTTTTTTCATCAAAATCAGTTTTTACATCAAAATCAGTTTTTTCATCAAACTCATTTTTTTTCTAAAAAGTTCTGTTGTCCCATCTTAAGATGGCGCAGTCAGGGTATAATAATTGTGCTGTCCACTAAGTAAGTAGATTGGCGCAGTCAGGGTAAAATAATTGTGCTGTCCACTAAGTAAGTAGATTGGCGCAGTCAGGGTAAAATAATTGTGGTGTCCACTATGTAAGTAGGTTGGCGTAATCAGGGTATAATATTTGTGCTGTCCACTAAGTAAGGAGGTTGGCGCAGTCAGGGTAAAATAATTGCGGTGTCCACTAAGTAAGTAGATTGGCACAGTCAGGGTATAATAATTGTGCTGTCCAGTAAGTAAGAAGGGTTGCGCAGTCAGGGTATAATAATTGTGCTGTCCACTAAGTAACTAGGTTGGTACAGTCAGGGTATAATACTTGTGATTTCCACTAAGCAAGTAGGTTGGTGCAGTCAGGGTATAATTCTTGTGCTTTCCACTAAGTAAGTAGGTTGGAGCAGTCAGGGTATAATACTTGTGATGTCCAGTAAGTAAGTAGGTTGGCGCAGTCAGGGTATAATAACTGTGCTGTCCACTAAGTAAGTAGGTTGGCGCAGTCAGGGTATAATAACTGTGCTGTCCACTAAGTAAGTAGATTGGCGCAGTCAGGGTATACTAACTGTGCTGTCCAGTAAGTAAGTAGGTTGGAGCAGCCAGGGTATAATAACTGTGCTGTCCACTAAGTAAGCAGGTTGGAGCAGTCAAGGTATAATAATAGTGGTTTCCACTAAGTAAGTAGGTTGGCGCAGTCAGGATATAATAATTGTGCTGTCCACTAAGTAAGCAGGTTGGAGCAGTCAGGGTATAATGATAGTGGTTTCCACTAAGTAAGTAGGTTGGTGCAGTCAGAGTATAAAAATAGTGGTGTCCACTAAGTAAGTAGGTTGGCGCAGTCAGAGTATAATAATTGTGCTGTCCAGAAAGTAAGTAGGTTGGCGCAATCAGGGTATAATAATTGTGCTGTCCACTAAGTAAGTAGGTTTGCGCAGTCAGGGTATAATAATTGTGCTTTCCACTAAGTAACTAGGTTGGCGCAGTCAGGGTTTAATAATTGTCCTGTCCACTAAGTAAGTACATTGGCGCAGTCAGGGTATACTAACTGCGCTGTCCAGTAACAAAGTAGGGTGGCGCAGTTAGGGTATAATAATTGTGCTGTTCACTAAGTAAGTAGGGTGGCACAGTCAGGATATAATAATTGTGCTGTCCAGTAAGTAAGTAGGTTGGAGAAGTCAAGGTATAATAATTGTGCTTTTCAGTAAGTAAGTGATTGGCGCAGTCAGGGTATACTAACTGTGCTGTCCAGTAAGTAAGTAGGTTGGAGCAGTCAGGGTATAATAACTGTGCTGTCCACTAAGTAAGCAGGTTGGAGCAGTCAGGGTATACTAACTGTGCCGTCCAGTAAGTAAGTAGATTGGCGCAGTCAGGGTATAATAACTGTGCTGTCCACTAAGTTAGTAGGTTGGCGCAATCAGGGTATAATAACTGTGGTGTCCACTAAGTAAGTAGGTTGGCGCAGTCAGGGTATAATAATTGTGGTGTGCACTATGTAAGTAGGTTGGCGCAGTCAGGGTATAATAATTGTGGTGTGCACTAAGTAAGTAGGTTGGCGCAGTCAGGGTATAATAATTGTGGTGTGCACTAAGTAAGTAGGTTGGCGCAGTCAGGGTATAATAGTTGTGCTGTCCACTAAGTAAGTAGGTTGGCGCAGTCAGGGTATAATAATTGTGGTGTGCACTAAGTAAGTAGGTTGGCGCAGTCAGGGTATAATAATTGTGCTGTCCACTAAGTAAGTAGGTTGGCGCAGTCAGGGTATAATAATTGTGGTGTGCACTAAGTAAGTAGGTTGGCGCAGTCAGGGTATAATAATTGTGGTGTGCACTAAGTAAGTAGGTTGGCGCAGTCAGGGTATAATAATTGTGCTGTCCAGTAAGTAAGTAGATTAGCGCAGTCAGGGTATAATAATAGTGGTGTCCAGGAAGTAAGTAGGTTGGCGCAGTCAGGGTATAATGATTGTGCTGTCCAGTAAGTAAGTAGATTGGAGCAGTTAGGGTATAATAATAGTGCTGTGCACTAAGTAAGTAGATTGGCGCAGTCAAGGTATAATAATTGTGCTGTCCACTAAGTAAGTAGATTGGCGCATTCAGGGTATGATAATTGTGCTGTCCAGTAAGTAAGTAGGTTATCGCAGTCAGATTATAATAATTGTGCTGTGCACTAAGTAAGTAGGTTGGCGCAGTCAGGGTAAAATAATTGTGCTGTCCAGTAACTTAGTAGGTTGGCGCAGTCAGGGTAAAATAATTGTGCTGTCCAGTAAGTAAGTAGATTGGCGCAGTCAGGGTATTTTAATTGTGTTTTCCACTAAGTAAGTAGGTTGGCGCAGTCGGGGTATAATAATTGTGCTGTCCATTAAGTAAGTAGGTTGGAGCAGTTAGGGTATAATAATTGTGCTGTCCACTAAGTAAGTATTTTGGCGCAGCCAGGGCATAATAATTGTAGTGTCCACTAAGTAAATAGTTTAGCGCAGTCAGGTTATAATAATTGTGCTGTGCACTATGTAAGTAGATTGGCACAGTCAGGGTATAATAATTGTACTGTGCACTAAGAAAGTCGATTGGAGCAGTCAGGGTATAATAATTGTGCTGTCCACTAAGTAAGTAGGTTGGCGCAGCCAGGGTATAATAATTGTAGTGTCCACTAATTAAGTAGGTTGGCCCAGTCAGGGTATAATAATTGTGCTGTCCAGTAAGTAAGTAGGTTGTAGTAGTCAGGGTATAATAATTGTGCTGTCCAGTAAGTAAGTAGGTTAGCGCAGTCAGGTTATAATAATTGTGCTGTGCAATAAGTAAGTAGATTGGCGCAGTCAGGGTATACTAATTGTGCTGTCCAGTAACTTAGTAGGTTGGCGCAGTCAGGGTAAAATAATTGTGCTGTCCAGTAAGTAAGTAGATTGGCGCAGTCAGGGTATTTTAATTGTGTTTTCCACTAAGTAAGTAGGTTGGCGCAGTCGGGGTATAATAATTGTGCTGTCCAGTAAGTAAGTAGGTTGGAGCAGTTAGGGTATAATAATTGTGCTGTCCAGTAAGTAAGTAGGTTGGAGCAGTCAGGGTATACTAATTGTGTTGTCAAGTAAGTAAGTAGGTTGGAGCAGTCAGGGTATACTAACTGTGCTGTCCAGTAAGTAAGTAGGTTGAAGCAGTCAGGGTATAATAATAGTGCTGTGCACTAAGTAAGTAGATTGGCTCAGTCAGGGTATAATAATTGTGCTGTTCAGTAAGTAAGTAGATTGGCGCAGTCAGGGTATATTAATTGTGTTTTCCTCTAAGTAAGTAGGTTGGCGCAGTCAGGGTATAATAATTGTGCTGTCCAGTAAGTAAGTAGATTGGCGCAGTCAGGGTATAATAATTGTGTTGTCCAGTAAGTAAGTAGGTTTGCGCAGTCAGGGTATAATAATTGTGCTGTCCAGTAAGTAAGTAGGTTGGCGCAGTCAGGGTATACTAACTGTGCTGTCCAGTAAGTAAGTAGATTGGCGCAGTCAGGGTAAAATAATTGTGCTGTCCAGTAAGTAAGTAGGTTGGTACAGTCAGGGTATAATAACTGTGACGTCCCTTAAGTAAGTAGTGTGGCGGAGTCAGGGTACAATATTTGTGCTGTCCACTCAGTAAGTAGGTTCGCGCAGTCAGGGTATAATATTTGTGATGTCCACTCAGTAAGTAGGTTGGTGCAGTCAGGGTATAATAATTGTGCTGTCCACTAAGTAAGTAGGTTGTCGCAGTCAGGGTATAATAATTGTGCTGTCCACTAAGTAAGTAGGTTGGCGCAGTCAGGGTATAATAATAGTGGTCTCCAGGAAGTAAGTAGGTTGGCGCAGTCGGGGTATAATAATTGTGCTGTCCTCTAAGTAAGTAGGTTGGAGCAGTTAGGGTATAACAACTGTGCTGTTCAGTAAGTAAGTAGGTTGGAGCAGTCAGGGTATACTAATTGTGTTGTCCAGTAAGTAAATAGGTTGGCGCAGTCGGGGTATATTAATTGTGCTGTCCAGTAAGTAAGTAGGATGGAGCAGTTAGGGTATAATAATTGTGCTGTCCAGTAAGTAAGTAGGTTGGAGCAGTCAGGGTATACTAATTGTGTTGTCCAGTAAGTAAGTAGGTTGGAGCAGTCAGGGTATACTAACTGTGCTGTCCAGTTAGTAAGTAGATTGGCGCAGTCAGGGTATAATAATAGTGCTGTGCACTAAGTAAGTAGATTGGCGCAGTCAGGGTATGATAATGGTGGTGTCCAGTAAGTAAGTAGGGTGGCGCGGTCAGGGTATAATAATTGTGCTGTGCACTAAGCAAGTCGATTGGCGCAGTCAGGGTATAATAATTGTGCTGTCCAGTAAGTAAGTAGGTTGGAGCAGTCAGGGTTTAATAATTGTGCTGTCCGGTAAGTAAGTAGGGTTGCGCAGTCAGGGTATAATACTTGTGCTGTGCACTAAGTAAGTAGATTGGCGCAGTCAGGGTATAATAATAGTGGTGTCCAGTAAGTAAGTAGGTTGGCGCAATCAGGTTATATTAATTGTGCTGTCCAGTAAGTAAGTAGGTTGGCGCAGTCAGTTTATAATAATTGTACTGTCCAGTAAGTTAGTAGATTGGCGCAGTCAGTGTATATTAATTGTGCTGTCCAGTAAGTAAGTAGGTTGGCACAGTCAGGGTATAATAACTGTGATGTCCCTTAAGTAAGTAGGGATGGCGGAGTCAGGGTATAATAACTGTGCTGTCCACTCAGTAAGTAGGTTGACGCAGTCAGGGTATACTATTTGTGATGTCCACTCAGTAAGTAGGTTGGCGCAGCCAGGGTATAATAATTGTGCTGTCCACTAAGTAAGTAGGTTGGCGCAGTCAGGGTATAATAATTGTGCTGTCCAGTAAGTAAGCAGGTTGGTGCAGTCAGGGAATAATTATTGCGCTGTCCAGAAAGTAAGTAGGGTGGAGCAGTCAGGGTATACTAACTGTGCCGTCCAGTAAGTTAAGGAGAAAACATGACTCCGAGGTCTTCTGCTCTGAGAATAACCTGAAGGGAGGGATAAAGCCCCGAGGGCGTTAGCCCGAGGGGCTATCCCGACCTTGAGGTTATTCTCAGAGCAGAAGACCGAGGAGGAGTGTTTTCTCCAGCTTATAAACCGTCCAATATCAAAATTTACGAGTTATAGTTTCGGACGCTCAAAGGGCCTAATTCCTCCGCTTAGACCATTTTAAAAGCAGAAGACGAAGGAGGAATGTTTTCTTCCTATTTCTAAACGTAAAATGTAAAAATTTACATTTTATAATTTTTGATTCCCAAATCGTGTTTTTATAAAGGGTATGTCGCCCTCGGTTGCGTTATATCGAGGCAACGAAGGTATGCCTATAAATGGAGTAATTCAACTCCACTCATCATCTCGGTCTGCATAGCCGAGCGGTCTAAGGCGCTAGTTTAAAGAGCGAAGGGTGCTAGGTTCGAATCCAGCTATTTCAACTTGGAAATTTTTAACTGTGTATAATTTTCGATAATAATTGCTGCTTGTTGGCTATTGCGTTGCAAGTCTGAAAAATTATTCTAAGTGCATTTCCAGGTCTTACTTTCAAAAAAACCTTAGGTTCAGGTCTTACTTTCAAAAGTAAAACCTCATACCGGGTTATTCTCGGAAGTAAGACCTCATTAGAGGCTATTCCAAGAAAAGAAGATACCTACAAAACAACAGACAGAATCCGACCTAGGTTTATAAGTAAGTAGATTGTCGCAGTTAGGGTATACTAATAGTGGTGTCCAGTAAGTAAGTAGGTTGGCGCAGTTAGGGTATAATAATTGTGCTGTCCATTAAGTAAGTAGGTTGGTGCAGTCAGGGTATAATAATTGTGCTGTCCAGTAAGTAAGTAGTTTTACGCAGTCAGGGTATATTAACTGTGCTGTCCAGTAAGTAAGTAGATTGGCGCAGTCAGGGTATAATAATAGTGGTGTCCAGGAAGTAAGTAGGTTGGCGCAGTCAGGGTATAATAATTGTGCTGTCCAGTAAGTAAGAAGGTTGGAGCAGTTAGGGTATAATAATTGTGCTGTTCAGTAAGTAAGTAGATTGGCGCAGTCAGGGTATAATAATGCTGGTGTCCAGTAAGTAGGTAGATTGGCGCAGTCAGGGTATAATAATTGTGCTGTCCAGTAAGTAAGTAGGTTTGCGCAGTCAGGGTATAATAACTGTGCCGTCCACTAAGTAAGTAGAATGGCGCAATCAGGGTATAATAATAGTGGTGTCCAGGAAGTAAGTAGGTTGGCGCAGTCAGGGTATAATAATTGTGCTGTCCACTAAGTAAGTAGGTTGGCGCAGTCAGAGTATAGTAATTGTGCTGTCCAGTAAGTAAGTAGGTTGGAGCAGTCAGGGTATAATAATTGTGCTGTCCAGTAAGTAAGTAGGTTGGAGCAGTCAGGGTATAATAATTGTGCTGTCCAGTAAGTAAGTAGGTTGGAGCAGTCAGGGTATATTAATTGTGCTGTCCAGTAAGTAAGTAGGTTGGAGCAGTCAGGGTATAATAATTGTGCTGTCCAGTAAGTAAGTAGGTTAGCGCAGTCAGGTTATATTAATTGTGTTTTCCACTAAGTAAGTAGGTTGGCGCAGTCGGGGTATAATAATTGTGCTGTCCAGTAAGTAAGTAGGTTGGAGCAGTTAGGGTATAATAATTGTGCTGTCCAGTAAGTAGATAGATTGGCGCAGTCAGGGTATATTAATTGTGTTTTCCACTAAGTAAGTAGGTTGGCGCAGTCAGGGTATAATAATTGTGCTGTCCAGTAAGGAAGTAGATTGGCGCAGTCAGGGTATAATAATTGTGTTGTCCAGTAAGTAAGTAGGTTTGCGCAGTCAGGGTATAATAATTGTGCTGTCTAGTAAGTAAGTAGGTTTGCGCAGTCAGGGTATAATAATTGTGTTGTCCAGTAAGTAAGTAGGTTGGCGCAGTCAGGGTATAATAACTGTGCTGTCTAGTAAGTAAGTAGGTTTGCGCAATCAGGGTATAATAATAGTGGTGTCCAGGAAGTAAGCAGGTTGGCGCAATCAGGGTATAATTATTGTGCTGTCCAGTAAGTAAGTAGGTTGGAGCAGTCAGGGTATACTAATTGTGTTGTCCAGTAAGTAAGTAGGTTGGCGCGATCAGGGTATAATAATTGTGCTGTGCACTAAGCAAGTCGATTGGCGCAGTCAGTGTATAGTAATTGTGTTGTCCAGTAAGTAAGTAGGTTGGAGCAGTCAGGGTATACTAACTGCGCTGTCCAGTAAGTAAGTAGGTTGGAGCAGTCAGGGTATAATACTGGTGCTGTGCACTAAGTAAGTAGGTTGGCGCAGTCAGGGTATAATAATTGTGCTGTCCAGTAACTTAGTAGGTTGGCGCAGTCAGGGTATAATAATTGTGCTGTCCAGTAAGTAAGTAGGTTGGAGCAGTTAGGGTATAATAATTGTGCTGTCCAGTAAGTAAGTAGGTTGGAGCAGTCAGGGTATACTAATTGTGTTGTGCAGTAAGTAAGTAGGTTGGAGCAGTCAGGGTATACTAACTGTGCTGTGCAGTAACTTAGTAGGTTGGAGCAGTCAGGGTATAATAATTGTGTTGTGCAGTAAGTAAGTAGATTGGCGCAGTCAGGGTAAAATAATTGTGCTGTCCAGTAACTTAGTAGGTTGGCGCAGTTAGGGTATAATAATTGCGCTGTCCAGAAAGTAAGTAGGGTGGAGCAATCAGGGTATACTAACTGTGCCGTCCAGTAAGTAAGTAGATTGTCGCAGTTAGGGTATACTAATAGTGGTGTCCAGTAAGTAAGTAGGTTGGCGCAGTTAGGGTATAATAATTGTGCTGTCCATTAAGTAAGTAGGTTGGTGCAGTCAGGGTATAATAATTGTGCTGTCCAGTAAGTAAGTAGTTTTGCGCAGTCAGGGTATATTAACTGTGCTGTACAGTAAGTAAGTAGATTGGCGCAGTCAGGGTATAATAATAGTGCTGTGCACTAAGTAAGTAGATTGGCGCAGTCAGGGTATGATAATGGTGGTGTCCAGTAAGTAAGTAGGGTGGCACGGTCAGGGTATAATAATTGTGCTGTGCACTAAGCAAGTCGATTGGCGCAGTCAGGGTATAATAATTGTGCTGTCCAGTAAGTAAGTAGGTTGAAGCAGTCAGGGTATAATAATTGTGCTGTCCAGTAAGTAAGTAGGTTGGTACAGTCAGTGTATATTAATTGTGCTGTCCAGTAAGGAAGTAGGGTGGCACAGTCAGGGTATACTAACTGTGACGTCCCTTAAGTAAGTAGTGTGGCGGAGTCAGGGTATAATATTTGTGCTGTCCACTCAGTAAGTAGGTTCGCGCAGTCAGGGTATAATATTTGTGATGTCCACTCAGTAAGTAGGTTGGTGCAGTCAGGGTATAATAATTGTGCTGTCCACTAAGTAAGTAGGTTGTCGCAGTCAGGGTATAATAATTGTGATGTCCACTAAGTAAGTAGGTTGGCGCAGTCGGGGTATAATAATTGTGCTGTCCAGTAAGTAAGTAGGTTGGAGCAGTTAGGGTATAATAATTGTGCTGTCCAGTAAGTAAGTAGGTTGGAGCAGACAGGGTATACTAATTGTGTTGTCCAGTAAGTAAGTAGGTTGGCGCAGTCGGGGTATAATAATTGTGCTGTCCAGTAAGTAAGTAGGTTGGAGCAGTTAGGGTATAATAATTGTGCTGTCCAGTAAGTAAGTAGGTTGGAGCAGTCAGGGTATACTAATTGTGTTGTCCAGTAAGTAAGTAGGTTGGAGCAGTCAGGGTATACTAACTGTGCTGTCCAGTTAGTAAGTAGATTGGCGCAGTCAGGGTATAATAATTGTGCTGTCCAGTAAGTAAGTAGGGTGGCGCGGTCAGGGTATAATAATTGTGCTGTGCACTAAGTAAGTAGATTGGCGCAGTCAGGGTATAATAATTGTGCTGTCCAGTAAGTAAGTAGGGTGGCGCGGTCAGGGTATAATAATAGTGCTGTGCACTAAGTAAGTAGATTGGCGCAGTCAGGGTATAATAATTGTGCTGTCCAGTAAGTAAGTAGGGTGGCGCGGTCAGGGTATAATAATTGTGCTGTGCACTAAGCAAGTCGATTGGCGCAGTCAGGGTATAATAATTGTGCTGTCCAGTAAGTAAGTAGGTTGGAGCAGTCAGGGTTTAATAATTGTGCTGTCCGGTAAGTAAGTAGGGTTGCGCAGTCACGGTATAATACTTGTGCTGTGCACTAAGTAAGTAGATTGGCGCAGTCAGGGTATAATAATAGTGGTGTCCAGTAAGTAAGTAGGTTGGCGCAATCAGGTTATATTAATTGTGCTGTCCAGTAAGTAAGTAGGTTGGCGCAGTCAGTTTATAATAATTGTACTGTCCAGTAAGTTAATAGATTGGCGCAGTCAGTGTATATTAATTGTGCTGTCCAGTAAGTAAGTAGGTTGGCACAGTCAGGGTATAATAACTGTGATGTCCCTTAAGTAAGTAGGGATGGCGGAGTCAGGGTATAATAACTGTGCTGTCCACTCAGTAAGTAGGTTGGCGCAGTCAGGGTATACTATTTGTGATGTCCACTCAGTAAGTAGGTTGGCGCAGCCAGGGTATAATAATTGTGTTGTCCACTAAGTAAGTAGGTTGGCGCAGTCAGGGAATAATTATTGCGCTGTCCAGAAAGTAAGTAGGGTCGAGCAGTCAGGGTATACTAACTGTGCCGTCCAGTAAGTAAGTAGATTGTCGCAGTTAGGGTATACTAATAGTGGTGTCCAGTAAGTAAGTAGGTTGGCGCAGTTAGGGTATAATAATTGTGCTGTCCATTAAGTAAGTAGGTTGGTGCAGTCAGGGTATAATAATTGTGCTGTCCAGTAAGTAAGTAGATTGGCGCAGTCAGGGTATAATAATAGTGGTGTCCAGGAAGTAAGTAGGTTGGCGCAGTCAGGGTATAATAATTGTGCTGTCCAGTAAGTAAGAAGGTTGGAGCAGTTAGGGTATAATAATTGTGCTGTTCAGTAAGTAAGTAGATTGGCGCAGTCAGGGTTTAATAATGCTGGTGTCCAGTAAGTAGGTAGATTGGCGCAGTCAGGGTATAATAATTGTGCTGTCCAGTAAGTAAGTAGGTTTGCGCAGTCAGGGTATAATAACTGTGCTGTCCACTAAGTAAGTAGAATGGCGCAATCAGGGTATAATAATAGTGGTGTCCAGGAAGTAAGTAGGTTGGCGCAGTCAGGGTATAATAATTGTGCTGTCCACTAAGTAAGTAGGTTGGCGCAGTCAGAGTATAGTAATTGTGCTGTCCAGTAAGTAAGTAGGTTGGAGCAGTCAGGGTATAATAATTGTGCTGTCCAGTAAGTAAGTAGGTTGGAGCAGTCAGTGTATAATAATTGTGCTGTCCAGTAAGTAAGTAGGTTGGAGCAGTCAGGGTATAATAATTGTGCTGTCCAGTAAGTAAGTAGGTTGGAGCAGTCAGGGTATAATAATTGTGCTGTCTAGTAAGTAAGTTGGTTAGCGCAGTCAGGTTATAATAATTGTGCTGTGCACTATGTAAGAAGATTGGCGCAGTCAGGGTATAAAAATTTTGCTGTGCACTAAGCAAGTCGATTGGCGCAGTCAGGGTATAATAATTGTGCTGTCCAGTAAGTAAGTAGGTTGTCGCAGCCAGGGTATAATAATTGTAGTGTCCACTAGGTAAGTAGGTTGGCACAGTCAGGGTATAATAATTGTGCTGTCCAGTAAATAAGTAGGTTGTAGCAGTCAGGGTATAATAATTGTGCTGTCCAGTAAGTAAGTAGGTTAGCGCAGTCAGGTTATAATAATTGTGCTGTGCACTAAGTAAGTAGATTGGCGCAGTTAGGGAATAATAATTGTGTTGTCCAGTAAGTAAGTAGGTTGGAGCAGTCAGGGTATAATGATAGTGGTGTCCACTAAGTAAGTAGGTTGGTACAGTCAGGGTATAATACTTGTGCTTTCCAGTAAATAAGTAGGTTGTAGCAGTCAGGGTATAATAATTGTGCTGTCCAGTAAGTAAGTAGGTTAGCGCAGTCAGGTTATAATAATTGTGCTGTGCACTAAGTAAGTAGGGTGGCGCAGTCAGTGTATAATAACTGTGATGTCCCTTAAGTAAGTAGGGTGGCGGAGTCAGGGTATAATAATTGTGCTGTCCACTAAGTAAGTAGTTTGGTGCACTCAGGGTATAATATTTGTGATGTCCACTCAGTAAGTAGGTTGGCGCAGTCAGGGTATAATAATTGTGCTGTCCACTAAGTAAGTAGGTTGGCACAGTCAGGGTATAATAATTGTGCTGTCCACTCAGTGAGTAGGTTGCCGCAGTCAGGGTATACTAACTGTGCTGTCCAGTAACTAAGTAGGTTGGCGCAGTCAGGGTATAATAATTGTGCTGTCCACTCAGTAAATAGGTTGGCGCAGTCAGGGTATAATATTTGTGATGTCCACTAAGTAAGTAGGTTGGCGCAGTCAGGGTATAATAACTGTGCTGCCCACTAAGTAAGTAGGGTGGCACAGTCAGGGTATAATAACTGTGCTGTCCACTAAGTAAGTAGGTTGGTGCAGTCAGGGTATAATAATTGTGCTGTCCACTAAGTAAGTAGTTTGGTGCACTCAGGGTATAATATTTGTGATGTCCACTCAGTAAGTAGGTTGGCGCAGTCAGGGTATAATAATAGTGGTGTCCAGTAAGTAAGTAGGTTGGCGCAGTCAGGGTATAATAATTGTACTGTCCACTTAGTAAGTAGGTTGGCGCAGTCAGGGTATAATAATTGTGCTGTCCACTAAGTTAGTAGGTTGGCGCAATCAGGGTATATTAATTGTGCTGTCCAGTAAGTAATTAGGGTGGCGCAGTCAGGGTATAATAATTGTGATGTCCACTAAGTAAGTAGGTTGGCGCAGTCAGGGTATAATAATTTTGCTGTCCACTAAGTTAGTAGGTTCGCGCAGTCAGGGTATAATAACTGTGATGTCCCTTATGTAAGTAGGGTGGCGGAGTCAGGGTATAATAATTGTGCTGTCCACTAAGTAAGTAGGTTGGCGCAGTCAGGGTATAATAATTGTGCTGTCCACTAAGTTAGTAGGTTGGCGCAATCAGGGTATAATAATTGTGCTGTCCACTAAGTTAGTAGGTTGGCGCAGTCAGGGTATAATAATTGTGCTGTCCACTAAGTTAGTAGGTTGGCGCAATCAGGGTATATTAATTGTGCTGTCCAGTAAGTAATTAGGGTGGCGCAGTCAGGGTATAATAACTGTGATGTCCTTATGTAAGTAGATTGGCGCAGTCAGGGTATAATAATTGTGCTGTCCTGTAAGTTAGTTAGACGCAGTTATGGTGTAATAATTGTGCAATTGAGACCACACAAAAGATTCTTCTCAAGCCATCCAAGTTATGTAGAAATAATGTCTGGATGTAATATAGTTAATGTTCTTATAATGGTATATTGATATTAAAACAAAATAATTTGTTTCATTAAAAAAGATTTTATTAGATAATATGTACAGATAATAGCAATTATCATATCCCTTTATTCCAAGCATCATTCTGTACCGAACTCGCTTCCATGAATTAACGTGAACTGAACATACGCTTTGGAGAGAAGGGATTTAAACTTTTACTTGGCTCATTGCATGAACTCAGGTACCAGTCAAGTAGCGCCATCCTTCAAATGAAACGATGGAAGCATTTTCGTCACGTCATCAGCTGCTGTAGAAGTGTTTCATTGAAAGGGATAACTGTTCACTTCCCTTCACCGAAAGTCAATATCTGTTTACTCCCTCGTCTACAAGCCCCCTTATGGGAGACCAGACTCGAAATCTGAAATGAAAATTCGTGTTCTAGAATTTCTCTTTGGAGGTTTTACGTCACGTCTTATTTGAACAACTTTCCCGGCAAGGCACACTTCGCGCCACTCTTCATCACTGGTTAATTTACGCCTTGCCACATTTCCTTAACTTTCCTGTGCTGGTGTAGCGGGTCAGGATAATTCGTCATTATAAAACCATTAAAGGGACACCAATGTGTTATTGGGAGTCTCATGTTCCAAACTTAATCAACAATGTTGAAAGTACTAACTGTTACCCAAAATTACCGTTTAAATGTTAGTCATCAAC
Source organism: Gibbula magus (assembly GCA_936450465.1). Classification (NCBI taxonomy): domain Eukaryota; kingdom Metazoa; phylum Mollusca; class Gastropoda; order Trochida; family Trochidae; genus Gibbula; species Gibbula magus. The sequence continues at coordinate 9,938,159 of OW388298.1, read as the reverse complement.
ATCGTAATTTGCGGTTACAGTCAGTACTGGCATATATGACCCCCAACAACACAATGTGATCCTATTTACCATCATATGAATATATTTATAACTTTAGCCAACTTAATAATAAATTCTTGACTCACCATATGAGAGCAATGTTCAATTCGAACGACACATTGAAAGTAAGTTTACTCTGTGGTACAATGCCGCTCCTATTGGCGGTATATGTGTGGAGCACAGTGGATAATAGTGGAGCACAGTGTCGTAAGTTGTTAGCATGCTGGACTCTCACCCAAAAGGCCCGGGTTCGAATCCCGGTGGAGACACCAAAAATTTGCGACCTGGGCCACATGTTGTGTCCAATCTTTATTTCAGTACTGAAAAGGCCACAGGCCTGTAGTACATTTACAGTTCATATAAGTAGTAAGTCAAAACAAGTTCTTATCTATTACAATCATGTTGTGTCCCTTCATCCACAGTGCACTTAGTCCACCCCGCTGTTTAAATGGGTACCGGGTACCTGGACACGGGAAGTAAGGACCTATATGATTTCGCGGAGCGCTAAGTAGCGGCACCGAAAGTACAATTCCTTCAGGGTAATAATGTACCGCCAGTGAACGGTGCTTGCATTGGATATTAGGTGTTAAATTGTATATTATTAGTATATGTGTGCTGTAACTTTACCAATCAGGAAACGGTCCTTAATGATATGCCGTCTAACATATTATGCCTTAGAGTCATGACGTTTTTAGTATCAATGTCACTGTATCACTGCTTCCAACTATTTCAACAGACCGTCATATTGCGCCTTGGAGTCATAGCTTCAAATTCATTAGAATAACTCAATATATAGTAACATATTATGACACGGATTTATTAGTATATAGAGCCAGTCAGTGCATAGCTGCACACGTCAAGTTACATTGCTGAGAGACCTGTCTTTGTGAGCCTATATTTACACTGCAAGAAAACATTTCACTAGATTGATTTTAAAGGGGCAGTAGCACGTTTTTTGCTAAATTTATTTTTTTAAATTCCTTATTTATAATGATAGTTTGTGCCATTTAAATTTATTTTAGAGGGTTTATAACATCTTATTACACAAAGCAATTATCAGTAGTAGTAATAACGGTGACATTTTTAGTATAAGCTTACTTCATCAGGTGATGAATGAGGAAGCTTATGCAACTAAACGTTATCTATATTCTCAATAAAAACATTGTTGTCCACAAAATCTTGAATTTCTTGTGCTCCGCTGCCCTACTGATACCCTGAGCCCAAAAACTGTCGTTTTTCTGTTTGCTGGTATAAACTCATTGCTACACATACTATGTACAGTCAGACCCTCTTTATCCCCACAATTTTGGTAACAGTTGAAAATCGTTAGGATAGCATATTGTGTGGTTAAGTGAATCATCATTTGCATAGAAATGCATCGAGAGGATTTAAAATACTATTGTGGGTGGGCAGGCGGGTTTCCAGATATACAGGGTTAAAGGGGCAGTAGCACGTTTTTTGCAAAATTTATTTTTTCAAATTTACTATTTATAATGATAGTTTGTGCCATTTAAATTTACTTTAGAGGGTAAAACATCTTATTACACAAACCAATTATCCGTAGTTGTAAAAATGGTGTTGCATATAAAGCAAAAATTGCATGGCGGTCATTTTATTGTGAACACATTTTATTATTTCGAATGACAAACATTATTCTAATGGCTTTTCTTAGCCATGTACACTCATTTATAACTTGATTTTACGAAAAGAAAAGGGTATTTTACGATTGGTGAAATTATTTTTCAAATACATTTCATCGACTTATTTGAGCGAAAATACGTGCTACTGCTCCTTTAAAGCTAAGTATCCATGACAATGTTTGTAGGGGAAGGAGAAACACAAACTTGGTTACAGTTTACATGGATGACACGAAGAGTGAGGTGAAAGGACTTTACTTACGTATTTTCTCAGACTGGCGGTCTTTTGGCTAACTGGCCAAGCCATTGAAACGACCCTGCACCCGAAAGATCAATATTGCCGAAGCCAACAGGTCGACCGGAAGTTCCGGTGGTTGTGTGTCCGAACCCAGAAGGTCTACTTCCTGTTTCCGGTTTGAGCTGACTGAGGAGAGGTCCTTGGACCAATCGCTGAAGTTCCTGAAGATTAGGAGGGTTGACAGAAGCTGAGGCTCCTACTGAGGGAGAGACTGACGGAGGCTTCAATGAGTGAGCAAGAGGGCTGTGCGCCAATCCTTCAAGTCTTGCTATGCTGTCTTGCTGCACGAAATTAGCAAGTGGACTCTCTGTCACCGCCGTACGCGGCGTCGTGTTTTGTATTCCTGATGAGACCAGTCCCCCAGGTGCCTTTACTCCATGGTTGTTACTTGACTTTGGATAAAGTGAATTCGAGGGTATTTCTGGAATCACCTTCTTTCTCAGATTGTTTGAATTGTCTAGCACTGGCATCCTAAATCCCCGGACTTCCATGCCGGCGTGTGGGTTATAACTCTGGCTCGGCGTGTTCCCATTCTTGTAACTAGGACGTGAAGACGGTCCCCCGGAGCTGTAAGGAATACCCCTCATGTAGTTTCTCGATGGTCGGAGTGTCCGGACTGGGGGCCGAGGAAAAGATGAAGCAAGGACTCCTCCCCTAGGCTGTGACGTCACCGGAATGATGCTGTTACCGTCTGGCACTGAGTAAGGTCTTTCTATAGCTGGGTGGGCTGGAGTTAATAATGGTGGACTCTCTGGTTGGAGCAATGTCTTTCCAGCCAAATTCGCATTTGAGTATGATGCTTCAACAACTGGGCTGAATGACTGGGGCGATTGTGGTTTAACAACATTTGGAACAGGTCTGCGCCCTGGGGGGACTGCAGAGTAGGGTATTTCAGGAATCTGTTGGACTTGAGGCTTTGTTTGTGGAAATCTACGAGACTGGCCGTTAAATTGGGGCCTTGAGTCTGAAGCAAGAACTGGCGTGTCCCCCAACCGAATGAATTTCATTTCACCATTGTTTGGACCTTTTGAAATATGTCCATCGCCACCAATTTCAGTAACTGATTCAGGAGCAGTCATGACATTATATCCCTTTCTAGCATCTGATTCTTGAACATTTGCAACGACGGATGGGCGGTTAATCTGAAGACCTGATGGTGAATATTGAAAGCTCATCCCGGAGCCTTCTCCGATGGCATAACTTGCCTTTGATGAAGATCTGTCAACACTTGCAACACTGTCCAGCTGGGGAGAGATGGAGGCCTGTACTGGTATGGATATACTGGACAGACTGCTGGTAGATCCATCAATACGCCGATTATTATTTGTGGAAGGTGCAATTATGATGTTCTGATACGGTCCATCGGTTCCTTGAGACAGATGTACAGGAACATCGTTGGTAAACGGTGCACTGCTTCGTTGATATGGAGGTCTTAGATTCGGTTGACTACGTCCATTGACGTTTGAGGTAGCTGGGGTCTTGATTGGTCCACTGGTTGACATGGTAGTTTGTGGTACAGTGATTGGGTCATTAGTTGGTTGAATAGTTGGTGGTACAGTGATTGGTTCATTGGTTGACGGGTAATGTGGAGGCGCAGTGATTGGCCCATGAGTTGGCTGATTACGGCTATTGTTTGTTTGAATAGGTGGGGGCACAGTGATTGGTCTATTGGTAGGAGGGTTAGATGGGGGCACAGTGATTGGTCCATTTGTTGAGGGGTAAGGTAGGGGCACAGTGATTGGTCCATTTGTTGGTTGATTATGGTAATTGCGTGGTTGAATGGGAGGGGGCACAGTGATTGGTCCATTGGTAGACGGGTTAGGTGGGGGCACAGTGATTGGTCCATTTGTTGAGGGGTTAGGTGATGGTACAGTGATTGGTCCATTTGTTGGTTGATTATGATTATTGAGTGGTTGAATGGGTGGGGGCACAGTGATTGGTCCATTTGTTGAGGGGTTAGTAGGGGGCACAATGATTGGTCCATTTGTTGGTTGATTATGGTTATTGCGTGGTTGAATGGGAGGGGGCACATTGATTGGTCCATTTGTTGAGGGGTTAGGTGGGGGCACAGTGATTGGTCCATTCGTTGGTTGATTATGGTTATTGTGTGGTTGAATGGGTGGGGGCACAGTGATTGGTCTATTGGTAGAAGAGAAAGGAGGGGGCACAGTGATTGGTCCATTCGTTGGTTGATTATGGTTATTGCGTTGTTGAAATGGGGGAGGAACGGTGATTGGTCCATTGGTTGAAGGTTTTGGTGGGGGCACGGTGATTGGTCCATTGGTAGAAGGGTTTGGTGGGGGCACGGTGATTGGTCCATGCGTTGGTTGATTATGGTTATTGCGTTGTTGAAATAGGGGAGGAACGGTGATTGGTCCATTGGTAGACGGTTTAGGTGGGGGCACAGTTATTGGTCCATTTGATGGTTGATTATGGTAATTGTGTGATTGAATAGGCGGGGGCACAGTGATTGGTCCATTGGTTGGTTGATTATGGTAATTGCGTGGTTGAATAGGCGGATGCACAGTGATTGGTCCATTGGTTGGTTGATTATGGTTATTGCGTGGTTGATTGGGTGGAGGAGCGGTGATTGGTCCATTGGTAGATGGTTTAGGTGGGGGCACAATTATTGGTCCATTTGGTTGTTGATTATGGTAATTGCGTGATTGAATAGGCGGGGGCACAGTGATTGGTCCATTGGTTGGTTGATTATGGTAATTGCGTGGTTGAATGGGTGGAGGAACGGTGATTGGTCCATTGGTAGACGGTTTAGGTGGGGGCACAGTGATTGGTCCATTGGTTGGTTGATTATGGTAATTGCGTGATTGAATAGGCGGGGGCACAGTGATTGGTCCATTGGTTGGTTGATTATGGTATTTGCGTGGTTGAATGGGTGGAGGAACGGTGATTGGTCCATTGGTTGGTTGATTATGGTAATTGCGTGATTGAATAGGCGGAGGCACAGTGATTGGTCCATTTGTTGGTTGATTATGGTTATTGCGTGGTTGAATGGGTGGAGGAACGGTGATTGGTCCATTGGTAGACGGTTTAGGTGGGGGCACAGTTATTGAACCATTGGTTGGTTGATTATGGTAATTGCGTGATTGAATAGGCGGGGGAACAGTGATTGGTCCATTGGTTGGTTGATTATGGTAATTGCGTGGTTGAAGAGGCGGGGGCACAGTGATTGGTCCATTGATTGGTTGATTATGGTAATTGCGTGATTGAATAGGCGGAGGCACAGTGATTGGTCCATTGGTTGGTTGATTATGGTTATTGCGTGGTTGAATGGGTGGAGGAACGGTGATTGGTCCATTGGTAGACGGTTTAGGTGGGGGTACAGTTATTGGTCCATTTGATGGTTGATTATGGTAATTGCGTGATTGAATAGGCGGGGGCACAGTGATTGGTCCATTGGTTGGTTGATTATGGTAATTGCGTGTTTGAATAGGCGGGGGCACAGTGATTGGTCCATTGGTTGGTTGATTATGGTAATTGCGTGATTGAATAGGCGGGGGCACAGTGATTGGTCCATTGGTTCGTTGATTATGGTAATTGCGTGATTGAATAGGCGTAGGCACAGTGATTGGTCCATTGGTTGGTTGATTATGGTTATTGCGTGGTTGAATGGGTGGAGGAACGGTGATTGGTCCATTGGTAGACGGTTTAGGTGGGGGTACAGTTATTGGTCCATTTGATTGTTGATTATGGTAATTGTGTGATTGAATAGGCGGGGGCACAGTGATTGGTCCATTGGTTGGTTGATTATGGTAATTGCGTGGTTGAAGAGGCGGGGGCATAGTGATTGGTCTATTGGTTGGTTGATTATGGTTATTGCGTGGTTGAATGGGTGGAGGAACGGTGATTGGTCCATTGGTAGACGGTTTAGGTGGGGGTACAGTTATTGGTCCATTTGATGGTTGATTATGGTAATTGCGTGATTGAATAGGCGGGGGCACAGTGATTGGTCCATTGGTTGGTTGATTATGGTAATTGCGTGATTGAATAGGCGGGGGCACAGTGATTGGTCCATTGGTTGGTTGATTATGGTAATTGCGTCGTTGAATAGGCGGGGGCACAGTGATTGGTCCATTGGTTGGTTGATTATGGTAATTGCGTGATTGAATAGGCGGAGGCACAGTGATTGGTCCATTGGTTGGTTGATTATGGTTATTGCGTCGTTGAATAGGCGGGGGCACAGTGATTGGTCCATTGGTTGGTCGATTATGGTAATTGCGTGATTGAATAGGCGGAGGCACAGTGATTGGTCCATTGGTTGGTTGATTACGGTTAAGGATTGGTTGAATGGGGGGAAGAACGGTGATTGGTCCATTGGTTGGTTGAACCTGAAACGTCCTCGGGATATTTCTCATTCCCTGGTTTGACGGTGCTCTTCTTTGCAGAGGATTAACACTTTGGAACGGGGGCAAAATCGTCACTGGAGTATTCATGTGTTCATTAGTAGAGGAGACTGCAATTGACGTAGTTGTTAGAGGATGATTTGTCATAAAATTATTTCGTTGATATTGGAGAGTGTTTGTTTGTTCCCCAGTTGAGGGTGCATCATATTGTTGAAAATTAGGAAAAAAGGCCTCTCTGTCTGTTGATAGATATTGCAGTTCAGGAGTTGTTGTTTGAACATTTCGATGATTTAGTTGATTTTGTTGTTGGTCATGGGATGTTTGTTGAAAAATAGCAACAAACGGCCCTCTGTCAGTTGAAAGAAAGGGTCGAACAGATGTTGTTTCAATGGCTTGAATTTGATTTCGAAATGGCGAAGGATACACCTCTGTCTTGTCAGAACGCTCATTGTTACCTGGCAACTGTATTGGTGCACTAGTTGTCTTGTCACTTGCTTTGTTGGTGAAGATGTTGACGTCGTTGAAAATGTCAAAATAATTATGTTCATTTGGCTCTTTATTCACAGGGCCCCGTGTTGGAATTTGTGAGTTTCCATTTCGTATAACCGGTCCAAGAATCTTTTTTGTCTTGTCAGTAATTGACACAAAGCCAGGATGAGAAATGTTATGCTCATCAGGTCCAATGTTGATCGGTTGATTGAAGATGTTATCTAAGGTTAGATTATCCAAGTGTCCATTTTTCTTATCTCCAGTTTGCGTTCCTAAACTTCCTCCAGGATCATGGTGAAAAGACGCATCAGAACGGACAGACAATGATTGCCCGATTGCAGATGCAAAATCGGATCTCTTTCTCGCCTGTCCATTGCCAGGGGGTACTTCAGAAGTCGTGGCATTATATTCATTTGCTTGACTAGTTGATCCGTTGGGACTATCCCTCGCCAATGGGCCAAACTCCCTTGTGGTGTTTGCCCTCTTGAGGGAATCAGTTCCTGGCAGTGAATCCGGATTATCTATTCCAGAATATAATCTCTCCAGAAATCCGTTATCTGACAGCAGATTATCATAAGCCGGATTGGTAAGATTCCTAGCTGACCGACCCGTCTGAGCTGGTGCCGACTGTATTCCGTTAAGGAAGTTGTTGAAGTCTTGATCCTTGGCATAGGTACTGATGGTTTTACTTGACCGGCCAGGTGCTGCTGGTTTGGAAATGAACCGGTCAGTTGATGCTGGTTTGGAAATGAACTGGTCAGTTGATGCTGGTTTGGAAATGGACCGGTCAGTTAATGCTGGTTTTGAAATGAACTGGTCAGTTGATGCTGGTTTGGAAATGGGCCGGTCAGTTAATGCTGGTTTGGAAATGAACTGGTCAGTTGATGCTGGTTTGGAAATGGACCGGTCAGCTGGTGCTGGTTTGAAAATGGTCCGCAAGGCGAAATTCTCATTTCTGGATGATGCATAGGATATTTGTCGAGATGAGCTATAACTTGTTCTTGTTCTGGATGCGGTACCATGTGACGACTGTGTACTTTTAGACTTTTCATTATGAGATTGGGTCCTTTCAGCAGCCTGTGGAGATGAGTACGGGATGTTGACACGAATGTTCCTTTCAATATCCTGATTAACTGTTCCAATGCTGAATGAGTTAGATTTGCTGCGGGTCTGTTGTCCTCGATCCATCCTGCTCCTGGTCTCCTGGTTCTTGAGCTTGTCAAAGAATCCTCCCTGACGGACAGAACTTGACTGAAATGTTCTCGTGTTTGGACGGGATCTGTCATAGCTTTCTGAATGACTTGTCCACCTTTGTCCTGTTCCTGACAGTTGGTAGCTTTGAGAGGAGAAGGAACTGGAGGATTGCTGATTGTTTGTTCGCACCCCTTGAGGTCTTCTTCTGCCCAAACCGACGCTGGTTCCAACTCTATCCTGGATCTGTTCCAGAAGACTTACAGAAGGTTTATTTAAAGGTAAAGTGGATTGTATTCTTCTTTCTATGGGTGGTCGCCCATGAGTTGAGTCAGGTCTATGTACGTCATTGTAAGGCGGCGATGGAGATTTTCGTTGTTGAGTTTGGGGCCTTTGAGGTCGATCAAGGTTTGATCCAGTTCTTAGTGGACGTCGTGTATGAACAGATCCTCCATAACTGCTTGAGTGTTCTCTGGTCCGACTTGACCTTGACTCTGATCTTATAGAAAGTCCAATGCTGTTAGCAATAGATATCCTCGGCGGTTGATGGGCGGAGGAGGATCTGGAGCTTCCCCTTCTGTACGATGGGTCATGAGGTGACCTTGACCTTGATCGAGTCTCAACTACTTCCGGTCTCCTAGGCCGTTGATATCTTGACGGTGGTTCGTACGAATTTGAATTGTGATTTAGAGGATTGACGACAGGCTGTTTTCTGTCTGTTACTGTGGAGCTTCCACGCCCTGGAGGGAATAGGGGAGACGAAAACGGCCATCTTGACCTCCCAGACAAACAGTCGGCAGGCTTGGACTGAGAGAGAACAATAGCTATTAGGACAACCAGGATGTCTGTAGCAAGACCTTTATCCATTTCTGAATCCCACTGAAAAGAAAAACAAACTATATTGTGTAGCTACCTTTTATGACTGTTTGGTATTGTCGTGTCATTTCATCGTACTCGTGGTAGGACTCGTGTCTTCAACTGTTCAATTTTTAACTCATACAACCTCGTTATATCGACTTGATGAACGCATGTAAAGTTAAGTGTTTTTTCCAGGTCCACTTGGCTGGCAGGATAATGTTTTTTTCATGTCCACGGGACTACATTTTCAACGAAAGGTAACTTTTACTGAAGGGGTGATTTGTATTTGGGGCTAGCAGCATCTAACTGTTGTTAGCGAAAGGGAATTTCAGGAGTGAAATTATGTATTGACAATATTTGTTGTGTTGCGTTCAACAGCATTTCATTATAAAGTCATATATGGCTAGAAGATGATTTTACTCGTAAAAACAGATCCCCAATCCCCTATCCCCAATCAAATTTCAGTTATTACCCTTCAAAAAGACAAGGTCCAAATTGTTGTCATGGAAACAGAAACAAAATTTAAAACGTTCAAACACCCAAAAGGCACATGTACACGATATCGGGAGGTAGTGTACCAAATTTGGTGAGGATAGGTTACATACTTTTTCAGTTATGCTCCGGAAACAAACCCTACACTTCAAAAGGACCAAGTCCATATTGTTGCCATGGATACTAAGAAAATGTGTTAAGTTAAAACCCAAAAAAGGCACATCTACATGATATTGAGAGGCAGTATACTAAAGTTGGTGATGATTGGCGAAGTAGTTTTGGAGATCTGCTCCGGAAACAAACCCTTCAATTCAAATGGACAAAGTAAAAATTGTTACCATGGAAACAAAAATATAAAACAAAGCTGAAACCCCCGAAAGGCACATTTACGTGATATGGGGAGGCTGCATACCAAATTTGGTGAAGATTGGTGAAGTAGTATGCCCCGGAAACAATGGGAACGGGGGAGACATGCACATGTGGCAATAGCAATCGTATTCCGATGAAAGAGTTAACATATACTCCTAACCAATAAAGAAGTTATCCAGAAAAATATTGTTTTCAAATTGAAGGGGTTAGGATAACAGCGGGGTTATCTGCCATATTCAAATTTTGTTGTAAATTAAATTTAATTCAAATATTTCGTTATTGTTTTCTTTATGTCAGGATGTTATTTAAGAGAAAGCTATTAACACTATGTATATGGAAATGCGAAAGAAAATAATATTTTTAAATATTTGAAAAAAAACTTCATTTACCATTAAATTTCAAAATGGCAGATAACCCTGGTGTTATCCTAACCCCTTCAATTGCAAATAGTTCCGTAAAATAAATTCGACTCTGACGAAATTTCATTCTGTAACTATTTCACGGTTGACGTTTTGAAAAATATACAAAATGATAAAAGGAAATTCAGAAAAATTTTATGAAAATTGAATTACTATGCATAAAGATTAAATCTGACAATAAACATAAAAATGAAACTTAAATCGGCTCTAGTGACACGTTAGTCTGTGTCTGTTACCTCTTGTCTTGGATATAGAGTAAGCAATGAAATAACGGAATGTAATGACATACTAAAGTTCATGTTAACAGCTATTTCATTTCGAAAATGATTATCAAATTTAATTTTACTTACTACAGAGGAATCCAGTCGTGGCTTAAATCAAAATTTCTGAAAATGCTAACCAAGTACAAACATAGCGAACATTTCAAAGAGTTCAGATAATGACATTTTACTGACTTTAATTAGCGCTGAGATCACGACACGGGGCTTGTAGCCGAGACTCGGTGACGTTTACGTTGTTTACTGCGATGTGGCACTGGAGATGCATGTAGTTCCGTGAGACTGACCGGTGTTTAAGGGGCGATTCTATCCGCTATTTTGTTCTTGTGATTTACTTGAAAAGGGAAAGACGCTGTAGTTTTACTAATTTCAACCTTTTAAATAATAAAAGACATGTATATTGATCATCCTCGGTTACCCAGGGTTTTATATATGTTCCGTTACTCTCCACTATTTCACCCTTGATTATTGTTAATTTGTCATTATTGTATATTTTAGCCTTTTTATATCCTGTTATATATTTTTGTATTTCAAATGTGCTCGATTCATGACAATTCAAATTCCCTTCCAAGGGCAATAAAGATTTATCTTTTCTTATCTTATCTTATCTTATAGTGGAGAGAAACGGAGCAAATATAAAACCCTGAACGGAGCATATATAAAACCCTGGGTAACCGAGGATGGTATATCGATATGTACAAGGTAACAAATAACGACTAAGAGTGACTATATAATAATGCCCCATTATGTTGTACCAGAGCTTTCAACTCGTAGCTCCAACGAATCTAGAAACTTCCCATTGTTTGTCATTTTAAATATTTTTAATGAAATCACTAGTACTGGAAATCAGGAGTGGTTTGTAAATTCTATGTACCTTTGCGGTGAATATTTCTTACTGACAGGTGTCATAAATTATCACGGAGATTGAAACGTTGAAAATTGAATTTATTTGTAAAAAACATTTCAGAAACAAGGGACCTATGAAAATCAACTTTAAGTCCGTGAAATGCCTTTTTTTCCTTATTCATGGTGCTACAGAATTTGGGATCGTGTGAAAGCTGTTTGCATTACTAATACCATTACATTGACCCTTTTATCATAGTAATTGAACTATGCCGCATCCTAATTATTTAGAAGGTCAATGCTATCTAACATCTTTCATTCATTTGCACGAAATGTCACATTTTATATTTCAATATCAAGACACTATTACGATATTGTTTTTTTTTATTTAAAGTTTACGATTTGTTTCTATGATGTTAAAATTTAGCCCGAGGAGAGATGAAGTTTTGGTTAAAACGATTGTTTCGGTTACCGTATATATATATAATATATACACATAAGTACTCCCGTTGTCTCGTCGTTAAACATCAGGGTTATAGAGATATGTCTCCCGTTTAAAAGCAGCGGAATCCATAAAAATACACTTTGGGAAATATATGATGTATGTTAGACTCAGTTGATCACTGTGAATATTTCACAGAAGAAAATAAAAAAAACTGTAAATTGTTGACCCATGGTCACTACAAGGAGCTGCCAAAACTGTTATCTGTTTACTATGGGGTATCAATACATATCATGTCATGGAACACTCAACTGTCTTCTTATAATGCGAAACACAAGGTGATCGGTTTAGTTTTCGCGTTGATGCAGGATTCAAAGACATGCCAAATTACATGATATTCGCACTAAAATACACAAGTTGGTGAAGAAACTTTCGGTATGCAGCTGTAGGGTTATGCTATCGAAAAATACTGACTGTTCCCCGAAATCATCGTCGATTCAGTAAAGTAAACGATGTAAAAGTGAAAGTAATGATTTATGATCGAAAACCGAACAATGCATCGCGGCTGGCGCGCGTCATTCAGTCAAGGGTAATTAACTAACGAATCAATTATTTGATTTTAATGAGATTGGTTATCATCATACATCTGACGATTGGGGGATCAATGTGCAAGTTGAGTGAACTTTGTATATTTGAACTGAAATCAGCACATATAGTCTTTTGAGAGATATCGAAGTCAAATAAAATGTTATGAAAAACATTGTCATCCCGTTCCCTCGGGTTGTTTTAATGCGTGTTTCAATAATAAAATTCCCTAATTAAGGTAACTTTATTGGTAGAATGGACTATGTACGTCTACTTTAACAAATACGGTGTATCATGGCAGCTAGTTGTACATTTCAAAACTCCTCCTTAAAGTCAAGTTTATTGTTTCACACGGAGCATATTTTCACTATAAATGTCCAAGTTACCTCGAAACGAGAGTGACAGATATTATAATTGAATCATAAACATCACATTTTCTTTACGATCCGGATGTTAAGAGAAAACACAACGTGACGTAGGTACATTTCGTTATTCTTCAAATACGATTTTCAAAACAGTGTACTTTTATTAATAGGTCTACTTATATATGTGGACCTTTTAATAAAGAAATATATAGCCATTGGCTCTATAGCTCATCATATGTGTAATGTTATGTATCTACCATACTGCCAAATGCCTCATTGTATATGGGCCGATGGCCTTCGTGCGAATAAAAGGCTCGACTTGGGGATGTTTATTGTAATTATTTAATTTATTGTATAATAAATTAATTTATTACCACTTTAACCCGAGGTAAAAATAAACAAACTTCGATCCCTATATATGCTGGGTATCTTCCCATGAGGAAATGCATCACAAATAATTGTGTCAGGATTACATGTATTGAAGTGATTCAGAATTAAGACCTTTTCACAAGCAAAGTGGTCAGCGAGTTGCAGTGATGATGTGTAATGTTATGTATTTTCTCCTGTATAATGCATCCTTGTATATGGGCCGATGGCCTTCATGCGAATAAAAGGCTTGACTTGGGGATGTATGTGCTAATTATTTAATTTATTATATTTATTGTATAATAAATTAATTTATTATCACTTAAACCAGAGGTAAAAATAAAATAAACAAGAAAAATAGAGCCATGGCCTCTGTAGCTCATCAGGAGATAATAAGTGGGGTATGTTATGGAGTGGACTTTATAGCAATGGTCAGATAATGGAATGTAGTAATAAGAATCTAGGTAGTGAAACGATTAAAGCAGTTTAAAAATATTTTGTTACCATAACTTTGCCAATCTGCTATATATATGTGTTGAAAGAGCAACACAAAGCTTGGAAATAAATTGCTGGTATCAAACATATAATAATGTGGTGGAGAGATCATACTATTTTTTAAGATCGTACACACATTATATAATAATGAATATAGCGGGTACAATTCTTTGCATACAATTCACCACTGTAAGCTATTGCAATAATGGCCTGGGGCTGTAGAAGAAAATGAAAAAAAACTTTTTAGGTCATGACCCCTGCTAATTATTATCAAAATTGGTTACACATAAATCAACATTCGTTATGAATATCATACACCTTTGCATTATATTGTTTTAATTCTTAATTGCATTATGGCAATACCAACATTTATTACATAATGAATAGGAGCCTCAGTTTTTGAAAATCCCATTTCTCATAGGCTCCATTTCAATACTTAATAAATTGGTGAATTTTTTTTAGTAAATTCTTTTTCACCATTTCTTATAGGGTCCTTTTCAATATTTGATAAAATGGTGATATTCTATGAATAAATTCTTTTTTAGAGTCAGTGGAAGACTAAAGCAGTCTCACGCACAGTCTATGATAACACAGTGCTGCACAGAAGTTTGAAGTAACCTGAAACCTCTGTGTAACTATCAGTTTTCATTCTTCTGCCAGGAAGAGGTCAACACAATGCAATTACATAACATGCAGACACTGGACTCACAGCCAGTAAAATTTATATGTTAGATGCAGTTTTTCCTACTATTAATTATTTTTCTATACTGGAGAAGATGATGAAAATAGGTGTGATGTCACAATCTCATATAGCTACTTCTTTTATAGTCCTATGTTATCACCAGTCATCACTAGTATATCTCATGTAAAATGAAAAAAATTAATTCCTCTTCAAGTTATTCCTTCAAAGGGTATTCAATAGTTCTCATTTCAAATAGATTCACATTAAACATGTCCATGATGTAGACATCTATCTCATTTCTTGTTCCTATTGAATAAAATGAACTGCAAAGTTAATAGAAAACTAAATCAGTTATAAAGTATAAAATATGATATAAATAAGGTATACCAAATTGACTCGTACTGGAAATTCTCATTAATTAATTAATTAATTCTCCAAATAATTACACAATATCATGAGATATTAAAAAACTCCATTATTTACTCTTAAATTACAAAGAACATAATATTAGATTTAATAAAAGATTCTGTATTAAGTCTTTAGAATACTTTTAGACTTGTGTACCTTTATCAGCAAATTCACTTGCAAAATACAAATAATTACTCATATGTGAAATGTGAGACAAAGATAAAATATGACTTATAATTTTTGTTAGACCTCCAATTCTAAGTTTTTAATTCTAAATATCTCTTTTTCATCAGACATATTATATTCTCAAAGCACATGTTAGAACTCTCACATCAGAAAGATGAAATGCCTTTAACTCAGCTGTTTTCTTTAAAATTACCTCCCTTACCTACTTACTGATTGAAGTGCACATATAATCTCAGAAAGATGCTGTAAACTGAATTAGGCTTTTAGGTTATGATCACTGTGACCCATATTTGGGGTCACAGACTCACCAAATTTACAATTTAGAATCCCTTACAGCCAAGGAGTCTGTACATAAAATTTCAGCTCGCTAGAGCCATTGGGACTGGAGATGAAGATGAAAATAGCATTTTAGGTCATTGCCTCTGTGACCCAATATTTGGGGTCTCACTGTCACCAAATTTACAATTTAGAATCCCCTTCAGTCAAGGAGTATGTACATAAAATTTCAGCTCTCTACGTTCATTGGGACTGGAGAAGAAGATGAAAATAGTTTTTTTTAGGTAATGACCCCTGTGAGCCACACTTGGGGTCACAGGGTCACCAAATCTACAATTTAGAATCCCTTTCAGCCAAGGAGTCTGTACATAAAATTTCAGCTCTCTGGAGTCATTGGTTCTGGAGAAGAAGATGAAAATAGCTTTTAAGGTTATGACCCCTGTGACCCACATTTGGGGTCACAGGGTCACCAAATTTACAATTTAGTATCCCCTTCAGCCAAGGAGTCTGTACATTAAATTTCAGCTCTCTGGAGTCATTGGTTCTGGAGAAGAAGTCGAAAAAGCGAAAAGTTTACGGACGGACGGACGGATGGACGGACGCCATCCCATGCCATAAGCCCATCGGGCCTTTCAGGCCAGATGAGCTAAAAAAGTGAGCATGGCTCCCATACCCCCGCCATCCGTTATCCGTCCATTGAGAATTATAGATGTGAAGGTTACTATGTTTAAAAAACAGCTTCAAGCATTATAATATTGTCCAAAATAATTTAAGGAACTGACAAAATTTCATTCACCCAGATGTAATATTTATCAGGTAACTTAATTTTTCCCATTAGAGCATCACATCGGTAATTTGTACCAAGTTCAATTACAGATTCAAGGGCTTCATAACTGAATATAACTGAACTCAATAGGGGATTCTTAATATTGCCTCATGAATATTTATGAGGCATATGGAACCGCGTGCGCTAAATCGAAAACGAGGCTATGGCCGCTTCCAAACCCGGAAGTACCATTCACATAGCATTGACAAGTCGGTAGCTCTTCTAAATAACACTTACTTTTATTAAAAATAATGATAAAATCACTGGGAAAACTTTCAAGATCGATGCATCTGTCGATTATCTTCAATTACCACCGCCCAGGATACTATTTTACATGCAAGGCGATGTTTTTCGAATAATTTACGGTAGGATTTCCTCGTTGTGTTTACCGTCATTTTGAACTGGAAATCTGTCAAACTCGTTATTGTTTCAGTGCTCTAATTTGAACAAATACAAATGAAAATTTACACCCTACCCATGTATGCCAAGAAATCATTGTATATAGTCACTGGGTGGGAAGAAACTGTTCAAATCTTAGCCATCATTCGGCTAAACGGTCAGCTCTTGTGACATGCCTGCGAACTGCAAAGGGGTCATTCAGTGCAACTCACTGTAAACGAACCAAATTCTTGTTTTTAAAAAAATGGATTTGGAGTGTAAATTGATTCAAATTGTTCATTTGGATATAGTTCAATTACGGTCCAATTAGTACAGGTTATTTGAAGTTGAAGCAGTAAAGTATAAATATAATTCAATCAAATATATATAATCTGTTCTAGTTTTAAACAATATTTTTTTTAGTAAGTCATTTGAATGTCTACATGAGCAAAATGTAAACAAATTAAACAATGAACATAGTGTTCTTATTTATATGTAAGAAATACATAAACATATTTAGCAATTAATTTATTATGGCTTTATTTAATAAATGGTTTGAGGAAAGTTATCAATGATCAGTCAGTAATCAATGTTATCAATGTGATGAGGATTCTAATTTGTGAGCACATGTAGATATGTGAATAAGCTTTGAAAATTAAACAGATTTTAAAAAAAATATTTCATAAGAAAAGGATTTCTACCTACAAACATACTATTTATTTTATTTAAGAAGCTGACAACAGTACACAAAATAAATTAAATGAATGATGGAACCCTTTACAAACCAGGAAATAAATAGTTGAAAAACAGTTGTAGCTTGTGGTAATAAATTTTGTAGTTGTAGTTTTGTGGTTGTAATTAAAATAAACATTAACTAAAAGGAGTGAGACTAATTCAAAATTTAGGAGAATAATTTTATATTCCTTGTACTTCAAAGTTGAATTTTTTTTTTTAAATATTGCATGCTTACTTTATATTACATGAATTTAATTTATTTACTGAATTCTATTCATTTCAAAATAAAGAAACAATCTCCCAGTGCTAATGTGATATTATACCACATGTCATAGCATGAAGATTTGAATACCCTATGTAGTATGTACCCACCTACCTATTTGCAATCAGGGTCCCTTTTTTACTTTATGAATTATTCTAGAATAATAAATCAGAATAGAAAGCATTCAGTGGGATTGTGTATCTTTTAAAAGTTTTAAAAAAGTTAATAAATAAAATTAAAATAATATACATTTAAATAAATTTAAATTTTATTTGTATTTAAAAAAGAGATATACATATATTTCTCAAACATGACCACCACCTCCTTGAGCATAATCTATCATTTATATATTGTGTACTGAAACATGCATATACATGTGCATTTCACATTACATTTCATCATTATTCAGGATGACATGTACTTGTTACTCTCAAACATTAACCTCAAATACATTTAATTTAAATTTCTTTTTTGTTGGTTATTGTTTGGTGATGACTATATCTAAGTTTATGGTTTAATATTAGTAATTAGCAAATAATTAATTTCCTTATATTAGTTTTGTCCTGCTTTTAATTTTACTCCAACTAAGACCTTGGTGGGCTTTTGCATCTCTGACACAAAAGATTAAATAATGTGCATTTCTACTTCTAATCATGTCCATGTATCATTTGTAGTTTAACCATACAATACAAATATATTTCTCAAACCTGACCATCACCTCCTCAAGCACAATCTATCATGTATGCTTGAGTATTGAAACATCCATGTACATTTCATAATATATTTCAATCATTTTCCAGTATGACATATACTTGTTACTTCCAAACATTAACCTCAATTAATTTATTTTTCATTTCTATTTTGTTGGGTAATAACTATATCTACATGTAAGTGGTTAAAATAATAATTTTCTTATTTAATGTTTGGCCTGCTTTAAATTTTGCTCCCAAAGTCCTGCATGAATAAATTATCAAATAGTACCTATAAATTATAAAGATCAACTTATTTTTAATTGTAGCTTATAACTCAAGTCTTTTTTTTTTTTAAATTGTTTAAGATATTTCTGGTCATAAAAAAATGATAGTTATGATTTAATGTGTCCTGCAGTACATGTGTACATAATTTTAGTAGACTCTACTGATGGAAATGCATGGAAATGACTGACAATATTATGATCATAGATTAATAAATATATATTTTTAGTTTTATAATATATATTAGTTCCTGATTTAAATGAATATTTATGATTTATTTGGATGTCTAATTTTCTTGAAAATATTCTGATCATTAGGTCGAAAAGAATTTAAATATATAGGTCTAGTTGCACTTTGCTTTCAATTAGGCCTAATACTGTGTTCATTTGGGGATGGAAGTGGGGCAGCACCTTCAAGAGGTTTAGTTACTGCCGTCGGTCATTGATCCACTAATTATAGGTTCCCAACTTAGGGATTATTATAAATTCAATGGAGGTTTAGTTACTGCCGAATGATTACGAAAAATGGACATTATTAGCCAAAAAAAGAAATTCAAAACATCCCGTTTACGGACCGATGACAAAACCAAAACTCTTGAACGTGCCACGAGGAAAACTATCCAAAACAAACGTTGTTTGCCGCTAAACCTGAAACAATTACCATTACCATTTGTCATATTTTATTGTCAAAAACGCTTGTTTAAAATCTTGCATCGGTGAAATACGATATAAACAAACCTATTCATTCAGTTCCAGTCGATAGAAACCAAAACACAAGCGGCACGCACTGCCGATATGCAGCCATTACGCGAACCAGGAAATAAGAAGCGGCCTTAGCCTCGTTTTCGTTTCGAAAGGTCATGGGTCGTATGCATGCATAAATATTGAGAATCCCCTATGAAGAGTATCATCTGGACTACCTCCATGTAAAATTTCATTCACCTAGATGTAATAGTTTCTCCCTGCCATAATACTAGCAGCCGCGATATAAGTGAAATACTCTTGAAAACGGCGTTAAACCTCAACTCGCCTCATCTCACCTCTTGCACAAAGCTTCTATGGTGACTCAGAGTTGCCTTGATGTCTGTTATTTCATTTCGCTTGTACGTTTACTGCCAAATACTGTATCCTCAAATTGCTGCTTGAGATGATATGAACTTGTTGAGCCAAGGTTTATGTCTAAATCATGTCTTCTGACATCACATTTATGTTGGTAAAAAAATAGTGTTGATTAATATTCTTTCCAACTTTCCAACTCCATTTAAGATCTTCCTATTTACTTTCTCTTGTAATTAAAATAAATCTGCGAGCTAAGTATAGTTAAGTGTATATCTCATTTCAAAGAAAACAGAAACAATCAAATCTCTGAATGAAATTTTATTTACAGCTTACACATTTTGACTGCGCTGACAACCAAAGACAATAGAGACATGATGTACAAAATGAACCTTCATACAAATATCCTGTGTTACCAGCAACCATGCTTACAGAAACTTAACTCTAAAAGGCACCATGCATCAAACACAGCTGGAAATGGACCGAGGCAGGCAGGCAGGCAGGCTTGAGGCCCGTATTTAACACTAGAGCAGAAAGGTTGGATCAAGAGATTTAAGAGAAAGATCAGCTAATTGATGCTAGGTCCAATGCCTCTTCCGGTACGTCTGGTTCAGTCTGATATTATATATATATATACAGTTGACGACTTCGAAACAGACATCACAGAAATTGACAACTATCAGAGCCAGTCAGGAGTGACAGATTGTTACATGGAGAGGTCAAATGTGGTCACATGACTAGGTCACATGACCAGCATTAAGCCACATGTTGCACATCCACACAGACAAGTCGAGCTTTCTTGAAGACAAGGAGAAAATGTTGATAGTTCCAGTAATCCAAATTTGACCCCAGGACTAGAGGAACTGTCAGCAGAGGTCACCCAGCATGTCTTCAAGATCACTCACCACTCGTAACATTCCAAGTTGTTGTCAAACTGGTCAAACTTGTTGGAGAATGAAAATTTGAAATGATTTTTTTTGTAAAAAGCATGACAAGTGACAGCGTTGAGCTAGACTCGACCTCATTTTAGGCTACATCAAATGATCTGGAAACGAGTAATCTTCGATGGACACAATCAGCAAACCATGGTATCAAGTTGTGAAAACAAAACCTTGTGTGATAACTACAGAAGACAACCAACTACACTGGAGAAGCGATACTGAAACATCCGATACTGAATTATGCAAACTGCAATTGCTACAGAGTTCCGATCAGCAGCAGAGATTGAGTTAACGACCTCTGAAACGACCTTGACCTAAGGTTCATGCATGCCATTAACTCTGTACAATATTTGCACAAGAGACATCACATTTAAACAATAGTGCAACAGGTCCAGTGTTGGCCATGTTTGAAGGAGTGATGCTCCTTGGTAATCAGGCTAGAGTATTTGCCAGTACCCACATATGAGGTCATGGCTGGTGAAATATTTCAATCATCTCATGACATGAAATGCAAGCCTAATTTCATTTGAAATTTGAACTTTGACCGGTCATGTGACACAAACATAAAGGGTAATTTACACACGTCTATCTATTTACAACTACATAATTACAAGTATATTTATATATATTTATTCATATATACATTTAAAACTTAATTAACACACAAGGGTAAAATTGGCTGTTTAACATCAGCAACCGCCGAGTGCAAGATCTCTCCACTCAAAGAAATGAGCTTGTGTCAGATGTGTGAATATTAACAGTTTTAAATAACAAATTCAATCGTTAATAAATGCAAATTGGGAAATTGTGTTGAAATAGACTCTTCATAATCTGAGAATAAAAGCTTTACAATAACTCAAGATGGATGGATACAGGTAGTCCTGTAGATAACTAAAAACAAAACTCCTTCAGCGATATATATATTATTCACTCTGCCTAGATTTACAAATCCAGATAAAACTATAGAAATTCAAAATGCTGGTATTCTTTATTTCACCCTTATGATAACCTAACACTAGGTCAAGCTATTCAAAGTTCATTTTGTGGCATAAATAATTCATATAATCAGATCTTATGAAGAAAATGGTATCATCCTCGGGAGAGCTGATAACCCCGAAATAACGTTATTACCCAGACGCCTGACACAAACCCATTGTTTATAAATTGGAGAGATCAAACACTTGCAGGAAGATGACAATGTTTCGAGTTCTGTCAGACGAGGTCACAGGGTCATCTCAACATGCTGCAAGGCAAACTTTCGACAGTCGACAAAACAGACGAAACAAGAACTTGGATCTATGTGCAAATGGGATTTGAAGTACTAACACAACAGACGTAAATTTACTACAAGACTAGATATAACCACATGGTATGAAGGAAAAGAAGAGAAATTACCAACAACAATTTCACTGAGATCAAATAATTGTGATAACCTTTTTAGCAGTCGACTCCAGATTCTGGAGATATAAATCTTTAAAAAAAATACATGTTTATGAATTGATAAATTCTTTATATTCTAATACATTCCGGGCAGAACTAATACTATAGGTAAAGATTAAAATTATAACACTTATCTGAAGCATTAAGTTGAAGATTTAATTCAGAATTATTAAATTAGAAATCGGCTCCTTCCAGAAATTAACTTAACATAACAGGGATAATTAACAAAGGTAAAACTCTGCTAAAACTATGACAAAGAACTTTGAATTTCCGTGAACACACGTGATAACAAGTGATCCTAAAAACACACCCAATGATAAATAATAAAATTACCATGCCATTCATTGGAGGGCAGTGCAATATTGGTCAACAACGAGTAGTCAGAGGTACAGTCATCAATTTCTAAGTCATAATTCATTGGCCTGCATTGTTCTACTGAAAATGCTTTGTACGACTGCTAGTGACATAATTGATGGAGTCCATGCCTAAAACCAATGTTAGCACTGCGGTCAAATCATAACCTTCCCTGGTCACACTTGGTCGCAGTTCTATAATTTCCTTGAGGAATGTCCTGTGCTATCTTCTAATATAGGCAAAGATGACTGTTTTATGATGGTGGACAGACACACAGACATGACTCAATTAAATTCAACAAATGTGACACCTTGTTTAATCTAACATCTGACACTTGCCTAGGAGTCAGATCTGCTCTCGTAAGTAGCTTATCACTGCACTCTACCAATATCAAATGGCGATGGACAATATCCAGCCGAAAATAACATTTAAAACCAAGCGAGCTAATCATAAAGCATCCATTATACTTCTACCATCCAGAACGAGCTTGCTCTCTTCACACACACAGTCAGTCATACAAAGGTACAATTAAAATATGACACGCAATCAACAAGTTTAGTATACTGGTAAAAATAATGTGTGCTTTGTTGTCCCTCGTGTTCCCTCGGTCTCCTTGTACCATGGTACAGAAGGCAGGACTACTAGTGAACTGGTACAGAGGTACGTACGTACATACGGACGTACAATGTTGGTGTGTCTGAAAGATGGAACACAACTGGGAGAGAGAGGACACTGAAGCTGACGACTCTGCATCCACATTGATCACAAGTAGCACATCAGTAGCAGACAACACCCTTGACCATTGATTGATTGATTGATTCACTTCAGGACGCTAGTCAGCTTTCTCCTCATGTACTTGTAGAATACCCTCGCGATGTCCTGCAGGATTTGTTACAGAATACCATTGAGGTCCTCTCTAGGTCAACCTTGAGGTGGACTATTAGGACACCCTTGGATATCGATACCTTTATGACAATCTCAGGTAAACCTTTAAGACCATAGGGAAGTCTTAAGATACCTTTAGGCCAACCTTAGTTAATCCCTGAAGATACCTTTAGGCCAACCTTAGTTAATCCCTGAAGATACTTTAGGATCCTTTTGATTACCTTCAGCATCAATAGGACCCCTTCAGTATGTCCCATAGATCCTCTCGAGTATAATCTTGGGACATCCAACCACATCTCTCTCTTGCTCAAAGATTCAAATTGCCAAATATCTTCAGCAGCTTGTACAGTCTAGTCCGCACACATCACAGCCATAAGTCCACTACATGAGAGTTTTTCCTACTATAGGACAGAATTGCCCAAACAATCCTCATTATCACTCTCTCTCATTGTAAGCTTGGCAACGTTTACCCTTACATGCTCAGTATTGAGAAAGCTTTCGTTGAGCTAAAGGTCCCTCTTTTAAACATCCCTGACCAATGATGGTCAATCCTTTACTAAGCATCTGTCAGTCAATCCAGCGACAGACATGACATCTGAGTCCAGAGCCTTGTGTAGCATGCAACCAAACTCAAGCCGACAGTCAAGGGATGACCATCGAAATGTTGGTGCTATCAGACCAACCTACATGCTGGCCAGTCACGATGTCCGACTGTCGTTAGGAAGAATCTTGTACAATGAGTTGACCAGGCAAAACTGCTGACCATCATGGCGGGTGTATTGCAACAATTCAAGGAGTCATGATTGTAACTGATTCACATAAATAATGGTTTTGGTACGAGCACGCTAGCAATGGCCTGCCTCATGCAGAGGTGCCGGCTGCAGTTGCTCCTTGCGTCGATGTGGCGTCACCGCCAGGGTTTTGTGATTTGCCATCCTCTCCGACTTGGTCTGTTGACGAGTTTGCTTCAAGGGTTCTCACATGGGGAGGTATTAAGGTTGAGTTCAAACCTGGGTTGATGCCCAATTCTGAAACGGTAAGCAGAGACAATGAGAATGGCAAACGATCGATCTTTTCATTGTCATGAAGTCAAGGACGTCCAGCAGTTATTTCCACTGAGTTTAAGAGTAAGTATGAAGGCTCTACAAATTTAGGGTAGTTTATTATATCAGACTTTTTGATAAATGTAAGGGAAAGTCAGGGGTCAAATTTGGAAAGTCAGTGACCTACTTACATTTTTTAACCACAATTACGTCATTGACCTCAAACTAATATTATTTAACCACTAGAAATGAACAAATGTGGTCACTAAAATTTCTTTGATGAGACAAAAATAATTCAACACATACTTACTTATATACTTACATATATTTCATACACTTACCTTCTTGAGTGAAATTAAATAAAGGAGGCAAGGCCTTCTGATTTGGCAGTCTAGTTGCGGGGTCCCTCAGCTCATGGAAGAAAGCATGTGCACAAGCCTCGAGCGGCGAGATGCGACTGGAAGGTGTGTATTCCAGTAGTAAACTGACAAGGTTTATAGCCTCGGGCGGCGTCCGCTGTCTGAAGACCTTCAAAAAAATTGAAAAAGGGGAACCCACAAATTATCACAGAACAGTCAGAACATGATTGCTTCCCATCACCTACGATTCTTGTCTAAAACTGCATGCATCTCAGTGATCTGTTTTATTGCATATGTTGTAGATTGAATCTTTGATTTCAACTTGCATCTTAGTGATCCGTTTTATTTCAATTGACATATGTTGTAGATTGAATCTTTGATTCCAACTTGCATCCAACTTCCCAATGCAAGGCATAACTCTTGCCAGTCTCCATTACTGGCTGATTTAGGCCTTGCAGTATTTCCTTAAAAACTCTATGTGTTTAGAAATCCAGGCCCGCTATGCATTTCTGGTACAGCGATTCAATACCTCGACACAACAAAGCGAGGGAAATACCACAAGGCGTAAATCAGCCAGTAATGCAGACTGGCAAGAGTAATGCCTTGCGTTTGGAAGTCGACTTGCATCTTGGTGATCTGTTTTCGTTTGAAAAAGGTTCAATGAATATAATCAATAATATCCCAAAACAGTCTGAAAATGATTGGAATCAACCATTTGAGAAAAATCTATTAATTATTACACAACAGCCTGATCATACTAGGAACCTATAACCCAATTTCTTTTCAAATTATTCTCCATAAAGAAAGAAAGAAATTATTATGCAAGATAATCTGTATCAAAGCTAACATTTCCCGTCTACTGTGCACGTCACAGAAATTAAAACATCACAAATGTTCATTCAACAAACAACAGAAAACCAAACAACTAACGAAGGTCATCATCATCATCTAACAAAAGGTTCAGAGTTCAGAGTTCAGAGTTCAAAATGACCCATCTGCTTTACGAATCAGGAACTATTTAGTACAGATGACAAAAAGTTCATTGTATTATAGATACTGCAGTCATTTCCTCATGGTTTTCAGGATGCAAATTTGTGCAATTAAAATAAATTTACATATTTTTCAAACTTCTTCATCTTTGGGTCCTAAGATAATATTTTGTTTAGATATCAAGTAAATTGACAATATAGTGCTCTAAATTCAATGACCTAAATAGATGACATTCCGCAAACAAAAAAGTTTTAACAATTTCAATGAATAGAAACTAAGGACTGACATGCACATGACGTTTATTATATATGTACATTTCAGCAGTGCTGTGGTTAAAAGATTTGTTAAGCGTCAGTAAGTCATTGACTAATATGTTATATCATATTTTATTCTCAAGTCTCGGAGTCCAAGTCTGCAAAACAAGCCAATTTGGTAATATAGGATTTTTTCAAAAGACTTTTGGGGGAAGTCAAAGTAAACAAATTCAGTGAACTTGGACCTAAAGATTTGTGATATATCATTCTATTCCCATTTGATTCAAACCAATTTAAGAGCGAGTGAAAGAGTTTAACGCCATTTGGGAAATAATGAAGTCATTTGCAACGAGCCTAATTCAAGAATGGTATGACAAATTATTAGTAACACATGCATATCAATATGTTTATAAGTAAAAGCAGCCCTGACATACATTGAAATACAAAATTTATAACAGTTACCAAGTGAATCAGTTTATTCTAAGGAAATATTGATGGTTTAGTTAGTTAAATATTTGTAATAATTTCAACCCTTTCCTGAATTTGAAAGTATTTTGTTACTGTAAAATTGAAAAACAAAACGAAACTGTGGAACAGAAACAGATGCACCATGCTTATAAGAGAACGTCACTGAGTGCAGGTGAGTGTACAGAAACAGCAGGGTCAGTTCATACATAACTAACTCAACACTGTCCGCCTTGTCTGTACTCCGAGCAAGGGGAGGTAATACATGCAGTAGAACACTAGAATATGTCACCTCAGTTCACCTTGTTAACAAACATTCAGCAGACAGGCATTTCTAAAATCCTCTATGGTCTTTAACCAAGGGAGATAATGCAAGCTTTAACAGAATAGGGCTTTGAGCATCCCTAGAATTTTAATTTTACATATTTCAACTTTGCTGCAATTGTTAAAAGTAATAATAAAGAGTTAACCTTATCTGCTGAAAGGCTGCCCTCACCAAACTGAGAAACACTTTTTTATAACAAGTTAAGATTCCTATTTATTCTTCTTCATACACTGACTGGTACTTGGAAAGTTTAGCAGGGGTGAGGTGAGGTTAGGTTAGGTAGGGTTTAACGCCGTTTTCAAGAGTATTTCACTTGGTATGTATCATGGCTGCTAGAAATTGCAGGGATTGTGGTGAAACCTGCAAGCAACGACTGGAACAAGCCAACCATGGGTGGTACTGCACTGAAATTCAGTGTAGCATTGCACCCAAACCTTCCTGCGTGTAGAACAGTTCTCTACTGCAGACAAAGTTGCTGTGCCCCTGGCAACAGACCTCTTGATCCCAAGCCAAACATGCTAACCACTGCGCTATTCCTCCTCAGGAAGTTTGGCAGGTATTAAATAGATGATAAACAACAAAACAGTGACAAGTGTGTAATATGTAATTTGATATTTTGTATCCATACCCAAGTCACACGAAGGTATTGAAACTATTGCTTGGTGAAAAGTCACATGATGTACATGATGCTGGTTATGTTTCATACATGATATTGATTATATTTCAGATTCATATGGTATATTATGGTTAACAATTGTTAGTCAAGCTTTGTATAAACTGAACCCAAGCCGGTATCTGTACACTGAAGAATGTCGGTGTTTGATGCTTACTTTTGTCCATGGGTGTGCTTTAATCTGTGGGAACTTGAACTCAGAGTAGTTGGGATTCATCTCTCGAATCTGTTCTCGTGTTGGTGTACCTAAAACTTTGATAATCTCCACGAGCTGGTCGACTCCACTGTCCCCAGGGAAGATTGGCTGACCAAGAAGGAGTTCCGCCAACACACAACCCGCCGACCATACGTCTGCAAGATTAAAGCCATGTGATGAAGAGCTTATTACCCTCGAAACAACTAAAACAATTCTGCACCTCCTTTGGGTAACTGTATGTGGTGTTGTTCTCTTCAATAAAATTATATTTTATCATCCCAAGACATGCCCCGTCTCTGAATTGGCAACAATGTGAAAGCCATACAACAACATTTCAATAAATTTGAAAGTAGCCAGTGTTAGTCTGTTATATTGTAATTGCCCAAGTTTTCTTTTCACTTCCCAATGAAATATTCAAAGTTCTGTTCCTTATATTCCAGTACATTTATTACAAATTTTCACATACATTTACAAGAAAATTAGTGAACAGCAATTGTCAAGTAAATAAAGTTTAAAGCCTTGTTTTTAAACCTATTTATGAAACACTTTTCGGGTTCTCGAGTCCAATAAATTGAGCTACATTTTTTTTTTTAATATAAAAGACCCCCACCCCTTCTCTGGATCCACAACTTATAATACCTGCTTACACTGGAGTAAAAGTGAGATTATAGCAATGACTACAGTGTACTTACCTATTTGTGCTGTGTAATCAGTGGCACCAAATATCAGCTCTGGTGCTCTGTAGTAGCGTGAACAGATGTAGGACACATTGGGTTCTCCCTTCACTAGTACTTTAGCACTGAAAACAAGCACAAAACATCAGTCTCTGTATTCATCAATCAAAATGTAAATCTAATGCTTGATATTTACAGAAGGAGAATTATTACCGGTACTGTAACATGTTGGGATACCGCCCAATAAACATCGAGTTAGGCATCTTGGGAAATGTCTTCATGAAAGAAGGAAAGAAGAAAGGATAGATTTACACAGAGTGTACAAGGGAAGAATTTACCTTCCAAAATCACAAAGCTTGAGGATTCCTGTTTCTGGATCTAGCAGGAGGTTCTGAGGTTTGATGTCTCTGTGACACACCCCTTGTGAGTGGATGTAGGCCAGACTACGGAACAGCTGGTACATATACAACTGTAAACAACCAGAAACAGTCATTACTAAAGGGCTGCTAACTCTGTAAATCATTTTAAAACCAATCGGATTTATCCAATGATCTTCTTACTTCCAATGCAAGTTTCTGACTTGATGAAGAAGCAAAATTCCCGATTTTAAAAGACTATTTTAGCAAAAACAATACAGTGTACAAAGTAATATTGTAATTTGTGACATAACATTTTCCAAATCACACTTTTCTGTTTCAACTCTGGAGACACGTTCACCAGAAATTTTAAAAGTTAAAATGGTATTTGTCAAAGGAGGTAACTGGGTCCATCTTAAGGGAGGTAACTGGGCCCATCTAAAGGGAGGTAGCTGGGTCCATCTAAAGGGAGGTAACTGGGCCCATCTAAAGGGAGGTAATTTGGACCATCTTGAGGACTGATGTCCCTTCACAGAGTTCAATTTTATTTTAAATTAGCACTGGTAGGGAAGCCAATGACTAGTGAAAAGGTTGCTGGGCTTATAAAGTTTTGACTGGCAGAGCCTAGGTCTAGTTTTAATTTGACATATGAGATGATAATGTAGATGAATTTGGCTAGCTGAAACAGCATTGGGCTAGTACTTTAGGAAATGAACTTGTCCAAATGGCTAGTGCTTGGATAAAGTTAATTTCAATCCCTGCTTCACCACTTCTGAAATTATAATCTACCATTGCATATGTTCAATAATGTTGAAAATGTACCAAAATGTCCCTCTGAGCTGATCATCTTGGAAAAACAAGTTCTGAATAGTTAAATTGTAAAATGTTAACCAGACTTAAGTAACATTGTTATATTTGGGATCACGCTATCTTCAATAGTACAAATTCTTGTACTTTTTCAGGACCAGTTCCTTACGGGATTTTAAACCCACAACTTCAGTTAGACACCAACTGCAGACTGTTAAGGGGTCAAGGAAGAGAGTTGACCTGTCTCTATATATATTCAGCACTATACAAGTAACTACATTCCTTTATGTAGAGTAGAGGTACAGTGCAATAGTACAAATTCTTTTCAGGACAAGTTCCTTACGGGATTCGAACCCACAACTTCAGTTAGACACCAACTGCAGACTGTTAAGGGGTCAAGGAAGAGAGTTGACCGGTCTCTATATTTTGTCAGCACTATACAAGTAACTTCATACCTTTATGTAGAGTAGAGGTACAGAGTTCTTGCTCTTGCTGTAGTGTCGCGCCACTCGGTAAACAGTCTCCGGAACATACTCCAGCACAAGATTCAGATACACTTCGTCTTTCTGTTAACATGTCCATTGTCGTCACTCTCACCCATACATTGCATATAAACAGGTGTTCATTTCATTTGAATAAATCACTTCATAGTTCATACTATATTGTAATAATATTTAATCAACTCGTACCAATGTATCTTGTCATTCAATTTTGGAATAAATCAAACATCATGATAAGTTTCAAAACTGGAAATTCACATATTTTGGAAAACATATATATTGAATAAATACATAATTTAAATGGTTGTATTTTACATTTTATGCATAGAAATTCAGGTACATGCCGACAATGTTATAAATATTTGAAACATGAAATTTGCATGATAAATAAGTGCATATAAGATTTCAAGCATTGTATGACAAATCTCAACACATTACAGGAAGTTGCAAAATTGTGATTTTCTCAATCAAACCCAGTTACCATGCTGATGTTGGTAGTCATACCTACTGTTACAATGGCAACCTGATATATCCTATCAAACTGGGTTATTTATTTGCTCAACTATCAACCTGACACTAGACGATCATGAACTGTCACTTTTTATCTGGAAAATGAGGATAACATGTGAGAAAACTGAATCATCAAGATCTCAAACAAATCAAGAGCTATCAAACCAACAGTGATGAACGTGAATGAACAACTAACAGCATGACTAACCAACAAGGATGAAAAACTGGTTAACTATGATAACACTGCTAGACTAACCAAGATAAATAAATGTCAACTGACATTCTCTAACTGAAGTGTGAACACTGCAAAACTATATTCTAAAACAGCAAGCAAGAATTGTTATATACGAAGAATAAAACAAAATGTGGGAACTAATGTTATAACGGACTAACATCTTGTATATATTAGCTTTACTTTAAACAATCAAGAATTCTGGTGAAAATCAAAGATGAAAGTTAATATAACACCATTGCATTCAGGAACATGATTTAAAGTGAAATTATTATGTTAACATTTTTTAAAAGCCGAATGTCAGCCTTTGTTCAGAGGAAAAGTATTTTGAAATTCATCTATGAAGATGGAATTTTACAATTACAAACACAATATAATGTGGATTTAAAAACATTTTCATTTTTACAAAATCAATTCAACAACAAAACAGAAAGATTCTGTATGCCGAAGACAGTTTTGAAGACAACTCTTGATAAACAGGGAATCATGAATGCAATGGCTGTTCCAATGGTTACAATCACTTCACTCCATTTACTTTCATATAATTTTGATTGGGGCAGAAAATAATCAGTAAGCCCAAAACCAAGAAACCATAATGTAATGGCATGACTGCACTACATTGAAAGAATTATTTGTATGACTATAAAAGCTAATTAGTGCATTGTGAACATGGATACGAATAATATTTTATCAGAGTTTTGAAGGTCAAGACAAGGACAGTGATAGAAACTCGTCACTTTTTCAGAGTGGCGCACACTGATCAGAAGCTGTTATAAAGAGCCTTGAGGTTTGACAGTTTCCTCATTGGTCAGGGGTGAACAACTTTCATTTCGTGATTGTAACCATGGAAACGTGAAGCTCCGCTAGTTTTGCTTTGACACATGGTAGAGGAGGATAGTTCAGTATTCAGGATGATTACCAGTCTGTTTTATGCAATGCAATTATTGGAATATGAGTTTTCATAATTCATTTAGTAATATATCACACCAAACAATTGTAAGTGAAATATATGCGGTCATAAGTATATCAAATCTGTCAAACTTTATTACAAGTGATAAGTACAGTTTTGGAATCAACTTTTATCTTTTTTAGTGAAATATTTTGTTCTGCAAGTTCTACAAGGCATTTTATCTAAAGTGCAATGTTAAACTTCATACAGAAGAATAATATGTTGAATTTAACATATTGCAAATATTACCATCTAATGTTTCAGGATCTGTGAATTGCAATACATCGGTGCAAACTATTTATCTATTCTAAAATACATGTCAATTTGAACAAGATTCACTCATCTCCCATTCTACAACCCCCAACGGAAGTCCTATTGCATTGTGAAAGAATCCACCTCAAGAGGATTATCAGTTCTAATGATGTGTTTCATATCCAATAGGCAAGCATAGCAATTTGCATCAGAAGTAAATTGTGTGCAAAATAATTGAAGTAGAGAGATTTCTAAGAAAATTTTAACTTTTTAATGTCCCTTCTTTGCAATGAGAAATACGTCTCATTTCAAAGTTGGAAACATGAACATGAGCCAAAAGTGACGGACCTCTGTGAAACCATGTGTCAATTCTATCCCAGTGGAGCCGCACTGTTTGAACTAACTACTGGAAGAATGAGGATGAGTGACACACCTTGCTTCTTACCTTATCGCCCGCCGAGTAGAAGAAATACTTCAGCTTCACGATGTTCTGGTGCTCAAGCTTACGCATGATTTGCAGCTCACGGTTCTGAGAAATAAAAAATATCCAAAGTTTATTGAAGGTTTCAACACCATTTTCAAGTGTATTTTACCCTTCTTACAATTAAATTGAGTATAAATATTCCAGGTATGTCCATCATAAGTTCCTGTCAAGATTCTCAATTTTTGTATTAAAGTAGGATAGCGGATAGGGGTGAAACGGTCGCAACAGAGTTTCGGTTCGGTACGTATTGCGGAAACAGGACCCTCGGTTCGGTACATTTTAGGTTTGGTACAAAACCAAGAATGTCTTTTAGAATATAAACTAAACAATAACAAATCACATATTTTTCTTCAAAATTAGTTTGTAGGATGTGGAAATCATTTGGTTTTAAATTTGTGCAATCGAAAGATAACAAGCAGACAGAGTCGGCCATATCCCCCGCCATGTAGGAATTTTGAATATATTTATGCATTTTGAATATATAATGCATTTACTTTCTTGAAAATTGTTATAACTCATAAGTGATCAAATTTCTATATAGCAAAAGGCACATTTAGACTACTTGGTTGATACCTGTACAAAGTTTTAGCAAAATATATTGAATAGTTTTGAAGTTTGAGGCCGGAATATAGTGTTCCCTCTTCTTGGTTCTAAGTCCAGACTGTTTGCATTCATACAAATTTTTACTTACATCGGAGTTAATAATACATAATTGTTTAAGATATATATTCGGTAAATACCAAAAATCATGTTGATGTACGTGTACCAAACCGAAGGCAAAATACTGCGGTTCAACTACTGTTGTTGTGAACCGTTTCAACTCTAGAAGTGGATATAATACACTGATGGAGTAAGAAGTGCAGAAACAAATGGTTAAAGGTCTGACTATAATGTCGCATCTAGACGTGCTGGTTAAAGGTCTGACTATAATGTCGCATCTAGACATGCTGGTTAAAGGTCTGACTATAATGTCCCATCTAGACATGCTGGTTAAAGGTCTGACTATAATGTCGCATCTAGACATGCTGGTTAAAGGTCTGACTATAATGTCGCATCTAGACGTGCTGGTTAAAGGTCTGACTATAATGTCGCATCTAGACATGCTGGTTAAAGGTCTGACTATAATGTCGCATCTAGACGTGCTGGTTAAAGGTCTGACTATAATGCAGGGTTCGACATTAGCGCTTTGAGGTAGCAAATTTGCCACCTGAAATTGTGTTTTGCTACCTGATTAAAAACTAACTAGCAAAAACTTGCTACCTGGTATTTTTTAAGGGAAAAAGTTTATTTGTCATTTTCAAAGGAATAGATAACCACCTGTGCACTTTCTAACTCGTAAACTTACCGATAAAATTATTTTAATTTGCCGATTCTGTTAGTTTGTCAGCCATTAGCGCAGTACTGCAAGCGCTAGGCCTACACAGAACCAGTTTACTTACCGCACATGCGCACTAGCATAGCATAGACACTTCCGATGCTTAATCATGCCGGACATCCGTCATTTTCTAAAGCGAAAAACGTCGTCTGCTAGATCTAGTGCAAGTAAGGATATATTTAGCAAAAGTATTAGAATTTCTACGCACTGCAGCTGCTATAAATTGGATAATTACGTTCATAAGTATTCGTACGTATTTCTGTTTCCAATGTAGATCGTCAAAACGAAAGTTACATTTCTTGCATTGATTTTCACGCCGAGATACCTGCGATCACAACATGAATTACGATTTCTTAGGTGTTTATCTTCAAAGAAATAGATCATTAATGAATTTTTTATTTTGTTGTCGTTACTGTACTTACAGTGTGAGCAAAATTTAAAATATTTTCGTAATAAATATGTTTTTCTTTTTTTGACATTCACAAATTCAAAGGTCAAATCTGATTAGCCTCCAATTGTGTGACCTAATGATTGATATATCATTTTTGACTGAAATTCCATACACTTTGACTTTCATGTTATTTTAATTTTGTACTTATAATTTTAATAAGATAAACAAATTTTAAATATTTTAAACTTTGTAAATATATAAAAAAAAATATCTCAATTTGATATAAGCCTATATAATTTCAAATAATGTAAACATTTAATGTTTATTTTTTATTTATTAATTTTAAAAATGCATTCCTTTTAATTATTAATGTCATTCTGCTCATTCATTCATTTATCAAATTTTACACTTTTAAATATTTAAACAGATGCTATTATTTGTTTTATGTATGCTAGTAAAGCCTAATCATAGCTGGGATTATTACTTTGACAATTGAAAAAGTAAATTTGTAAATCTTTGGAGATAAATCGAAAACTATCTCAGTTTGATAATATATCCTTACCTTAACATTTAATTGGTGATATTATTTAAGCGAACCATTTTATCTTACAATTTATCTTTTATTTATTTACAAAAATATTTTGAATTTGGATAATATTTTGAAAATTAATGATTGTCCATTTTTTATATTTCCAATTATTATTATTTTTAAACACAAAGTATATATGGTACCAAAAGCTGGCATGTTTTTTAATTTGAAATTCCAAGCAGAAATAATTTCATTAAATTACAATATTTATGCCAATATTTTTGTGAGGTAATTAAATATTTAAGTGTATGGAAATTTTATCAAACGTGGAATGATTAGGTCACATCACATTCACTGTACATTCAGATTCTGGAATATCCTATTTCTGTCTGTTTTACAGACGATGAAAGTCACGAAGATCAGGAAAGTGAAGATAAATCTGAAAATGATGCAAGTTCTGTGAACAAAAATGTTGCAGACTCTGACTCAGTTGCTAAGGCAAAGAAAATGAAAGCAAGCCCAGTTACCTCGGCCGTACGTGTTGGGACAGTCCACAAATGGAAGTCTGACTTTAAGGAAAACGGAAAATACTTAGAATTTGAGAGTGGTGATCATGGATTAGTGAAGAAAATTTGGTGTTCCGTATGTCAAAATTTCTGTAGGGACAAGACTGCGCAATTTGCAGTTGGTACTGGTAATGTTAAAAAGGAAACTGTCAAAATTCACTTTCAATCTTTGCTTCACTGCGATTCTGTGAAAGCCCAAATTGCACAACAGTGTCTTGAAACAAACAGTGAAACAGAAATTTTGAAAGGCCTAAAACAAATGGAAAAAGCCACTGAGGAAAAGATGATCAAAATCTTTCGCACTGCATTTCATGTTGCTTTTTACGAAAGACCCTTTACCGATTTTTCTCGATTGCTTGAGTTGCAGGAATTAAATGGATTATTCACTGGTGACTCCTACAGAAATGACAAGCAGTGCCGGCGGTTTGTTCAACAGATCTCTAGCCTGTATCATGACGATCTCAAAAGACTTCTGTCCAATTCAGATTACTTCTCAGTTCTGTGTGACTCTAGCACTGACAAGAGTGAAGTGGAGAAGGAGATTGTGTACGTCAGAGTGATGTCAGATGGATATCCCACATGTATGTTTTTGAAAATTGTAGATGTGCATAGTGGTAAAGCTGACGGCATTGTTCAAGCCTTAGACGAGGCTCTTTTGGACTTTGGGTTTACTCCCCAACAGTGGAGAAACAAGCTTGTTGGATTTGGCAGTGATGGGGCTAGTGTCATGACTGGTGTTCGAAATGGAGTTGCGACTTTGTTAAAAAATGACGCCCCATGGCTTGTACAGATTCACTGTTTGGCACACAGACTTGAGCTATCAATCAAAGATTGTTTGAAGGATACCTATATGGATGATGTTGTTGAGGTACTTACATCAGTGTACTACTTTTACAAGGGCTCTCCAAAACGCCTACGAGAGTTGGCCGAAGTAGCTGAAATCATGGAGGAGAATTTCTTGAAACCAGAAAGAGCGAATGGCACCAGGTGGGTAGAACACAAACAGCGAGCTCTGTCCAAGTTGGAGAAGAATTGGCTGCAGATAGTTGTACATCTGGAGAGTTATGCTAGCGACAACAGCAATCGTGGAGAGGATAGAGCAAAAGCTAGAGGAATTCACAACAAGCTACTTGAGTACAAACTGGTGATCTACATGTACTTCATGCTAGATCTTTTTGATCAAATGGCCCAAATTTCACTGTTATTTCAACGAGACGACATAACAGTGCCAAGTGTCGTTCTCAAACTTGAAAATGTGCAGCTAATGCTTACATCCCTTATCACTGTGAATGGTCCAAACATGGCAGAATTCTATGACAAAGTAAATGGCAATGTCTACAAGGAACAGACCCTGAAGAGGATGATTGATCATGGTGCTTTTGAGAGGGACAAGCAGAGGATTGTCAACTCCTTACTACAGACAATTGACAAGAGATTCAGCAGCATTTTGGGGGGTGAAGAGATTTACAAAGTTGCACAGATATTTGATCCAAGAAACTGGCCTGCTACACCCAATGAACTAGCTGTATATGGCAGGGATGAACTCCAAGTCTTGCTGAGGCATTTTCATCACATTCTTTCTGGACTGAACCCTCCTGTAAACAACAATGAAGTGTACAACCAGTGGACTGAAGTGAAGGTTCTTGTGAACAACAGCAATGTCCTAAAGAACCTCCATCCAAATGCACTTTGGCAAAGAATATTTCACACAGACCAGGATAGGAATGACTACAGAGCAATCATCAAGGTTATCTTTCTTGTTGAACTGTATCCACTTTCGACTGCTTGTTGTGAAAGGGGTTTTTCTTCTATGAAGAAAATCAAAACAGATTGGAGATGCAGGTTGCAGACGGATACACTTGATGACCTAATGAGAATCAAGCTAACAGGCCCAAGAACTTTCAGAGAGTTTGATCCTAGGCCTGTTGTCAACAGGTGGTGGTTGAGTGGAGAGAGGGCCAGGAGACCCAATGCAGATGGGAATGGCCACAGGCAGTAATGCCTCATCACATGGGACTCAGAGGGTAGGGGTGGGAGATGTAAGACTAAAATTAATAACATGAGATAAACAAGTTTGTTTCCATCTTTTAACATTAAACAATATTGCTCATTATATCTTGTGATCTTTTGAGAGTTTTTGTCTGTCATCAATGATTTGTGTCAGTTTTTGGGCAGGGATAGCATTTCTGTTTCCATCCCACAGACTCGAGAGTTGTGATCTGTTGAGGTTTTTGTGTGATAAAACACAAAACTTAAGTTAATGTGTAACAGTTTATTCAAACCAGTTATTCTGATAATTCAAACACACTCTGACACATTCTAAAAAGGCCCACCATGACCAGGACTGAGGTAGGGCATGGATCCACCCAAAAACAGTCCTAGGTAAACCTAAAAGACTAAATAAACATACAATTTGACTGTTTATTAAAGTTCAAGAAATCTTCAAAAGTTGCTACCAGGTAAGGGAGTTTTGCTACCTATTTTAAAACCAGGTAGCAAGTGGTTGCTACCTGCTAAAAAAGTTAATGTCAAACACTGATAATGTCGCATCTAGACGTGCTGGTTAAAGGTCTGACTATAATGTCGCATCTAGACGTGCTGGTTAAAGGTCTGACTATAATGTCGCATCTAGACGTGCTGGTTAAAGGTCTGACTATAATGTCGCATCTAGACGTGCTGGTTAAAGGTCTGACTACAAATGTTGCACGTAATATTCTGGGGTAGTCTATCTTTAGTCAGGTTTCAATTCTGCAGTATTGTCTTTCTTATAGAGTGAGGTGAGGTGAGTTGGGGTTTAATGCCGCTTCCAAGATTATTTCACTTATATCGCGGCTGCTAGTATTACGGCAGGAAGAAAGCCCATAACGCCATGTGGCTATGCATTGCAGCAAAACCTGCATCGGCTGGATCTAGCGAACCATGGGTGGCACTACACTGAAATTCACTGTAGCATTGCACCCAAACCTTACTGCGTGTAGAACAGTTCTCTACTGCAGACAAAGTTGCCGTGCCCCTGGCGGGATTCGAACCCCGGACCTCTTGATCCGAAGCCGAACGTTCTTATATAGAGTTGTGATTCCTGTGTAAAGGTAGATTCTGAATAGCATAATTAGCACTAGTCTGGTAGCTCAGTGAAAAGTTGCTGGGCAAGTAAAATATTTTTCGACAGGTAGTCCAAAAGTATTATTTGCATTTTAAAATAATATGATAATGAATGCACTTGGCTAGCTGAAATGGCTTTGTAGAGCAGTGGTGTAGTGGTTAGCATGCTGGCCTGTCAGGCCAATAGCCCGGGTTTGAATCCCGGTGGAGACACCAAAATTTATCACCTTGGTCTTATACTGTGTTGTGCCCCTGGGCAATGCACTTCATTCGCATTGCACTCAGTCCACCCAGCTGTTCAAATGGGTACCTGAACATGGGAAGTACGGACCTATATGGTCATGCAGAGTGCTGAGTAGCGGCACAGTTACTTCAGGGTAATAATGTGCCACCAGTAAGCATTGCTTGCACTGGATATTAGGCTTTAAAAAGTATATTATTTATTATTGTAATTTAGGAAATCAACTAGTCGGAATTTAGGCTGTGCAATATTATTGCAATATCAATATATTGCAAAACAGAGTTGCGCAATACACATATTGCAATATGAATTTCATATCACAATATATTGCACCAACAAATATTAAGTCAAATTTATTCATTTATCTTGTAAAAGGTACATTTACTGGCTTGATTTGTATAAAGAAAATTATTTTGAAATGCTAGAATGTGTGTTGGACTGTATGACAAATGCTCTTTTAAAGATCTGAAAGTCATTTTATCAAATGTGTTATGTTTAAACTGCAAAAAGATGTATAAAAGTTGAATGTAGAGTTCATTTAGCATGTTGCAATATCAATGGCACTAGTTAAAATAGTTTCTTGAGAAATATCTTATTGTCAGAGGATCTTGCAATATATTGTGGTACGTATTGCAATACATTACAGTTCTGCAATACATATCGCAATACAAAAATTTAGCCAATACACAGCCCTAGTCCGAATGTCTAGAGCTTTTATTTGGTTATTTTTTTACCTCTGCGAATGGTTTGGCACTAATCAATTCAGCAACTTAAAACAGAATCCAACTAGTACCTTGAATCTCTTGTCTTGAAGGACTTTCTTGATCGCGACAAGTTCGTTGCTTTCCACAAGTCGGGCTTGGTAGACCACTCCGAAAGAGCCATTACCGATGACCTTGGCATCTGTGTAGCTCACCTCAGTCGGGCGGTCACTGCCGATACCAGGAGTCGCGACCACGGTGTTTACTTTAGATCCATCTTTACCTGAAATACAACCATGGATACATGAGAGTAAAAACCAACATATTTCAAAAAGTATTTCAATCTGCCA
The DNA here is from genome assembly GCA_936450465.1 of Gibbula magus. Taxonomy (NCBI): domain Eukaryota; kingdom Metazoa; phylum Mollusca; class Gastropoda; order Trochida; family Trochidae; genus Gibbula; species Gibbula magus. The sequence continues at coordinate 9,898,906 of OW388298.1, read as the reverse complement.
AACTATGTGAAGTGTTTAAGCTGTACAGCATAGATTGAACCTAATCTCGACCATTAAAGTGACGTTATTAAGTGTTTTTCATATTTTATTTTGCTTTGATATAAGCTATATTTCATATTATGTGGTACCCGGTAATTAGTTCAAATAATTTATATAAACTTGCATATTCATCCCTAATCATAATATATGATAATTAATTACTTGTTTTCAATGAAAATTGATCAATAGCCTCATACATGCACAGAAACCGAAAGTACACATCCCATTTACATGAATAGTAATTGGATGGCTTATTAAACATTACCAACTCAAATTTGTCTGTTTCTCTGTTGTAGACAACTTTCCAAAGTTTATGTTTGACAAACTGAGGGCTGAGGCATATCAGTTGTGGGGGTTTGACCACTTTTTGATCAGAAATCACTGTTTTCACCTTTATACGGTCACTATTCTGAATGAACTGTTTTGATCTAGTTAATTGAAATTTGACTACATAATACTCTTAAAATGGTCAAAATAGCTAGTGAATTGATAAAGCTTAGTTTTGATAGTGTTTTTTTACATTTCTATGAATGAACTATGAATGAAGTTGAACTGTTTACTTTCAGGGCTCAATTCAGTGTATCTGTACTTAGGTCAAAATAAATAAACGCTGGACTACGCTCCGCTGTTACGGAGGTTTACCGGAGATAGTCACGGCGAGCATTACATCGTCTAGGTCAATATCATGCTGTTTACTAGCCTCAAAACTCATGAAGTTAAATCCCTTTTAAAAAATAATTTGCATGTAGTCTTTCAAATGTTTCCCTCATCAATAGTTTCATTAATGTATAAATTTTATTAGGTTATTCAAGACTGACTGAAAAAGTTTGCGATTATGCATCACCATGTCTTTTGCTTTGTGCCAATTAACTGCGTAATAACATCCTTGTAACAAGTCATATTTTGAAATAATCAAAATTATTTAGGCCCTAATTATGATTTAATTAAATAAAAATCACCCCTTCACAAACATGTAATGCATTAAATATCAATGTGCAAAAATACCGAGGTTATATTGAGGTGTGGATAGTTTATCTTAATTGAAAACTTTTCATTAGGTCTACAACATATTGAATATCTACATTCTAAATGACTCAATTTCTCATATCCATCCAGGGTGTTGGTCATGTACTCTGTTTTTTAAAAAGATCATTTGCAGTATTGCAAGTCACATCCCATTAAAATGTGTTAGATACACATATAACTATTAGAAATATCATCAAGACGAACACAACATAACCATAATGTTAGATAGGCAACTGAGTGATGGTTTATCTTTTTAGTGTCTGCTACTGTGGTAGTCACAATTCGCCTTACTGAATGTCAGATTGACATTTTCTAAATGTTACAATCATAGGCAATCATAAACTTTCAAAAGGTACAGCTGATTTTCACAACATATAAATCAATATTATTCCAGTTTGTAAATATTTGGTATTTATCTGGTCAAAAGGGAGATGCTGACAGAAGGATTGATCCGTCCGCCATCTTATCAGGTTTCTGACCCAGAATAAACGACGCATCGCCTTACCGAAGGTTTTCATCCCTCCAAACGTGGGCTGTCCAGCCCTTCCACCTTCAGCAAAAGATGTTGTCCTTGGTCGTCCACTCATAGTGTAGCGTCGTGGGTTTTTACTATGTTTTTAGCTTCCGTGCCAAAGACGAAAGAGCTGTTACATTTCCAAGAGTTGATCCGAAAAATGCCTCAAAACTCTCCGACGACGCTAGTAAAAAGGAAATTTTCTCCCTTTATTCAAGGCATCGGAGTACCTGTACTTTGCTGAAACCAAGAAGAATGCCTTATGTAAACACCTCACTGGTATACGTAACCAGAAAAGACCGTTATAGAGCTAATCAGTTGATTAAAGATGATGATTGTTTGTCGTCTTCTTGATTTCGTTTCCAATGGCTGATCAGTTCCGTACAATGACGAGAGAGGCAGCAGTGAAAAACCTCCTCGGTAACCATCGTTACCCAATCAAAACCAAGCGTTCCTCATAACGGGAAAAACCGGACATAGACGAATACTCCCGAAGCGAATGGCGAACCACAAAAGTGATGACGTGAACACATAATGTGCTGCTAACCCAAGTGCTCGTTCATTTCGACAGGCAGGTCGGTCTGAGATTCCATCTGATCTGATAGTGTGGGAAAATAATGGTAAACCTCCCTTGTTTAGGGGTATTTGAATAGAAAAGGCAATAATCCTTTCTAATTTGGCTTTCTTTGGTTATTTTGACGAACATACAATATTCTGTATCGATACTATAAATATAGGCAAAAAGGTCCACTTTAACTTGTCAGTCAAAACTATTATGAAAATATAATCTGCATGTAATAATCTTATATATAGGCCTATTTATCTGTTGAAATTCTGAAAATTCCATAGGATTTTAAAAAAAATATTATTTATTGCATTTATTACCTCAAAACAAAAAGATACAGTAGTATAACTGATATTATATCTATTATAAAAAATCTTCACAATTAATATTTACATTCTAAAGAAGACTTAATTATCTAGGAATCAAATGAAAAACTTTTGATAATTAAAGAGCAACATGCACTGTTTATAAAAAGGTTTTGGCATTAAAGATGCATCCATTGTGTTTCATAAATTTTTATTTTGTTTTAATATGTGCCAACGTATAATATGTGCTAATTTCAGTTCAAATAATTTCACTCAACTTGCATATTCATCCCCTATCGTCAAATACAGTCAAGCCGCGATAATCCGGCCACCGATAATCCGAATCTCGCAGTTTCCGAACGGTAGAAAGATGTAACCAACTAATCTCTTTAGAAGTCCTCAGTACTCAGTAGTCTGAACATTTCACTATCCGAACGTTTTTGATGAAAAATGGAAGCGTTCGGATTATCGAGGCCTGACTGTATATAATAATTAATAGTATCCAATTATAATTGAGCAATATCATTATGCATGTGCAGAAACCGAAACTAAACGTTCCATTTACATGCACAGTAGTATATAAGAGTTATTAAACATTATCAACCTTAAGATGTCTGTTTGTCTCTTGTAAATAAAGTTCTAAAATTACGTTTGACTAATTGGCGCGTGCCACACTCGGTGCATTGTTCGGTTTTCGATCAGAAATCACTACTTTTACATTTATTATATCGTTGGTGGTATACTGAGACAATTGTCATCAAAATGGCAATTTTCGGCAACAGTCAGTACTTCTCGATGAAATAACACAATTTATTATGTTTGGCAAATGTAATCCCAAACAACAGAATGGATGGACTTTTAATAACATACAGGGCGTCATCGCCTCGATGGGAAAACAACTTCTGTGCATGTCCGATAGATAAAATAATATTCTAGAACAGAAGTAAAATAGCAGAATAACGAGCCCTGTTATATGGGTTAGCCCTGCAGGGAAAGATCTATCTTCAGCATACACCTGGCGACCATCTTGTTTTTCTGTATTACTTAAAATGTCAAACACAGTAAAAGTACTAACTAAGTTAACTTTACAAGTTTTCAGTTTTTTTTATGATAAAACATGCGTTGATGTATATCCACAAAGTACCGTAACTTACTACTTATCATTAAAGGGGTTGTGCTGTTGGCAAAATCCGCCATCTTGGATTTTGTGCATTATATGAAATGAAAACAAGCTATATTGTACCTAATTTTTCAAATTCTTAATAATAATAGATGTGCACTGATAGAATTTTCACATAGTAACACATAACGTTTCATAAAACTAATAAACAATTTGCTGTTATGCTGTGGCGAACTTTTCCCCACCCGCAGGCTTAATGAATGGCTTCAGTTCTCATTGTTTTAATTTTGTAACAAATTTGCGCTCGTCTCTATCAAGTTGTGAAAAATAAATCACATTAATTAATATTTATGAAAAACTCGTCTTCATTCCAGGGGTACATCTGACAAAATTAACATGGCTAATACATCAGTTCCACAGTACTGAAATCTGAAAAAGCAAATATTTGTCATTTGGTCATATTTTCCAAATACATTCAAAATATCTTCACGCTCTTCACACATTCTCTCTTTTCACAAAGGATGAAACTGTTTTCATTCTAGAACTGCGTCAATTTGTTTAATGCATTTGTTCCATTGCAAAGAAATCTCAAAATGTAACACATCTGAATGAACATTTATAAATATACATTTGAAGTTTTTTCATTCGAGGAATGCATCTGACAGAAATATATTTTCTAACAATTATCGCAAGAACATTAACTGTTAATAAATATTCATTTGAACTCTTTTCCATTCTAGAAATACATCTGACAGAAGCAAGATGTCTGACACATCAGTTCCGCAGAAAAGGAAACGTAAACGTCCAAAGCCCGTCAAAAAGGTCCCAGAGCCAAAGAAGCCAGTTAACACCAAGACCAGATCTGTGTCAAATTCGTTTTTCACCAACCAGGCAATCTGGACGTACCGTCAGAGGTGCCGTCTGTTGAAGCTTCTCAAGCTCTGGTAGGCAAAAGATTACTTCCCCGTTACTTGGACCCCGCTCTGGATCCGTTTCTGATCTAAGGAAACAAGTCCTGTACCCAAACCAGTTTCAAACCTTGCTGCATTTCCTTAACTTGTCTGTGCGAGTATAGCAGAGCGCACTATGAAGTTCATTGCCATTTAGATTATGAACAAATCTATCATTGTTACATTTGGGATAATACTTCCTTCAATAATACAAATTCTTATAGGCCCTGTGGTCGTGTGGTAAGCTGTTGGTACGGTCAGTGCTGGCGATATTTGCCAGACTCTGAGTGTGTGAGTTCGTATCCTGCAAGGGACTCGGCCCGAAAAAGTACAATAATTTGAAGGTAGTGTAATCTGAACTGTAACAATGTCGGACAACTCGCGGCAGCCTCACTCATTGACTAGTTCTAGCCTTGCTGCATTTCCGTAACTTTCCTGTGCTAGTATAACAACATCTGCACTCTTCGACACCAGCACAGAAAAGTAAAGTTTTAGCTAGTGACGAGTAGCGGCACCTATTGCAGTATATAAGATACCCACGGCAATCAAACACAGGCGGTCAATGGGACCGACAGCGTGCTTTATGAGACAATAAAACATGCTCGTGATTTCAGTAAATTTAGTAAATGTCGTCATATTTTACGTCATGTTGATTGTTCAATGCTAGCAAATGTGTTCTAGGACGGGAGACATTAATATTTTTAAAAATAATGTTTAGAAACAAAATATCTCCACGTTTTTTTTTATATAAAAGCGAGTAGATGTTTAAGGGCATCTCATATAAGAAATAGAAGACAAGTTGTTGTGCTGCGCCCTTCGTGTTTTATGCTCCCTGCTATGTTTTATTCAACGATAAAGCACGTCAACTCGTCTTCTATTTCTTAAATAGAACATGCTTTCTGTACTATAAGATCAGCGGTGCATCCAGCGTGGTTCAAGTCAGGTCCAAATTATTTTTTTGGTTGGCAAGTTTTCAAGAAAAACAAGGATCCTTGATCCAATCCTCCCCGGGCCACAAAAGATAGAGTATGTACAGAACCAAGGATGCAACTCAAACTTTGATCGCGACAAACCGTATGTTTTCTTGAAAATATAGTTTTGATCAATTTATAAAGAATTATAATACTGTGAATATAAAAGGGTTTTATTATATGACGAGCAGTGAAATACTAGGATTTATCAATGAAATAAACTGTCTATCAAGCTACAGTGAAAATAACTTATATTTTCACTGCGACCAGTGACTGATATCATTTGACGTCATAAACCAATGGTCTGACGCGGCGAATTGGCTTATGACGTCACAGTGTTGCTGTGGTGACGGGATGTTTCTAGCGGCGTGAAAACGACCCTTTTCGGACGTAATTACAAGGGTAACATCATATAATAAATAGAATATCCGTCAATTCTTGACGAATACCATGTTTATCTCATCTTGTGAGGTAGAAAAGTTATAAATAAATATAACCTTTCTACCTCACTCAAGATAAACATGATATTTGTCAAGAAAAGACAGATATCCTCTATATATACCGAATCAAAATGTTGACAGTTCTGTATTACCGGTATGTTATTACAGTCAGTCTATCAGTGACCCATATGAGATGAACTTAAAATTCATGTATTAAACAGGGTAGGTCAGATCGACCAATCATGTTTCACGTAGCAAATAGACCATACAACTATGAACTAAGGGAGACAACTGCTGATTGGCACTGATATTCTCTCTGCAGCCCATCTGAGAATGAGGTCCAATCTGTATACCAGAACGTTCCCGACCACACTCCTGAAGAGGTGAGACCATAATCGACTCTATCAGTGTACAAGGCCCAACAAGTAAAATATTCTAAATTGTTAATTAACTATCAATTATATGGCATCTATACAGTATGACCATATGAGTCGGACCAAACACCAAATTTCAAAGTGGGGAATTATCGCCCCTAGATCCAGAAAAGATGGATTCTGGAAACAAATAGGAGAAGAATAGTTTTGCTCTCAATGGAAGGGATAAAATTCCAGTGTTCTCTCTTCCCTCGCCTCCTCTCTGCACCCCCCCCCCCCCCCCCCCCCCCCCCCCCCACTCCCCCCCTACTCGCGCTCCAAAAGTCTCTCTCTGAAAAAGTTGTTTGTTGACTTCCAGGTCGAAGCAGAAGTAAACCGACTCCGCAATGCAGCCTTTGCACAATGTAGCAGCAGTGAGTAGTTTATTTTTTAAATTTTATTTCTTTTTCAATTACGGAGACATATAAAACATATTTCATTCATAGTACAGAGGTCAACAATATAAACAGTTTCAAATAGTGGTACAGACCAACTGCAAAATAATTTCAATATTTCAACTTCACAAGTTCTTTTGGACTCGGCATCATACATTCACCTAAGAGATTATAGCATGACGACCAGAATTTCATAAATATAGAATAATTGTAACAGATGAGTTTATCAATCTCGTATACATGTTTTAAGTCCAAAAAGGGAAAGGGGGGGGTGTACCTGTACACAAAAAACAAATCCAAGCTTTTCCAACAAGGTGTAATACGTTTCGGCACATGGTTGTGTACTGCATCAGACGATGAAGCCACTCAAGCGGGTGCTGAAATGTTACATTGCTAAAATACCTTGATTCCAAACAACTCTCGTATGGCTATAAATTACCAGCCAATGAGAGAACTTTAAAATTTGCAGCAATATTGACAGTACCTAGATAAGAGGACCAATGAACAATCATCAGCGTTCAAAATCACAATATTTCATTGGTTTGAAAAATTACAGACCTGCGTCGAGGGTAAAAATGAGTCATCTTTATCTCACTAAGCTGATTAGAGTGTTTGCTAACGAGTTACGGTTCACTTCACTGTCTACAAGCAGTAGTTTTTATGACCAGTTACGTCAATTGTCAATTGAAATTCGGTGTCTGTGACTTATTTGCAGAGGTAGATACATATAATCTTATTTTTATTCTCGACGCGGTGTCCCTTTAACCCTGTATACCTGGAAACCTGCCCGCCCACCCACAATAGTATTTCAAATCCTCTCGATGCATTTCTATGCAAATGATGATTCACTTAACTGCATGACTTGCTATCCTAACTAGGGCTGTAACGATTCGTCGATACCTCGATACAATCGTAGCTTGGGAACAGTGATTATTGTTACTGAAATTGTATCGTGAGCTTCCTGTATCGTGATACACTAAAAATAGATTTTACTTACTTAAAAATGAAAAGAAAAACTAAGTGAACACTATAAAACCATCTAGTGTTGTCGCTAACAGGAACTACAGTAAGCATAAAGCAATCTGATTCATAAATAACTGTTTTTAGAAGAAGAAAAAAAACTGTTTTAATCTTCGATTTTCGATCATCTCATAACACAAAATTTCCACCATCTTGAAAATTTCACAAAATATGCATGAAGTTATACTTTATACAATGTATTGTGATACATTCTGTATCGCCTGTCCGTATCGTGAAACATATCGTATCGTGAGATTTCCTATGATACTCAGCCCTAATCCTAACGATTTTCAACTGTTACCAAATTGTGGGGATAAAGAGGGTCTGACTGTACATAGTATGTGTAGCAATGAGTTTATACAAACAGAAAAACAACAGTTACTGGGCTCAGGGTATCAGGGTGTTGTAGTAGGGCAGCGGAGCACAAGAAATTCATGATTTTGTGGACAACAATGTTTTTATTGAGAATATAGATAACGTTTAGTTGCATAAGCTTCCTCATTCATCACCTGATGAAGTAAGCTTATACTAAAAATGTCATGTGTTTTCACATAAAAGAAGTTAAAATACTGTTTTTCTTAGCATCTTTCAGACAAAAAGTTACTATATTATTTTGTTTTCTCTCCATAGGCCATCAGCTCCAAGCACCAATTGAGGTAAGAAAATTTCTTCAAATGTCATGTTTCAAATTTGTCATTGATCTTATTCTTGCTGAATGAAATAGCAGCAACCCATTCTTTGGTTGATATTTCCAGCATGTTTTGGATCAAGATAAATTCAATTGTGCCTACAAACCCTTTATTCTGCAATAAAGTTCTGCGAATGTCAAGTCCATTTATCATTCGGAATGACTGTAAATGACAAATGAACCTGTTAATACTGATACTATTTTACAGGCTGCAATAGCTAGACATTTGACAGCAACACTCACAAATTACCGTCGCCGCTAATGGCTGCAATATTGCCCAAGTGGCGTTAAACAATAACTCACTCACTCACTCACAAATTACCGGTATCTACAAGTTATAGAAAGTGTCTCCTGATAAACAAAAGAAAGTATATTAAGGGTAGATCGCAATTTAATTTGAGTAATACGATAAAATCGTACAAAAATGATCCTTGAGTTACGAAGCAAATTATGAGAAGAAGATTTGAAAGAGTATTGCGGATAAAATACCTGCATGGGGGAGAATGAAGAAATTTGTTTCTGAAATGTGCAATAGTCCCATGGAACACTGGTGTAATGGTAAAAGGGCTGGCCACTCTCACAAAAGGCCTGGTTCGAATCCCGTTTACAACACCAAAAATCTGTGACCTGTGTCTCATACTATGTTCTCTCCTTGGGCAAGGCACTTCATCCACATTTCACTCAGTCCACCCAGGTGTTTAAATGAGTACCTGAACACGGGAAGTACGAACCTATATGGTCATGCAATGTGGTTGTGGCACCGAAAGTAAAATCCTTTCAGGGTAATACTACAAATTGTACACTTTGAGCATGCTATTTAGCATGAAAGTAGCGATACAATTAGACTTTTATTATTATTCCCAGCTAAGACCATCCTCGGTTACCCAGGGTTTTATATATGCGCGGTTACTCTCCACTATATCACCCCTGGGAAACTATCAGAGAAATCTGTACTCAAATTACCTGCCCTTGGCCGGCGTGAGCCAATCAAACTGCTATGCAGCTTGGACCTGCGAGCCAATGACAATTCATATCACTTCATTGCAAAGCATGCGTGGTCATTTTTTTAGCTATCTGTCACCAGTTATCTCCCTTGACCATTTCCGTCTTATCCTATCAAGCTTTTTCTCTGGTTATTGACTTCGTCAAGCCGGCCAAGGGCGGGTAATTTGAGTACAGATTTCTCTGATAGAGTTTCCCAGAGGTGACATAGTGGAGAGTAACGGAGCATATATAAAACCCTGGGTAACCGAGGATGAGCTAAGACGTGCTCCTCGTGTCTGTCCATGTGTCTTTCAGAAATTGTTTTTGGAGCATAACTCAAAAAGTATATGACTTGGAAACTTGAAATTTGTTATGGAAGTAATCTGTTGTGCCTTTTAGCTGTTCAACTCCCAAGATTCTAATAACGTTTGAAATTTTCACCAAAAACGACCCAATTTTTGGACTCTCTTTTGTTTCCAGAGCATAACTTGAAAACTATGACTTGCCAACTTCAAATTTGGTATGGATGCTACTTACGTGGTGGTATTGAGCCTTTTGGGGCAACAACTCCAAGGTGCAAATAGTTTTTTAATTTTTGGCCCAAAACGATTACATTTTCCGACATTTTGTTTCTGGAGCCTAATTTGAAAACCGCAAATGTGTATGGGGAATATACCAATGTGTTGATATTCCAGAACTTTTATGAAAATTATTGTTATTATTTGATATGTTTGACTACTAATTAGGGTTTCATAATTAACTAATGGTATATGAAGGTGGTCAGACTACAGGCGGTGGGGGTGCGCTATGCGAGTCTTGACCATGATCTATTTGTGTTTCAGACCTGGTTGGACTTCTGTGAGGAGCTGATTCACTTTGAAGAAGAGGATCACTCTAAATGTCTGGGGCGGGTAAGTGGTCTTCAATCATTCTTCTGTATTTTCTTGAATAGAAATAGAAGCATGGTCTCTAACAACTTCCCAATGCAAGGGGCATAACTCTTGCCAGTCTCCATTACTGGCTGATTTAGGCCTTGCAGTATTTCCTTAAGAAATCTGTGTTTAGAAATCCAGGCCCGCTATGCATTTCTAGTGCAGCGATTCACTATCTTGACACAACAAAGCGAGGGAAATACCGCAAAGGTTAAATCTGCCAGTAATGCAGACTGGCAAGAGTTATGCCTTGCGTTTGGAAGTTTGGTCTCTCAAGAAACTGGATGATTTGAGTGGAATTCAGTAATGTTTAATCTTATTTATAAAACTTCATTCCAATCTTGAATTTATAGAACTCACTAATTTTGGAAGAATATTTGTATTGTTCAATTTCAGTTTTTCTCATCACATAGTAACAACTAGAACCATTCTAGAAGTTGGTGTAATAGAAAGACAAGGAATTTTATTTCACATAGTAAATAATAACTTCAATCTATCTTCAGGCCATGTCGATCGTTGCAAATTACGAAAGCTTCGAGAAGAAGGATGATGGACCAGATTACAGAACCCTGTACAAATATATCTCGGCCGTCTTGAATCATGTGGAGCCTCCCAAGTTGTCTCCCCTTGGTAAGAACTGTAAGAGTGTCTGAGGACTATCATTGCATCATTAACCCTTCACTTGCTAGGTATGGTCAAAGATGGCCGTAAACAATTTCGAGGTGCGAGGCCCAGTTCTCGTACTTAAACTTTTTACTGAGGGGCTTTCAAGAAAGGTGTGTGTTACAGCGAAATGCGAAACGGATGTCTCAGTGAGTCGCTCCATGAGAAGCTTTGCAGTTCGCTAAAAAAATTGGGTCTTTTGTCGATGTCCGGCCGAAATGTCCAGCAAAAATCACACCAAATTGCATGTGCATTGTTCACCCGTAACGCATTGATAACTAGCTTTACAAAAGGCCAGTTTTGTCGGACTTTAATCCGTAGTCTAATCTCCCTGGAGGCTAATTATCACCCACGTGTTTGCACAGCCCACTTTTTAAGTGGAAATAAAGACAAACTTTACATGGCTATAGAATTATAACTCATTCTAATAATTTTTATATCATTGTGAAGACAAACATCTTGTCTTCAATCTTGTTTCGATTTTACGATATTATGAGGCCCGAATTAAAGACAATCTTTCGAAGGTAATAGAAAAAAACCGAAAAATTGTACAAAAATCATTCAAAGATGCGGTTATGAATTTACCGTTTGTGTACAGGTGCCGCGACCTGGAAGACATGATATATTTCGTAAAAAAGGTACCGGGTTCGCCAATTTGACCAAACTTTAATAGAGACCAAATGGGCAATGACTAATTATTTGACATGTTTGTCTTAACCTGAGAGATAATGAACAATTCAATACCTGGTGAGCTACATAGCCAATGGCTCTGATTGGAATAAGTTATAAAACTGGCTTTTGAGTCAAGATCAGACATGTGGCTTATGATGTACTCTTCTTACACTTGTAAAGCAAAGGGCAGTAACTCTAATGTCATCACTTATCAAACTGTCATTCGCAGGGAGAGGACATTTCTTCACTGTCATGTTGAAATGATTTTTATGTTATAAGTACTAATTTAATAAGGATGATCCCTTTAAACGAATCTACTTAGTCGGTACAATTTGCAGTAGGGACGTTTATTAGTTCAAGTACTGAGGTGTTTTGTCGTCAACAGAGTCCCTGTTGATGGTGGACTTACTGCGTGGCTTAGATTAGATTTTAATAATTTGTTGAACAAGTAAAAAGACTGGCTTTGGAGTTCAAGATCAGACATCACAGAAGTGGTATGGCTTATGAATTTATGATGTACTTTACTTTTACTTGTGAAGTTTGAGGAGGTGATTGTTCTATCTACTTGGATATGTAAGTGGAGGTGAGTTATTAGGTCAACTACCGTATTTAACGGAGTTTGTCATCAACAGAGTCGCTGGTGATCGTGGACCTGATGCACAGCCTGGTTGACGTGCTGAGCGAGACGGACACCAGCGCCCAACGTGCGGTCATGAAGTGGAAGTTCTCTCTGCTTAACTGTAAAGTAAACATCCACAAGATGAAGGAGACCAAGGCTCAGACAGAAACAGCTCTTGCCAACAGTAAGATCTCATTCTCATATCCCTTCTCACAAGACCATCCAGATGAGATATTAATTTTTATCCTCCGCCACAACGAATAATTGAGCGATTACTTTGAAACCTCTCTTGAATACGGCCCAGAACTGTTTTTACGATGTGACCTTGGCCTAGAATGCATATTCTGTAAACTTAAACCATGTCACAAAATTTGTTAAGGTAACCAAGACCTTGTGACCCTTCAGAGGAATCAAATGAATTTGAGGAATTTTAATTTCTCCATCACTCCTCACCATTCCCCGTGCCCCTGAGGAGATCTAAGCTCTTTGTTCTTTGTTCATTATTAACCTCGCTAACTTTACGTAAATTATTCTTTACAGTTTTCCCCGAAGATTTGTTCAAAGATCCTCCAGGTTCTGGCCGGAGCAAAGCCAGAGTGGTATCATCAACTACTGGCAGCGGGGGGTCCGTTAAGGAGGAGACATCTGATCAACAAACATGTACTTCAAGGTCAAGGTCAAGTCCACCAAGGGAGACAACTCTAGATGCTGGGGAAGGCTGTTCTTCCACAGAACAAAACTCAAAACAAACTGGCGACCATTCTGAACAAGGCGAACCTCCTTCAAAAAAGATTTGTGTGAGAGGTCGGGGTAAGGTTAAGGATAAGGGTCGGGGTCAAGCACCTGGTCCAGACCAGGGTCAGGGTCAAGCACCTGCTCCAGACCAGGGTCGGGGTCAAGCAACTGCTCCAGACCAGGGTCGGGGTCAAGCACCTGCTCCAGACCAGGGTCGGGGTCAAGCACCTGCTCCAGACCAGGGTCAGGGTCAAGCACCTGCTCCAGATCAGGGTCGAGGTCAAAGTGGTAACCAGGATGAAGGATCCTTTGTGAAGCCCCAACTGTACACATTGAACCCTTTTTGTGTTCCAGTGAACATTCTGAAACTCCCAAAAGCAAAAAGGAAGAGAATGCGAACAAAAGATTTTGTGTGTATTTGAAATATGTTTTGCAAGTGAATAAAAGGTGTTGTTTTTATGACAAAATTATTCTGTCCATTTCTATTTCTGTTATTATGTAGAACAGGAACGAAACGCCTGTTATTCAATCCGGTGTCTATTATGGGAAATTGTACTGACTGCACTGTCAGCAACATATAAAGACCTATCTGAATGCATGGCTGCTGTTTCATGAAAGTATCAGACAGAGCTGGAGAATAATCAAGGGTATGAGTAGAGATTTATCGGAATATATACTCCGCTTAATGAGAGAGTTTTATTGGGGTAATTTTTGTGCAAAAACAAAATGGCAGATACTCCCGATAGAACTTGCTCTTTAAGCTTTTACATTAAGTTAACAGTTAGCTGCTGAATTATAGAATGAGCTAAAACCTCGGACATTGATCTTTCTCTCCGTCTGTACCCAGTTGCTTTACTGATGTTGGAGTTACCTCCCTTGATCTACAATACAATGGCTCAACTTGGAAATCTTCCAAGCCAATGCTTGCAGGTATCACTGCATTGCATGGCTACAATGGTGTTTCTGGCTTTCTTCCTGCAAATAATACTAGCAGCCATGATGTAAGTGAAATTCTGTTGAAAGCGATGTTTAATCCTAACTCCTCTCACAGCCTTACAATGGTTGAAAGGTCGAATTTTCATCATGGCAGGGAAAGTTCATGTAAGTTATTTGAAGCAGTGTATTGCAGATATGAGGACTTTTTGTCAATATTTCTTATGTAATGTTGTGGGATATAGTCTACGCCCTGTTGGTCTTTCAATAATCATTTAGTGTTTGGAGCAGAACTCAAAAACTGTTCTTATCTTTCAGAAACTTTGCATTTGTATTACCAAACCTTCCATGTGTATTACCCACCAACTCTGGCGGGGCCTGATATTTTCAGATCGCCGCTAATGGCTGCAATACTGCCGAACTCACTCACTCACTCTTTTCAGATTTCTGAAATACTTTTTCTGGTTTCCAAATTCCCATCACAAGTATATCAACAACTTAAAGCAACTCACACAAATTTATGTATAAAAAGGCTCTTGCCCGTTTGGTGAAAGTTGTATGACACTATTGTTGGTGTAATAATCTCTATTTCACACCGTGATATAATTAAGGTAACAGATTCAAGGTTCACCCATTTTATAAATGAAGTATTTCATCACCCTTGAGACAGTCTGATTAAAATCAACCCTGTTCCTAGGAATTAAATCTGCAAAATAGTTCACATCGGGAATCGGGATATCAACTGGTGCTATAGATTCCTCACCACAAGGCCTAAGGAGACCCCATACAGGCCTCGTGTTCCCTACTAGTTTACTGCAGACGAAGCCCAGTCAAAGAGCTGACCAATCACATCATAGTTTTTTAATGGTTGCCCTTTGGAAATCTTTCAGAAAAGGATAACTGTTTGGAGTTATCTGCCCCTAGCTTGCACCGAAAGCTTTTGTTTGTGGTATTGTCATGATTGGTTTACTGAATTGTGTCAGAACATACAGGCATACGGACTGTTATCAGAGTGAGTGAGTTATTGTTTAACGCCGCTTCGGGAGTATCATGGCCATTAGCAGCGAGAAATTTAGGTAAATTTATTAAAATAATTGCAAAAACAAAAAATTATGACACAAAGGCCATAAAAAAACCACCAGCAAATTACACAATTTGGTTAGAAGCTTATTTAGAATAGTTTTAAAAGTCACAATTTGTCGAAAAAGATTTACCGCTTTTAAAAAGTCTCTTTTTATCAGATGGTTTTGCGAGGAAACATCAGAACGATATGAGTTTGTATCCCGATAAATCTACTATTTTGTAACTTTTATTCCTCGAAAAACTTTTTCATCAGACTGACCCTTGAGAGTAAGATCTTGTGTGAAGTTCAGGAGACAAAATATAGCACCAGTCAACAATTTCTGCACAGTTGACAATATTCGGTTTTCAAATCAGGACAACAGTGTAATGATATAAATTCATTTTATTTGTCATAAAAGGTACAATAAGTAGCAATATAATAGGTACCAATTTGAGGTAAGCACAATAGTTGGCACAAATGTCTCTGCAAACTTACAAAGTGAAGTTGTCAATAACTTCAAAATATTTGGGTAATATTCAAAGAGTTTTTCTGCCAGCAAACCAGTTTAACCATTTCCAGTCATATGGCAAGATGGCCGACAGTGTCTCATCATAATATGTTATATAGGTAGGTAATTATATGTATATTTAGGGTCTTGCACCTGCAGTAGTTAAGATGACTAACCATTCAGTTATCACAGGTGTAACAGTAAAGACATTCTTGATAGCAGTTCAAAATAAAATAACACTCATAACAATGTAACATAACAATGCCCTGGTATACTGACTTTGAATATATGAGATAACTTGCCATAATCAACCACAGAAACCCAAATTCCTGTTCGTTATAGAAACTAAAATCATTTTCAAGCTGGTAATTTTATTTAATTCGCTTGATCTTGGTTCTAGAACACATTTATGTCAAAATAAAATTGAATGCCCATACATTAGTTATTAGCGTATTCTCTCGGGTATAAGGCCAGACAAACAAACATCTTGAAATCATGGGGGTGGGCTTTTAGATGGGAGAGACCCCTCTGATGAAAATTCATACAGGAGACCGTCAGAATAGGTTTTATGCAAGTTTTTGACACTTAACTTCAAATAATATTATAGATGTATGTAATGTATGACCATGGAACATCTGGCAAAATTTGAGTTGGGCTATAACCCAAGAATAACCCCAACCAGGACAACCCTCCGAAAAGTGTGGTGGTCTTAGGCTTGAATGTGGTTTTATACCCGGGAGAATATGGTAATCAATAATTGTCATAAACCATTACAAATACAAAATAAGATTTCAATGTGTCGAATGAAGATTTGATGGATAAACTTACACATATTCTGTAAATGGCAAAGTATATATTCTGATACAATGATCAAAGTGTTCTTCAGAGAAAAAAATCTATTCTCCATTAATTTCTCTTCTGAGAATGAAGAACACATTGTGTGAGGCCTAAAACTTAGTGACAATTTCATTTTATCGGGAATGTAGAGAAAAATAATAACTTCTATATATATTCTCAATCTTTGGTATCGTTTGTTGTATATAAAGGATCATTTCATTAAACAGCATCCTCGGTTACCCATGGTTTTATATATGCTCCGTTATTCTCCACTATATCACCCATGGGAAACCTTATCAGGAGAATCTGTACTCAAATTACCCGCCCTTGGCCAGCGTGACGAAGGCAGTAACCAAAGAAAATACTCAATGGGATATAACCGGTGACGGATGGCTAACACAATGACCTCGCTTGCTTTGAAACGGGGTGATATGAATTGTCATTGGCTCGCAGGTCCAAGCTGCGTAGCAGTTTGATTGGCTCACGCCGGCCAAGGGCCGATATAGTGGAGAGTAACGGAGCATATATAAAACCATGGGTAACAGAGGATGATTAAACAGGTGCTTTAGCACTTACACACAAACCAAAATGATGGCAAATGATCACACAGATATCTTATGGAAATACTGCAAGGCCTAAATCAGCCAGTAATGGAGACTGGCAAGAATTGCGCCTTGCATTGGGAAGTTGGCAATTTCTATATCCTCACTAAATTTCAGTGAACCATTGCACCCAATAGTTATTTCATATTTCAAAATCTAAAATGCCTCACAAGGTACGACTAGATCTGTGTCAATACTGACCGCTTTACTATTTTAGAAAATGAAACAAAGTGAATGTTGAAATATCCACTTTGAATAGTTTATTGTCCTACAATGAGCAAAATGTGTAACTCGTGCCACTCTCCATTACTGGCCGATAAAAGTCTTGCAGCATTTCCTTCACTTTCCCATACTAGTGAATAAGAGCTCACCATGCAGCAATCTGCTATTTCAGCACAGAAATATGAAGGAAATCTCCAAGGATTAAATCAGCCAGTGATGGACACTAGCGAGAGTTATGCCTTATGAGGTATTTTCTATTAATTTTTATCACCCTCACCTCTTCTAAGCAAACCAACATGACACATGATTCTCTTCCTACAGAGGTTACTCCACACAGTTCTTCCATCCCAACCTCTGTTGCATGTTGACCACTTTCTGGGATAGAAATAGATTGATTGGCTGCATCAGAAGTTGTTTCAAACAGAGCATTCCGTAACTGTCGAAATATATAGAGTTGCTTCTTCATTAAAGATACATCCATTGTGTTTCATAAAATTTTATTTTGTTTTTATACATGCCATCATACGATATGTGCTGATATTAGTTCATATAATTTCATTAAACTTGCATATTCATCCCCAATCGATTAAAAACAAGTAACATCATTATACTTGTGCAGAAACCAAAACGACACGTTCCATGTACATGCACAAGTAGTCATAAGACCTGAAACATTATCAACTTAAAAAGTTTTCTTTTAGTCTGTTGTAAATAAGTTTCCAAAATTGCGTTTGACTAATTGACGGGCTTACAATAAACTTATCTCTTCCAAGATAGAAGTCGGTCACAGATGTTAAACAATGTCAGATTGGACAAAATAAGGACATTACCAGTGTTGCAAACTTTCATTGCTAAGTGATTTTGTGAGAATCATGAAATATGCTCCATATACAACAGAGGTTAGGATGGAAGAACTGAGTGGAGTGAAGTCTGATGGGAGAGAATGATAAGCATGCATATGGAAAGTGAGATTTGCACATAAATTATATCTCTTAAAGGGACACCGCGTCGAGAATAAAAATCAGACCATGTGTATCTACTAGATACTATCTACCTATGTTGATTAACATGTCTGCTTACAAGTCACAGACACCGAATTTCAGACAATTAACATAATTGGTAATAAAAATTACTGCATGAAGACAGTGAAGTGAAGCGTAACTCGTTAGCAGACACTCTAATCAGCTTAGTGTGATAAAGATGAGACTCATTTTTATCCATGAAGCGGTGTCCCTTTAAAAGAATTATATAAAAAGAAATAACTATATATGGTTTTCAAAAATTCCTTAAATATTGGACTAGTAGAAAATCAAACACAAAAGAATGCACCTATTTGAATTTGACTTCAAGAATTCAATTTAAATGTATCAATGTTGTTGGCACCACATCTCATTATAAAATGTATTGCATATATTTCAATCATATATATATTTATACATAAAATATATACAAATAATATATATTGATTGTCTTAAGCAGTGTAGGAAAGTATAACATGTCATGGCACATAACATAAAATGGACTTTAGTTCATGAAAACACATGGTGATGACACTTTTCTGTTAAAGGCGCTGTAGCACGCCATTCTTACTGAAATAGAGTGATCCAATGAAAAGGTAAAGAATAATACTCCTCAATCAATAAAGAGTTATAAAACGAAAGTACATCGATTTCACATCAAGCAGTTATTTTAAGGTGTTCACATTAAAATGGATGCTGGAAGGTTGTTTAAGTGATCTGACTGATGTACCCTCTAACGTAACAATAAATCATATAATCTTTAATATTAATAAATTGAAAATTTGAGAAAACAAAATTTACAAAAACATGCTACAGCACCTTTAATAGTGGATTATGTTTAAGAATCCACTGCTCATCAGCTATCCCAGTCAAGGGGCGTGTCAGGTACTGACATTTTTCAGTTATACATGGCTCACCAGGAAATATATATTTTGTCTCAAATAGGACAAATTTATTTTTGTAGTGTATCAATCCATGATTCAAATGAGCTATGCATGTTTCGAGACATCATACATTGAAACATTGATAAAGAATGCATGAGAAGCAGTGGATTCGTTAACTCACTCCTTTATCAAACAGCAATACTTGCTCAATTAATATGTGCAGAACCAATCAAAGTGGCAAAATGACAGGAATTACAACAATCCTGGAGTGGTTAAGCACTATAGGTATTCTCCAATAAAGAGTAACTATTCGTCTGATCAAAATATTGCCCTGAGAAATTATCTGCTCTCCAGCTGCCGATCTTAATGCCGATTTACAGAATCACAAAGAAAAGAAACAATTTGGCCACAAGCTGAATAAATATTCCTGGTGAAGGTTTTTAAAGGGGTAGTTGTAGTTTTTTCACTCAAATATTTTGATGAAATGTTTTGAAAAATAATTTCACCAATATCAAAACACCCTTCTCTTTGGAAAATCAAGTTAAATATGAGTGTACATGGCTCGGTAAAGCAATGGGAATAGTTTTTGGCATTCGGAAGAATAAAATGTGTTCACAATAAAATGGCCGCCATGCAATATTTGCTTATAGGCAATACGGTTATTACTACTACGGATAATTGGTCTATGTAATAAGATGTTTTACCCTCTAAAGTACATTTAAATAACACAAATTATCTTTATAAATAGGAAATTTGAATTTGCAAAAATCGTGCTACAGCCCCTTTAAGGATTTGAAAAGATAATGCCTCTTTTGCAAGTCAATTTCATCATTCTATAATACAGCAGGTTCAGAGGGTTCCACCTGCCACCTTTTGAAAAATATTGTATTCAAATATGATGAACTTTCCAGGGTGATTAACCCTGAGTGGTCGACCTGTAGGAATGATGGAGGAAATATATTAACATTTGTCATAGACATACCAAGAATAATACTGACATGTTTCAAAACAGCAGACAGAATCATTGGTACATAATTACTGCACTGGCGAGTAAAGGGTTAATGTTTCCTTGTAGCAGACAGAATCATTGGTATATCATAAATGCACTGGCGAGTAAAGGGTTAATGTTTCCTTGTTGCAGAATCATTGGTTTATCATTACTGCACTGGCGTGTAAAGGGTTAATTTTCCCCTGCCACAGATGTAAAAACAAATTATTTATACAACAGGCTAAAGGTCATACCATTAAGAAGATTGTAAGTAATCTGCAAGTCACACGCCAACTTCTATCACGCAGTCTATCATTTTCTCCAGGGTATATTGTCAGTAGTAAAGAAGACCCCCCTCCGTCCTTTAACCCCTCCCAGCCACAAGTGTGTAAATTCAACCGAGGAGAACTCGTCTCATTCTGTTTCTGGCATTGTCTTCCTCTGAATCGCTGTCGCCACTAGACGCACACACAGTCGGGTCGGACACGGTGCAGCTCGGGGAACACAAGTACTGGAGAAGCGGTAGGCGGTACTTGCCACAGAAATCCACAAACTTGACATGCTCGACTCGAGACGAGAAGTACACACCTGAAATTGAATAGTGAAACTTGTGAACAGGTTATTCAGTTGTTTAGACTAATAGAAACTGAACTCTAATTCTATCTTGAAAACCATCAGTGAAGGCATGTGTTATGAATCTGTCTCATGATAAAATAATACCACTATATAGTACAATATATCATCGTTCGAACCACTTAAAATCTAATATAGAAGAACCTACAGTAGAAGACGGATATAGCAAACAAATTTATAAGTCCCGTCCCTATATAATATGATTAAAATACTACGTGAATAGCGAACAACGGATATAGAAAACTAAATTCTTTGGTCCCTTGGAGTTTGTTATATCCGTGTTCTACTGTATGTGGAAGATGATAGTCACAGAAAAAGCTCACCTTTACACTTGGGATTGACACATCGCTGTGCGGAGTCGAGGTATTTGACAAGGTTGGTTGGCAGATCCTGGGAAGAGTAGCATATCCTGTCTATCTTGACACAGCGGCCGGAGAGCTCCAGGAGGGTGGGAGGGTTGTAGACCAGATCCTGCACGAACCTCTTCACGAGGGGGTTGTTTCTCAGACTGAGCTCCACCAGGTTGAGAGAGACGATCTCCAGGGGAAGGATAGACAGCTGGTTGTTGTGGAGGGTGAGAGACTGCAGTCTCTGAAGATGGATCAACGTTGGGGGGAGACTCTGTAGAAGGTTATCGCACAGGATCAGGGCGGTCAGACTGTGCATGTAGCCAACCTCCGCTGGGATCTCCGTCAGTCGGTTCCCTCCCAGGTACAGCACCTGCAGTCTAGAGAATACATGGGTTATAGTACTGGCTGTGCAATAATTGAGATATAGTCCTGCTTGGGGAATACATGAGATATAGTAGTGACTGTGGAATGACTGAGATATTGTACTGACTGTGGAATAACTGAGATATTGTACTGACTTTGAATAACTGAGATAAAGTACTGACTAAGGAATGTATAAGATATAGTACTGGCTATGGAACAAACGTGATATTGTACTGTGATTGTGAAATAAATGAAATATAGTACTGGCTGTGGAATAAATGACATAATATACTGACTTATTGGGGACTACAAATTGGGGAATAAGCATTTTTTTTTAGGATGTGACGTCACTCTATTGTTCTTCGGGGATACTATTTCTCGTAATTTCCCTCAAGTCTGATACAATATTGCTTCCTCGGCCAATTATCTTAATAATGTCTCTATGCCCCGGGCAATTATCTTAGTAATGTCCCTCTGTCCCTGGCAATTATCTTCATATTGCCCTCTTCAAATATCTATATTTGAACACTGAAATGTCAAACTTTGTATGTGTGATGTCTAACTCTATTGAAAAATAACTATTCATTCAAATACCAATCTGCAAATGTTTTGCCAATAAGCCGTCTAGAACCCGAAAGCTTCATAGTACTGATCACCAAACCCAGCGCTGATACCACTACACCAAGGCGGCTGTGATGAAATTTGGGGGTTCGTAAGCCTATATTATATCTACGGCCTTTAAACAACGGCGATATTTTACTGACGACTCTTTTACCTTATTGGGTAATCAATTATAACTTGATTAATTTGCAATAACTATTCAATTTATCTTAGCTGCGCGTGCAGCACATGCCCGGCTGCATTCGCACAATGCTGCGTTTCACAACCGGGAACCACATGGATGAAACGTATAGACAGAGCTAAATTTTAATCTGTAGCTGTCCCTCTAGTTTATACTTGATTATCCTCTAATTAATCCGCTGTTTCTGTCGGTTTATAAGTTGGATAAAACATGACCCGTGGGCATTATTTAAAATTATGCCCTCTTCCCTTGGGAAAAGCCTGCGGTTCATGTTTTATCCAACACATAATAGTACAGACTGGAGGGTTATGAGATATTGTACTGACTTTAAATTTTGGAAATAAATGAAATTGTTTACTGGCTGGGGTTTAACTGAGACAGTAACAGTTACACGAATAAACAGGATATTGTACTCACTTGAGAGCAAATAATTTCTGTTTACTCTCAAGTAAATTGAATTTTGAACATAGAAGTAATTGAATTGGTTGGGGAATAAACTGGATATTTTCTGACCAAGAATAAATAGGATAGTGTACCAACTTCTTTGATAACTGGATATGAACTTGAGAATGTGCAAGTCACAGTACTTATACTTACTGCGTATTGGATTTATTTGGTTGTTCAATGTCAATGTTCATCAAATTATAAAGTAGATATTAACACCCTTATGCAAGGTTACATTTAACTTGAACACCTTGGTGTCAGTCTGTAACTTTTACTGGCTAGGGAAATAACAGGCTGTTGGCCTAGCGAGGTCATAAACAGGATGTTGCGACTGGCTGGGGAATAAACAACATACTGTTTGGGCATGGGAACTATATAAGGTATTACACTGGCTGGGGAATAAACAATGTATTGTTTCGATGACAGGCTCATTCAAAGAGGATCTATCTTATATATAATCTAGATGCTCATTGGTTATAATGCCATCAAGGAAATATATTCATGTAATACCATGGATGATAGTATGTGCCACTGTATTTTATGTACATCAACGTTTTTGTTGGTTACATAATCAGTTTTTATCACAGGGACTGGTATTGCTGAAAATAATGCGTCCTAAATCAAAAACTTTGTCCTCTGACAGCTAGTACAGGTAAATCTAATGATCTGGCCAACTGTAAAACGTAAAAGTAAAGTTGGTTTTTAGTAACACAATTGCTGTTAGGAGCCTACTTAAGAAATCTTTACAATTAACACATTTGTTTTGTTATGTTATACATTGTTTACATATCTTTCACTTCGCAACAATGATATTTACACATTGTTACGAGTTGTTGTACATTGTTTACATATGTTTCAATTTCGTGATATATTCTTACCGAGTCAGGTTCCGTATAGAATTTGATATTTCACTAATTCTGTTGCCCCCTAGGTACAAGCACTTTAATTTGGACAGTTCCGTTAATTGTTGTGGGAGGCACTCGAAGTCATTGCCACTGAAGTTGACAACCTCCAGGCTCTTCATCAAACCGAAATCTTTGGGCAACGACTTGCTATGGAGTCGGTTATTCCTCGCCGTTAAAGTCCTCAGCTGTTTTAACCTTATGATTTCATTGCTTATATGTGACACATTGTTGTTACTTATATCCAGGACGATGAGTCTGTTAAACACGG
This sequence comes from Gibbula magus, assembly GCA_936450465.1. NCBI lineage: Eukaryota > Metazoa > Mollusca > Gastropoda > Trochida > Trochidae > Gibbula > Gibbula magus. The sequence continues at coordinate 9,875,034 of OW388298.1, read as the reverse complement.
AAACATTGGGAGGTATCACGGTCAAATTGTTATGGTCAAGCTGCAGCGCCCTCAGCTCGTGCGCTCTCGGTAGCAGAAAATCAGGAATAGCCTCCAGTTCTCCATACGATAAATCCTCGGCATTTTCACCATGAAACTCGTTATCTGATGACGACGACGCCGACGACGACAAACTCTCATAACTCGCCATCGTCCTCAACAGGTCTTGGACGACGTCCGTCTCACTCGGAATATCCAACAAAAAGACAGATGACAGTCAGCACGACTCACGACACGCTTGCATGCTAAAAGGTTAAGGTCACACAGTTACGTGCAAGCTCTACAACAGTTACCTCCCTTGTACTGTATACTCATCAACTGGTAAAATGTAGGGGGGAAATCGGTTATCCACGTGTTATTCAAGCCCTGTGCTCTGTGACCTCGAGTGACTGAGCGATATAGTTCGTATTCCCCATATTTCGTAATATTTTTGTTGGATAACTCATTGATTTTAGGCAGTGGTTGGTTTTACATGAAGCATCACGTCGATGAAAAACTTTGCATCCTAATTCTTATCAACAGGTTTTTATTTCCACCTGAACATAGGCTATATACAATGAATAAAATTCATTACATGTGGAAATAACTGGGTCAAATTTATACTGCCAAGAAAGTTCACATAATATAAACTACCGACTTTTGATGTTCCATTTTAAAATATAAAATAAAGACAATGTTTCTGACAAAAAAAACTAAAAATTGCAAAGTGGCATTTTGATAACTTTGAATGGTTTAAATGATCGAATTAAGCAGGGACTTTAATACTTAATTATTCTTTTAAAACTTCATCATTTAATTTACTAATTCTTTTTTTCGTTTGTAACGTAAACTTAATTATCATCCAAAACTGGCTCCCACAGTAGATATCGCTTGTGTGATCAATCAAAAAAATATTGGTTAGTATTAGGCACAGTGGAACAATTCGTGTATAGCGTTCGATAACAAGCACAGCACTTAAAGGCGCTGTAGCACGTTTTGGGCATATTTTCTCACGTTTTCATTTATTATTAAAGTTTATACAAAATATGGTTACATTAGAAGGTAAAACGTAATCATTACATGACCCAATAAGCCGTAAACACAGAAAACAGTTATCGGTACTGGTAGAAAATGGAACGACGTATCAATCGATAATTTTGTGGAACTAGTCAGTAGATGTGCATGTCATATGCGACTTTTGAGAGTTTAGACAGCAAGATGGTTGCCCATTCCATCATTGTACCTTAAAACTCTAGTGCTTAGGTATCGCTGCATCAGTCAGACCCATGAACACATTAAAATGACCGCTCGATGGATAAAGACTCGCATGGCTTAATGGAACCATGTATGTTCGTTTGAGAACTTTTTAAATTGATTCATGAGAACGCTACACACGAATTGTTCCACTGTGCCTAATACTATAACCAATATTTTTTTATAATTGCAAGAACGAGCTCAATTCTCAGCTGTATCCGCCCCTGATCTCGGTGGGACCTTGAAGTGGTCACGGCCGTTGACCATCCTGTCTCGGGATATAACCTATACACTCCGCTCACTTCCATACCCTGGTTTTTAACCCCACTCGAAAACTGGCCATGTGACCCATGGCCTAGAAACTATCTAACCAATGACAGCGCTTGAAAAGCGAGTCGGCAACATTTAGATTCGCAGGCTTGCCATCCCCTTTTCATTTCAGCTCGCAAATCTAAGAACGTCGCCATTTTTCGGAAGAGAGAAAGAGCGAAAGCCAACTGCTGAGTTTGAAAGGCTATCTGTGGTTGGCTGAATTTGTATCGCTAACTATCGCGATAAAACTATTTGATTGGCTGGATCATATATAGGTCACATCGCGCAGGTTTGAGCGGGGTTGTAACCCAGGGTATGAACGTGGGGAGGAAAGTATAGTATTAACCCTGGGACAGGATGGAAAGAGTTAGCAATTGTTCATAGGTGAGGTGAGAGGTGGCGTTTAACGCCGCTTTCAAGATTATTTCACTTATATCGCGGCTGCTAGTATTACGGCAGGGAGAAAGCTCGCAACGCCATGTGGCTATGCATTGCGGTGAAACCTGCGAGCATCGGCTGGAACTAGAGAACCATGGGTGGTACTACGCTGAAATTCAGTGTAGCATTGCACCCAAACCTTATTGCGTGTAGAACAGTTCTCTACTGCAGACACAGTTGCCGTGCCCCTGGCGGGATTCGAACCCCGGACCTCTTGATCTGAAGCTGAACGCGCTAACCATTGTTCATAGGTGGCACAGACATGGTCAGAACAATGAGCTGATGAGCTACAGACCCCATGGCTCTAACTTTTTCTGTATATCTGTTAAATACACTTTGGGTGCTGAAATTGCTTTTCATGCATGGTGGTTTTTGATAAGAATGTTTGGCATTTAAGTTGGAAATTTATAAGATAAGGAAATTTGATCAAAATATTATGTTGTCGATATAAATAAATTTCGTCGACTTTAATTCGTTGACGCATCTTTGCTGCAGGACGTCATAGAACAAGCCATACACACCGCCTTTGACTCCGAAATATGAACAGATAATATTTTGTAAATTTAGTTTAGTTGGCTTATTAAGACATTATATAACACAGTTCCAGTCATATTTTATCGTTCGTGGATTGAAATATCTTGTTTTCTGTGCGGTGACGTTTCTTTTGCACGTGAGTTCAACACATTTAAAATCGATGGCTCTAAACATGAGTGAGAAATAAAGTTTCTGAGACTGAGAAAGGCCACAGAAAACACGTACCACAAACTCGGGCAACCTATCACAGATCAGTAACGTAAGATAAAGGTTTCCCCTTGTCCACAAGACAGGTCAAGGGTCAATACTGACCTACGTTCTGACCTTTGACCCCTGCCTCAAATTCAGGACGTTGACAGTAACTGTTGTAAACACATGGTTCTGACGTCAGTCACGTTGTTGACGAGTCATTCGTTAACGAAACAATACGACCAGGGCAGTTTACGTCGAAAGCGAAATTTGAGAGAAAAGATTAACTAACATTGACTCTCTGAAATGAAAATTAATTTTCAAAGAGAAAATAAGAATTGAAGAAAAGAATTAAAACAGAAAGGGAGACTGCGCTTTCTTCATTTTATTTGAATAGCTATATATTTAATTCAGAGACAGACTTTCTTATAGGATTATAGAAATTCAATGTAAGGATCCTGATGAAAGCTTAAAGGTGTTAATTCTATTAAAAATATATTATTATCGAATTTCATCACATGTTATTTAATTGGCTTTGATACATACAATACTAATGCAATATGTGCTGATTTAAATTCAAAACATTTAATTAGGTCAGGTCTTTGAAGGGCATTAAGAAGTGGTATACATAAGAACAGGAAGATTTTCTGGATAACAACTTCTTTAATGTGAAAAAACACGACGTTTCGGAGTACATACTCACTCCTTCATCAGGTGGAATGTAAGGAAAGCCCATGCATGTGCTTGGGATTCACTCATCTAGAACTTCTATCTCCCGTCGGAGGAAATATCCGTGGAGAACCGAACCAACCAAATCCAAGTATCCCTACCTTCCATCCACTCCTGTCGGAGCAAATTATCCGAGGAGTCCCCACCAATCAACGCCTATCAGCTCCAATCATCATCCAATCACCATGCAACAACTTCAAAGCCACCCACATCAACAATTGGCCTCTCCTCCAATCAACTATAATTATTATTTGCTTAAGAATTTCAATAAAGCCCTCGTTTCATCATGTGTGTTTATTTACATTTATCTACTTACTACCATTCATGTTTGTATTGCAAATCCTCATCATTATCATGCTTCATCTCCATCATGTTTGTATTACAAATCCCCATTGTATACCATTCTCCTGCATGTTAATCTCCCTGATTGAGTTTCCTCACCATTGTTTTGTTTGCTATATAAATGTGCCATATTTTGTTATTTCCTTACATTCCACCTGATGAAGGAGTGAGTATGTACTCCGAAACGTCGTGTATTTTCACATTAAAGAAGTTGTTATCCAGAAAATCTTTCTGTTCTTATTTAATTAGGTGTTCACACCAAATGGCCAATGTTTCAAACAGTTTTCAATTAGAATCGAGCAATTAAGTTTTGGTTAAAACTTTCTCCAAATGGAATATGTTGGTAAAAATGATGTTTTTATGAGAATCAAGACAGCTTAACGTGTGGGTACCCATTCGAATTTCGTTTCCGCACAACATATCTGACGAATCAACCGGCCGTTCAACAAAATGAAGCGATTCGTAGCGCTCATTGATCGCTCAATGTAGCGCTCAATTTGACACAGTGCAAATTCCTCGAAGTTTGCTCGCCTTGCTACGTAGCGCTACATTGAGCAATCGCGTTCAAGAGAGGTTTAAAAGTAATCGCTAATTGAGCGATTACTTTGAAACCTATCTTGAACACGGCCCAGAGCTTTCAAGTAATACCTTCCTCGATGCACGGCCGAGAAGGAATTGAATTGGACCCGATAATTTGGTTGTGTTCATATTTTAAAGGTAGTAGGCCTACAGGTCAGCATATAACCCTGAATTCCTGATCACGTGACTCTAACATGTTGTTTTAAGCTGTAGTTTGGTAGTAAGATTTGATTTGATACATATATACAGATACAGCTTCCATGTTGGAATATATGGTTCTGGCAGTTGCTTTGGAGTAGCTGGCCGAAGACCCTGCTAGCGGGGATAGTGTCCTCTCAGCCGTTCAACAGACTGCCGCGACAACCACAGCGTGTCCTGCAGCTTGTCTGCCGAGGAATATTGCTTCTTCCTCTCGTGTGGAACGCTATGTTGAGGACATAATGCCCCATTATTCTGATAGCGATTTCAGATCTCATTTCCGCATGAGAAGGAGTACTTTTGAGGTAAAAAAAATAAAGCTTTTTTTTAAGAATAAGTGTAAAATTTATAATATGATGTAATTTGTAAATGACCAATGTGAAACATTTTGCTATGATTAAATCATGGGTAAATCTTCTGCAATGCATAATAATGACAAATTCAGACAATTCAATGTATCAATATGCAGAATATAAACAGTAGATTTAGGTTACCATAGCCTGTTACAACTACAATCCAAAACATGTACATAATAGCTTTGATAGTAGCAGAAATATTAAGGTTTTTTAAGCGAGACCCCAATATAATGAATTGCAAATATATAGGATGCCCTTAACAAAACAGCTGTTCATTCCTGTTCATTTCTTTAGGAACTTCAACTCGGGATTGGGAGATGTGTGAGGGAGCGGCATATGTCTGTTGAGAAGAAGTTGCTTTCAACAATATGGCTCCTGGGTAATCAGGAATCGTTCAGAGGTGTTGCCGATCGATTTGGGATAAGTAAAGGGAACTTGCACTTTGTGACCATGGACATTTGTTCGGCCCTTTCTTCAAAACAGGAGGACTACATACGATGGCCACAGGATCAGGACCTTCCCAAGGTAGTGGAGGGATTCAAACAGCGCTGTGGGTTTCCTGGGTTCCGTTCAATAACAGCGAGCGCTTAAATTGCTCATTGATCGCTCAATGTATCGCTCAATGTAGCGCTTACTCTCTCTTGAACGATACAGTGCAACTTCCTCGAAGTTTGCTCGCCTTGCTACGTAGCGCTACATTGAGCAATCGCGTTCAAGATAGGTTTAAAAGTAATCGCTCATTGAGCGATTACTTTGAAACCTATCTTGAACACGGCCCTGGTGTTGTTGGAGCAGTAGGCACCCACATAGCTATTCCTGGTAAGTAATACGTATCCCCACAACAACAAAGTTGCATTGGTTATTAAAATGAGTTCCGTCGGTCCGTAGGCCTACATCTGTCCGTAACACATGTTCGGTTCCTATCTTTATATCTGATCATCCATTTCTAATAAAATAAGGCATGGAAGTGTATAGTTATGTAGAAAAGTTTTAAAAGATAAGTTCATAAAATGTTGTGTTTTGAGCCAAAAGTGATGAATTTGACATGCATCCTTTGTCACTGGAACCAAGATCAAGAGCAGTGAGGTTAGAGTGAAAGTTTTGATCTGATTTCAAATGAAATTGTTTTACAAGAAGTCAATGCCTGTCGAGCTGAAAATTAAGTTGTTATTTGTACAATTAATTTGTTTCTATTTGACAGGACCAGGAGACCACAGGGATTCCTATATCAACAGAAAAGGGTTTCCAAGCAAACAGCTCCAAGTTGTATGTGATTCAACATTAAAATTCACTGATGTCTATGTAGGTTGGTCAGGGGCAGTTCATGGTGCCAGGGTGTTCAGGAACAGTCCTTTCCAACAAATGCTGGAGAGGAACATTCTTCCCGGAGAAATGCACCTGCTTGGGGATTCAGCGTACTCGCTCAAAATATATCTCATGGTTCCTTTCAAAGACAATGGCCATCTCACATCTGCACAGAAGTTCAACAAATTACATTCTTCCACTCGTGTAGATGTAGAGAGGGCCATTGGGCTAACGCCGTCGGTTTTAAGGATGTTCGCTCCTCAAATTTATAGAATTAAACTTTTTTCTAACTTATATTTTTTAAAAGATCAAAGTATATGATTGAAAAATCAGCATTAAAAAATAGGGGGTAGTGTGTTTTTTTTTCGAGATATGACGCCTGAAAGATAGTGGGGTGAAGTACAATTTTAACATGGGAATTTATGGGAAAATGAGAAAAAAACTGCTAAAAACTTTAAAATACTACATTTCTAGTATTAAACTTTTTTTTCCTTTTTTGATATGTTACAAAGTTCATTTTACTCTACCGAAATCGATGAAAAAATATATGTGGTAGTGTGGGTTTTTTTAAGCTTTGACACAAAATGTACCTGAAAACCCCCTATTTTAGTCAAATTTAGGCCATTTATGCTGTTAAAGCACTTTTTAGAGGTTATAAAGTCACATTTTCTTTATTTCATATCTTTTTTAAAAGTTTGTAGATGATGTAGAATATAATGAAGTATATAAAGATGAGAAAAAATCTTTACTTAATCATATTTCATTTTTGAAGTTCGACCGGAAGGAGCGGACATCCTTAAACTAAATTTGCGGGTGTTGAATAGCAATGAATCCCGGAAATTTTACAAACGCAACTATTTATCTTATAATTCAAAGCTTCCCTCTGATCAGGTGTTGAATTCATAGTGAAGCAATTTTCGAAATATCCTGTCGTCTCGCCACGCCGTCGTGTTTGTTTACCGATACTATATTAATAGTTCAACTCAACGGACCAATCAGATCGATCGAAGGGGTATCGACTGCGGTATAACGTTCACGGGAGAGTTTTTTTGTGGTCGATTTTCGAGTCTGAAGAGCTATTAAACTTATCTTAGGGGTGACATATGTTGGAAGTCAGTCGGGTTTTGCGGAGAAATGTATAATTGATAAGTAGGCCTACGTGCTTTAATTTGTGAATGTCACCAATTCTAAGGGTAATGTTTACGGTTACATGTGCACATATCACGTTTGCCTAGCAACCGTGGTTATTCCACCGCGACTTCAAGTATTTCGTCGTCTGTATATAACGATTACGGGAATCAAATGGAATAGAAATGGTAATAAAGAAATGATCACACTCAAAACTAAAGTGTGTCATATGACTTTTACGAATCTCGTGTAAATTTATGCATTACTCTCGCTCTCGCTCGGGCAATATAAAAATTCACACTCGTTTCGTAAGTGTCACATATAACCACGGACCTAATTTAAGTCCGTGATATAACACACTCTCTCGGGTAATACTTTCTATACACAATGGACACGGATGAGACATCGATTAGTTTTTATCAATTACATGAATTTACAAAATATGCGCTCTCCAGCTGTGTCGTGACAGACATTAAAATGGAAAGTTTATACAAAACTAACAAAACAATTTATTGTTGTCACCATATGTTACTAAAATAGCACGTGTCACCCTCATAACAACCCTAAGTTAATTAAATTGTTTTATTGGTCCTGAAACGACCCCTATCATACCCTGTGTTTTAAGCGGCCCGCTAGGTGGCGTTGACCACTGTCATGGCGGACAAGGGAAGCAACGTGAATCCCGAGGAGGATAAAAATAAAGATAAACAAACTCTGAGTGAAAATTCAACGACAGAAGACAAACCAGGCGATGATCCAGAGTTAGATGAACTTTTAGACAGTAAGTATCGCTTCCATAGATCAGCAGACAGCGGTAAAATGTACAGTAGACCGTTCCACAACGTTGGGTAGGAGAGTCTAAAGGGCATGTGATTGTCTCGTTTTAATAGAACATTGTGTATTTAAAACATAAAGATAGATATCAACAATATCCTTTCAAATTCACTTTAATTTTGATCACTTCTATTCTTCCTGGCCATTGACGTTTTGAAATCCTTTGAGAAGAAGACGCATGTACTTACCTATAATTGTATTGAAGTTGCTTTTTTCACTTCAAAAACACATATCAAGGTGAAATGTATTGCAGGTGCATTGGAAGATTTCGATAAGCCTGAACTGAAGTCTGGTGGAGCGGGTTCTAAACCTGAAGGCACTGATGTGGATACACCGTCAGCCGCTTCGGCGGCCGGGGCTGGAGCTAATCCGGTAGGCAGAGAAACACCACGAGTACAATATCAAAGTACTTTTCATTAAAAAAAGTAATTTCCAAAAAAGATTGTAATGTGTATTCTATACACCAACTTACCTTTGCTTGGCTGCATTTCCTTAACTTTTCTGTGGTAGCATAGTAGTGCATACTTTGAAGTTCAGGTGCAGCTCGCGAGGGAAGTTTGTGGACTCATGTGGCAGGGTGAAGTCAATAGCGTTCCTACTAGCTTGGACTAGTGGGATGTCTCTTTGGCTCAGTTGGTAGAGCGTCTGACTCTCACCCGGAGGTCCTGGGTTTGAATCCCCTTGGATGTTGAAATTTGTATTTTCACTCCTGCTACATATGTATGCTAAAAAGATTATCAAAATTCGTTCATAGAATTTATGTGAATTGTAATGACAAACTTTTGAATACCAACACTTGCCACAATATTGAATCAGTCATGGATAACTTAAATTCATGACACAATTACATTTTTGTGATGATGTAAAATTTAATCACTGTACAGTTTCATATGAAAGACATGTCTTTGTACTTACAACAAGTCATCATCCACTAACTATCCATTGACTAAGTAAATATCAAGACTTAAGAGTGTATTAGAGAATTAAGCATTATTATATTTGCTTGTATTCAGCCTGATTTTGGCGCCATGTTCGGTGCAGACCCGAATGACCCAATGACGGAAGAGCTGGCAGATGAGATGGCCAAACAGTTCGAGGAGTCGATGAAAGCCTTCATGTCTCAAGACCCGGATATGATGCAGCAGATCGGCAAACTCGCGGAAGCGGCCGGCCATGCTGGTACAATTATTTATAGACAATTATCGTTATCCTGTTAACCCTTTTACTGCTTACCTAATACATGTTTCTCAAATAAACGCTGGGTCTCTAATAACTGGCAACTAGATTCTCCATAAAACCCCTATTGCCAACATCCACAATGGAATTTTGAAATGAAATACAATTACAGAAGTTGCATACCTTTGCTTCCCTTGAAGGTATTTATTTCAACTACAAGTGCAGGCTAACAAGAGAATGATAATCATTATCCATGTTTTAAAAAGCTGCATTCTAGTTTATCATGACATGTCTGATTCCGGTTGTTCAAAATGATTTACAATTTTTTTTTAGCATTTTATTATTATTTTAATGCTGGTTGCAGGGGAGTCTCCACAAGCCCAACAAGAATTTGCACAAACCCTCACCCAGACACTATCAGGTCTTGCAGAAAATGCAGAAAACTTACAGGTACGTCTCTACAAAGATTGTTTGTATATCGGTCAAGCATTGATTCTCATAATGGATATTTCTGTATGACCACTTTGTCTTGTTTATCTCCAACAGGAAGTGATGGAAGGGTAATTATATCATATTGAATGTGGAAGGTTAAAGGCGGGGCAGATGGTGGAGCCAGGGTCTATTCAGACCCACAGACCCTATATATTCTTGTCATGTCTTCTCGTTATCTTTTTTGCTATTTCTGTCTATTAGTAGTAATTATGTTTCTGAAAGGTGGGGAAACGGTCGAGTGGTCGGTGATTGAGTTTGTTAGCGTTTGTGTCCAATGATTTCCAGGGCATAACTCTAAAACTACTTGGCCAATCTTCATCAAATTTGGTATACTCCCTCCCCATATCCTGTAGATGTGCCCTTTGGGTGAAGCATAATAAGCAAAACTACTGGACAAATCTTCACAATATTTAGTATGCTGCCACTTCATCTTGCAAACTCTACATAGACCATTAGCTTATTAGTGCTGACCCTAAGTATTTGTTTGTTTAAAGTATTAAAGAACTGAAAACAAATATTGTCAGGGAATAGTCGAGACAGAGCTGACATAACCCGTAATGCCATGTTGTTTCATGAATATGTCATTTTGTCTCTCTATGTATTGTTAATTCTTTGTTTTCAGCAAGAAATGAGCGAGGAAGAGTTGGCTCAAGCGTTCGGAGGGATGGGGATGGGCGGGGCAGGGGGCGGGGCTGGAGCAGGAGCAGGTGCGGGAGGGGACATGTTTCCCATGATGCACGGCATGATGCGTATGCTCCTCTCTAAAGACGTGCTTTATCCGTCCCTTAAAGAAATCGCTGAGAAGGTGAGAATACACTAAATTGCCATGGGCAGATCAAGGCTTTTTCAAGAGCGATTCACATATTGTAAAGGGTCAGTTCACTCAATTTACATGGTAAAATTTGTCAAAATGGGGGTTCAATCTCCCACTCTGGTTCCTTCACTTTATTACACACATGTGAGTGAGAACACTTCGAGATATTTTTGGTATCCAACGTATGTTAGATACTGCGAGAAACGCATCTGATTGGTCGCTCCATGGTGATGACCGGAGGTCACGAGGGCGGGACTACTGTTGCCATTCATAAGTAAACAAATTACTAAAATTCGTAGGAATCACAAACTGAGCACAATCTGGAATATTTTATATGAAACAACAACAAAGCCGAACGCGCTCGTCCTATCGTAACCTGTGCCGTCACACACATCAGCTGCGCATGTGAGTTGTCTCCCTTCAACCGTCAGTGGCGTCACAACGTCGACCGGGTCAAGTTCGCCTCGCTGTCTACTCGCTACTCACTCCATTTCGAGACACTCCAATACATGAAACGGAAAACAATCACACACACGTCTTTGGTAATAATGACCCCGATGCAAAGCGACTTTGTTTTACCGATGGTGAGAACCGTAACAAGAACTGACATGAGCTTGTCGATGCCTAGTTTATGAGCTCCTGTTCGGAAAATGGCGAACTGACAGTGTTTTTCACAAGTAAAACAAAGTTCAAAATGTGAGTGAGTGAATAGAACGCTTTTATCAGTGTTATGTTATCCTTTATACTCGGGAACACGTTATCAGGTTATTCAAAAGTTAAGATTCAATTAATTCATAACTTAGCACCCCAATTAGCGCTTAAATCAAAGATTATGTTTGTGTGCGGCATTAGACACTCTTTACCGTTACACATTGTGACATCACTGGCGTGAAAGTGAACTGTATTACTACGCGCTTCAACAGAATGTTTTCAGAAATTTTCGTTTAAAACTACTTAAATCATGTTGTTTATATGTGTGTAATAAATAAAATACCATAGGGAACTTGTTTGGTATTCTCTATGTATTACATTATCTGATTACATCCACGAAAACTTCCCTAAGGGCGAAGTTAAGCATGTACTTTAATCAACTGAAGAACAATGGCTGGTCTAGTCTTTGTGGTTGACTGTCAGTGAAGAAATCATGCTTAAAGTTGCAAAACATTCAACTGTCTAGAATGAGAATAAGCTATCCATCAATGTTCACATTTAATGACATGTATTGCATATTCTCAGTACCCCAAGTGGCTGGAGGAGAATAAAGACGTAGAAGAGAAATCCGCGCTAGAGAACTATCAGCGTCAACACGACCTCATCCGCAGAATCTGTATAGAGTTCGAGGCTGAAGGGGTAACAGACTCGGAGGAGATAAAGACTCAACGGTTTGAGAAACTCATGGAACTTATGCAACAGGTAAGAGAACAAATAGTCTCCAGTCTCATTGATCTCTGCACTCAGAAGACAAACTTCTGGTCAGAAGACAAACTCTTGAACCCAAAGTGATGTCTCTCTTTCCAGTCCATTGTAATTGATGTTCTGATTGTCTCCCTACATATGTATTTATGTTTGGAGCAGGAGAAGTGTATTTCGTTATTGTGTTGTTATGGCAGTAATGCTTAGTACTATAATTTTTTCAAAAATTCAGATTTTAATCATACAAGTTTTTCTCCTCAGATGCAGGAACTAGGTCAACCACCCAAAGAGATCGTCGGAGAAATGGTAAGTGTTTTTTGGGTTTGTTAAAAGTTGCAAGTGTTGTCATACCCCAACCCCACACCCCCACACCCCTACAAACCTATACACCCACAACCGGGGGCGGGATAGCGCAGTGGTTAGCGCGTTCGGCTTTGGATCAAGAGGTCCGGGGTTCGAATCCCGCCAGGGGCACGGCCACTTTGTCTGCAGTAGAGAACTGTTCTACACGCAGTAAGGTTTGGGTGCAATGCTACACTGAAATTCAGAGTAGTACCACCCATGGTTCGCTAGTTCCAGCCGCTGCTCACAGGTTTCACTGCAGTGCATAGCCACATGGCGTTGCGTTCTTTCTCCCTGCCATAATACTAGCAGCCGCAATATAAGTAAAATACTCTTGAAAGCGGCGTTAAACCCCAACTCACCTCAACCCCACAACCACCCAAAGAGATAGTTGGAGAAATTGTAAGTGTTTGTATCGCCATTACCGGTAAATGTTACACGTTTACACCCCGAAACGTACACCCCCTGCCCCTACATCCTAACACCCCCACACACCACTACCCCCACAACCACCCCCCTGCCCCTACATCCCAACACCCACACACACCACTACCCCCACAAACACCCCCCTGCCCCTACATCCCAACACCCACACACACCACTACCCCCACAAACACCCCCCTGCCCCTACATCCCAACACCCACACACACCACTACCCCCACAAACACCCCCTGGATCAACAATGTTTACTTTCATATTCCACTTTAGCAATGTGGTGGAAATAAGATTAATAGAAGAAGAGACCTCTTTGGAGATAAGCATTTACATTTCATGTTGTGAAGGAGAACTTGTATTTGTGAACTGTACATTTTGACTTTGCTCAGTAACAAGAAAAGTTAAAGGTCCTTTTAATTTAGTTCATCATGCGCCTCCAGGGTATTTTAATCCGTAAGACTTCTTAATGTCCTGAGTGTGTAATACCTGAAATGCTCATAAGGCTTACTGATTGGTTGTACTTTGCTATTTATGGCATGTATATTCAGGGATAAATAACCCCCGAGTCCTGCATCAAATACTCATAAAATTTGGAAAGGACTCATAAAAATCAAATGTTCTATGATCTAGTATTTGCTTACTCATTGAGGGACTCACTTTTTTTCTGCTGGGACTCACATAGTTTGTGGTAGCGAGTCCCTGGACTATGTATGTCATCTTTGTAAATTTATCACTCTATATTGTCAGTCAATGAAATGTCCAGTTTGATAGTTGATATTTGTTCAACGACCTTCTCATCCAGGGGCTGCCATTTTTGCTCGATTGTCATGTTATTGACTGGTTATGTTTAGCCGTTACAAGCCGTTACAAGCCGTTACAAGCCGTTACATTATAACTTTTCTTATTTCCAGGCTCCTGGATTAGAGTTTGACGAGAACGGCATGCCAAAACTTCCAGGGATGGGAAACCAGTGTGTTCTCATGTGATGCAATCGCTCTAAAAACCGGGAACTTTCTAACAAACTGAGAACTGTGCACACTGTATGGACGGACCAGCAAACCAGTGTATTTTGCTCCCCCTCCCCCCTTTTGATAATTTTATAACCCATGGATTATGCCCACCCTTCAATATGTGAAGCCCCACACTCCTTCCGTAATTCCTGGATACTCCACAAGTGGATAGGGGTACTGTTGTTTGACATTCCGGTTGATGCTGCCGTAAATGAAATGAAATATAGTTGGTCGAATGGATTTGTGATAACCAACAAAGGCGACAAATCATAACAATGCGATAAAACAATTTCAACCGGCTTGTAGCCAGTGTTACACAGTTCACTGATTTATATGGACATTTTTGGGAGCAGTAATTTTATGTGCCGTATATTACCGGGTGTAAGTCAAACCCCCGTATAAGTCAACTCCCTTTCTAAAACACTTAAATATATAAAATGTCAATCCATATTTCAAACATTTCACAAAGCTTTTCTTCAAAGAAGTCAAGGACATTACCGATACATTTGCTTCGTTTTGTCCCCATTATGCCCCCATTTGTCATGCTTGAGTGCTCTTAATGGAAATTATAAAACATGAAACTGGCATTTAAACCTATTATTTCTTGCTCTCTTAAAAATGTCATCTCTTTATTGTCTACTTTACCTTAAGCATCACTTTCTTTATTTGACATCAAGTTCCTTGAAGAAACTTTATTTGTAGATGTAACTGTGATAACTCGGTATGAAATCAGCTCGAAAACTTTGAAACCTCAAAGTTTTATTTTGTCAATTTGAATGTCAAATTAAAGAAAAATCTTAATGTGACAAGCTTGGTAAAAAAAAACCCTAGGTAAGTGGTTGTCGCACGGGTATTGTTTTATACATTTGGGTGCAGACTACTGTTTAATATGTGTAAAACAGGTACACTGAACTAAATGGTATGTCAGAGTAACAAGAGTTATCTCCCTTCAGTTGGATGGCAACTTCCCAATGCAAGCCATAACTCTTGCGAGTCTCCATTACTGGCTGATTTAGGCATTGCAGTATTTGTAATTTCCTTAAAAAATCTGTGTTAAGAAATCCAGGCCCGCTATGCATTTCTGGTGCAGCGAATCACTATCTCGACACAACAAAGCGAGGGAAATACTGCAAGTGTTAAATCAGCCAGTAATGCAAACTGGCAAGAGCTATGCCTTGCGTTTGGAAGTTGGTTGGATGTATGTTGGTGAAAAAGATATTTTAACATTGAGCACATGAGAAGTGATGATATTGTACATACATACCATATTGACAAGCATTTTATGTGAGTTTGTAAGCAATTCTGTATCATGTATAAAATATAAATATATATATATATGAATTTTCTACTAGAAAAAGGTAAAGTTAGTAATATATAGATGTGCACAAATCCACTTTTATTTATTAACACATTTTAACACTTATCAACTTCAACATTTCAACTTATCCAGTCTGATTAAAATCGACCTTGTTCCGAGGTATAAAATTTGCAAAATTATACATCTACTGGATATGAACAGGTTCTGTAGATTTCTCTCCACAAGGTCTGAGAACACCCCGTAGGGGGTATTTATTTTATATTTCATTGACGATAATGTTTGAGTCACTCTGATAAGAAATATGTGCTTATAGTACAGGTGAAGATAAGAAATATGTACGTGTGTATTGCACAGGTGAAGATAAGAAATATGTGCGTATTGCACAGGTGAAGATAAGAAATATGTGCGTATTGCACAGGTGAAGATAAGAAATATGTGTGTATTGCACAGGAGAAGATAAGAAATATGTGCGTATTGCACAGGTGAAGATAAGAAATATGTACGTGCGTATTGCACAGGTGAAGATAAGAAATATGTACGTGCGTATTGCACAGGTGAAGATAAGAAATATGTACGTGCGTATTGCACAGGTGAAGATAAGAAATATGTACATGCGTATTGCACAGATGAAGATAAGAAATATGTGCGTATTGCACAGGTGAAGATAAGAAATATGTGCGTATTGCACAGGTGAAGATAAGAAATATGTGCGTATTGCACAGGTGAAGATAAGAAATATGTGCGTATTGCACAGGTGAAGATAAGAAATATGTGCGTATTGCACAGGAGAAGATAAGAAATATGTGCGTATTGCACAGGTGAAGATAAGATATATGTGCTTATTGCACAGGTAAGGAACTCTAGTCTTGTGAAGAGACCAAATTAATTAATCACACAGCTGACTGCACAACTAACTTTGATTGCAACCAATTTGGATTCTGCATTTTTTGCCAAGAGGTTACCTGGGAAGAAATGACTTGAGTAGCCTATACGTGGAGAGAATGGCAATTCACCTGTTTCTGTCTATTACTAAGTTTGTTGCCATGCTTGATCCCCAGAACTGAAATAACTATTATATAATTGATTATGTTTTTTGAAGCTGTTGATTTAATTAATTCAAATGTTTTGCTTTTTAAAACGATGTTGTACATGTATTTAGCCAAGATGAAAGTTGTGATACGGCGTGATGGAAATGTGTGAATGAATTTGAAAAAATGAAAATAAAAAATATTTAATGATACACGCTATGTTATTTTTTAGCAGTCACATTTGTCATACATTATCAATGGTGCTTTGTTGTAGAGAGGAGTTTGCCCTTTAAGCTCATCAGGCCTGAAAGTCTTATGACATGGCATGGTCTCCCGAATCGGGCTATCCGTCTGTAAACTTTTCGCTTTTTCGTCTTCTTCTCTAGAAGTGCTGGCTGTGGGGAACTGAAATTGGTCAAAGGAGGTGGTTGGTTCAGTATATTGGATTCAAAATACGACCTTGGTTCAATGGCTCAAGTTCAAGAAATTCCACCCTGCTAATTGGGCTAAAACAGGTCATGTGACCAGTATATATTCTAATAAACAGTAAAGATTTAAAAAGAATAACATCCATACTTTGTAGTAGAATTGCTGATACACAACACTGATGGAGCAGGTTGACTTTTGTGAAACCGATGTTATGATACACAATCGTTTCATATGTCGATTAGGAAATCGTCAAAGTGCAGGCAAAATTTCATTATCACTGATTATAAGGGAAATCGAAAACAGATACAGTGTTATCGTATCACTATAGATTGTGTTTATCGTTTCCTTTGATCGCCAGTAAGATTCCCGAAGTGCACGAATTAACACTGATTTTCCGAGGAATAAAATCGCAAAAAAAGTACATCTACCGGGATACGAACTCATATCGTTCGAAAGATTCCTCACCAAACCGACCTTGTGGCGAGGAATCTGTAGAACCAGTTTGTATATATACATATATGACCTTCTTTTCAGGTTGTATTCCTCGGAGCAGGTCCTCATTCTCGAAACGTTCGTAGCCCTACGAACTTCTTAAGCCCAGTTTTAACACATGAGCTAAGATTAAGGTTAAGAATTCTTAAGGCTACGAACCTTTCGAGAATAGGAGACCTATTAATTTAAACATTTGCATGGTTTTGAATGTAATTGTATTTAAAGGGGCAGTAGCAAATTTCCCATTTATAATGATAGTTAATGTCATTAAAATGAATTTTAGAGGGTAAAACATCTTATTACACAGACCAATTATCTGTAGTGGTAAAAACTATGTTGCGTATAAAGCAAAAATTGCATGGCGGCCATTTTATTGTGAACACAATTTATTATTTTGTATTAGGCCTACAAAAACGATTCCCATGGCTTTACCGAAACATGTACACTCGTTTTACTATTGGTGAAATCATTTTTCAAATACATTTCATCAACTTATTTGAGCGAAAAAACGTGCTACTGGTCCTTTAAAGGTACATCCATAGTATTGTTGGGGGTCACATATTCCAAACGTTATAAATGGTGTTAGTTTAGCGAGATGTATCGACTGTTATCGAAAACTACCATTTTGACGACAGTCGATTTTGTATATTGACGATATTAAGGTAAAAGTAGTGATTTCTGAACGAAAACCGGACAATGCATCGCGACTGACGCGGCAATGAGTCAAAAGTAAATTTGGAATCCTATTTATAACAGACACACTGACAGATTTTTGTTGATAATGTTAAATAGGCCATATAACAACTGTGCATGTAAATGGGGACATGCAGTTTCGGGTTCTGCACATGCATAATGATGTTACTCGATTTTAAGGAGGTTCCTTACCAATTTGAAAAATCTCCAGAAATTGTTGATAATATCCAATATTGTGTAAAATGATCTGCTGAGTTCATTTTTGTAATAAAAAAATGGGGTTTCCATGCTCGTTTTCGAGATAATAGCCCTCAATCTTAATGGTGGAAGTGAAAAATAGAACATTTTTCATGTTCATTTCACATTAAAAAAATGACAGAAAAACCATAGATATGTCATAACAATGGCTTTATTCTAATGACATTATGATGATATTACCAATATTTAAGAAGGAATGATTTGTTTTTTTAATATTTTGTTAAAATCTAAATATTTTAGATATTTAAAAATACTTACCCTACTTTTACTAGTGCATATTACCTATATGATCCGATGAAGGATTGAAAACGTGACTGAGACAGGATCCTAACGTAACTGTAGTGAAGTGTAGACAGACTGGCTCTAGGGCACGTCACTACCCGGAAGTGTAGTGCAATCCACACATAGCTGCGCGCGCAGTGATATGAAACCCTCACATTTCCTAGAGTCAGTCCGAGCGAGGTCCTAAATGCGGGGAGGTAGTTGATCCAACGATGGGTGGGTATAAACCCTAAAAGTAGGGTAAGTATTTTTAAATATCTAAAATATTTAGATTTTAACAAATTTTTAATACTTACCCTACTTTTACTAGTGCATGTTGATTCGACAGTCGGACGGAGGGAAAGGACCCACAGCGAGGACCTCCACAGCACTAGCAAGAGTAGGACGTGACAACTGAGCGGAAACCTACAAACAGGAAACCCAAATCAGTATATGAAACCACTAAAAGGATTGAAAGGAGAGATCTCGACGAACCGAGAAATAGTCCTAAAATCCACAAAAACCAGGTCTCACCTAAGACGAAGCGGGCAAGGTGAGTTGCTGAGCCACTATGAGAGGTCCAAAAGATTGGAGTCCTTGTACGTCTTCCACGGAGACATCTCTCAAATAGTGACTGGCAAACACAGTGTTGGATTTCCAGAAACAACCCTTCATGATGTCCGGCACCGAGCAGTTCCTGTGAAGAGCCATAGTAGAAGCCAAGGCCCGAATCTCATGAGGGTTATTTGCGGAGGGGTGAGGTATTCCTGCTGCATCATAAGCTGCCAAGATGGATGTTCGCAACCATAAAGCCAGCGTGTTCCGGTTTACCTCACCCTTAGCTGCAGAAGAAAAGGGAATGAACAATCTCTTTCGCCCAGCCCTCTTGTCCGTGGACCGGGAGATGTATTCCTTCAAGGCACGGACTGGGCACAAAGAGAGTTCTTCAGACTCCGATTCATCCACAATTAAAGACAACGGCGGAATCACAAAAGATCTGTCAGGTTGACCAGGCAGTTGATTTTTCGCTACAAAATCCCACAACAGACCCAGATGCACTGAACCATTGCGCCGTTGCTCGAACCGAACCCTCGTAACGTCGATAGCATGTAATTCACTTACTCTGGCAGCCGTTGCCAAAGAAAGTAAAAACGCCGTCTTCCTGGAGAGGTTCTCAAAAGAAGCCTCCGACAGAGGTTCATATGGAGCTCCACGAATGTGCTTCAAAACCAGGTTCAGATCCCAAGCTGGAGGACGAAACTTGACTTTTTGGTCTTCCAGCTTAAAAGACTTCAGCATGGCTATCAGTTCCGGGATTTTCGAGATCTTCCTGTCTGTTTTAACAGCGAGAACTGAATTGAGGGCCGAGAGATAGGTAGAAATTGTTCCACCCTTAAGGTGCCTCTTCGAGCGGAGATGGAACAAGAAATCTGCCAGGAACTGTGGTGAGGCTGACAACGGGTCTTGCTTGTGGGATCTACAAAAGTTCTCAAAAGACAACCATTTATCATCATAAAGGGCTCTAGTCGAAGGCCGGTGTGCTCCAGTAATGGCGCTGGCCACCGATGCCGAATATCCCTTATCTCTTAAAGTCTTCTGCAAATGGTCCAAACGCACAGATGAAACCGCTGTGGATCTGGATGCACCTGCCGACTGTGAGGATGTAGAAGGAGGTTTGACCACGGGGGCAATGGGTTTGGTTCTCCTTCCGCTAGAAGACGCAGTTCTGGAAACCAAGTTCTGGCCGGCCAAAAGGGCGCGACCAAAAGCAGATTCATCAACTTGGTCTCCCTGATCTTGGCCAGAACCTTTGGTAGCAGAACTGGAGGAGGGAACGCGAACGCATCTAGACCGTCCCAAGACAGGGACAAGGCGTCCACTGCCCACGCCATCGGGTCTGGAAGGGGAGAGACGTAAGTTGGCAACTGGTTGTTGAACCTTGTGGCGAACAGGTCCAGCAGAGGCCGATGGTGTAACTGACAAATCAGGGAGAAAGCTTCCGGGTTGAGCATCCACTCTGTTGGCGATGGCTTGTCTGGTCTGGACAGAGCGTCTGCCAATATATTCCTGCAACCCGGAATGTGACGAGCCCTGATCAGAATGTTGTTGGTGTCTGACAACTCGAACAGTTGGAATGTCTGTTTCAATAACTGGCGCGACCGAGTCGTCCCCTGGAAATTGATCAAGTAAACCACTGTCGAGTTGTCTGACGCTATTCGAACCCGAGAGCCTCTGAGGATTTCGACCCAGTGCTCGATGGCCAAGATGACTGCCTGTAACTCGAGGTTGTTGCTGTGCCAACCGGTCTGATGTTCTGCCCACAACCCTGCTGCCGTGCGTTGTCCCAGGTGGGCTCCCCATCCTTGATGTGAAGCGTCCACGAACAACTCGTGGTGATGACTGAACTCTGTCAAAGAGACTCCTTCGCAAACGTTCAATGGGATCGTCCACCACCTGAGGTACCGGTGCAAATGCAGTGGAAGCCGCATGCTTTCCCTGGGATCGTCCTCCCGACAAAACGGAATGAGGAAGACTTGAAGAGGGCGTGCCATGAGACGGCCTCTGAGAGTGAGAGCCTGAGCTGAAGTCAACAGGCCGAGAAGTGACTGCCACTGGCGAACTGACAAGGCCTGATGAAGACCCCGTAAGGCTAGCCGTTCTATCTTCTCCCACCTGTCTGGAGGTACTCGGAGAAGATCTAAGTTGGTTAAAAACAGACCTCCTATAAACGTCAGCTGCTGGGATGGGACTAGTTGCGATTTCTCTGTATTGACGAGCCATCCCAACTGTCGCAGCAGGTCCAAGGCAAATAGGGTCTGTTTGTGTAGCACTGTTGAGTCCCCGTGGCTCATCAGGCAATCGTCTATGTAGGGGTCGAACTCTATCCCCCGAAGATGGAGAAACCTGGCTATTGGAGACGTAATGCGAGTGAAAAGCCACGGGGCCGTAGATATTCCAAACGGGAGAACCTTCCATTGGTAATGTACCCCTTGGAAGAGGACTCTGAGGTACTTCCGATGATGTTTGAAAACTGGTACATGGAGGTAAGCATCCTGTAGATCTAAGCTGACCAGCCAATCGTTGGGTTGAAGCTTGGAACGCAGCAGATCCAGGGTAACCATTGTGAAATGCGGGGGCTCTGGCATGTATAGATCGTTGAATGCTGCCAGGTTGTGTATCATCCGCATCTTGTCTGAATTTTTCTTCGGAACCAGGAAAATTGGGGCGTAATATCCTGGGTAGAAGTGGGGGTCTGTAACCACTTCTATTGCTTTCTTCTCCAGCAGTGTCATGATGTTGGTAGAAAACTGATCGATCTGGGTTAGCGAGTACACGCATGGCCGGGGCAGGCTGGTCAGAGGCGGAGGGTTGGAGATTGGCAGTTTGTATCCAACCCTGAGAATTTCGGTGACGAAGGGATCTTCTAGGATTGTCCAATTCGGCCAGAAGATCCCAAGTCTCCCGCCTACGGGTGTAAGCTGGTAAGGGACGACTGGAGGCGGGAGGCGCCAGTCGTGCAAATCCAACGCTTCAGCGGCGTTTCTTGTAGGCTGGAGTCTTTGGTACCTTGGACTGGTCAAACTCTGGGCGAGGTTTCTGGGAGGTGTAGCCTCCTCTGCTGAACTTGCCACGACCTCCACCACGTCCTCCACGAGTAGCGTTCTTGACCACGTTGCGTCGTGCCTCGTACACCTGGGTAACTCTCGAGTTCCTGGGACCGAGAGATGACGACAGTGACTTGATGGCTCGAAATGTAAAGTCCGATTGAGCCATAGCGGCATGCTCCTTGTACACTGTCGGGATCTTGTCCGCAAACAACATCGGAGTAGAGAGAGGAGCTCTGATGAGGGTCTTCTTGAACTCCTCCTCCCAGGCGCACGGGGCAAGGAGACCATTCCTGCGGATGAGGACAGTAGTGGCCCAAGCCGAACGGATATGGTCCATGATGACAGAGAGCGTGTTGTACTGCCACCTGTACATCGTGGATAAGTGCTCTAGTCTGGAGGGATTGTCTTCCAACAGATCCTGTGCCAAAGCATCCGTGGCAGAGGCCAACACTGACAACGGCCTCAAAGTGCGTTTGAGCTCCCTCTCAATCGCCAACATCCTGGTGTCCTGGACCTTATACACTCCTTGCGGCGCATCCGAGAGTCTTGAACATGAGTCATCTTGTGGGGACCCCTGATCATACGTCTGCAAAGAGTGGACCTTGAAAGACGTAGTGGAGTTCTTGGCTGGACGAAAAGTGGGATTGATCGACAACTTTTGGAACTCCTCGTCCAGAGACTCGATGGTGTCGAGAACCAACGGATGTGGGGGAATGAGCAGCTCAGGCTCACTCCAAACAGCCAGTGCAGTATCCTGCTCCGAACCCGGAGAGGGGCAGTCCACCAGTCTGTCAGCGATCCACGTATACACCTCTCCCATCGGTAGATGTGTCTTCTGGGGATCCTTAGAGTCCACTGACTTCGAAGGTGAGAGAGGGGCGAGAGACCTGTCGTCGACAATAGAGAGCGAGTGTCGTGGTGAACCTTCCACAGAGGGACCCTCCCTCTCTCGTGAAAGGTACCTGTCGTTGGAGTGGGACCTCACAGAGGATCTGTCCCGGCGTGGAGAGTCACTAACATCCTGGTCCCGCTCTCTGTGTGCTCTATCCCTCGAGAGCTGACGCACCTTGGCTGGGCGCTCGTCATGAGAGGGTTCCTCAGAATCTCTAAGAGATCGGCGCTGCTCTTCCTGGTGCCGGCGCTCATCCTCCTGGCGCTGGCGCTCCCAGTTCCTGAAGCGCTTCTCTTCTAGATTCTTGAGGCGCAGGCGCTCCTCCTCCCGAAAACGGCGCTCCTCATCCAACTGAACACGCTGGCGCTCCTCCTCCTGGCGCTGGCGTTCAACTTCCCGGCGCTGGGAATCTACTGAGCGCCGAATGTTATCCTGGCGCTCAATCTCCTTTCGGTGCTCTTCCTGTCGCTTCAGGTCGAGCCGGCGCTCCTCCTGGCGCCTCCTAGTCTCCCTGAGTTCTGACAGGCGCCTGTCATCCTCCAGACGCTCGAGGTCCCTTAAAGATCGTTGATATCTTTCTTCTTCCCTTTGAACCTCGAGCTCCAGGCGCTGACGCTCGCCAAGGCGCTGTTGGTCTTCCAGGCGCCGGGACTCGGCCGAGTCAAGATCGAGGTCAGAGGACTGAGGCGCGATGGGCGGAGCACCCGGGTTGATAGCGTTGTCCAGGTGTTCCTTGGGTACACGCTTGGCCTTAGGTTTCGACGAACCCGACTCTCCAGTAGAGGGAAACGCATCCCGTGGGTGATCCCTCGCTGGTGATAGGCCGTCGACTGGTTCAGAGATGACCAACGTGTCCTGGTCCAAGTCCGAAGAGGCCATTCTACACCGTCTCTGAGTGAACCTTTTCCTCCTAGCGACTGCGTACGCCTTGAAGTCAGATGCCGAAAGATGACAGCAATGCTGACAACGAGATGTCCACTCGCAAGGTGAGACCACCAGGCAGTCCGGGCAAAGGGGGTGTGGGTCCTTAGCCGATTTGGACGATTTGCAGGCCACACAGAAGACACGCGGCATGCAAGAGAAAATTCACTGTCAACAAAAAGAAGAAACAGTGAACATAAACAATCAAGCAAACAAAACCACCAACACATGTTAAAATACATACTTTAACATCAGAATGGTTGAGTAAAGAATGCTTAAATCAAGCATGAAAATTACAAAGATTGGTAAAGAAAAATTTACAAAGAAATTTTAATACCAAAAATTTTAAATTCCCATGAAGAAAGAAACAATTGAAGTAAACACAAAACAAGATAGAATACGAACTACACAGACCCAAGGTTAAAAGGGAGATAACCGCTGTGGTCAAAGTTCATACACATGGAATGTAAACACAAATGAAACTTTCAACAAGAAAAAGTTTACAATGTAAAATTAGCGAATATAAATAGCCAAATTTTACACTAAAGGTACACAATGTAAACAACAAGCAATATTATCCAAGAATATGGATAAAAAAAAACAAACCAAAACGGTAAACAACAAGTCGTGACGTCATCACAACAAATCGAGCAAGACGAAGGAGGCCGCCATTTTGAATGGCGAACGAAAACGTGCTCCGAAGAAAAAACAACGAAAATAGCTACCAAAACGCGTAAAAGTGTTAGAAAACACGATAAAACGGTACAGTAAGCTGCGTAGCATGAAAATAGAAGTCAAATTGCTCACGAAAACCAATGCAAATGGCGACATGAGCGAAGAAAAACAACTTTCTCGAAGGATGAAGAAAAAATTTCTACGACGAGGTAGGTGAAACTACGCATGTTACACTTCACAATACAAGAATAGGGGAAAGACATACCAATAGCTAAACCACACGGTTTAGGAAGCAAAATAAGCAGTCAAATAAATTTCTGTCTCAGAAAACACGTCCGTCGTATCGAGCGATATAGGAAATGTGAGGGTTTCATATCACTGCGCGCGCAGCTATGTGTGGATTGCACTACACTTCCGGGTAGTGACGTGCCCTAGAGCCAGTCTGTCTACACTTCACTACAGTTACGTTAGGATCCTGTCTCAGTCACGTTTTCAATCCTTCATCGGATCATATAGGTAATATGCACTAGTAAAAGTAGGGTAAGTATTAAAAATTTGAACATTTTTAAAAACAAATTATTTTTTTTCAAATTTCAAATATCCAAACAAAATAAAATTTTCATGTCAAATAATCTTAAGAATAGCAGGAAAATTCATCAGTTGATAGCAATAATATCAAGGAACATAATTAACACCAAAAAACAATATGTATCCAGGTTACTTTTTGAAAAAAATGTCAAAAACTATTATATGTGAAATTTTCAGTATAAAGGGAGATAACTCCTGCAGTTGCCATATGAAATTACAAAAACAATCATTATTATAGGTTATAAAAAAAATATCAAATTGTATGCTGCAATATCATAACTTAATATGATTTATTATATGATTGCAGGTGAAATACCGGGATCTATCAATGAAAATAAACCGTGTTATCAGTCACTAGTGAAAATAACAATGGAACGTGTTATCAGTCACTAGTGACTGATATAACAATGACCTGACGTCATCAAACAATGCTCCGACGTCATGACACGTTCATGACGTCACATGGTTGCTGAGGCGACAGGCTCAATCTAGAGCCAACTTAATGTAAATACGAGTCGATTTCGGTGAATATGCAAGGATTTGGTCATATAATAAATAGAAAAATTGTCTTTTCTTGACAAATACCATGTTTATCTCATCTCGTGAGGTAGAAAAGTTATATATTATCACTCGTGGCTGCGCCACTCGTGAAAATATAACATTTCTACCTCACTCGATGAGATAAACATGGTATTAGTCAAGAAAAGACAAATATCCTCTATATATTGATATGCTTCTAAACACAAAAAAATAAGCCAATTCAACTCAACATTTTGAATATATTCAAACCATTTTTTCAAAATATTTGAGCATTATAAGCAGAAACGCAGATATTCCCAATTTCCTAAATACAACTTGATTTGTTTCATAAAATCTCCACTTTACATTTCAATTAGCAAACTCTATGTTTAAAAAACTCAATGATAGTAAAGTTCTATGAAACTCACTCAAACCCAAAAAATTGCTCGAACACAAACTGTACCTTTTCGGTGGTTCAACATTATCTTTGTCCAAGGATATATCAATCATCATAAGTCAAAGTAAAATCATCACATTAGTCAAAATCCAAACATATTTCCATAAATACAAAATTCACTTATTTGGCACAAAGTCATCAATAGTCAAAAGGCAGAACTACATTGCTTGCTTGAAACATGAACAAAGTTTCATCATAATCTAATCAATAGTTGTCAAGCACTGGTCTGGGATGGAATATCTCATCAAGTCAAAATCCAAACATATTTCCTCCATATATGTACAATATTCACTTATTTGGCACAAAGTCATCAATAGTCAAAAGGCAGAACTACATTGCTTGATACATTTGATGCAAGTTGTGGAAAGTCAAAGGCACATATTCAATATACATGAACAGTTTTATGAAGACATTTGTACACATTCTACGTGAAAAAATCTTCTCAGGACAGTGCCAGTTGTTCAAAATATGTCACTAAATTATCAATGACATTTGTCCTGTTCGTGACACGAATTCCAGCACTTGTTTTTTCTGAAAGCACAGCTCGTAGCCCATTTTCACCTTTCCGTTGGTAGGCAAGTTTGAGGTTTGCACAGTTCTAAACCTGATGCAGCACACTTTTCTGCCATTGGTTTCGATATGAATTTTCTCCTTATGACAGCAGAAAAACTTTTGATATTTTCATGTTTTCTCTTTAAATACTGCATGTGTGCAACTGCCCACTGCATTTCAAAGCTATGCTGAAAAATATCTTTGTCATTCAAGTTGACTAGTTCACGAAGAGCAAGACAATCAGCCAAGGCATTGTGGGCATCAAATTGTTTCCCAAGCAATGTTTCCACTAAGAATTCTTCTTTGTGACAAGTTAATGATGGATAGCACTTCCTGAAATGTGGGAGGGTGTCGATGAAACCATGTACAACATCTGACAACTCTGACAATAGGTCACATGATTGTGCAACTCTGCAAAGGTGGGTAGAATCAAAAGCCTTTGAGTTATGCCCAACAAGAATGATAGGAGCATTGAATGATCTCATCCATGCAATAAAAGCTTTCAATGCAGAAGGTAATGACACAGTCTCAACCGGAATGCCTTTGTGCAATAAAGTGTTTTCATGAACAGTGAGTTTAGTAACTTGAGATGCAAAATGACTGATTGGTTTACATGGAAGAACATACTTATTAAAAACATTGGTTTCATCTACCACAGCACTGATTTGACAAATGTCTGTATCCCAC
The DNA here is from genome assembly GCA_936450465.1 of Gibbula magus. Classification (NCBI taxonomy): domain Eukaryota; kingdom Metazoa; phylum Mollusca; class Gastropoda; order Trochida; family Trochidae; genus Gibbula; species Gibbula magus. The sequence continues at coordinate 9,847,757 of OW388298.1, read as the reverse complement.
TCAGTTGAACTGGTTTCAAGATCAAACATAATCAGTTTGCATTCTGTTTTGATACTCAGTGGCTGGCTTACATGTAGCACTTCTGGGTCAGGAATCTTGATAACATCATGTTCATCTGTTGATCCAATACAAGTCTCATATGTTTGACCTTCTCGGACTTCATGCTCTTCTGTGAACTTGCACCTTGTCTCCGCCAACTGTACTCTCCTCCTCTTGAAACTTTTCGTCAATGAATTTGCTTTTCTCTTTGATGCCTTTCTCTGGAGTGCCTTTGCTTTTCTTGCCAGGGCCTGTCCTGGTGAAATATGATTCTTTTTGTAGACAGACATGAGGTAAGCTGGACCAAGGTTCTTCTGGGAAACAGCTGCACCAATCCTAAAATCCAAACTTTCTGAACTTGAATAGTGACGACTTTTTGGAGCCTTACTTGCCACTACATTGTTGAAAGACTCATTTGCTTTTGTACTTCCCAAAGGCGCTAACCTATCTGCATTCAGAGCATGAATCTCAAAAACAGCCTTCAAATCATCTCTGAACTGGTCTCCTTCCAAACACTGGCCTCGTGGTAAAGAGCTGTACTTATATGCTGCTCCTTTTGACAAGAACCCACACCATGATCCACAGTCCGTATGATCTCCAAACACATGAGGAGTGATAGATCGCAGTCCACTTCTGACAGCCTCCACATTATTCTTATTTTGATTCAAAACATACGAATAACATTTCTTCAGATAAGATATCACTTTTCCTGTTAGTTTTCTGTGTGTCTTAGCCAGTTTGTATAACTGATTATTCAACCTTTTCTTTGAATGATTGATGTCACTCCATTTTATGATATCAGGATCATATTCTTGTCTCAAGTGTGACAGCGTTGTAGTATCATCATCCATGATGATATATTTGACACAAGAATCTGGTTTAGAAGTTTCTTGAAGAAGTTCTACACCCAAACTTGACTCCATGGATTCAGCACTCCCAGACCAGTTATATCTGAAAATACAAGTAGATATAATTACTTTTAATAACCAGTGAAGCAGCAAGCAGAGCTAACAAACCCCTGCTTCCAACTTTCTCTAAAACAATTCAAATAGTAACATTAATAAAGATTGAGTAAAGGTGTATGATACTTGAGTAAACAGTTGTACTTTTATTAAAATTGAAGCACATATACGTTAATTCTTATTGTTTGACTTTTTATAACCAACACAAGACTATGATAAACCACCGCTAAGTCTTATTAATAAGTAACATCTTCACTCCTTCGCGAGACACAATTTAGAAAGTATGGTAATGTTATGTCATTGAGTTCAAACTCACTGCAATGTGAAAACACCAAAAGGCACATTTGTAATAAGTTTCACTGAATTAGCCCTGATGGTTTTCAAATTCTGCTCTGGAAAACCAATTCTGAGTTGCGTTTTCATTGAAACTGGAAAAATTATAAAATCCAGGAAGTTGAAATTCCCAAAAGGCACAACTACATGCAATGATCAGTCAAAATACCAAGTTTCATTAAGTTAGGCCTAACTGTTTTAGAGTTCTGTTTTGGAAACACATTTCTAAGTTGCGTTTCCATGGAAACTGCAGAAATAAATTCCAGAAAGTTGAAAACCCCAAAAGGCATAACTACATGTGATTATTAGTCAACATACCAGGTTTCATTAAGCTCGGCCTAACTGTTTTCGAGTTCTGCTTCGGAATCACAATTCTAAGTTGCGTTTCTATGGAAACCGCAAAAATAAAAATTTCCAGAAAGTTTCATTGAGCTAGCTGTAACGGTTTTCGAGTTCTGCTCCGGAAACAATGTGATCACAGACAGACGGACAGACAGATGGACGGACCAAGTTTGGTGATGATTGGTCACATAGTTTTAGAGATCTGCTCGGGAAACGAACACTACCCTTGAAAAAGACCAAGTCAAAATTGTTAAATTTAAAAAAATCTGTAACCTCCTTCAGGGGGAGACATAGGTGAGGTGAGGTGAGTTGGGGTTTAACGCCGCTTTCAAGAGTATTTCACTTATATCGCGGCTGCTAGTATTACGGCAGGGAGAAAGCCCGCAACGCCATGTGGCTATGCATTGCGGTGAAACCTGCGAGCAACGGCTGGAACTAGAGAACCATGGGTGGTACTACTCTGAAATTCAGTGTAGCATTGCACCCAAACCTTACTGCGTGTAGAACAGTTCTCTACTGCAGACAAAATTGCCGTGCCCCTGGCGGGATTCGAACCCCGGACCTCTTGATCCAAAGCCGAACGCGCTAACCACTGCGATATCCCGCCCCGGGGGAGACATAATTCTTATCCTCACTAATCAAAGAGTCAGTACACGAGATTTAGGAGATAAGTAATCTGTCTTGGCCTTTTTCTTCTGGAGAAGAAAATGAAAATGGGTATCAAGGATTTGGTTTTATAAAGGACTACAGAATGAGCTAAAACTAAATCATACCTGCAGTCATGCTTTGCCACAGTGACATTATTCTTGCTTGCATTTTCACACATCCTGCATGTACTTTTTCTTGAGCCGTAGGCAATGATGTTGCCAGTATTCTGTCCAATCAAACATCCATGACCTAAATGAAAACATTGGAATAAATCAATTGATCAAGGATATCAAACTTTGTCATTATACTTACATGTATACATATTGATTACATAATCAAACAATGTTTGAAAACAGAAACAAAATTACCAAAACAAATTGATTTCAATTACGAGACACTATCTTCTGTCACTATCTGGTATTGAGCATTGTGTTTTACACTGTAAAGTATATGACCATAGCTATTTGTTTTGTTGTCATTTTGACTTTCAGTAATCAATAGACAATACTGTTGAAGTGTTCATATTAAATGATAAGAAGACAATGTTTTATTTCTATCTCTCTAGCTGATACATGCAACTGGACATCTGAAACAGTTCAAATACATTTTGTCTTTTTTAATATCATTTTTTGAAATTTTTCATTTTTTATGATCCATTCAATCATAAATCAATGATTGATCAGTTTAGTCAATCGGATTGTAACTGATGATCGATTACGAAATCACAAGCGATTCCAAACACTAAATAACATTGAAAATGTGGTTGTGAACTTGCTTCTATTATCTTTTTGATACCATATCAACCTTTTTATTTAAATTGGTCTTACATTAAATGTGTATTTTTCGGTCAGTTAAAATTGACTCCTGATAGATTTACCTGATTTTGAGTTGTACATTCTCCCAGTACTCCGTCGCTGCCAGCCCATGTCATAACTTGCAGTTAGTTGTACTGGTTGATTCTGTGTGCTTGGAGCAACATGAGAATCTGTTGAGGTTTCTTGGGCAAGTTTAACCTCTTCCTGAAGAAACTCCTGTTCAGCACAATAAATTACGAAACATGAATGGACTGTAAATCATGACAAATTCTAAGCCAAATACATACATGGTATATCAAGTCCTTCATCTTACAATCCTAATTTTTGTCACACCAAATCTAACATAACTGAAATGAGTTCATGAACTCAGATTATAAGTATCTTTGAAGAAAAATATTTTTGTTTGCATAATGTGCATTACATTAAATTTTATTAACTCAAAGACTACACAGAGAGAGAGATAGTCAAAATTTACAAACTGATGGCCAATATAAAGTATATGTATATATTATTCTGTCAGCAGTGCAAGAAGTAATTTTACATGTATTTTGCTTTACCTGACATGAATTACGGGCAACTTCTTCAATCAAGGGTCCTATTTCTCTCTCCCTCCGCTTCATTGTACGATCAGACAAGGGTGGGATGTTCATTGCAGCAAGCCAGTTGGAAACATGAGAGTGACCTAGTCCAGAGTGTAACATAGCTGCAAACAAGAAAATCAATCAATAAACATTTGAAGTGAGTACAATGGCATAATGAAATAATATAATTTCTATTTCCTGAAAGCATATTGATGTTTTCAATGAATTGAACACTGTTCATGTTCATCATGAATCATGCATATCATATATATCAAAATATAATATCATCCAAATTTGCAAATTGAGTTTTCAGAATATTGAAAGTAGATAGAAAATTAAAAAGAGTCATATGACATTTTTCATTGTTATCTATTCACAAATAAACTAACAAATAAATTGAACAATAGGTTTTAAATAAAGATAATGTATCTATCATTCATTCGTGCTAATGCCTTACCTGCCAAATGGATTATTAAATAAAATACCAAAAACAACCTTCAAGTCTTTCTGAACTGTTAAAACGATATTAAATTCAAAAAAAACATTCACCAGTTTAATTCACGAAATGATTAATTTGAAAGAATTCCTTTTCTTACATGCACAGTAGAAAATACCACACACTTGAGTACGAAGCGCCATGGATATGTTTTTACAAAGAAATGCAAAATAGTCCGGTTTTCGATCATGTCAATAATACCTGTTTGTTTACACTAAGTTCGTGACGACAAACGTTCTCTCCTAAAAAGCAAGATATTTTGTTGATCTAAGTTTTCTTCCAAAAATGCAAGTGTCATAGGGTGCTTTGGACTCGTTTGATAAACTTTGATCTATAATCTATTTAGTCAACATTACCGAGCGACTGTTCAGGCGGCTTGTCTTGGATAACTAAGGGAAGTAACTCTCAACTTTTCCCATGACAACGATATCAACAGATCTTGCACACATCGATAAATATATGAAAATTATACATTGTTTTAATGGATCTAATTATATTTTCAAGATCTTCTCGTAATTTTTACTTGCCCAAGTACAAATCGAAAAGTAAGAACAGTATCCACTTCAATTCATGGACAAACACATAATGAAAATTACACATTCCTTGGCGATTTTATTTATGCGTGATTAATTTAATGTAATGTATTCAAAGTATAACGTCAATTTAAAAACTGTATTATTTTTAACTTACTGTTAAAAACTTCAAGTAATTATTCTTACCTGCAGCGGCTTTGGTGTTTACATCATATACCGGTACTCCGCGATTTCCAGCTTCGTCACTTCGGTGGCTTTTCCCAGTTGGGACACGATTCAGAATTCCACAATCACATAAAATATAAAGAAGACTAGCAAGTCCTATTCTGGTTTCTGATTGGATGTTCTGCAATAAAAGTGGGCTGGAACAATCTGAACAGAAAAGTTCCTTACACAATACATCGAGTTCGACAACACACAGGGGAGAATCTTCGGAGCAACTTTAGAATTGGTTCGCCACCTTGAATACATTCTAAAGATTAACCCTAACCCTAAACCTAACACTACCCCTAACCCTAATACTAACCCTAAACCCTAATACTAACACTAACACTAAACCCTAAACCCTAATACTAACCCTAACCCTAAACCCTAATACTTACCCTAAACCTAAACCCTAATAGGTGGCGAACCAATTCTAAAGTTATACCGTGACGTCTGGTAGAATTAGACGAGAGTTAAGGGGCAGGGCCCTTATTCTCGAAACGTACGTTGCCCTACGAACTTCTTAGGCCCATTTTTAACACATGGGCTACGATCAAAGTTAAGAATTCTTAAGGCTACGAACGTTTCGAGAATAGGGGCCCAGATAACTTCAAATGCAGTTACATTCTACTCGCTGTTACATGCGCAAGGCAATGTGCGTATAAACAATGGTACGGAACCTCCTTAATTGGAAACTGGTATATTTAGCGATTGGGGATGAATATGCAAGCTGAGTGAATTTGTTTGTATTGTAAACAACACATATGGTGAGTAAGAACGTATTAAAATAATAACATTTTATGAAACACAATGGATGCATCTTTAAAGAAGTGTTTTCCCCCTTGATGCAATGGTTTGTATAGTTAGTTCCACTGCGTCTTGTAGGTTAGGCTTCTTATGTGGGAAACGTCCGTCTCCCCGCGTCCAGAAAGCCCGATGTGCGCGTCATCAATATCATTACGATCAGATGTTTACTAAACAGATCAAATCCGTTAAGATCTGACCACTGCCCTTTTCGGTCATCTTCCGTTTCCATATACATTCAACCAATCACATTTCCAAATCATAACGAACCTCGTCGCTGATTGGCTGGATCGTCCCCGGCATGACCCTTGTCTATCGGATATGAGATAAACTGATCTGGGGCTATATATTCAGAAACCTACATTGACCAAGATTAACATTAGTTCCCATTCTTTAACAATCTAAGGTTATCTTTGAGACTTGTGATAACCTCGGGACTTTGTGAAAGAAAGCCTTGGTTTTAATGAGATTGAGACTTCGCCTGATTTGCATTGTTGCTTCAACATATTAGTCTTCAAAGTTCACGAAAGGTCAGCGACCCAAATGTTATTATGGATTGATTGTCGGACATATGAGGCTAACCATTATTTATATTTTAATTAGTTTGCTGTAATTATAGCGTAACGTCATGATATCGTCGGAAACCGTGCAGAACCATTTCAAAGAACCACCGAGTTATCTCCCATGATGAGACCACCTAGATGTAGCTAGAGCTCTTTGTCTTGATGTACTCACATTTTGTACTTTCAAACTGGTCACAGAATGGGCTACACTTACAACAACACATTTTAATATGACCAATGTACACTTCACACGGCAGTAGACTCGACACATTGACTTACTGACAATATGAATACCTGTATTGCGGCGATCTCCAAGCGTTTTGTGGGACAATTCACAGAGAAGAGCGGATTCTCATGTAGCGTTGAATCGGAATGTAAACTAACAAACGAATATAGCTGGGGAGTGTATAACACTATAGAATACGCGTCTGTGTATTCACCAGTCAGTTGAATACTATGTTTTTATGCATGCATGTTTATATCTACCCCGTAGCTAGGACCAAAGCAGTAACAGGGCAAGAGTTAGGTTCCTAAAATGGAGGGTTTCGAGTTGACGCTACCTTTCGGATGAGAATTTTCTTGGATTTACGCAACTGTGATTCGAAATGAGACCAAAGGATTACCGTACCAAGGATTATCTCTGTGTATATAGTTATAAGATTATCGTATTATTAATATTTGGTGAGTATATATTTGATATTTTGCCAGATTAATTACAAGTGGTAGTTTCTATAAGGAAAATAAATGAAATGTCCCGCTGTCTTCGAGAGAGAGAGAGAGAGAGAGAGAGAGAGAGAGAGAGAGAGAGAGAGAGAGAGAGAGAGAGAGAGAGAGAGAGAGAGAGAGAGAGAGAGAGAGAGAGAGAGAGAGAGAGAGAGAGACCAAAGGATTACCGTACCAAGGATTATCTCTGTGTATATAGTTATAAGATTATCGTATTATTAATATTTGGTGAGTATATATTCGATATTATGCCAGATTAATTACAAGTGGTAGTTTCTATAAGGAAAATAAATGAAATGTCCCGCTGTCTCTGAGAGAGAGAGAGAGAGAGAGAGAGAGAGAGAGAGAGAGAGAGAGAGAGAGAGAGAGAGAGAGAGAGAGAGAGAGAGAGAGAGAGATATTCTTTATTTCCTCCAGTTTACACCGGAGATCAGCAACAATTAAACAATTATACAAATACATTAATAGGTGATAATAGAGCAGATTAACCATTAAGTGTAATATTGTAACAGGTGGCGTCATATTTTGAAAACATATAGTGGTTTCCAAAGTTTCGTGTTAAATAAATTGATTAAAATCAGTTATGCCTCCTACAAGGAAAGCTAGCATGTCTGTTTCGTCTTGTAATTCAATGCAACGTTTCCACTTCAATAAAATCTATCATGTCATTTCTATATCTATACACCTAAAATGAGATGTTCTTAGAAAGTTAGAATAAATTGAATGATTTTATCACCCCAGACATAACAATTGCTTATTCATTGACTAATTCTTTCCAACATAAATCCATCATATGCAAAATTTATGAAGATATGAGGGAAAATGTGACGGTACTGAATTTTTACCCAAAATAACTAATGTCCTAGGAGACAAACTATACAACCAAATTTAGAATTTTTACATTGTAAACAATATTTTTGATACTAATTTGATATTCATATACAAAAAAACATGTTTTGTTATGCATGAAAAGAAGCTAGCCAAAGGTGAGAACTTTCTTTGCCTGGCAGTTTATTTGGCCTGTCCTCGTATCGCCTACACCGCTATCAAAACAAATTTATGGATGAGTGCACATCACACTGGCATCCTGATCCCTTAAGAAAATAATGAACCCTTCCAAAGATATAAAAACAGAATAACTAAAGAACAAATTACTTTAATTTCACTTTGATTTTCACAATGACGACAATGTATTTTCATAGCATATGCACTAGCTATGAAATTGGTTTGTTCTTTCACAACATGATCAGCCTATCACTTTGATTTACACGATGTATACAATGTAACATGTAAAGACGCTAGTACTGTGGATAATTGTATTGTTGTTATAATGTTATAGTATAGTTAATTAAATGAATTAAGAAATAAATATTTGCTACTTTTTACTGTAAACATATATCCATTGAAATATATATTTCTCTTAATTCCATCACATAAAAAACAATACTTGTTAAAAAAATATATATCAAACATGGCTTTCGTATGCTCCATTAATATGTGTTTTGTTATATTCATATATTTGTTCACTCTCTGTCATTACGAATGACTTGTGAGACCTAATAACAGTGAACCAGTTCATTAAAGGTGCATCCATTGTGTTTCATAAAATTGTTTATGGCTTTAATACGTTCCAACTCACCACATGTGATGTCTACAATACAAACAAATTCACTCAGCTTCCATATTAATCCCCAATCGCCAAATATATCATAATTATTAGTTTCCAATCAAAATTGGATACATCATTATGTATGTGTAGAAACCGAAACTGCACGTAATATTTACATGCACAGTATAGTTATGTGACCTATTAAACATTATCAACTCAAAATTGTATTTTTGTCTGTTATAAATAAGATTCCAAAATTACGTTTGACTTATTGGCGCGCGCCACATGCTGTGCATTGTCCGGTTTTCGATCAGAAATCACTACTTTTACCTTCATATCGTCAATATGCTAAGTCTACTATCATCAAAATGGTAGTTTTCGGTAACAGCCGGTACTTCTCGATAAAGTAACACCATATAACGTTTGCAATATGTGACCCCCAGCAACACAATGGGTGTACCTTTAATGACTTAGCAGACTGTACCATACTACTCAAAACGGTGAGGAAAACTCTGCATTTAATGTAGGCGATACGAGGGGGTTTTCAGGTGTAGACAATATGGGGAGTAGGCGGTATTTTATTTTATGTATATTTGTTTATATTGTTTTTTTCTAATCGCATACATTAGATCTCGATCCGAATCGAGTCGGCAATATCGAGATGGTTCACAGCAGAATATACACAGATTCCCGTTTGCCGCACCTACTTTGATGGATGCAAATATTATTTCAGGATAAAATGTGCATGATCTGCTGTAATAAATCAAAAGGATAGCTAACTCAGATATGATAACCATTCCCGATCGCTTGAGGAAACTTCAAAGGCGGATGAGCGAAAGCCAACTGCAATTTAAAAGGCTCTCTGTGGTTGGCTGAAATTTTATCGCAAACCATGGAGATAAAATTATTTTATTTTTATGGATCAGAGGTCAGAACGCGAAGGTTGATGAAGGGTATATAATATAAGTGAAGCGGAGCGTATACATTTTACCATGAGACAGCTTTAGCTGAGATGCTTTATCATATCAATGCCCAGAGGGTCTCTTGTCGATGGTCTTTTATGCGATATAGATATATTCATTTAAAGAATTTTATCTTATTCAAATTGCTTCCGCTTTAAGCCTGTGTTATATGTGTTATATACACGGATTTTATGCACGTGCGTGCTCGTACGGACAGCGCTGTGCTTATTTCACTCAGTCCATTCTCTTTCCACAGACGTTTCGCCCTTCAGATTGTTTATTGTAACCACTGTTATATATAGGCGATATTTCACTATTTTCGCATAATCCTCTGGCGTTCAAAGTTTGCAACGCTGGTAACGCCCATATTTTTGTCCAATCAAATACCGATTTATAGTCTTGTTACCAACATTCTACCACGAACTTTTAAAATCTTTGGTTTTCATTTTATTAATTATAATTTATTAATTTTACTGTCGAACGAAGGTTCAAACAGGATTTTTGTGATAGGTGATTTACCGTTTGAATACATGATGACGTAACACGCTAGGCCAAACCATGCCATTGAACATGCGTGGACCTAAATCAGCTATACTCGCTTTGTGGTTTCCATCATGTTTTCCTTCTACGCAATCTGTGTATCTGTTTGGGAAACAATTCTGATATGGACCGATGTTTTGAACAATGCAGTGATGACAGAAATAAGTCTAACGTGGTCTCTGAGCAGGGAGAAAGCCCGCAACGCCATGTGGCTATGCATTGCGGTGAAACCTGCGATCATCGGCTGGAACTAGTGAACCATGGGTGGTACTGCACTGAAATTCAGTGTGGCATTGCACCCAAATCTTACTGCGTGTAGAACAGTTCTCTACTGCAGACAAAGTTGCCGTGCCCCTGGCGGGATTCGAACCCCTCTGCGGCTGTGTGTGCCGTTAGAAGTTGCTTCAACACACAACTTATAACGGCCTACTTACTTGACGTTCGGTCCCGAATGTATCGAATCTACCTTAGAATCACAAAAAAAACAAAAACACACAGTAGGTTTATCTTCTAATTATTGGCCATCATTTTGATACAAACACATGAACTCTAAGCGATCATAAGACTTTATTATTAGTTGGTCACATTATGGCTGGCGGTAAACCGTTGCGTGCATGCAACATTCCTACTCTATTTTTCTACGTAGTGTTATGTAGTTATTATATGTCACACAATGTATATAGTTACTGTTTTCTAGAACTCAATCTACTTCTTCTGCATTTGTAAGAAACGTTTTTTTTTTTACTATTTATACACGTTTTTAACAATAAAAAAATGAAGTGACCAGTACTCAGATCCAGATCGGAAAGAGGTTAAAGGGGCAGTACCACGTTTTTTTCGCTCAAATGAGTCGATTAGATATATTTGAAAAATAATGTCACTAATAGTAAAACACCCTTCCCTCTTCGGAAAATCAAGTTACAAAAATGAGTGTACATGTTTCGGTAAAGCCATGGTAATCGTTTTGTAATTCGAAATAATAAAATGTGTTCACAATAAAATGGTCGCCATACAATTTTCGCTTTATACGCAACATCGTTTTTACCACTAAGGATAATTGGTTTGTGTAATAAAATGTTTTACCCTCTAAAGTAAATTTCAATGACATACGCTATCATTATCGGTAAATGGGAAATGTGAAAAAAAAAGTTTTGCAAAAAACGTGCTACAGCCCCCTTAAAGGGGTACGTTAAATCTGATTTTAATGATATTAGATACCAATGGACAGAGCTTTTCCCTATTTTTTTTCACTTCCAGTGCAGTATGCGTCAAGCAGTGTCCACAGTCTACTATGGTGGCTGATTTCTGCCATTCGCGTCTTCGCTACTTCGTGTTATTAGAATCTAGGGCGAAATAGCGAAGTGGCGATGCGAAGTAGCGAAGACGCGATGCGAAGTAGCGAAAATGCGATGCGAAGTAACGAAAAGGCGATGCGAAGTAGCGATGCGAAATAGCTAAATAGCGAAGATTTTTGCTTCGCTACTTCGCATCGCCACTTCGCTACTTCTCATCGCCACTTCGCTATTTCCCATCGCCACTTCGCTTCTTCGCTCCATCGTGTCTTCGCTACTTCGCCGCGAAGTAGCGAAGTAGCGAAGACACGATGTAGCAAAGTAGCGAAGTTGCGAAGAGGCGAACTAGCGAAGTAGCGATGCGAAGTAGCGAAGTGGCGATGCGAGGGAGCGAAGTGGCGATGCGAAGTGGCGAAGTAGCGAAGACGCGAAATGGCGAAATGACGAATTTGCGAAGTAGCGAAGTGGCGAAGTGGCGAAGTAACGAACTAACGAAGTGGCGAAGTAACGATGCGAAGTAGCGAAGTGGCGATGGGAAGTAGCGAAGTGGCGATACGAAGTAGAGAAGTCGCGATGCGAAGTAGTGAAGTAGCGATGCGAAGTAGCGAAGCAAAACCTTCGCTATTTCGCTATTTCGCATCGCTACTTCGCATCGCGTCTTCGCTACTTCGCATCGCATCTTCGTTACTTCGCATCGCCGCTTCGCTACTTCGCATCGCCACCTCGCTACTTCGCATCGCCACTTCGCTATTTCGCCCTTGCTTAGAATAACAGGAAGTAGCGAAGACGCGAATGGCAGAAATCAGCCACCATAGTCTACAATGGTTCCCTATCTTCAGAACGCTCTTTTGAAAAGTCGCTATTGCACGGGTTTCTATGGTGGCTGATTTCTGCCATTCGCGTCTTCGCTACTTCCTGTTTTTCTAAGCTAGGGCGAAATAGCGAAATGGCGATGCGAAGTAGCAAGGTGGCGAAGCGAAGTAGCGAAGCGGCGATGCGAAGTAACGAAGATGCGATGCGAAGTAACGAAGACGCGGTGCGAAGTAGCGATGCGAAATAGCGAAGACGCGAAGGGTTTTCTTCGCTACTTCGCATCGCTACTTCACTACTTCGCATCGCTACTTCACTACTTCGCATCGTCACTTCGCTACTTCCAATCGCCACTTCGCTTCTTCGCATCGTTACTTCGCCACTTCGTCAGTTCGTCATTTCATCACTTCGCCACTTCGCTACTTCGCCAATTCGTCATTTCGCCATTTCGCGTCTTCGCTACTTCGCCACTTCACATCGCCACTTCGCTATTTCGCATCGCCACTTCGCTACTTCGCATCGCTACTTCGCTACTTCGCTACTTCGCAAATTCGCAAATTCGCTATTTCGTTACCTCGTGTCTTCGCTACTTCGTCACTTCGCGACGAAGTAGCGAAGACACGATGTAGCGAAGAAGCGAAGTGGCGATGCGAAATTGCGAAGTAGCGATGCGAAGTAGCGAAGTGGCGATGCGAAGTAGCGAAGAAAAACTCTTCGCTATTTCGCTAGTTCGCATCGCTACTTCGCATCGCATCTTCGCTACTTCGCATCGCCGCTTCGCTACTTAGCATCGCCACCTCGCTACTTCGCATCGCCAGTTCGCTATTTCGCCCTAGATTCTAATAACACGATGTAGCGAAGACGCGAATGGCAGAAATCAGCCACCATAGGTTTCCCTGTGACGATCTATCTGTTCTATTTTTACTAAAGCGTCAACAGCCCGCGATGTTTCCCCCACTTTAACAACCTTCCCGAAAACGTGATCATGTTTGACAAGTTGGTTAAGCAGCGATTTCTGTAACGGTGTTCCGGAGGATCTTTTATAAAGTGTTCTATTTCCTCTCTTCACAGTTGGCGACACCATGATTTTGATAATGTTGTTAACACAGGTTTCAGTATAACTGTGAGGACTTAGTGTATATATTTCGCAGTATTTCCTGTCTATATTATCAATGCTTCCATCCAGTTTTCGCACATCTGGCAAACGCTAATTACGATATCGTCTCAAAATCTCCATAGCCTAGCGGTAGCTCTGACGACCTTCAATTTGCTTTATTCATCTTCCACTTCTATTTCAGCGTCCACACTTGGCCTTGTGTCCTCAACCAGTGTCAGTATCAGCAAAAGCGCCTACATCCAGAACGATATCGGCGGCGTTAACGTCCAGATCAAATGCACTGTGGATATCACGAACAATGGCGTCTTCAGAGGTCTGGAAATCAAACGGCGCAGGTTCGACAGTAGCCTCTTCTTCGCCGTTGGGTCCTTCAGTCCCTCCCGGGTACCCCTCTACCCTGACGATGATATGGACACAACCAGAATAAACTTAGACTTTAGCGACGATGACGTCGCCATCATGACGTTAAAGAATATATCGTCATGGGCTGAGGGGGAATATAGCTGTAGCCTGCTCTACGATTTTGGCGAAGGAACCATTCCATTTTCGAAAGTAACTGATAATCTAGATTTTAGTCTCGGTGAGTATGTCTGACTTCACATGACCCTTGGGATATCGCACACCCGGTTTTTTGTGAAGGATAAAACACGATCAGAGGTTATGCTTGGGATTGTAAAACCCGAGGTAAGAAAGCTTAGCGGGAAGTAAAACTCAAAGCTTTTTTTTTACCGAGGGTTTTCAATCCCATGCATAACGGAGGTAGAGTGTTTTATCTGACTTTTTATATTATATTATTATATTTAGTAATTTAGTAATTTTAGTAATTAAATATTTTCTTACAGCAAAAGATCTAGGAGTGGCATTTTCTCCATTTAAAACCTTAAACATTTTAAAATTTCTGATTCCCAAATCCTGCATTATATAGTCTCCCAGACTAGCGTTATATTGAGGCAGAGAAGATATGACTAGAAACAGATCAGCTTCGTCGGTAGCAGCGTAGAACGTCCGGATTAAAGGTACATCCATTGTGTTGTTTGGGGTCACATTTGCCAAACGTTATAAATTGTATTATTTTATCGAGAAGGACTGACTTTTATTGAAAATTGCCGTTTTGATGATAGTTGACCCAGTAGTTTACCGGCGATATAAAGGTAAAAGTGTCGATTTCTGATCGAAAACCGGACAATGCACCGCGTGTGGCGTCAATTAGTCAAACATAATTTTCGAAACCTATTTACAACATACAAAAAGACAACTTTGAGTTGATAATGTTTAATAGGCCTTTTAACTACTGTGCATGTACATGGGGCGTGTAGTTTCGGTTTCTGCACATGTATACATTTGTAATTATGTTTCTCGATTGTAATTGGAAAATAGTAAATATTTGACGATTGGAGATGAATATGCAAATTGAGTGAAGTTATTTCAACTGAAATCAGCAGATATCGCTTGTTGGCACGTAATAAAGGTACATCCATTGTGTTGCTGGGGGTCACATATTGCAAACGTTATAAATGGTGTTACTTTATCGAGAAGTACCGACTGTTACCGAAAACTACCATTTTGATGATAGTAGACTTAGCATATTGACGATATGAAGGTAAAAGTAGTGATTTCTGATCGAAAACCGGACAATGCACAGCGTGTGGCGCGCGCCAATAAGTCAAACGTAATTTTGGAATCTTATTTATAACAGACAAAAATACAATTTTGAGTTGATAATGTTTAATAGGTCACATAACTATACTGTGCATGTAAATAGGATGTGCAGTTTCGGTTTCTACACATGCATAATGATGTATCCAATTTTGATTGGAAACTAATAATTATTATACATTTGGCGATTGGGGATAAATATGGAAGCTGAGTGAATTTATTTGTATTGTAGACATCACATGTGGTGAGTTGGAACATATTAAAGCCATATAAAATTTTATGAAACACAATGGATGCACCTTTAAAGTGAAATAACATTTTATGCAAAATGGATGTACCTTTCAAAAGCAGAGGGTTCCCGGTTGATCCCCGCTGAAAAATGTGTGTTTGTTTACTTTTCGATAATGATTGTTGTGAATAGAACTGAAAGGAAAATTGCTTCGTTGCCAACTTGGTCTGACAAATAAATATAAGTCTCATTTATAAAGGTATTACTTTCAATAGCAAAGCCTTCTGTCTGGTCTTATTCTCGTGTGTTATTCTCGAATGAGAAACACAATAAGGGGATCATTAGGAGAAAACATTAAGATACCCCCGAAACAATAGACAAAATCTCTGAAAGGTGTACCGTAATTCCTCTAATAAGCGCCCGGGCGCTTATTGTTTCAGCATCCCTTAACCCGCCGGCGCCTATTACACCCCTACTACACTGAGCTGGGTAACTGCAGTTACGTACCCACTCCAAAAATGGCGGCTTGTCAAAAATCATGGCTGGTCGCAGATTTTCTTTTACTCCATTTCACATCTATACTATGCAAATGTCCTACATATTATTAATGCGCATGCCTTGGGCATTCACCAAGGAATCTGTAGATGTCATGTTAACCTTTACGGAGTGTGTAAATACATCATAATCTGCGATTGAAAAATTGAGTGTAGTAGGGGTGTATTAAAGGCCCGGCGCTTATTAGAGACCCGGCGCTTATTTCTTTAATAGAATATTTAAGATAACTAAGGAAGCATTAATATAATGGTTTAGACCCGGCGCTTATTAGAGGCCCGGCGCTTTTTTTCTCAACTACCCTTGACCCCCGGCGCTTATTAGAGGCCCGGCGCTTATTAAAGGAAATACGGTATAATGGAGGCCAAGCGCTTAGTAGAGACCCGCTTTTTGTATGAGAAAGATACGTTACATCATAACATGACATGTACATTGAGATGCACGGGAAGATGAACTAACCTTCGGGATGTATAAAGGATACTACACGACTTCTATGTAATACCGTTTTTATTAAACGAGTTAATGATTTGGTAGGAAGCGAGCGAAAAATGGGAATATATGTAATTAGAAGGTCGTTTAGTAATTATGTTGATAACTCGCCAAACTTAATCAAGACAACTTGGATTTCGCTTGCTCAGTACCAAATCATCAACTCGTTTGATAATATTTTTTATATATAAATGGAAGTCCAGCCTCTATGTATCCAGCATTGTAACATGACTTTGGAGTATCCTTGATTCTGATTGGTTGATTGGAAAACAATTAAATGTTGATTGACGCCGTCGGTTTAAAACTGAATTGTGGGTGTTGAATAACAATGAATCCCGGAAATTTTACAAATGCAACAATTTATCTTCAATTTAATTTTGCACGGTGATATTCAAGAATGATATTGTCGCGTTAAAACAAGTATCAAACATTTGAGACAAGGGTGATTGTGAGCGCAAGTTTAACTGTTCTGCATCTCGTAACCTAACACCGCAGTCCAATGGGAAATAGAGTCAGGTTACCAACTATTATTCCCTACAGTACAGCAATCATGAAAATCTTAGTTACAACGTGTTGTTTGTGAAGTCCCAAAAAATATTCACATCCGTTTAGCTCATTAGGTCTTAATTAAAGGCCCGATGTGCTCATATGCCATGGCATGGCGTCCCGCGTCTGTCCGTCCATGTGTAAAATCTTCGCCTTTTCTTACTTTTTCTCCAGAACCGTATGCTCTAGCGAGCTTAGGAAAGGGTTACTGACAAATTGGTAGATTTGGTGACCCTGTGACCCAAAAGAAGAGCCACAGGGGTCACGACCTAAAAACGTGCGTCTTCATCAGAACGAAAGGCCCAGAAAGTTGAAAGCAGTGTAGGGGAATGCAGACAGTAATGTAGTGACCGTTTCAGGCAGTGGGTATTTCAAGCCTCAACCTGAAACCCTATTTGCCAAAGTCTCAACATCTATTTGCGTCGTCTTCAGAACAAATAATTGTTAACCCTGTTTTTCCACGAATTGAGGCCCTGATAACACAAACAATACATTAATTTTTATTTTACCAATAAAGGAAATACGACAACTGCAACAACAACAACACTAACAACAACAGATAACACTGGTGATACAACAGCAACAGGCAATACCGGAGATCCAACAGGAACAGGCAACACTGGAGTAACAGGAGATCCAACTGGAACAGGCAACACTGGAGATCCAACAGGAACAGGCAACACTGGAGATCCAACAGGAACAGGCAACACTGGAGTAACAGGAGATCCAACTGGAACAGGCAACACTGGAGATCCAACAGGAACAGGCAACACTGGAGATCCAACAGGAACAGGCAACACTGGAGTAACAGGAGATCCAACTGGAACAGGCAACACTGGAGATCCAACAGGAACAGGCAACACTGGAGTAACAGGAGATCCAACAGGAACAGGCAACACAGGAGAAACTGGAGATTCTACTGCAACAGGCAACACTGGAGTAACAGGAGATCCAACAGGAACAGGCAACACAGAAGAAACTGGAGATTCTACTGCAACAGGCAACACTGGAGTAACAGGAGATCCAACAGGAACAGGCAACACAGGAGAAACTGGAGATCGAACAGCAACAAGCAATACCGGAATAACAGGAGATCCAACAGGAACGGGCAACACAGGAGAAACTGGAGATTCTACTGCAACAGGCAACACTGATGATCCAACAGCAACAGGCAATACCGGAGTAACTGGAGATCCAACAGGAACAGGCAACAGTGGAGTAACTGGAGATTCAACAGGAACAGGCAACAGTGGAGTAACTGGAAATTCAACAGCAACAGGCAATACCGGAGTAACAGGAGATCCAACAGGAACAGGCAACAGTGGAGTAACTGGAGATCCAACAGGAACAGGCAACACCGGAGTAACAGGAGATCCAACAGGAACAGGCAACACTGGAGTAACTGGAGATCCAACAGGAACAGGCAATACCGGAGTAACAGGAGATCCAACAGGAACAGGCAACACTGGAGTAACTGGAGATTCAACAGCAACAGGCAATACCGGAGTGACTGGAGATCCAACAGGAACAGGCAATACTGGAGTAACTGGAAATTCAACAGGAACAGGCAATACTGGAGTAACTGGAGATCCAACAGGAACAGGCAACAGTGGAGTAACTGGAGACTCAACAGCAACAGGCAATACCGGAGTAACAGGAGATCCAACAGGAACAGGCAACACTGGAGTAACTGGAGATCCAACAGGAACAGGCAATACCGGAGTTACTGGAGATCCAACAGGAACAGACAACAGTGGAGTAACTGGAGATTCAACAGCAACAGGCAATACCGGAGTAACAGGAGATCCAACTGGAATAGGAAACACTGGAGCAACTGGAGATCCAACTGGAACAGGAAACACTGGAGTAACTGGAGATCCAACTGGAACAGGCAATACCGGAGTAACAGGAGATCCAACTGGAACAGGAAACACTGGAGCAACTGGAGATCCAACTGGAACAGGAAACACTGGAGTAACTGGAGATCCAACTGGAACAGGCAACACTGGAGCAACTGGAGATCCAACTGGAACAGGCAACACTGGAGTAACTGGAGATCCAACTGGAACAGGCAACACTGGAGTAACTGGAGATCCAACTGGAACAGGCAACACTGGAGCAACTGGAGATCCAACTGGAACAGGCAACACTGGAGTAACTGGAGATCCAACTGGAACAGGCAACACTGGAGTAACTGGAGATCCAACTGGAACAGGCAACACTGGAGATCCAGCTGGAACAGGCAACACTGGAGCAACTGGAGATCCAACTGGAACAGGCAACACTGGAGTAACTGGAGATCCAACTGGAACAGGCAACACTGGAGTAACTGGAGATCCAACAGGAACAGGCAACACTGGAGTAACTGGAGATCCAACTGGAACAGGCAACACTGGAGTAACTGGAGATCCAACTGGAACAGGCAACACTGGAGATCCAGCTGGAACAGGCAACACTGGAGATCCAACTGGAACAGGCAACACTGGAGTAACAGGAGATCCAACTGGAACAGGCAACACTGGAGTAACTGGAGATCCAACAGGAACAGGCAACACTGGAGTAACTGGAAATTCAACAGCAACAGGCAACACTGGAGATCCAACAGCAACAGGCAATACCGGATTTACTGGAGATCCAACAGGAACAGGCAATACTGGAGTAACTGGAAATTCAACAGCAACAGGCAACACTGGAGATCCAACAGCAACAGGCAATACCGGATTTACTGGAGATCCAACTGGAACAGGCAACACTGGAGTAACTGGAGAT
Source organism: Gibbula magus (assembly GCA_936450465.1). Taxonomy (NCBI): domain Eukaryota; kingdom Metazoa; phylum Mollusca; class Gastropoda; order Trochida; family Trochidae; genus Gibbula; species Gibbula magus. The sequence continues at coordinate 9,828,143 of OW388298.1, read as the reverse complement.
CCAACTGGAACAGGCAACACTGGAGTAACTGGAGATCCAACTGGAACAGGCAACACTGGAGTAACTGGAGATCCAACTGGAACAAGTAATACTGGAGTAACTGGAGATTCAACAGCAACAGGCAATACCGGAGTTACTGGAGATCCAACAGGAACAGGCAACAGTGGAGTAACTGGAGATTCAACAGGAACAGGCAACAGTGGAGTAACTGGAGATTCAACAGCAACAGGCAATACCGGAGTAACAGGAGATCCAACAGGAACAGGCAACACTGGAGTAACTGGAGATCCAACAGGAACAGGCAACAGTGAAGTAACTGGAGATTCAACAGGAACAGGCAACACCGGAGTAACTGGAGATCCAACTGGAACAGGCAACACTGGAGTAACTGGAGATTCAACAGCAACAGGCAACACTGGAGTAACTGGAGATCCAACAGGAACAGGCAACACCGGAGTAACTGGAAATTCAACAGCAACAGGCAACACTGGAGTAACTGGAGATTCAACAGCAACAGGCAATACCGGAGTTACTGAAGATCCAACAGGAACAGGCAACAGTGGAGTAACTGGAGATTCAACAGGAACAGGCAACAGTGGAGTAACTGGAAATTCAACAGCAACAGGCAACACTGGAGTAACTGGAGATCCAACAGGAACAGGCAACACCGGAGTAACTGGAAATTCAACAGCAACAGGCAACACTGGAGTAACTGGAGATTCAACAGCAACAGGCAACACTGGAGATCCAACAGGAACAGGCAACACTGGAGTAACTGGAGATCCAACTGGAACAGGCAACACTGGAGTAACTGGAGATTCAACTGGAACAAGAAATACTGGAGTAACTGGAGATTCAACTGGAACAGGCAACACTGGAGTAACTGAAGATCCAACAGGAACAGGCAACACCGGAGTAACTGGAGATCCAACTGGAACAGGCAACACCGGAGTAACTGGAGATCCAACTGGAACAGGAAACACTGGAGTAACTGGAGATCCAACTGGAACAGGCAACACTGTAGTAACTGGAGATGCAACTGGAACAAGTAATACTGGAGTAACTGGAGATCCAACTGGAACAGGCAACACTGGAGTAACTGGAGATCCAACTGGAACAGGCAACACTGGAGTAACTGGAGATCCAACAGGAACAGGCAATACTGGAGTAACTGGAAATTCAACAGCAACAGGCAACACTGGAGTATCAGGAGATTCAACAGAAACAGGCAATACCGGAGTTACTGGAGATCCAACTGGAACAGGCAACACTGGAGTAACTGAAGATCCAACAGGAACAGGCAACACTGGAGATCCAACTGGAACAGGCAACACTGGAGAAACAGGAGATTCAACAGGAACAGGCAACACTGGAGTAACTGGAGATTCAACAGCAACAGGCAACACTGGAGATCCAACTGGAACAGGCAACACTGGAGTAACAGGAGATCCAATAGGAACAGGCAACACTGGAGAAACTGGAGATTCAACAGCAACAGGCAACACTGGAGTAACAGGAGATCCAACAGGAACAGGAAACACTGGAGTAACTGGAAATTCAACAGCAACAGGAAACACTGGAGTAACTGGAGATCCAACAGGAACAGGCAACACTGGAGTAACTGGAAATTCAACAGGAACAGGCGACACCGGAATAACTGGAAATCCAACTGGAACAGGCAACACTGGAGTAACAGGAGATCCAACAGGAACAGGCAACACCGGAGGAACTGGAGATCCAACTGGAACAGGCAACACTGGAGTAACTGGAGATCCAACTGGAACAGGAAACACTGGAGCAACTGGAGATCCAACATCAACAGGTAATACTGGAGTAACTGGAAATTCAACAGCAACAGGAAACACTGGAGTAACTGGAGATCCAACAGGAACAGGCAACACTGGAGTAACTGGAAATTCAACAGCAACAGGAAACACTGGAGTAACTGGAGATCCAACAGGAACAGGCAACACTGGAGTAACTGGAAATTCAACAGGAACAGGCGACACCGGAATAACTGGAAATCCAACTGGAACAGGCAACACTGGAGTAACTGGAGATCCAACTGGAACAGGCAACACCGGAGTAACTGGAGATCCAACTGGAACAGCCAACACTGGAGTAACTGGAGATCCAACTGGAACAGGAAACACTGGAGTAACTGGAGATCCAAATGGAACAGGCAACACTGGAGTAACTGGACATCCAACTGGAACAGGTAATAATGGAGTAACTGGAGATCCAACAGCAACAGGCAACACTGGAGATTCAACAGGAACAGGCAACACTGGAGTAACTGGAGATCCAACAGGAACAGGCAATACTGGAGTAACTGGAAATTCAACAGCAACAGGCAATAACGGAGTAACTGGAGATTCAACAGGAACAGGCAACACTGGAGATCCAACTGGAACAGGCAACACTGGAGTAACAGGAGATTCAACAGGAACAGGAAACACTGGAGTAACTGGAGATCCAACAGGAACAGGCGACACCGGAATAACTGGAAATCCAACTGGAACAGGCAACACTGGAGTAACAGGAGATCCAACAGGAACAGGCAACACCGGAGTAACTGGAGATCCAACTGGAACAGGCAACACTGGAGTAACTGGAGATCCAACTGGAACAGGAAACACTGGAGCAACTGGAAATTCAACAGCAACAGGCAACACTGGAGATCCAACTGGAACAGGAAACACTGGAGTAACAGGAGATCCAACTGGAACAGGCAACACCGGAGTAACTGGAGATCCAACTGGAACAGGCAACACTGGAGTAACTGGAGATCCAACTGGAACAGGCAGCACTATAGTAACTGGAGATCCAACTGGAACAGGCAACACTGGAGTAACTGGAGATTCAACAGGAACAGGCAACACTGGAGTAACTGGAGATCCAACAGCAACAGGCAACACTGGAGATCCAACTGGAACAGGAAACACTGGAGCAACTGGAGATCCAACTGGAACAGGAAACACTGGAGATCCAACTGGAACAGGCAACACTGGAGTAACAGGAGATCCAACAGGAACAGGCAACACCGGAGTAACTGGAGATCCAACTGGAACAGGCAACACTGGAGTAACTGGAGATCCAACTGGAACAGGCAACACTGGAGTAACTGGAGATCCAACAGCAACAGGCAACACTGGAGATCCAACTGGAACAGGAAACACTGGAGCAACTGGAGATCCAACTGGAACAGGCAACACTGGAGATCCAACTGGAACAGGAAACACTGGAGTAACTGGAGATCCAACTGGAACAGGCAACACGGTAGTAACAGGAGATCCAACTGGAACAGGCAACACAGGAGCAACTGGAGATCCAACTGGAACAGGCAACACTGGAGTAACTGGAGATCCAACTGGAACAGGCAACACTGGAGATCCAACTGGAACAGGAAACACTGGAGCAACCGGAGATCCAACTGGAACAGGAAACACTGGAGTAACTGGAGATCCAACTGGAACAGGTAATACTGGAGTAACTGGAGATCCAACTGGAACAGGCAACACTGGAGATCCAACTGGAACAGGAATCACTGGAGCAACTGGAGATCCAACTGGAACAGGCAACACTGGAGTAACTGGAGATCCAACATCAACAGGCAACACTGGAGATCCAACAGGAACAGGCAACACTGGAGATCCAACTGGAACAGGAAACACTGGAGCAACTGGAGATCAAACTGGAACAGGCAACACTGGAGTAACTGGAGATCCAACTGGAACAGGCAACACTGGAGATCCAACTGGAACAGGAAACACTGGAGCAACTGGAGATCCAACTGGAACAGGCAACACTGGAGTAACTGGAGATCCAACTGGAACAGGCAACACTGGAGATCCAACTGGAACAGGAAACACTGGAGCAACTGGAGATCCAATTGGAACAGGCAACACTGGAGTAACTGGAGATTCAACTGGAACAGGAAACACTGGAGTAACTGGAGATCCAACTGGAACAGGTAATACTGGAGTAACTGGAGATCCAACTGGAACAGGCAACACTGGAGATCCAACTGGAACAGGAATCACTGGAGCAACTGGAGATCCAACTGGAACAGGCAACACTGGAGTAACTGGAGATCCAACATCAACAGGCAACACTGGAGATCCAACAGGAACAGGCAACACTGGAGATCCAACTGGAACAGGAAACACTGGAGCAACTGGAGATCAAACTGGAACAGGCAACACTGGAGTAACTGGAGATCAAACTGGAACAGGCAACACTGGAGATCCAACTGGAACAGGAAACACTGGAGCAACTGGAGATCCAACTGGAACAGGCAACACTGGAGTAACTGGAGATCCAACTGGAACAGGCACCACTGGAGATCCAACTGGAACAGGAAACACTGGAGTAACTGCAGATCCAACTGGAACAGGAAACACTGGAGCAACTGGAGATCCAACTGGAACAGGTAACACTGGAGTAACAGGAGATCCAACAGCAACAGGCAACACTGGAGATCCAACAGGAACAGGCAACACTGGAGATCCAACATCAACAGGCAACACTGGAGATCCAACTGGAACAGGCAACACTGGAGTAACTGGAGATCCAACAGGAACAGGCAACACTGGAGATCCAACTGGAACAGGCAACACTGGAGATCCAACTGGAACAGGCAACACTGGAGATCAAACAGGAACAGGCAACACTGGAGATCCAACAGGAACAGGAAACACTGGAGCAACTGGAGATCCAACTGGAACAGGCAACACTGGAGATCCAACTGGAACAGGCAACACTGGAGATCCAACAGGAACAGGCAACACTGGAGTAACTGGAGATCCAACAGGAACAGGCAACACTGGAGTAACTGGAGATCCAACAGGAACAGGCAACACTGGAGTAACTGGAGATCCAATTGGAACAGGAAACACTGGAGCAACTGGAGATCCAACTGGAACAGGCAACACTGGAGTAACTGGAGATCCAACTGGAACAGGAAACACTGGAGCAACTGGAGATCCAACTGGAACAGGCAATACCGGAGTAACTGGAGATCCAACTGGAACAGGAAACACTGGAGCAACTGGAAATTCAACAGGAACAGGCAACACTGGAGTAACCGGAGATTCAACAGCAACAGGCAACACTGGAGATCCAACAGGAACAGGCAGCACTGGAGATCCAACAGGAACAGGCAACACTGGAGATCCAACAGGAACAGGCAACACTGGAGTAACTGGAGATCCAACAGGAACAGGCAACACTGGAGATCCAACTGGAACAGGCAACACTGGAGTAACTGGAGATCCAACTGGAACAGGCAACACTGGAGTAACTGGAGATCCAACAGGAACAGGCAACACTGGAGTAACTGGAGATCCAACTGGAACAGGCAACACTGGAGTAACTGGAGATCCAACAGGAACAGGCAACACTGGAGTAACTGGAGATCCAACTGGAACAGGCAACACTGGAGTAACAGGTGATGCAACAGGAACAGGCAACACTGGAGTAACTGGAGATCCAACTGGAACAGGAAACACTGGAGTAACTGGAGATCCAACTGGAACAGGAAACACTGGAGCAACTGGAGATCCAACAGGAACAGGCAACACCGGAGTAACTGGAAATTCAACAGGAACAGGCAACACTGGAGTAACCGGAGATCCAACAGCAACAGGCAACACTGGAGATCCAACAGGAACAGGCAACACTGGAGATCCAACAGGAACAGGCAGCACTGGAGATCCAACTGGAACAGGAAACACTGGAGTAACTGGAGATCCAACTGGAACAGGAAACACTGGAGCAACTGGAGATCCAACAGGAACAGGCAACACCGGAGTAACTGGAAATTCAACAGGAACAGGCAACACTGGAGTAACCGGAGATCCAACAGCAACAGGCAACACTGGAGATCCAACAGGAACAAGCAACACTGGAGATCCAACATCAACAGGCAACACTGGAGTAACTGGAGGTCCAACTGGAACAGGCAACAATGGAGATCCAACAGGAACAGGCAACACTGGAGATCCAACAGGAACAGGCAACACTGGAGTAACAGGAGATCCAACTGGAACAGGCAACAATGGAGATCCAACAGGAACAGGCAACACTGGAGATCCAACAGGAACAGGCAACACTGGAGTAACTGGAGATCCAACAGGAACAGGCAACACTGGAGATCCAACTGGAACAGGCAGCACTGGAGATCCAACTGGAACAGGCAACACTGGAGATCCAACAGGAACAGGCAACACTGGAGTAACTGGAGATCCAACAGGAACAGGCAACACTGGAGATCCAACTGGAACAGGCAACACTGGAGATCCAACTGGAACAGGCAACACTGGAGATCCAACTGGAACAGGCAACACTGGAGATCCAACTGGAACAGGCAACACTGGAGTAACTGGAGATCCAACAGGAACAGGCAATACTGGAGTAACTGGAGATCCAACAGGAACAGGCAACACTGGAGTAACTGGAGATCCAACAGGAACAGGCAACACTGGAGTAACTGGAGATCCAACAGGAACAGGCAACACTGGAGATCCAACTGGAACAGGCAACACTGGAGATCCAACAGGAACAGGCAACACTGGAGTAACAGGAGATCCAACTGGAACAGGCAACACTGGAGATCCAACAGGAACAGGCAATACTGGAGTAACTGGAAACAGCAATTCTACAAGGTATGGAACGACGTTTCAGTAATCATATGATGTTGGCTCGTAAGTATTCATCTCATAGATTCCTTGCCTAGAAATGTTAACAAGTTTCTGATAAAGTGATTAACTTGTCATATTTTTATAATGCATCCTGATTATGCATTCATTATTTACAAATGTACCCATTCGATGTGTATCATCACGTATTTAAATGGTCATTCCGGTGGAATTTCTTCGCAATTTCATTCATGAATTAATACTGAGTTGTTCAATTATAGCCTTGCATGTCTTGTATGATAAATATGATGCTCATAATGTGTAAAACCAATCTGTGTCTTCAGTTTCTCCCCGCCATCCACAACAACTGAAGGTAAGCATCAGAATTTTATAAAAGTGTATCACGTTTTTCTTGAAGCAGAGCAGCTTATAAAATAAACTTTGTAAGACATCATCAAAGTTGCTTTTAAAATCTTAATATGAAACATGAAACTTTACAATGATTCAAAACAGCAATATATTTTGCAGTGCAGAGCTGATATCTCGTAACCACAGGGATAGCCATCCTCTTCTCACAGAGTTTATTGTCTATTTTAAAGACATTTTCCAACACAGATTATTTACCTTTTGTTTAACTCGTTGCACAGACATATTAGCTCTAGATAAACCCAGGTGTATATCAGGGCAAATGTCATTTTTTTGCGCAACACACAGATGAAACGAGCAGTTTTTCCTATGGTAGAAACAAGTAAGGGAAACTGGTAATTTCATCGCTGTGTTGCTAATAATTAAAACAAATTCTTGGTCAATGAAAGAACAACCTCAACATGAACCTGAGACCATAAAAGCAGGATGTTTCCCGATTATAAATATATACACGACCTAACTGCATTGAAACTTCAACTATTAATTCTTTCAGCTGTAGCCGGGGCATCTCTATATATTGGACGTGAGTAAATCTGGGGTTTTTTTTTATATGATTATATAACTGGTGACACTCGAATAAACAACTTCCCTGTCTAAACGTGAACATTTGCCTTGCTACTATTTTCCAGTCCACAACTAATATATGTTCTTATACTATTCCCCTGTCTAAACGTGAACATTTGTCTTGCTACTATTTTCCAGTCCACAACTTATACTATCCCTTGTCTAAACGTGAACATGTGTCTTGCTACTGTTTTCCAGTCCACAAATAACATATGTTCTTATACCATCCCCCTGTCTAAACGTGAACATTTGCCTTGCTACTATTTTCCAGTCCACAACTAATATATGTTATTATACTATTCCCCCGTCTAAACGTGAACATTTGCCTTGCTACTATTTCCCTGTCCACAACTAATATATGTTTTTATACTATTCTCCCAACAACTAGTGACACGGATACAGCGGATCCTCATGGTTCTGTGCGTGGTGCTGATTCTACTGATTACCTCTGTGTCCTTCACCGTCGCCTTTCTGCTGGGATGTGAGTACATTCTATTGGGCGTAGTCTTTGTCGAGATAACTGCTGTTTATCCCTTTCAACATGTAAAACTGCATTCCGAAAGTTTATTCACCTACTTGCTTATGTTAACGCTAGTGCAAATATCATTTGAATTGAGAAAACTAAACGACGTCTCGTTTATTAACATATTTATGAAACAAGTGAGTGGTTTGGTATTTAACGAGCGAAAGCGAGTCAGATACCGACACCATTAACACGTTTCATCAATATGTTATTATAAGGAATCCAGTTTAGTATCTATTTATTACTCGCTGATTTACTTGCACGAACTCCGCGATAAATGGGACACTCTAGCTCCATTTGGACCGCGGTGCTGATATTTTGACGTCACAATTATGACGTCACGTGAATCGAAAGCACGCAATGGTATTACACAAAGTAAATAAAATTATATTTGAAATTTTGAATTAATATGAAACCGTTTTATCATGTAAATAGCAATTTCCTTTAAATACAAGGACACATGGCCTATATTTTCGAACCTCTGAGTCTCCTAGTGCTAAGCTAAGAGTATATACTCGTAAACATTGGCCTAAGACTACCCTTTCGCTGCGAGACCCTCGAAAGGTTAGGCCCAGGATTTCATCTTGGATTATTCAGGATAACAAAGTTCAGATTTCTTCCACAGGCTCTTGGGTCACTGCAATACACACGGTAAAAACATATTTTTGAAACATTGAGACGGCCCCCTGACTTTTTAGCTTCAGCATTTCATAGCTAGGAATGGTATTCTGAAGCTGTCAAAAGAAGGGGACCGTCTCAAAATATGTTTGGGTTTTACTAGATTGTAAATATAGCAATTAACCATGGGCCTGTAATTTGTTTATCACAATTCACATCAGATAATGTCCGTAGTGTTCTGTTAACAAGAACACTTAGGCCCCCCAAAAAAGAAATTTGTTTCTGGTTTCCGCTCGCATCAGATTCAAACCACGCCTCAGGTCTTTTTTTCTAGGTTCTAACAAAAGTAAGGGCAGATAACTATACTTTTTTTTAGCTTCAGAAAACATTGGACATAGAACATGTCACTCGTTTCTGTTGAGATGGAGTGTAGGGGTGAGATTATTGACTATTTGGAATAGTAACACATATTTAAGAGGGTTTGTGCTTTATTTACATAAATAATTGTATTAATTTTGTTTGTTTATCTCATCATTCAAAAACAAAATGTCGTAAATAAGATTAAAAATCGCGTCATCGCATCATTTTTGTCAGCCTGTCAAGACCAGAACACTTTTTTTAAACCTTACACATAAACCATCCTCTGTTTCAGGCTGTGGGAGGAAATGGAGACAGGTGTATCCCAAACCGCCAGCTTAAAACTCTGCATTCTATAACATCACTGCATGCCTCGTCTTCTGTAATGAGGCATATTTCTTGGATTCGCTACGTCTACAGAAGGACCTACACACGTTTACTTATCGCATGAATTCAAAGCTGCGACTTCAGTGCATGGTTGTTTGACTAGCGAGCGGAGGCAAACAGTCGGCCTCCATGGAGGACAAGATTCGAGAATAGCTTCCCGGATGTAATTGAGTGGACGGTGATTTCCTGTTTCCCGGATGTTGATCTCCACGATGATTTATGCACAGGAACTCGATGTCGTACGTGAAAGTTAGGAAATATAAATATTTACACCCTTCACACCTTATACTGATAGCAGTTTTATTTGTTTTACAAACATTTTACGTACCCATTCAAGTTCCTGTGGAATAATAAATAATCGTCCCTATTCGTTATACTCGGTATTAACACTTACATGAACATATCGCATCATGATATTAATCATTCATGTCTTAATGAAGTGGACAACCATAACGAGGAGTTTGTTTTTTCAAAATGTCAAATGTCAATTTACGTCAAAAAATTAATATTGCCACAACGTCACGCTTCGCCCATGACGTCGAATTCTAATGTATGTACAGCGACCGCCTAAATATTGGGTATTGATGATAATGTAATTTAGAAGTAGTAATAATTTATTTGTATAGCACATATTTTCAACTTTTAGCTGTTCAATGACGCTTCACAGAATTAAGAGTTACAGAGTGTAGCAACGTTTTTAGAAACTCTTGAAGGATGCATGGGAGCCTGCCGTTTTCAGTTCAAATGTTAGACTGTTCTATTTTAGATCATAGTAATGTATGGTATTCCTCTGTCTCCGTCTCTTGAATTGCCAAAATGTAGCGTTTATGACCAACAACAGAAGGCCTATGTGGACACGAAGATAGTATTCTTGCCCAGTGTGAGTGTCTCGTATGTTAACATTCTTCTTAGCTTGGTATCTGCATATATCAGTTAGACTTTCCATTTTACCATTCAATTCATAAGGAATTTCGTTATCTAGAATCTCGTGGTTTTTGTATGGTTTTCGTTTCCCGAAATATAATTTGTATTGACCACAACATATACTGGACAAATAAGTTAGGGATATTGGAATGTGTATGAGTAATGTTTTATCAGCATGTCATTATATATTATGGAACATGTTTTGGCCCGGCTGCTGTTTATAATGTCAAAGGAGATCAAGCCATTTCACCCTCCTAGCTATCGTGCCTTAAGTCAGGATTTTCAAAACGGTAATCTTGTTTTTTCAGAAACATGAACAGAAAATGTTTCAAATTTTAGAAAAGAAGTTTATTTGACATCTGGTGACATCAGTCGTATTTATAACTCATACCTTGCATTGGTGTTGGTTCTTGTTTCTTTTAACCGATAGTTAAACGTATCGGTACCACGAGACAGGTGAGATTACAGTCCTTAGTATTTTCTAAATAAGGAGAATTTTACAACTAGTTCTGCCACAAGGCGCAGAAGCATGTAATGACACTCTGCATTATGTAACAACTTTGTGTGTATATGATATGTTGTACGTGATGTTTATGACTTGTAGGCCTATGTTACTCACCCGAGAGACACCAGATTACGCATGTGTGTGCACACATTCCCTCGGTGTTTATTGTGTGTATAGCTATGTGTATTAATATGTGTATATACAATGAACTGCCTGTATTCATGTTTGTACATAAAGCATCCAAATATATATATACCAATGTCCGAAAGCTAATATGACATGTTGAATTCCAATGCATCAACTCCAACGTTAAAGGTATTTTATTATTAAGAAATTTACTATGTAAGTGAAACATATCTGTGATAAACATGTTGTGATATATGTAAAATATTTTTGATAAAATCTCAAATCATCATGCTGTGTTGGGTTTGTTACTAAAGAGTGCTAGGTATAAACGTCCTTCTTTTGACTGGAGCCAAGTCTACCATAATCAGTCTGATTAAAATCGACGGTTTTCCGTGGAATACAAATTGCAAAATAGTGCATCTACCGGGATACGAACTCATATCAGTTGTAGGTTCCACGACAAACCGAGGAAACTACAGTACCTGTTCGTATCCCGGTAGATATATTATTTTGCAAATTTCATTCCTCGGAACAAGGTCGATTTTACTCAGACTGTCGCTGCACTAAATGCAGATGTGAATAAAATATGTTTGGTAAACACTGGTGTCCACGGATATAACCATATTATGGAATAAGAGTATCAATTAAATGTATTCCATGCATGTGAATGATAGGTTAAAGGGGCAGTAGCACGTTTTTCGCTCAGATAAGTCGATGAGATGTATTTGAAAAATATTGTCATCAATAGTAAAATACTGTTCTCTTTAAATCGTAAAATCAAGTTTAAAAATGAGTGTACATGGTTCGTAAAAGCTATAGGAATCGTTTTTGTAATTCGAAATAATAAATGTGTTCACAATAAAATGGCCGCCATGCAATTTTTGCTTTATACGCAACATCGTTATCACCACTACCGATAATTGGTTTGTGTAATAAGATGTTTTACCCTCTAAAGTAAATATAAATGACATAAACTAGCATTATAAATGGAAAATTTGAAAAAATAAAATTTGCAAAAAAACGTGCTACTGCCCCTTTAAGTATATTAAAGGTGTATCACTGACCAATGTAGGCCAGCTAGGTCACAATATAAAAGATTATAACCTGTGGTGAAATGTCTCATTACAATAGGTACATACACCTAGAGCACCAGATGCTCATCAAACGTGAAGGTCAAGGTCAAATACTTTTTTTTTAAATGACGCCTGTGTCAATATCAAGATTACATGGTAAAATTGACCTCGTGTGAAATTTCTCATCAGAATAGATGCGCACGTGCAGTATCAAAGGCCTTTAACTGACCAAAACAGGTTAAAGTTTTTCGGAAAAACGGACAGACTGACAGAAAGACAGCTTAAAAACAATAACCTTCCGATTCGGGGGAATACAAAACAATCTCCTTATGGCCATCATAACCACAGGGGGGTGTGTCGCTTAGAAACAGCTTTTGGAAGACATATATACCTATGTATATAGACCCTACCCTATTACTATAATAAATAGTAATAGGGTAGGATCTATAAAGGTCTTCCAAACGCTGTTTCTAAGCGAATATGCTATGACGAGTAATTTCCGTAATTACCGTTAATCACCGACATTCCTGCTTTGTCCTTCGATTTGACTGAGTGTGGTCACATTTGGATGCAATTCCTTCCGTCATTAGAGGACCGGGGGGAGGGGGAGAAGAGGGTATTATTTTAATTTTAATTGCGTGTATTTTAACTATATATTGCTAATAAAAATGCAAACTTCAATTCTATAAATATATCAATACCCATGTGTCGGGAAATACCAGGACAGTTTGCAGAAGAGAGTAAGAAATATACAAGTGACGAAATGGGTAAACATGTAATATACGTTATTAAGGCAACACACAATTAGAAATATTATTCTTCATGACAAAATGCACTTTGAATATGAGCAAATACATACATTAGTATACACAGAGAGATAGCGGTGTTGAACTCCTCAGGGCGTGTGAGGTAGATTTGTAAGTCTCATGAGAGTTTGAGAGTTCAGACAGCAAGATGGTGACCATTCCATCATGGTGGCATAATTAGAGTGTGTAGGTATCGCTACATCAGTCAGATCACTTAGACTACCTTCTAGCGGCCATTTTAATGTGAACATAATAAAATGGCCGCTCGATGGGAAAGGGACTCACGTGGCTTTCACCGAAACATGTACATGTACATTCGTTTTGAAACTCGTTTTATTGATTGTGGGGATTCTTCATCCATTGGTAACCTTCACTTATTAAGAATTTCTTACGATCACTTTATTTCAGTATGAACACCGTGCTACAACGTCTTTAGAGTTGTTTTAAGCCAAATCCTTCTTATAATTTCACTCAGCTTGCATATTTATCCCCAATCGCCAAATATATCATAATTACTGCTTTCCAATTAAAATCGAGTAACATCATTATGCATGTGCAGAAACCGAAATTGCACGTCCAATTTACATGCACAGTAGTTATGTGACCTATTAAACATAATCAACTCAAAGTTGTCTTCTCGTCTGTTATAAATAAGATTCCAAAATTACGTTTGACTCATTGACGCGCGCTACATGCGCGCTCTGCATTGTCCGGTTTTCGATCACAAATCACTGCTTTTACCTTCATATCGTCAATATGCTAAGGCTACTATAATCAAAATGGTAGTTTTCGGTAACAGTCGGTAGTTCTCAATAAAGTAACACCATTTATAACGTTTGCAATATGTGACCCCCAACAACACAAATTAACAATCTATATTATGGCTTGGTATACTCTGCTATCGGGTACCCTACCTTTGGGTAAACTAAAATGCCATCACTAATTTAGATACCTATACAATGTACCTAGTGTTACAAAGGTATGTTGTAAAATATTGATAGTACCCGATAGAAAACAATCTATACTCGTAATAAAATTCAAATCTCATTTCAGTTTCTTTTTTCAGGAGTTTTTGTATCAGAATGTAAATTACTCTCCCGTGTGTAATTTATTACCATATTTATCTCTTTTCCTCCGAAATTCCCAATCATCTTACTTTTATTTCGATTTGCAATCAGTCACTTTTCGCAATAAAATGAGTCGGGTCCTCTGCCCAATCAAGACAGGTAACAGAGTAGGATATTGCATGTTTGAAGCAAGGGCAGCTTCCTGTAATCAGTACCGATATATCCAGATTAGGGTCCAAACGAGATTCAGGACAAGCCCTGACTGCGGATAGTTCATCGTTAGAACGTTCATCACTCTCTCTCAATGATAACGCTCTGTGATCACCGTCAGCGTTATTGGATATTGATGTATCGGCATATTCATCATTTTTGGCTGAATTGACAATAACGGTGAACTGTCATATAGTGTCAATCACGGAGAAACATGTCGATACGCTCTATAAGGGCGGGGGTCTCAACTTTACCAGCCCAGATCGAAGAATGAATAACTATGGTATTGAACAGGTAGTTAATTTGTTAAAGGAATCGAAGGGCAGGACCTGCCTCGTGTATTCAACTGCATTAAGGAATGAGACACTTGAATATCGTCTTGTTTTGAAGAAAGTTCTCAAGGTAGTGTACACTATGCGTGAATCTAACGTTTAGACGGTGCTTTCAGCTTGAATTTATAAGGTACCAAATAGGTGTTCTGGAATGGTTTAATTCTCCTCTGACGATTCAATTTGGAAAGATGTTCTTGTGAAACCTATAGTTTGAAGATGGCATCATGTGTGTTGCGTTATCAAAAATGATCCTGGATTTTAGGAAAAGTTGTGCAAGGAGTCGCTCTCTACCATGAATCGAGCCATCCACAGTATCCAACTCCTGAAGAGCGCTTCCGATATCCTGAAGAAATTCCTGGAATTCAAAGAGGTTTTTTTTTTCAAGAATATTCGTGTTCACTCGGAATAAAACAGAGCAGAATTCCGTCCAATCTCTTTGAGCCATTAATTTATTGAGGAAACTGTAAGAATTTGACCTGATACCGTGTTGTGTCAGAGATGATACAGTGGTTCTGGAGTTAAATGAGAATACGAGTAAATATAACATGGAAATCGTTGCTTGGAACGTTCCTGCGACATACAAGCAATGACTGAGATTGGTTTATCTGCCATAGTTCCTTTGGGCGAATGTTACATTTGGTACATAGAGTATATTGACCAAGGCAATGAGCAGTTGTGAATCATTACACCAAGAAAATGCAAATATAAATACACTACAACTAACTATTCCAAAATGAAAATGGACTGGAAATTATAAGTGAAATTGGCAATCAGAAGTATGGAATTTGGAATCGCGATTAAAATGAAACTGGAAGAACTGTAGTGACAGATAAGTCATGGCCGGCTATGGAGTGGTAGCTCTCGTCATCATATCCAGTGGTAAGTTGGACATAATACATGGTATTTGTCAAGAAAAGACACATTTTCTATTTATTATATGACCAAAGCCTTGCATATTCACCGAAATCGGCTTGCATTTACGTTAAGTGACAATGTTACGCCACTCGTGAATATATAACCTTTCTACCTCACTCAATGAGATAAACATGGTATTAGTCAAGAATAACCAAATATCCTCTAAATATTTCACTTTAAGCAAGATGAACAATATTCCATGATTAACAAGAAGAACAATACTTCATTGTAAGCAAGAATAACAATATTTCATTGTAAGCAAGAAGAACAATACTTCATTGTAAGCAAGAATAACAATATTTCATTAAAAGCGAAAAGAACAATACTTCATTATAAGCAAGAAGAACAATATTCCATGATTAACAAGAAGAACAATACTTCATTGTAAGCAAGAAGAACAATACTTCATTGTAAGCAAGAATAACAATATTTCATTGTAAGCAAGAAGAACAATATTTCATTGTAAGCAAGAAGAACAATATTTCATTGTAAGCAAGAAGAACAATATTCCATTATAAGCAAGAACAATATTTCATTATAAGCAAGAACAATATTTCATTGTAAGCAAGAAGAACAATACTTCATTGTAAGCAAGAAGAACAATATTTCATTGTAAGCAAGAAGAACAATATTTCATTGTAAGCAAGGACAATACTTCATTGTAAGCAAACAGAACAATACTTCTTTGTAAGCAAGAAGAACAATATTTCATTGTAAGCAAGAAGAACAATACTTCATTGTAAGCAAGAATAACAATATTTCATTGTAAGCAAGAAGAACAATACTTCATTGTAAGCAAGAATAACAATATTTCATTGTTAGGAAGAAGAACAATATTTCATTGTAAGCAAGAAGAACAATATTTCATTGTAAGCAAGAAGAACAATATTCCATTATAAGCAAGAACAATATTTCATTATAAGCAAGAACAATATTTCATTGTAAGCAAGAAGAACAATACTTCATTGTAAGCAAGAAGAACAATATTTCATTGTAAGCAAGAAGAACAATACTTCATTGTAAGCAAGAATAACAATATTTCATTGTAAGCAAGAAGAACAATACTTCATTGTAAGCAAGAATAACAATATTTCATTGTAAGCAAGAAGAACAATACTTCATTGTAAGCAAGAATAACAATATTTCATTGTAAGCAAGAAGAACAATATTTCATTGTAAGCAAAAAGAACAATATTTCATTGTAAGCAAGAAGAACAATATTCCATTATAAGCAAGAACAATATTTCATTATAAGCAAGAACAATATTTCATTGTAAGCAAGAAGAACAATACTTCATTGTAAGCAAGAAGAACAATATTTCATTGTAAGCAAGAAGAACAATACTTCATTGTAAGCAAGAATAACAATATTTCATTGTAAGCAAGAAGAACAATACTTCATTGTAAGCAAGAAGAACAATATTTCATTGTAAGCAAGAAGAACAATATTTCATTGTAAGCAAGAAGAACAATACTTCATTGTAAGCAAGAAGAACAATATTTCATTGTAAGCAAGAAGAACAATATTCCATTATAAGCAAGAACAATATTTCATTATAAGCAAGAAAAATATTTCATTATAAGCAAGAACAATATTTCATTGTAAGCAAGAACAATATTTCATTATAAGCAAGAACAATATTTCATTATAAGCAAGAACAATATTTCATTATAAGCAAACAGAACAATTTGTTATTATTAACAAGAAGAACAATATTTCATTGTAAGCAAGAAGAACAATATTCCATTATAAGCAAGAAGAACAATATTCCATTATAAGCAAGAACAATATTTCATTGTAAGCAAACAGAACAATTTGTTATTATTAACAAGAAGAACAATATTTCATTATAAGCAAGAACAATATTTCATTGTAAGCAAGAACAATATTTCATTATAAGCAAGAAGAACAATATTCCATTATAAGCAAGAACAATATTTCATTATAAGCAAACAGAACAATTTGTTATTATTAACAAGAAGAACAATATTCCATTATAAGCAAGAACAATATTTCATTGTAAGCAAACAGAACAATTTGTTATTATTAACAAGAAGAACAATATTTCATTATAAGCAAGAACAATATTTCATTATAAGCAAACAGAACAATTTGTTATTATTAACAAGAAGAACAATATTTCATTGTAAGCAAACAGAACAATTTGTTATTATTAACAAGAAGAACAATATTTCATTATAAGCAAGCAGAACAATATTTCATTATAAGCAAACAGAACAATTTGTTATTATTAACAAGAAGAACAATATTTCATTATTAACAAGAAGAACAATATTCCATTATTAACAAGCAGAACAATATTTCATTATAATCAAGCAGAACAATATTTCATTATAAGCAAACAGAACAATTTGTTATTATTAACAAGAAGAACAATATTTCATTATTAACAAGAAGAACAATATTTCATTATAAGCAAACAGAACAATTTGTTATTATTAACAAGAAGAACAATATTTCATTATTAACAAGAAGAACAATATTCCATTATTAACAAGCAGAACAATATTTCATTATAATCAAGCAGAACAATATTTCATTATAAGCAAACAGAACAATTTGTTATTATTAACAAGAAGAACAATATTTCATTATAAGCAAGAACAATATTTCATTATAAGCAAACAGAACAATTTGTTATTATTAACAAGAAGAACAATATTTCATTATAAGCAAACAGAACAATTTGTTATTATTAACAAGAAGAACAATACTTCATTATAAGCAAGAAGAACAATATTTCATTATAAGCAAGAACAATATTTCATTATAAGCAAACAGAACAATGTGTTATTATTAACAAGAAGAACAATATTTCATTATAAGCAAACAGAACAATTTGTTATTATTAACAAGAAGAACAATATTCCATTATAAGCAAGCAGAACAATATTTCATTATAAGCAAACAGAACAATTTGTTATTATTAACAAGAAGAACAATATTTCATTATTAACAAGAAGAACAATATTCCATTATTAACAAGCAGAACAATATTTCATTATAATCAAGCAGAACAATATTTCATTATAAGCAAACAGAACAATTTGTTATTATTAACAAGAAGAACAATATTTCATTATAAGCAAGAAGAACAATATTTCATTATAAGCAAGAACAATATTTCATTATAAGCAAACAGAACAATTTGTTATTATTAACAAGAAGAACAATATTTCATTATAAGCAAACAGAACAATTTGTTATTATTAACAAGAAGAACAATATTTCATTATAAGCAAGAAGAACAATATTTCATTATAAGCAAGAACAATATTTCATTATAAGCAAACAGAACAATTTGTTATTATTAACAAGAAGAACAATATTTCATTATAAGCAAACAGAACAATTTGTTATTATTAACAAGAAGAACAATATTCCATTATAAGCAAGAACAATATTTCATTATAAGCAAACAGAACAATTTGTTATTATTAACAAGAAGAACAATATTTCATTATAAGCAAACAGAACAATTTGTTATTATTAACAAGAAGAACAATATTTCATTATTAACAAGAAGAACAATATTTCATTATAAGCAAACAGAACAATTTGTTATTATTAACAAGAAGAACAATATTTCATTATTAACAAGAAGAACAATATTTCATTATAAGCAAGAAGAACAATATTTCATTATAAGCAAGAACAATATTTCATTATAAGCAAACAGAACAATTTGTTATTATTAACAAGAAGAACAATATTTCATTATAAGCAAACAGAACAATTTGTTATTATTAACAAGAAGAACAATATTTCATTATAAGCAAACAGAACAATTTGTTATTATTAACAAGAAGAACAATATTCCATTGTAAGCAAGAACAATATTTCATTATAAGCAAACAGAACAATTTGTTATTATTAACAAGAAGAACAATATTTCATTATAAGCAAACAGAACAATTTGTTATTATTAACAAGAAGAACAATATTTCATTATTAACAAGAAGAACAATATTTCATTATAAGCAAGAAGAACAATATTTCATTATAAGCAAGAACAATATTTCATTATAAGCAAACAGAACAATTTGTTATTATTAACAAGAAGAACAATATTTCATTATAAGCAAACAGAACAATTTGTTATTATTAACAAGAAGAACAATATTCCATTATAAGCAAGAACAATATTTCATTATAAGCAAACAGAACAATTTGTTATTATTAACAAGAAGAACAATATTTCATTATAAGCAAACAGAACAATTTGTTATTATTAACAAGAAGAACAATATTTCATTATTAACAAGAAGAACAATATTTCATTATAAGCAAGAAGAACAATATTTCATTATAAGCAAGAACAATATTTCATTATAAGCAAACAGAACAATTTGTTATTATTAACAAGAAGAACAATATTTCATTATAAGCAAACAGAACAATTTGTTATTATTAACAAGAAGAACAATATTCCATTATAAGCAAGAACAATATTTCATTATAAGCAAACAGAACAATTTGTTATTATTAACAAGAAGAACAATATTTCATTATAAGCAAACAGAACAATTTGTTATTATTAACAAGAAGAACAATATTTCATTATTAACAAGAAGAACAATATTTCATTATAAGCAAGAAGAACAATATTTCATTATAAGCAAGAACAATATTTCATTATAAGCAAACAGAACAATTTGTTATTATTAACAAGAAGAACAATATTTCATTATAAGCAAACAGAACAATTTGTTATTATTAACAAGAAGAACAATATTTCATTATAAGCAAACAGAACAATTTGTTATTATTAACAAGAAGAACAATATTTCATTATTAACAAGAAGAACAATATTTAATCATAAGCAAGAAGAACAATATAGCATTTTATTCAAGAAGAACAATATTTCAGTATCAACAAGAAGAACAAATTTTCGTTATTAGCATGAAGACAGACAGACAGACAGACAAATTCATTTCGTAGAGTGACCATGAGGCCAATAGTACAATGACATTTATTTACAAACAGTTCCTCAGAGCGCTGGTATGTAAAATACATTCAGTATAAACATTTATACAATTTGGTGTAGTTTGTGTACAAATATGGCTAGACGTAAGATAATTTTTGCAATTGGATTTTAAGTAGATGTACAAAATTCGGCATGCTTGGGTTTGAATAATAGTGTTGTGGGATATATCTGTCACGGATATCAGATTACAACGGGCATTGCAGCAATACGTGATACTCATTTACACAACGTTTACACAATTGGAGCACATGGCTAAATTTATATCATCATCATTAGATTTTCTATAGGCTTGTACATTGAGTTTACTAATGCCACATCTAAATTTTGTGAGAGTTGCATGGATGTTATTACATTTAAATACGTTTCATGGACACTTTAAATACGTTTCATGGACAATGTCATTTTTAAATAATGAATAAGTATTCAGATATTTTGAGCTTGCAATCTCGGGTGACCATTCTTGGTAATCAATATCCCTACAACGTCGTCTGAAAAGACATGTGTAAAACCATATTGGAATAACTATATTCAAGGTGATGAGGTTATTATGAAAGAAGAACATTAGTTCTTTATAAGCCAGAGGAACACTATTTCATTTTAAGCTGGAAGCAACATATATTTCATTACAAACAGAAAGAATAATAAGGTTGCTTCATCTAACTAAATCGTCCCCTAAAATGCCAATACGTCATTCTTCATTCCAATTAGTCTATAACAAATGGTTGGATCTGACAAATAAATTATAAAAGATACAAATTATGGGAAAACCTACTAATAATTTTTTAAATTTATCTGACAGCTTTACAGGTCGTGAAACCTTTGGGCGTGACGCTAGAAATCAAAGATGGCCGCCAGTTTGAATTCAACCAATCACTAAAGCTCGCCTGCAACTATACTCTCGAACCGGGGGAAACGCTGAACAGGGTCCAGTTCTCGAAGAAGACTAAACGGATCAACATGATGCTGCAGATAGGTGTCTTCTCCCCGTCCCTCAGTTCCTTGGTCACAGACTTCGAGCTGAAGGAGTTGGTGGTGCTGAGTTACGAGGAGGGATTGGCGTGTATGAAGATCCGGAAGTTCTCTATGAGTCTTGAAGGAGAGTACAGGTGCTCGCTGACCGTCAGTCTCGTCAACGGATCTCTCCGTACAGACTTTGATTCAATACACCTTCCCCCGACAGGTGAGGGCTAAAGGGAACGTGGGAACGATTTTCGAGGGACATAACATTACTTTTGCCGATCAGTCTAATGATACTTTGCTACTGTATTGATAGTTTATCATTTTAGATGTGTTCTTAATTTAAACAGTTGTAAAATTAGTGAAAATGCACACATTGTTTGTTATTATTTAACATGTTGTACAAAAAATACAAATGGCGGATACTCCAATAAAATTCTCTCTTTAAATTCCAAACGACCCAGTAATATATGCCGTAATCTATCACTTGTAATTCTCTTGGAAGTAAAGCATAAATAGTGTTTTATATCATATGAGTATATAACAATTCGAATTCCCGTATTCTATTGCCTTTATGTCATACAATATATGTTGTGACATTACATTTTAATTTCTGAAATTCTGATTTTTAAAAAAGAATAAATATCTTTTGTACCCTTGTTTCGCACCAAAGAAAAATTTAACAAAAACATATCGTTATTTATAGGGTGTGGTGCAGCATGTCAAATAGAAACTAGAAACTTACTTCTTCTCTATTTTGAAATTTCACAAATACATGTATGTCCTTTTACATACAGATCCTGTAACGTCATCATTATCAGATTGGAGCACACATTCCAAATTCCAAGAAGAGAGTAAGAGTACAGTTGTAAGTGACGTTGTGATGTCAGCAGTTCATGCGTCTACGTCGACGTCAGCGCTTGCCTCGTCGTTGCCATCGTCACTGTCCTCACCACCATCAACATCGGCATCATTACCAACATCATCAACAACAGGATCATCAACAACAGAGGCATCAACAGTTCCAACGACGCCTGTAATGATAAGCACATCCCGGATTTTGAACAAAGTGTCAGATTCAGAAATGTCATCACTGGTACTGACACCATCTCCGTCGGTTTTAACTTTAATGTCACCATCGCCTTTATTTGCACCATCCTCGCCATACCTAATGCAGTCAGCAACATCACTCCCATCACCAATGCCATTTGTATCGTCATCATTGTCATCATCATCGTCATCGTCACTGTCAATGACACACGCAAATGTATTAACTCTGTTGTCACCGTTATTGTCACAAACAGTGTTGTCTACATCCTCGTCACTGCAAACTCCATTGACGTCATCCTCATCGACATCGTCGTTCAAACCAGCGTCGTTCACATCATCGTCATCGTCATCATCGTCGTCATTCACATCGGCGACGTTATCATCAACGTCGTCACAGGCAACGCGTGTAATTCGTTTGACAGAAAGTGAATATGATAAAATATCCAAACCACCCACACCAGTCGCAAAGGCAACAGAACACGTTTCCCCGTCAATATTGATATTTGCATCGACAATTGAATCATGCATGTCAACTCTGAAAAGAGGATCGCATTCACTGTTATCTGCAAATCTTCAAATCAATACAGTTTCCGCCAATGAGCACTCCCAAATGTCAACAAAGAAGACCTGGCACGCCAAGTCGTCGCTGTTAATGTTGACGTCCAACGATCCTATTGATACTACAATTACAAGGTGTGCGTCTCTACAGCCTGGTGGACCATCTGCAGACACCGTAGAGATGTTGTCGTCAAATGTCCAGTTTTTGTTCTCCACTGATAATTCTCCACATGACACTGAAACACCATTTCCCTTATCTGTAAACGATCTACTAAGCTCGTCTTCGTCCAAAACTCTCGTTGACGGTTTTCTTTCATTGACATCGGTAGAAGTTAGTTCTTCGCTAAAGATTGCTTCAGGAACTATGTCAAAATATTCTCATTCTTTACCGAGGGCGTCACCAGTATATCCTACAAAGATTCCCCCGTTGATAATGAGTTCTTCATTTACTCCAGCACCATCGTCTGTTGTGGTATACCCTATAACGGCTTCGTTTCAAGAGTTGTCGGTTGGTAATTCCCGTTATTACGTTGATTTACAGCCATCTTCGAATTCAGAACAGATTAGCGAATATATTCTATCAAGAACATCGACACTACCTTTGGCCATTCATGGATCTGACAGCAGGTACGTTCTCTCAGACCTCGGAATTCCAATCTCAAATCTCGAAACCGGAAGTAGCGATGTCGGACCGGAAACGCCTTTAGAACCCTCTCTTTCAACTGAAAAGACTTTCCCTTCAGCAACTGACTCTCTTTACTCGATTTCAACCATTGAAACAGACAGACATTTTGTATCAAAGACCACACAATCGAGTTCCCACGCAGCTTCAACAACTTCAACCCCTTCAACCACTTCAACTTCTTCAACCCTTGATACAATGTTTAATTATATTAGTGAAAGTATTGCAGTTCAGGCTACGGACATGTCCACATATTCTATACCAGTGAAATATACGGCTGAAATAAAAAGCACAGGTGAAAACAAAGTATCAACGGTGTTCGGTTCACCAATGTCTTCAGATATGGAAATTCAGAAGAGTTCAGTGTACGTCACATATCAACAGTCCTCTTATAGAACCACTTCCTTGTCCTCACGAACCCAGCTGATTGAATCTGCCATGATATCAGAGACACTAGAAACAGGTCGTGGTCTTTCGTCATCATCCTCATCATGGTCGTCAGCAGCATCATCATTACCACCATCCTCTATATTGTCATCGTCATCATTACCACCATCCTCTATATTGTCATCGTCATCATTACCACCATCATCTATATTGTCATCGTCATCATTACCACCATCTTCTATATTGTCATCATCATCATCATCATCATCATCATCATTGTTATCGTCATCATTACCACCATCATTATCATTACCATCTACTGTGTCATCAATGTCATCAGTATTACCATTTCATTCATCATCATCACCACCATCATCTATATTTACATCGGTGGCATCGTCATTACCATCCACATTGTCATCGATGTCATCATCAGTAGTATCATTAAACTCTTCATCACCATCATCATCATCACCATTATTATCATCAACGTTATCATCTATATTGTCATCGATGACATCATCATTACCATCTGTATTGTCATCAATGTCATCAACAGTAGCACCAATACCCTCTTCATCAGTTTCTTTATATTCATCATCATCATCATCATCATCATCATCACCACCATCGTCATCCCCATTGTCTTTAGATGCGACGACATTAATCACGAGTACATTGCCAGACTTGTCTTCTACATCTACAAGGCAAACGGTCAGTGTGTATCCCACACCAAGTGACAGAACTTACACAGATATAGAATATCCTCGTATATCATTCAACACGCCAGGTCCTGATCTTGACATTGGCACTTTATCATCACCATCAAGTGATTGGATCCTTGTACCGTCATCAACCAATAGAATCATTGCATTGTCTTCACTGCTGGTGTCATTTTCACCAGATCCGTTATGGTTGATGTCGTCATCAGACGTAGTGTTGTCCTCGTCATCTGAAACATCGTCTTCATCAACGCCGTTCCTGTCGACAACATCTTCTTCAATGCTCACTCCTTCTTCATCAACATCGAGTTTGTTTTCCAAGCCATCATTGCTTGAACATCATTCAGTGCATGTCAGTGTCGTCACACCAACTTCGTTCTCGACGTCAAGTCTGACCACGCCCCCAACGACAAGAAATCCCCGCCCACCTGTCACACAAAAGCCACCACGTCACGTGACCACCACCCAAGTGACCAATCCAGATGTACCACCAGGTATGCTAGATTTGAAAATATGAAGAGTCATCTACATAATGAAATTTACTAAAGCAAACTATATGCGTAAAGTTGAAAATAATGAAGTTACAACAAATATCGTATACGTCTTATCAATATAAATAGTAAAATATAAAGTATTGCAGCTTAAAAGGCGATATCCTATCGATGCATAAATGTTTCAAGATATGTGACTGTCTCCGTGATACGGAGCCGTTTAAGATTGAGATATTTGTCCCAAGCGGTTTTACTGTGTTTGTTGATGTCGTAAATAAATGTTTATCGGCATCTAAAAGAATACGTGAAATGACCATAGTTGAGTGACACTGTTCGGGGTTACGGGTTGCCAATGTACCTAATTCCCCGAATATTCACTTTTGTTTTGACCTGACCACCTCTTACAAAAATGGAACAGTTGCAAAGTCCTTTCCATTCAGAGATAGGTACGCAAAAAGAGAGTTCACTTCACAGTCTGATTAAAATCGACCTTGTTCCGAGGAATAAAATTTGCAAAATAATGTTTCTACCGGGATACGAACATGTTCTGTAGATTCCTCGCCACAAGGTCTGAGAACATCCCGCATAGGCGTGTGTTCCGAACCAGTTTAGCGCAGCCAAAGCCCAGTCAAATAGCTGACCAATCACATCATAGTATTTAAACGGTTGCTGTTTTGAAAGCATTCGGAACAGGCAAAAGGATAGCTGTTTGGAGTTATCTGCCCCTAGCTTCCCGCACCGAAAGCATTTGTTGGGCATCTTTTAATTGGCTACCTGAATTGCGCTCGAACACGCGAGTCTACGGGCTGTAATCAGACGGTTTGGCGTGGAACCTACGACTGATATGAGTTCGTATCCCGGTAGATGCAACATTTTGCAATTTTTATTCCACGGAAAACCGTCGATTTTAATCAGACTGGTTCACTTCAAAACATCTGACAACTAACGGTCATGTTACAATATCGATAAAAAGTTGCGTTTGTAAAAATTCCGGGATTCATTGTTATTCAACACCCGCAAATTTCAGCGTTTAAAACCTCCGACTAACGCCGTCGGTTAGTATTTTGCGGGTGATCACGGAAAATTACAAACGCAACTATTTATCTTATAATTCACAATAAACTACCCCATGTAGAGCCGTGGATGAAGTGGGTGCTGGTCGGAGTGGGCTGTCTCGTCCTCGGCGGTGTCGTCATCGTTGGAGTCGTCCTGTATTACAGGCGAAAAAGTAAGTACGGCGTATTATTTACGAGGGCAACCATACCAGGGTTCATATTTTGCATACGATTTCCAAGAGTAAAACGTGACCATGCTACGACGTCACATTTTATCTATGACGTTGCGTTGTAAGTGTGGCGACGGTGGGTAATCAGCCTTTGATAATGGGTAAGTTTTGGTGATTTTATTTCCAATTTTATGACTTGGGTTACACACAAAAAATTATATTCGTGTCCGTGTCATACTGTATTTACCACTTTCGCTCGGGCAATACTAATATTCAGACACCCGTGTCGTAAAAATAGTATGGCATGTATAATCATATACTATCCTCCATATACGAACTAATGATAATGATAAGGATGATTGGAGATATTCCTATTGTAGATGATGTAAAATATAATTTTCTGGATTATGATATAATTTTCTTTATAATCGGTCTTATGTAGTGTCTGAGGCTAGTGGATCATTTTCCGAAATGCTGGTTGCCGGAAAACAATAGTTTGATTTTAAGAATGTGTAGTTATGGCGTAGAAATGCGTAGTTTACCATTGTTTCGAGAACAGGTATACTGAGCTCATTTGACAAAGCAACTGTAAGCAATGTTAATCTTGAGATTCTGTAGGCTAATACGTTTTAGGAAGGACACTCGAGTCAAGTGAAGCGCCATTTCCTGTGACGTTCTGTCAGTAGGGTTTAGTATGTATTTTCATAATGTTCATAAAGGGAAAATTTATTATTTCTAAAGGCAGGACGGCAAAAAAGCAAATTTACTTCTTAGTGTAAATAAAAGGTGTACAGTTAAGCAAAACGGGTACGAAACTGAATAAGAATTATTTTTTTCACGTAATTGTTTAGTTCGTCGGAAAAATCTGGCCACATTTTCAATTGAAATGTTGGCAACATTGTTGTTTCTGAGTAGTTTTTTTTTTTTATCAAATTGCCAAAATCATGGTAGGTGGACCATCTAAATATTTTTTTCCGTCTGATTTGTAAAACCAATACCAACTCGTGCTTGTTCCTTTTGTCGTCAGGGGGTCTTCCTTTAGTCCGGTGGCGCTATATATTTATACCAAACAGACTTCGAAAACCCGCTTAGGTGAGCTTTAGTTTATTTAATTTCTATAGTTTATTTCCAATTTATTAGCAAGTCCCTATTATGTTCATTCGAGTTCTTGCACAATTGAATGCTGCACTCAGGTCGTTATGTGTTGATGGGGGTCACATATTCCAAACGTTATAAATGATGTTACTTTATCAAGAAGTACCGACCTAATACCGAAAACTACCATTTTGATGATAGTCGACTTAGTATACTGACGATATGAAGGTAAAAGTAGTGATTTCTGATCGAAAACCGGACAATGCAACGCGATTGACGCGCGCCAATGAGTCAAATGTAATTTTGGAATCTTATTTAAAACTGACAAAACAACAAATTTGGATTGATCATGTTTAATAGGTCACATAACTACTGTGCATGTACATGGGCCGTGCAGTTTCGGTTTCTGCACATGCATAATGATGTTACTCCTTTTTAATTGGAAACTAGTAATTTTGATATATTTGGCGATTGGGGATGAATATGCAAGCTGGGTGAATTTGTTTTTACAGTAAACAGCATATTATGGTGAATTGGAATGTATTAAAGTCAAATAAAAGTTTATGAAACGCAATGGATGCCCCTTTAACATACAATAATTTTCTTAAAAATAAAATCGTATTGTTTCATAGAATCAATTTGACAGCGTTGCGTTTTATACGCCTGTTTGTTTACGATGTCAGCAAACATTTTAAATTTTGCAACCAAATTTAAATACGAAAACGATAAATGACTTCACCTCTGATTGTTTTTACCCCCCGCCGCGCGTTTTGAAGTTGTGAGGAAGATTACTGCAACATCACTGCTTAATAGGTCCTAACATGGTAGTAGCGATACCTAAATAATCAAAGTAGAGTTATAGATATGGTACAATAATGGAATGGCAAAACACCTAGGTGTCTGAACTCTCAAAATCGCATGAGACCTACAAATCTACCTCCCACACTGACGAGTTCACAAAAGTGTCTCTTAATTCGTCGCACCATTTTTCTACCAATGTGGATAACTATTTCCTGTAATGAGATGTTTTAGTCTCGAACGTAAACATATATTGTATAAATTTTAGTAATAAATGACAAACTTGAGAAAACATGACTTGTTTGATTGGCATTCTAGAAGTTGATGTTATGAAGAATAGAGACGATTTTATGGATATACAACTTCTTTATTCTTTGAAGGTGACGTTTCGACATACGTAGGTTCTAATGTCGTTGTCCACAGGTGAAGTTTAGCGCAAATATGTTGCGGAACAGAGATATATGACCAGTTTTCCATATGTGCGAACGAAGTTAGCAAAGGTTGGCAACGCATTTCTCTCGACTCAAATCGAAATAATTTTCAACTGACAAAGTTCAATGTTCCAAAAATTCAAACTAGACATCCATTTGTACATAGGGGTATGATCTCCTTATCCCATCCTTTTATGGCACAATTACTCACGTAAGAGATATTTAATTAAAAATTTTAAGCGTTCGACACGGCTCTGGAAATATTCTCACTTTGAACTTCCGGATGTTTGCGCTAAACCGTCACCTGTGCGTTGTCAAGCAAGTGGTTTGAGAAAGCATAGCATGCAAAAAACGTGCTACAGTGTCCTTAATATTGTTTTTAGTTCTTATTGGCACGTGTAAGTGTGTTGTCTGCTGAACTGCAGTGAGCCCAGAATGATCATGACCGTCCTCCTCAATTCTCTTCTTTCGCAATTAGTGCTTGGTTGAGTCTCACAGTTTGACATACCTTCTAACATGTGCTTGTGATTTCTGCCAATCATTATTGTTGAGTTGTTCAGTTAATCTTATTATTTTCGTCTGAACATTTCTGTCTTACCTGTTGTAATTATATTGGACCAAATGGAATTTTTTCAAAACAAAATGGCCGTGTTCCTTTTTTAGGTAAACAATACAACAAAAGATCACCAACAATATACAGGTCCATATGTGCTTATGTAGACATTTCATTCATAAACGTTTGCACTGTTGCGTTCTGACTTGTACTTGAAACGTGTGCTGTTCAGCTTGAAGTACAGGTAACTTGCTTTTATCTAGTCATCGATCTGAAACTAAAAATCGAATCGTGAGGGCATGTCTTTTAATATTACTGTGATATTTTGAATAATTGCAAACCATTACTGAAATATGCATGCATTTAATAAGTTAAACTATTTTTTAAATTATTTGAGCGATAAATTGTCATGTGTACACCACTATCAAAAGAGGTTCCAAGTAACTTCATTGCGGGATGCTGTTGTTTGAACGGTGAAAAAAGTAATCCAATAGGCATATTGAACAACTCACGATCTTCATTCTCAATTACATGGGGGTATTCGAGATTGCCCAAACAGATTTTGTATATCAAGGCTTCCGATAGTTACAGAATGTAAAAGACTTACCCCGCAAAGCACAACCTCCTCCCGTCTCTATAACTGGGTTCCGTTCAATAACAGCGAGCGCTTAAATTGCTCATTGATTGATTACTATTGGTAACATAATTTTAAAAATACATTTCATCGACTTATTTCAGCGAAAAAACGTGCTACTGCCCCTTTAAACTAAACTCATTTCTTCTCCTTAGAGTGCAAAATTAAAGGCCTATACTAATTGAATTTAGTGTTGACAAACCTTGTCCAATGAGATAATAAAATGTGAATTTGGTGACTGGGCATAATGCCCTATTGAATATATTAATCTTTACTTTAAAGATCATGATTAATTTAATACCCGATGAGCTACAGAGACAAGGGCTCTGTGTTATAACCTCGGCTTTCTGATTTCGATTCAAACGACAGGAGACTATCATACAAGCTTGTCGAAGTAGATTTCTGTAAATTGTATTATCAATGAGGACAAATCGTTTAAATATTGAATAAAACTCAATCATTTTGAATATAAATTATAGTTAAATTGTAAAATAGTATTGAGAACAAATATTGTTTTATTGAATAGTTTGATACCCGTTTTTAAAATTGGAGTAACCTTTCAATAGTGTTGTGAAAATATATCAAAGAGATGTGCAGAATAAGCACATATCAAAATCTAAGAATTTTACTTCAATTTTCTATGAAGTATTTATGTTCATATTTTAAAAAAGCAACCATTTCGATGTTTAAAGAACCTTTCGTATGGCATTAAATGCCTCTATACATATTAAGTACCTGTCTCTTATCGTAACTGTTAAATACTTTCCGGCCAACTGTTATCGAATCTTTTACGAACTTCTTATGCAAATGTTTAATACATCGGGTACGATCAAAGTTAAGAATTCGTACGAATACGAAAGTCTTGAGAATAGGACCCCTGTATTTCCAAGTACCCCAGGGCTCCGTTCCATAACAGCGATCGCTTATAATCGCTCATTGATTGCTCAATGTAGGACTCAAGTAGCGCTCAAGTAGCGCTCACTCTCTCTTGAACGATACAGTGCAACTTCCTCGAAGTTTGCTCGCCTTGCTACGTAGCGCTACATTGAGCAATCGCGTTCAAGAAAAGGTTTAACGTAGCGCTCAATGAGCGATTACTTAAGCGCTCGCTGTTATGGATGTTATGGAACAGAGCCCTGGTTGACTTAAGGTTTGCTGCATTTTGTCAACTTTACTGTGCCAGTCGCTAAGCAGCAAAGGCAATGGAATGTAAAAAGGCTTAAATTAACTGGTGATAGAGATGAGCGGAAGTTATGCTTTGCGGGAGTAGCCGATACCAATCGGAAGTTGTTGCCTCTCTATGTCATGTAAGGGTTAGACATCAGGACTCCGTTCAATACAGCGATTACTTGTAAACCTCTCTTGAACATGTCCCTTGACTCGGTTTTGACATTATCTTGTGTGGGTATTAGTTGCCTTGATGTAAGCGAAGTACCCTCAGTAGCTGCGTTAATCCACACATCGCAACATATTATTTGTTATAACCTATCTCTGGTATTAAATGTCATATATTTGGAAGGTTTCCCTTTTAACTTTACTTTCGAAATTTCTTTTGAGATTTGGAAATACTTTTTAAAATTGTTTTTAAGTAATCATTTCATAAGCAATCATATATTTAGAAGGTTTCGCTTTTAACATTACTTTCGAAATTTCTTTTGAGATTTGGAAATAATTTTTTAAATTGTTTTAAGTAATCGTGTCGTAAGTAGGCCTAATCATATATTTAGAAGGTTTCGATTTTAACATTACTTTCGATTTTTTGTGGAGATTTGGAAATCATTTTTAAAACTCTTTAAGTAAACTCTTTAAAAGATATGTGTGGGGTAGTCAGTGTAACCATTGGGTGTACCTAATAGGTAATATAGAATCAGGATATGTAACAGAACTGTCATAATTTTGTATATGTATGTGCAATCGTTGACTGTGCCAAAAACCTTCTTGTTTGTGATTGACTTGCTACATTGGCCGGGTAGTTTCTGAAGGAATGTTTGTCAAGTTCACACCGCATGTTATCTAACTTTGTAACTTTAATTCGTTGTTGTTTTTTTCAGACAAGACCGAAGATTTCTACGACTATTTTGGAATCACTAAAATGTCATCGTCTTTGGAACCATCTTTGGACTGACAACGCATCTCTCTTATGCTATTGTCATGAAAATATTTGATTTCTAAAATGGTTTTACGGGCAATTGGCCCATGCTCACGTGTACAACTACCATAATTGGAACTTGGTGGACCGATGGCAGATGGGTGTAAATTACGTGTAATAGTCAACCTTTTATGAATATATCATATCTTCAAATATAAAACTATAAATAAATTGCTCTTATTTTATATGCAAATGGTTTTTTTTCTCTTTGTCGAATATTAGCATGTATCATGTTTGTTTTATAGACGCTCGGGATTTGAATTATACCCCGCTATTCCTGTCCCTGTGTCCATAATGTTGACTGGCTGAGGGTTTTCTTGGGAAAAATACAGAATCTTCATTGGTTACAATCCAATCTAGTTAAAACTAGCTGTAATGATATACGTCCCCTAGCTGACTTATGGGATGTGTAACATTACAGCTAGTTTTAACTAGATTGGGTTCACAAGAACGTCCAAAACATCCAATTGCTTAGTCGCCTCAAGAGCTGAGCCAGGGCTCCGTTCCATAACAGCGAGCGCTTATAATCGCTCATTGGTCGCTCAATGTAGCGCTCAATGTAGCGCATATTCTCCTGAACGACACGGTGCGATTCCTCGAAGTTTGCTCGCCTTGCTACGTAGCGCTACATTGAGCAATCGCGTTCAAGAGAGGTTTAAAAGTAATTGCTTATTGAGCGATTACTTTAAACCTCTCTTGAACATGGCCCAGGTCTGTTCTCATTGGTTGACTTCCGCGCTTGCACGACACGAACAGAAGGGTACTTTGCTAGATGTTATAACATTACACCTAGTTTTAACTAGATGGTGGAATCAACAACATTGTTTCAAACAGAACAATTGGTCTGCCCCGTAACGCCTGAGAAACCTGGAGTTCCTTCACTATGCGTATGTAATTCCTACAATACAGAAATCATGAGAAGATGGACCACCGGGAGGTTTGATTGGTCAGATATAAGGATTATATCAATGTTGCAATTTTCACTGTTTTGAAATTTAGCTAGAAGGGGGAAATATGGTTATGGCATTACATTGGAAGAACATACTCGAGGAACCTCTATGTTGAGAGAATGGTAAGAGAGGTAATGTTGGAAGAACTGACTTGAGGAACCTTTGTGGAGATAATGGTAACAGAGGTTCTGTGGGAAGAACGGACTTGAGGAACCTTTGTGGAGAGAGAATGTAACAGAGGTTATGTGGGAAGAAATGACTTGAGGAACCTTTGTGGAGAGAAAATGGGCAAATTTCTGACCTTGGTGTTTGTTAGATCATGTCTATTGCAGGAGATATGGTATGGGGCGGCCACAGGGACTTGTACTGTTGGAAACAGCAGAAGATGATGCTGGTAACTCTACAATGTATAACCACAATTGACCAATGAATCTGTACACACCATTTCAGCATCTGATACATCTAGTTCTTGAGAAGAAGACAGAACTAGATTAGCGTTTGCGGGACACCGCAAAAGCAGAGCAGCTCC
Source organism: Gibbula magus (assembly GCA_936450465.1). NCBI lineage: Eukaryota > Metazoa > Mollusca > Gastropoda > Trochida > Trochidae > Gibbula > Gibbula magus. Next base: position 9,794,451 of record OW388298.1, on the reverse strand, counting down.
GAAACTTAGGGTCTCGCTTTCCCTGTTCCGCATTCTCGTCAGCATCAATAAAATGGCAATTCTTTTTAACAAACGTTTGTTCATTATTCGAGTTATTACTAATCATCACTGGAGTCACAAATTTGTTCTTAAAACCTATTTCTTCTTTCAAAATTTTATCAAAGGATTAACGTGGCCTTAAGCAATATCTCATGACCTTGACCATCAATGATCACTTAACATCGCGTATAATAATCATGCAATGACTCAAAGTGTTCATAGTTAAAATACGGCATATTCACAAAAGCATGCTTAAGTTTTGACCTCACTGCGACCTTGACCTTTGACAGATTTTAGCGAAAACCTTTTCAAATCTTGGTCTTTCTCCATAGTTCATATATACCAAATAAGAGCCTAATAGCACAAAAAAGTTTGAAGTTATCATGTTTACAAGGATTGTTGTAGTGATTTCAGAACTCATGACCTTGACCTTTGACCTTGAATGTGAACATGTCTTCTTCTTCTTCTTCTTCCATTACTGGATCTAACCCTATTGAGTGTATTGATCCAAGTTTGTGCGCAGCGCGGCTACGCCAGTGGTTCCAATTAAAAACAGATGAGTGTTAAAAGGATTTAAAAACAGTTAAAAACGTATTTATATTCAGGGCTGGAGGTGTTCAGTCGTCAGTGATGTCAAAATCATTCACCAGGTGTATAAGAAAGAAATTAAGCTATCTATATGAGGTGTTAATATCTTCATGGAAAAAAGTTACTTAGTGATTTCAGAACTGGTCAGCATGACCATATCTCGTGACCTTGACCTTTAAAATTCAAGGTCACACAATCTTTGATCACTTTTCATTGTGTATCACAATCATGTAATGATTTAAAGTGTTAATAGTTGAAATAAGACATTTTCGCACGAAAACCTTTTCAAATCTTGTCCTTTCTCCATAGTTGATATGGACAAAATAAGAGCCTGATAGCACAAGTATTTTTCAAGTTATCGTGTTTACAAGGATTTTTTTTAGCAATTTCAGAACTTGTGACCTTTGACCTTGAATGTGAACATGTCAAAAAAATTCCCCAGGGGTATAAGTAAGAAGTTATGTATATGAGTTCTCAAAACCTAATGGGAAAAAGTTATAGCGAATACAAAACGCGGCGGCGGCGGCTGCGATGGAAACTGCACAAAAACTGATAGCAGCTCCGACTTAGTCGGAGCTGCTAAATATGTTGTTAGGGTGTGGTCCCAGTGTCACCAATGCTTCCATTTATAGTCATCAGCCGTGTTGACTTTTAATTCTTGAGAAGACTACTGAATTAGGTTTTTAGGGTGTGAGTATTGGCCACTGTCACCTACAATTTATAACTCAGAGCAAGGGATCTGTGCATGTGATTTCAGCTTGAGTTTAAAAAGTGTTCAAAGTGTTGTGGTGACCTTAGAAAATTAAATCAAGGTCACTAAAGTTGAGTGGTTTCTGTTTAGAATCCCCATTGGTCAAGGAGTCTGCACACCACTTTTCAGCTCTCTAGACCTTTTGGAACTGGAGAAGAAGATGAAAAAAGGTTTTTAAGGTTGTGACCCCTGTGACCTTATTTGAGGTCTACAATTTAGAATCTCCATAGGCCAAGGAGTCTGCACATAAAACTTCAGCTCTCTAGAGTTATTGGTTCTGGAGAAGAAGTCGAAAAAGTGAAAAGTTTACTGACGGATGGACGGACGGATGCCGGAAACCATGCCATGCCATAAGCCCATGGGGCCTTTCAGGCCTGATGAGCTAAAAAGTGAAAAGTTTACGGATGGAAGTCTCGCAGACGCTTGACATCATAACCTTATTGGCAATTTAGGTTTGTCTTGATGAGCGAATATGATTTAATAGTGGAAATCTATTATTTAAAAATCCACTCAGAGCTAATGAACTGTAAATTCTCACAAATTCTTCACTTAGTACGGGCTGCTCAAGTCATATCTTCCTACAGAACCTCTGTTACGATACACTGGTATTCCTGGTTCCCCTTCAGTGGCGGTTAATATGATGATAAACAGTGTTTTGTTTTGGATATGACATGACATTCATATTAAGTGCGTTACGGGTGGTGGAACTCTTCCTACATAATGAGACAGATTGACAACATCAGTGATTCCAGCCAACCAGATTCTCCATCAGAACATCAGCATTGCAACAGTGTTACCCAGGAAAACATGACTTGAGTAACCTATGTGAGGAGGGAATAATAAAATGACAACAAGAAAAGAATGTACTTCAATGCAGCTGTTTTAATTCATGTGCAATATTACAACCACATAGACAACTTACTGCTTTCATTCAAATCTGAATCAACAAGTCAACAAATATAACAAGTCAACGTGTCGTTAACTGACTTAGCATGACCATCAGCTATACATATATACACAAGAGATTACACTGCCCTCGGCTCACACAGGGTTAACCTTCAGCAAATCTACACTACACCCTGGGAGCAGGCCAAGTTGTAAACAAGGAATTTGATTATCTCCCTTTTCTTCCACTGATCCACTAAAAAGGTGGGTTCCATTAGGAATTGTTTCTCAGCCTGTTTCTCATTTCACTTAATTAAAAAAAACAAGATGGCAGATACTGTTAAAAGATCTTTCCCTTTAACTGTTTATCAAATAATCAAAGGTGAGAATCAGGGAGCAAACTCAGTTCCATTGTGGCTCTGAGAGAGAAGATAATTTTGTGAAAATACAGAAGTTGTGAAGAACGTTATTTGATGGTCTCGCCACCCACTCGATTACCTCAAGGAGCTAGTGCAGATTTATTGAAGATGTCACCCCTGTAGATTGCTGAGGACATATATTACACATGCATTTCCAGTTTCTACTTTCAATCTGTACATGAAGCTTGGCAAAATACATCGGGACAGGACTAGCGAGCACACAACAGAAGAGTCCCGAACAGTGACTCCCGATACTACACGTTACCAGTAACAGAGTTACATGTTTATGGACTTTTCAACGCTTCATGTCAATATAACACTAAATCTTCCAGTATGGCATGAAAACTTCCATACTGGACTTTTCCAAAGTGACATGTATTTTCTAAAGAAGCACACAGTAGACTTTTCAATATTACATGAAACTATTTTTCATGTGACTTAACATGGTAGACTTTCCATTATTACATGAAACTATTTTTCATGTGACTTAACATTGTGGACTTTCCAATATTACATGAAACTATTTATCATGCGACTTAACATTGTGGACTTTCCAGTATTACATGAAACCTACTTATGTAACTTAACAAAGTTGACTTTCCAATGTTAAATGAAACTATTTATCATGTGACTCAACAGGGTTGACTTTCCAGTATTACATGAAACCTACTTACCGGTGTGTAACTAAAGACTGGACTTTCCAATATTACATGAAAACTATTTATCATGTGACTTAACATTGTGGACTTTCCAGTATTACATGAAACCTACTTATGTAACTTAACAAAGTTGACTTTCCAATGTTAAATGAAACTATTTTTCATGTGACTTAACATAGTGGACTTTCCAATATTACATGAAACTATTTATCATGCGACTCAGTCATCGACACTGTCACAGAAACTCTGGTGATTGCGACAGCCATGGAAACAGACCTTTTGAAACCACGTGGCTGATTGCACAACTAACTTTTGATGCAACCAATCAGGACTCAATTTCAAGCTCAGAAAATGCTCATATGCAACAGAGGTTAGGATAGAAGAATTGAGTGGTGTAAAGTCTGTGGGAAGAGAATGATGTAATAGGAACCAGTGATTCCATAGTTGAGGCAATCCACGAACAATAATACATAGGACGTGTTCCTAACAATGAGCCTGATGATACACAGCGATGAACCTGCAGAATACATGTACGGCATTTGGCTTTGAAAATTGATGTCTTGTTACAATTCTTTTTTCTTTTATTCACTAAAATCAAAAATCATCTGATAAATGTCTCATTTCAAACATTTGAAGTACACAAGTTACACCTTACTATAAACCACATGGTACTACTAAATAAGAACCTAAGAAAATGAAAATAGAAAATATTTGAAAGTAAACAAGACAAATTTGATCAACTAGTAAAAATTGTAAAAAAATACCATGTAATCGTAGTCAAAATAACGGATATAAAAGATTCATAAAGTAAAATTCTTTCAATTTGTTACAAATTTCAAAAAAATATTTTCTCAACAAATTAAATATTATAGTAACTCGATTGTCATTATCAAGAGGTGAGGTGACTTTATGTTTGACATGAGTATTTACATCTATCATGGTGGCTACAATGTCAGCAAGATAAAGAACTTTCTCTCCGTAAAATCCTGTTTTCTGCTTCTACATGCCCCTCATAGACTTAATTGTGTTACTGTGATATGTTCAAACATTATATCTATGGATAAACATCTGTAAGAATTATTTTTGTTGTTTTTTTTTTAATCAATGTTATCTGGTTTTATATCTTATGATCTTTCTACTCTGATTAATTTCACATTTTGCAGTAAGGATATTATCAAGAATATCATGAAAATATCTATCGTAATCCAAACAGCTCGTAGGTGAAACTTGGAACATTTGGATGTTGTGACACGATGTAATGATATCGAACATACAGGTGAAAGGGGTGAGGTGATTTGGGGTTTTACTCCGATTTCAACACTATATATATAATATATATATATGTATATATATATATATATCATGACTGCAAGTATTATTTCTGGGAGGAAGTCGGCAACACCATTGTGGCTATGCATTGCGGTGAAACCTGTAAGCATGAACTGAAAGAAGCGAACCATGGATGGTACTTCGCTGACATTCAGTGTAGCATTACACCCAAACCTTACTGTAAGTAGGACAGTTCTCTACAGCAGATAAAGTTGCCGAGTCCCTGGTGGGATTCGAACCCCAGACTTCCTGATAAGAAGCCAAATGCACTAACCACTGTGCTATCCCGCCCCTGGTGGGATTCGAACCCCAGACTTCCTGATGAGAAGCTAAATGCACTAACCACTGTGCTATCCCGCCCCTGGTGGGATTCGAACCCCATACTTCCTGATGAGAAGCTAAATGCACTAACCACTGTGCTATCCCGCCCCTGGTGGGATTCGAACCCCAGACTTCCCGATGAGAAGCTAAATGCACTAACCACTGTGCTATCCTGCCCCTGGTGGGATTCGAACCCCAGACTTCCCGATGAGAAGCCAAATGCACTAACCACTGTGCTTTCCCGCCCCAAAGGAAATATAAGATATGCCTGAACACTTTGACATTTAAACAGGGCAGCTATATTATGCAATTAGTGTTACAAAATTATTTTAGTTTATCAACTCAACTATTATGCAAATAGAGGTTAAATAAAGAAAGTAAAATTTCTATTTTTGTCGATATTTTCAGAGAGTGCTCCAACCCTAATCCTCTTTCAATATTACATATTTATCTAAATATTGTTTGGTGACCATTTTTGCATGAAGTCTTATCACTGTAAACTTTCCCCAATATTGTCCTATGTTTAGTATATTTTGAATTATAACATGTACAGAGGGCTACATAAATAGCAATGATTGACTGACAAATAATTTAAACTTTGATGAGACTACAGATGTCATTAAAGGGGCATTTTCGCTCAAATAAGTCGATGCGCTAATCATCCCATCTTTTCATGTTGCACAAAGTTTCAATGATCTACCACAGCTCCCTCTATAAAGGTGTGTTCAACTGGGTACACAACCCCCCTCCCCCCCCCCTCCAAAACCAAGTTGCGAAGTGTCTTCAGCGGGGGCATCTCCCCTCTCCTCAACAAGCGAGTATTTAAGTGTTTTGATTCTTAGGCCACATCCTCTCTCCTTTGGAGTTGGTACGCTCCCTCTCAAGTGCCTCATCGGGTGCATCTCCTACCCACAAATAAACCTATTTCTGGTCGTGCTTCTTCTACTGGTTTCTTTGAGAAAACAGTGGATCAATATTTGGATTAGATTTGTTCACAATTGGCTCAACAAAATCAAATTGAAGCGCTGAATTGGACGTTTGTACACTCTTACTACTTGATACTATAATAAAGATGTCAGAAAAGAAACAGTGAAAAACAAAGGGCAGATAACTCCCAACACTTGTTGTTGTACAACAGCCATAACGGAAGCAACTTGCATCTTTGGGTTTCCAAAATAGACCAGCTATTGGCAAACACATTGTCCTCCCCGCCCGCCGCCCGCCAGTCGGACAAAATCTTACAATGTATCAAAGCATTCCTCGAGTCGATAAAACAGACTCAAAAACTATTTATAACATTCACAGAGCCAATCAAAAGGTGGCTCGCAATCTATTTATAGCATACACAGTGGACGACGGTGACTAGGTTGTTAATCTGATTGTATTAATACGTGATCTTCATCTTCGGCATGGCAATTCAACTTGTGTCAGTCTCAGCTCATACAAATCAAATCTTTATCAAATATTGTTTTGATGAAGCAAAATTGCCAACCGCAAGCTGTTACTTGCAAATTTTAGCTTTGCCACATATCTAAAACTTTCCTGTACTAGTGTAGCTCTTAACAATGAAGTTCAGATTCAGTGTGCCGATAAACAAACACAGGAAAGTTTAGGAAATGCAGCAAAGCTTAAATTAGCTGTTGTTTCTGTCCATCACAGAGTTCGGAGAGTGACACCAAAAAAAGTTGCCGAGCCTTTGGCAAGATTCAAACTCCAGACCTCTCTATCGGAAATCTAACAAGCTTTCCACTACACTATTTTGTCTGGCACAGGTTCAGAGAGTTTGGTAACCATGGGTACAGCACTGAACATCAACGTAGGATTCCATTCAAACGTAGATCTGAGAAAAAAATGCAGAGACCCTAGCAGGACTCAAACTTCAGACCTCTTTATCGGAAGTTAAACACACTCACCATTACACTATCCCTCCTGTCTTTAACCAAGCTCAGCTACCTTGAATCAGCAGAAATATTCTTCCCTCTCTCCCTCCCCCAAAAATAATGTTTGGAAAGTTTTGGGAGTCACTTTTCAACATTCTGACAAAGATGCCGAACCTCTTGTAGATTCGAACCTCGGACCCTCAAAGCACGCAGACAACCAGCCAGCCTCTAAGGAGGTAATTGATTGTGAATCTGACAGGAGTTGAATGGCCATGCCGTCACAACGAGAAGAAAACACGTAATAATTATCTGCAGTTTAATCAGGTTGCTAGGTTGCAGACATACATTCCATCTTGACTAAGAGAGCACATTCAACATTTACAACTTGCATTGCTTACACAGTATAACAATATACAAGGAAGGGTATCTACCTCCTTCAGGCAAACAACTATTCTTTATAGACAAACTCAGTTTCATATTCAGTGATTTATTTACCACATCTTTACAAGAACCTGGAGTAGTTGTCCTAGTACAGTGAGTTTAATTCAACATTGTGATTCAATTAGATTTTGGCTTTCTGAATTTCATCATAAACACTGGTATCACGGTATTTGTCACACCATGTTTAAGGTATTATGATATGTATTATATCCTGATTCCACTTTAAAAGCCATTTCACTAATAACACACCAGCTATCAATAGTACAGAGACAAAGCCTGCAAAACCATTGTGGCTATACATTACAGTGAAATTTGCAAGCATTAAATGGAACGAGTGGACTATGGGTGATACTGCAGCGAACATCTTGTATCAACGGTTGTATCAAGACATATTCAAATGCTTCTTAGACGAAGACGTAAGACGATTCTTATCAAGACACTTATCAAGATGTTTATCAAAATGCTTATAATTATCAAGACATCTATTAAGACACGTATCAAGATGCTTATCAAAATGCTTATAATTATCAAGACACGTACCAAGATGCTTATCAAGATGCTTATAATTATCAAGACATCTATCAAGACACGTATCAAGAATGGTATCAAGACACTTATCAAGATGTTCATCAAGATGTTTATAATTATCAAGACTTGTATCAAGATGCTTATAATTATCAAGATGTTTATAATTATCAAGATGTTTATAATTATCAAGACTTGTATCACGAATTGTATCAAGATGCTTATCTCGACACACATCAAGATGCTTATCAAGATATTTAAAATTACCAAGACACGTATCAAGAATTGCATCAAGATGCTTATCAAGACACGCATCAAGAAACATACCAAAATAAGCACCAAGACACGTATTAAGTAATACTACACATCGATGCATCGTGACATCCATCCAAACACATTGATCAATAAACTAAGAGCATCACCGTAAATCCTTGAATATTTGTCTGACAATAATATAAAATACTGATTTCGCCTACCGATTTAGAAGCACTAACACATTTTTCAACATTTTAAAAATGATGAATATAATATTATCTGTAATTTCTTATGTTTATTGAAATAACTGTAACAAATACAAGTATGCAATAAAATTAGGTATTAATTTAAGGTAGGCTTGTGTTCAAGGTAGGCATTGTTCATGGTAGGCATTGTTCAAGGTAGGCATTATTCAAGTTAGGCATTATTTCAAGTAGGCATTATTCAAGGATTTAAGTTTTGTTGTGTCATCAGAATCTCTTCTCCTTCTCTTCCCACAGAGTTTAGTCCTTTCAGATTTTCTATCGTGACCTCTGTAACATAACGAGAGCTCTTTCTTGGCTTGAAATAAAGAATCCTGATTGGCTGCATCAGAAGTTAGTTGTGCAATCAGCGAGGTTGTATCAAACAGAGAAAACTGTCCAAATGACTAGAGTTACTTCGTCTGTGCTATGCGCATATATTGTTTACAAGACGGTATTCAGCTATACAACAATACTGAGTGAGTGAGTGAGTTATTGTTTAACGCCCTTCGGCAGTATTGCAGCCATTAGCGGCGACAACAATACTGAAATATCCCCTACATGCAACAGAGGTTATGATAGAAATCTGAAGGGGTTAACCTGTGGAAAGAGAGTAAGCATCGAACATGATGTATTCCTCATCTGATGTAGGTGATCCGTCTGTACTCAAACATTCTTCCATTATCAAATGCAAAATTAATTTGATTATAAACTGCATGGCCAGTTTCCACACTTCAGAACTGAATCTGAAGTTGAATTTTGATTTTCAATTTTAATTACAATGCAGTCATACAGGATGATTTCTGATGAAATATTTGATTTTTTCAGTGAAATATGACCCATAAATGCATCACATCCAATTCGCTTTTACTAAAATTTAAATTAGTAAATCTGAACGAGGAAACTGTTAGTATGACTTGTGTACCTCGGTCATTCACAAATAATATAAAATACTTAATAAATACAGAAATAAATAATGCAAGCGTTATATTTGACATACCAATTACTCTTAATTAATTATCTAGTCAGTAACAACTAACACTTCATGACACACAATACAACAAACGCTAACAGTATTCGTTGAGATTTATATCATGGCTTCTTCATCCCCCAGTCTCTCGCAATCTATCATGACATATCCATTTGCTCCTCTGGTAGAGTTCCGAAATACGGCCCGACCTTCTCGCTGCAATCATGGCCAACATCGGGCGATACAGTCAACAGAGAGGAGGGTACAGTAGAGAAGTCAGAACACGTCTCCCCGTTCAGTTGGTTTTGAAAGAAAGGTAAACCAGAGGCTTGACCAGGCAACGTCATGTCTTTAAATCCGTACATTTGGTCAAAGCTCTGTGGCTCCAATTCTGTATTTGGTGGGGTATTTTTTTCCTCATTTTGATAACTGTTCGTCCAAGTCGGCTGCCACTCTTTGGTTTCCCTCAAAGTCCCCTGCTCCAGTTGAGCAAGAACTGCCGGGTCAGCTCTTTTCAGCGGAGTCCAGGGCATCATGTACTGGGTATCCACAGAGTAGGTTTGCCTGGTGGGGGTGGAGGAGGCACTGGTCAGAGAGTCCAGTGGAATCTGAGGAGAACTGGTCAAAGAATCTAGCAGCATCTGAGGAGTACTTGTCAAAGAGTCATGTGACAACTGAGGAGTACTTGTCAAAGAATCCTGGGGCATTTGAGAAGAAGTTGTCAAAGAATCATGTGGTATCTGAGGAGTAACCGCCAAAGAGTCGTGGGGCATCTGAGGAGTAATTGTTAAAGAGTCGATGGGTAGTTGGGTAACTCCTTCTGAAGCTGTGGGCAGAGGTTCGGACTGGGAGGCAGACATCGTGAGATTCTCAGGGTGTCGGTAACAAGCTGGTTTCGACGCCGAATGCCCAAAATCGATGACGGGCAAGTTCTGAGGGTCGATATGAAGCTGCTGAAATTGATGACTCAGCTGCCCGTGTTTCTGAAACGTCTGTCTCTTCTGCTGAAGTCGATGATGAAGCAAGTGCTGGAGAGGTTTGTTTGTGACGTTGAAGTCCATCCCCCCGAAGCCCGCTCCTGGAGGGAGACTCTCATCCTGCCCGCCCACAGACTCCATCTGCTGCTCCACCTGCATGGACTGCTTCAAGGCCAGGAGCCGGTGGGGCTGGATGTCGAAGCTCTCAGAGGGCAGACTCATCCTCTTCATGAGGGGGCGTCGCCGAGGGGCGTGGACCGGCTGTTCGTCGAGTGACCACTGCCTAAAGGAGGGATGATGGGGAGCGGAGAGTTTACGGTGAGGGTGAGGGTGGGAGACAACAACAGGGTGGACTTGCTGGTGGTGTTGGTGGACTAGATGCTGAAGCTGCTGGTGCTCCTGACGAAGCTCGACCATTCCTTTTGCTCTCATGCTCTCGCGCAGTCTCTGTCTGAACGCGATGATTCCTTGTGCGACAAGTCCGTCTGATGCTCGACGACCTTCGCGGAAATTCACAGGTGATCTCGTCTGAGACCGGTCATGGGAAGGCTCCTCTGCCCCCTGCGTGTTTGAGTTTGTATCACCGGGATTTGTGGACACGCTGGAGGTGGAGGAGACATTATTAGGAGTTCCAACCTGCAGAAAGTTCTGGTTAGCTCCGTTGCTATTACTGTTGCCACTAGAACTAGAATACACAGGGGTGAGTGGATTGTACGCACATGAACTGAAACTAGTTGGAACACAGGACGTTAGACTAGAATTCACATCGGCCTCCAGCGAGGAGTCGAAGCTCGTGAAGGGTGAGGGGATCGATCCAGCTGCACTGAGCGAACTGTTACTGTTATTGCTGATTAGATTGCTGAAGTCCCCATACATACAACTCGGCACCAGGGACCCCCCAGATCCCCCCGACCCCGAGTCCTGCGACTGTCGGTGATGATGATGGTGTAGGAGGTCACTGTGTGAGTCTCTATCCAATATATCGACCTCCACACCTTCGTCTATAGATGTAGTTATCACTCGACCAGCCAACGACTGCATCTGCTTGAGAAAGGGAGCAGGGAGAATATCTTTCAGACAATTAATGCCCTGGGCCGTCGTCACTAGGTCCAGGTCCAACGTTGGGTGTTTCACAGCAGCCATGGGGTGAGGGGGTTGCACAGGGGGGCTAGCACAGTCGGTGGTGCGACTGAACACGCCTTGCTTGACACTACTCAGGGGTGGACGATGCATGCTGCCAGCCACCGCATGATGGGGCTTAGGACGAATGATGGCCTGTTCTGCGATGGTGCTGGGGCGTCTACGGCGAGCGTCGATGCGGTTGTCAGAGGGGAAGCTGCTACGGTGTTGGCGAAGTCGGTCAAGAAGAAGGTAGTAGATGGCGGTGTAGTGGTCGTAGCAGTCGTTGCGTAGTGCCTGCAGTCAGAGAGGTCAACATATAAACATTACAATCATTCTATGATGTCAGTGCACAGGATAACATTGCTGAAAAAAAACGTCAAATCCTAGGAAAATAAAACTAAATCATATAATGATGATAGTCTTTGACAAAATCGTTTTCTTATTTTCAATTTTCAATTTCTATAGATCATCCTTACGAACACCTTTTTAATCCAATATTTATGTACTCAAAGTATAGAATTCTGTGTTCAACTGTAAAAAGTTACCTCCCCTGAGCTTGCAAAACACCTACTTGACTCTCTAGTAGAGCCAAAAACCTTCCCAGTTTTTTTTAACAACTTAAGTTGTGAGCACAACATCACAAACAAAATGGGTTGTGAATATTCCTTGCCAAATAAGCCACCCATACAAAATATGTATTTAATTAAAATAATGCATTTAGAGGTTGATATTATCCATTTTAATGGCGAGCGCTCTCAGCTGAACGGCCTCTTTGGGCCATACATAATGGATAATCTGTTATCATTATACACGTTCATATTGATGTTATTAAATTTTCAATGAAGAATTTAATTGCATGTGTTGATTACCAATGGAAATTTGGCAGTTGAAAGGAATTATTGGGTTGTATTTGTGGGGTTTGATACAACGTGTCGAAGAAGATGCATGCATCTGCATGACCTTCAAGGAATTCAGTCAAACTTGACTGTAGTCACTTGAACAAAGGGAGATAACTCTAATTTATTGTATTCGTGCCAGGTGTGCGTGTTTTCTGATTTAAGTTTTGTTTATTAAAATATATTTGATTATAAGTTATATTACATTTATTTTACTGTAAACCTGTGTGAGGGCTTCCTTGCAGGAAAGGGCATTTATGTTAGAAATAAAAGTTATTTTTGTTCAAAGTGACGGAAGTTTTCCTTTAAACCTCATATTTAGAACATAGGTACACAAGCACTCTATGAAGACCATTGTTTTGTTTGCTATATAAATGTACCATATTTTGTTATTTCCTTACTTTCCACCTGATGAAGGAGTGAGTATGTACTCCGAAACGTCGTGTATTTTCACATTAAAGAAGTTGTTATCAAGAAAATCTTCATGCACTCTATGAAGAGTTGCCTCCCTTGTACTAGAACCGTAAGCCCATCCCTTAACATTGGCTAAGATTGATCTTAGGGCTAAGGTCGGTAAGTGGAACGGCATCCTGCTCTTTTCAATTTATAAGAATTTTTTCCGAAAGTCCGGTAGATGTGTGAAGTGAAAAGAATGGTCCGAGTGACTCCGGGTGTGCGGTACATATTCTTTTGCTGTGCGACTTGCACCTGCTTTCTTAAGAACATATACTGCCACTCGTTTCACTTCGCACCTGTACCGGATATGGGGAACAAACACCAATAGGAGCAGGCCTATAAGCTAAGATCAAGTAAAATGCAGAGTTTTACACATGACAAGAATTTTGTAACGGCAGAAGTAATAAAATTGACTTAAATTCAGTTCACTCTCTCTATATTTTCACAAAAAGTTTGCTGAAGACACAATGAAAAAGGGTGGTTGCTGAATCAATTTCTATGTGCTAGTACAAGTACGCTGATACGGAAAGTTTGAGTTCGAACACAGCTTCACTTACTTCCATGGTTTTGTTCTGGTCGATGCCCAGACTCTGCATGATGCGTAATATTTGTTCGTTAAACTCTCCCACTCTGGCGTTGTAACCAATAATAGAGCTGGTTGAGGGTTCTTTAGGCGGCACACCGGTCATCTGCATCCACCGATGTGCCATGATTTGTTCCATGGTAAACCGTTTGTTCGGATCAAGCACCAACATTCGACGGATTAGATGTTCACACTCTGAAAATGAAATTTAATTTTTATATACAATCAAACCCTGTACATCTGAACATTTGGTTACACGAATCATCATTGTCATTGAAATGCATAGAGAAGATTTGGAACACTTCCGTGTGGATGGCCGCATTTAAGGATATACAGGGTGAGGATAAACAGGGTCTGATAAGCTACTGGACAAATAAGTCAGGTATATTGGAATTATTATGACTGATATCTTGTCAGTGCATGGGTTATTGAGAAAATGATCATTACTTATAATTTCAAAAATTTACATACATTACAAAATATTAATTTCACTTGGAAATCGTGAGAATGTAGGGGTTTCAGAATAAAGAGGGTCTGACTGTATGTACATAAATATACCGACCTGTTGACATGAAAAAAGGAATCCGGAACCTGCCAGACAAAACTCGGTCTCGTAACGCCTGAAGATTTGGTCCGTCAAACGGCAGAGCGCCACACACTAGCACGTACAGGACCACACCCAAACTCTGTAATCATTATTTAGACAACCGTTGTTATGGGTAACTTAACAAAGGAAGGACAGACGTCTACAGTTGCATGGAGCGCTTGGTAGCGGCATCGAAAAACTATAATGCTTTTATGGGTTATAATTTACCGCAAGTGAGCAGGATTTGCTCTGGATATTTGGTGTTAAAATTATCATTATAATTATAAAGATTAACAACATCTACTTTTTTGGCAGGCAACTTTTCATTCTTCAAATACGCTTTGCTTATAGCTATATGACTATAGCCGTGTAACTGAGCAATACAATATCTGTTGTTAGGACAGATTGGTAGGTACTAGTTATACATGATAAATATACTTACTCATTTGATCAGTCAGTTTAACTGCTCTTTTGAAGGTTAATAAATGCATTATAACATTCTGAGGAGGGTGACATCAGGATTTATCAGCTTGTGTTCAACAAGCTTTAAGCTAAGTTATCTCTCTTTTACAGACTCATCACTACCAATGATCTATCATAGGGATTCTAATGCAGCAATATACTTATTAAAGGGACTCGTACTCACCCATATATCTATCTGGGGTCCGAGGTACTTCTTCCCTTCAAACACTTCCGGAGCTGCATAGGGCGGACTGCCGCACCACGTCGCTAACTTTTCCCCCGTTTTGAAGAAATTACCGAACCCAAAATCTGGAAGAAGAGAAAACAAAGTTTAGATAAATGTTAACCTCCTTGCACCAAGTGCAACTAAAGATGAAACCTTGTTGAATCAACCGAAATCCAGCTGCACTGGTTTTACAAATATCTCAGTTGGTAGAGTGTCCGCTTATCACCCGGAAGGTTGGGGTTTGATTCCCGACCCTGTCATACCCCGTTAAGAGATAGACCTTAACCCTTAACATGCGGGCGACGGAATTATCCGGGCGGGCTATAAGCGATTCCTAGGTGTCTGTAAACGGATCCCGGATACAAGACTTAGAATAATTCACGGCTGTCTAAGTATACTCTATCACCCATACCGGGTCACGAGTCGATTGTGTCCGCGACCCGACCCATGAGAATGGCTGTATTTACGCATCGCGACCCGACATGAGAATAAAGCTTTGTTCAGTGTGTGGTCGGAATATCAAGCAAAATTCACACCAATTTGCGTGTGCATTGTTGACCCGTAACGCATCGATAATTAGCTTTACAAAAGGCCAATTATGTCGGGCTTAGCCCCCGAAGCATTAATTCGCTTGAGGCTATTTTTACCCACGTGTTTGTATTGCCTCGGGTTTGCCTCGCCCGAGACTGCTATCTGCCTCGCATCTCGCGAGACGGGGAAAAAAATCGCTAACTCGCCTTACTCCCGCACTTCATATCATGTGAGCGAATTGTTTGTTTTCAAAAAAAAATACGGCAAAATAAAGGGGAAACAATGGACTACATTCCCATATAAAATTAGAAAATCTCAAAAAATAATAAAGACACAGCAAGCGCCGTGAAAAAGGTCATGTTTACACTTCATAAATTTTGAAACAATCGGCGATTTTCACAACTTCTAAAACATTTATCAAGGCTAAAATACTGAATGCATTTTCATAATTTTTATATCACAATAAACCGAAAAGAATAATCTTTTATTCTATATAAAATGCGCGGATTTATTCACAGAAATAAAGATACAATTTTACCTTTCTGAGAGGCATGTGAAACCAAACGGCACACAAACTAATCAACATATTTTCATCAGTTATGGTTCGAGGTTAGCGTTTATTTGAAAAGTCAAACAACATAACCATATTTGGGTTGACATGTGCTTATTTGTCAACTGGTTCGAGATTATGATTTCTTGGAAAAGTGCGATGAACGACCGTTTGCAATGCCGCATACATGTTGTAAGTATTGACGATTTTATAGGTGGGAATAAAGACAAACTTTACATAGCTATAGAATTATAACCAAAGGTCGCATTCTAATAATTTTTATATCATTGTGAAGCTAGACATCTTGTCTTCAATTCCGTATATAAATGGAATTTTTTTCGTTTCGTATTTATGATGTTACGAGGCCCGAATAAAAGACAATCTTTCGAAAGTAATAGAATAAAAACGAAAAAACATAGAAAATTCATTCAAAGTTTCGAGTGTGAATTAGCCATTTGTGTACGGGTTTCGCTACTTGAATTTGTATTGAACGCCCGTATATAGTCCTTATTCGCCATGTAGATGCGGTATATTTTGTAAAAACGATACCAGAATCGCCGCCTGGAAATTCCGCCAGCAGAGCTAGTTAGTGCCAAAGCCCAAACTACTGCTGCGAGCTGCGAGCCTCTAAATTTCGCCACAGGGGCTAAAAATGGTAAAATATATATACGCAACGTAAGGGTTAATAGATGGGATCTGTTGCTTCCTTGCTTGGCAATCAGCATTATAAGGATAGAATGATTCAACTGGCGCTGCACTGTGGCTGCCGGGTGCCAAAGGCACAAAGAGAATTTACATTGTAATGAGGACAATAAGTGTTATTATTATTATATTCATATTTGATTTCATTATGTCTCCCTTTTTCTTGTAAGGCACAAATGACACAACTAAAAGAAGGTTATCTACCTAGCGAGAGTATACACCTTATTATATTCCTTATGAAATTAATTTTTGCAGTTACAAGTTAAGATCCTCTTCAGTAACTACAGAATTCTGCTCTGCTCCTCATGCAGATGGATTCACGTATTGATGATGAATTTATCCTCCTCTTAATTATTTCCAACTTCTGTTAGTCTCGTCTCCGCATCCTTAAGTAGATCTGCCTGTTTCTGTCCTTGCCACAGTATTTTAAGACATGTTGTCGAGTGCCTCCTTTACATATATATGAAATTAATAACGGTAATACCTATTTTCTTCAACTTGATTGAATAATCTAAGAACCAACAAGACCAGCCAGCTTTTATTATACTGTTGGAGCTTTTAAAAACATTGACTTGCAGGAATTTTCAAAGTGGGGTGATGAGTTATTTTGCTAAACATATTTTTTATTCCTGGTCAAATTCACCCTTGAACTAAGAAATCAGGGAAGATGGCAAATGAGGTTTAAACAAAAAAGAAAAAAAATTGAAATTCACAGCGAAATGCTGACCAAAAGAGAGATACCATTTTTTTCATAACTTTTGGGTCAAATTTAACTTTTTATGAGGTTGCATTTCAGAATTTTAAGGTGTCATGGGTGAAAGAAATAAATGACTAAACTGAGCCCTGTAGCGAGTCCAGTCCGTGATGCTGGAACACTATCAGATGTACGTAGATAATTCCCTCGTTAACAAGTAACGGTTGCTGTAATCAAGCCACTTGTGAATGGTTAATTGATTCAGCAGACGAACCGTTCCAGCAATTAAACGTGACAAATAATTTAGAAATACATAAACAGTGGGGGAACCAGGGTGGGAGACTATTGCAAGGGCAGGTATGGGGACTAGCACCCCCCCCCCCCCCCCCCCCCTTCCTTTGTTCGACTCCCTCCCCTTCAAAATTAATGGATCCGCCACTGATAAATACATTCCTTATATAACTGAGAGAGAGATAATTGGTGCTGTCAGTGACTTAGATCCTGCATAAAGCTTCAGTGACGATTATACTGTATTTACCACATTTTGGACTGGCAACAAACTATATGGACATTTGCATAATGGTTTTCAGACAATGCTATGACGTCATTTTATCGTATAGTTTCAAAGGTTAAAAACAGACATTTATATACACACCTCATTTTTTATTTTATAAATTCTTACAAAGAAAATAAAAGATTTGCTGGAATATAAAGCATGAAATACTTATGTTGTAAATCTTATGCTTTTTTTTCTCTCGTGGTAATGTTCTTTTTAAAAAAATAAAGCAATTTTGTAAATGATGAATTTCAAATAAATAACAAATTTGCTTCAACCGATAACAAAGGAAGCAATTTTGTAAACGTTGAATTTCAAACAAATAACAAATTTGCAACGGCCTAAAACATCAAAGGTACATTAACTTTGTATAAGCTAGCGCCCCGGGGTATATCTCGACCAAGACAATGGATGTGTATATATGTATATATATATATATATATTTTCTCACCTAGCACTCCTTTGTTAATACACCGAGTCTGGAAATAGATCTGACAGTGGGAAACAGGTACAGGTTGAAGGTTAACTTCAACCTTAAAACACATATTGACCCTTAAAGAGGCTGTTGCACGTTTTCTAATGGAAATAAAATAAAGATATCTCACAAAATGGAAAAAGAAATGTTACCAAGTGAAAAACAATCCTCCTCAATCGTACAAAGCAAAAATTGCATGGCGTCCATTTTATTGTGAACACATTTTATTATTTCAAATGACAAAAACGATTCCCATAGCTTTACCAAACCATGTACTCATTTTTTAACTTGATTTTCCAAAGAGAGAAGGTAGTTTTACTTTTGGTGACATTACTTTTCAAATGGATTTCATAGACTTATTTCAATGAAAAAACGTGCTACTGCCCTTTAATTGCGCCTTTCAAACCATTCCCAAGAGGCCCATTTACAGGAATTAATGGGGGAAAATAACCAAATATTTCAAACACTATAAACTACTATGCCTAAATTGAGGTCTTTATTGAGAAGATGAGTGAGTGAACATAAACTCGGAAACATTGTGTACCGGTATCTAAACTGAAAAGAAGAATCCAGAATATCTTGTTTTACTTTGTATTCCACTTTTAAAAGCTACTGACAGACTTCACAAATTGAGGTTTTTCATTTGGAACAAGGTGAGGTGAGGTGAGGTGAGGTGAGGTGAGGTGAGGTGAGGTGAGGTGAGGTGAGGTGAGGTGAGGTGATTTGGAGTTTAGTCATTTTCATGATTTTTTCCCTTATATCACATCTGCCTGTTTTATTGCAGGAGAAAGCCCTGAACACCATTATGGCTATGCATTGCAGTGAAACCAGTGAGCATCGGCTGGAACTAGCAAATCATGGGAGGTACTGCACTGAACTTCAGTATAGCATTGCTCCTGAAAACCTTACTGCGTGTCGGACAGTTCTCTACAGCAGACAAAGTTGTTGAGTCCCTGGCGGGATTCAAACCTTCTTGATCCGAAACCGAAGGCGCTAACCATGCTCTATCATGTTCCCATTTGAATCAAACCATTACAGAAATCAACAAGGGAAATTGACAACTATTGGTAAAACATTACTGAGCTTAATCAAAACACAAAACATTCAAACCAAAGTTCACAAAATTTTCACATGAAACGAACAGTATTAAACATTTACTCACAAAATAAAAGTATTGTGGATTTACCTGCAATTTTGATGTTCATGTTTGCATCTAGAAGTAGATTTTCTGCCTGAAAAAAAAAGAAGAATATTCATGAAGTGACCAAAATACAAAATTCTTGAAGACATACACATACTTAACTCTCACCAAGCTGAAGGCCGATTGAGTCACATGTTATTAACACATTTAACCCTTTGCCTGCTGATGCACTAAAGTGAGGATATCAATGAGAATAAGGAGACATAAATGTCCAGAACTAGATAAGATAGGATTGAACATTTTTTTTTAAATTGTATGCACAATATTTTTTAGTTTTTTCACAGTGAGATGGAAAAAAGATTGTTTTTCTTTGCGAATACTTCTGTGTATTTAATGTAGTTTCTCTAGAGTAATTATTTCTACTCTGGCATCAATTGTATTCATAACAATTATTTGAATTAAAAAAAACTGAGAGTTTTTTCACAGTGAGATGGAAAGAAAATGTTTTTTGCAAAAACGTCTGTGTATGTAACATGTAGTTTCTGTAGTAACTACTCTGGATTTCTTCTAATACGTAAAATGATTGTAAACATTCCATAATATTTCATTAATGTCTACAACTGTTTCATTAATTGAAATCTAGATATTGTTAATTGAAATCTAGATGTTGTTCAATGAAATCTTGATATTGTTAAAGCCACAACCAGCTGATGTAGTTTAATGAACGGCATCACTGAATGAAAATAGTCTATTATTGATCACTCCTAGCCTCTGGCTTTACATCAACCACCTTGCCGTTGTCATAGTAAGGTCGCGTTTTACGTCATTCATTTATGGTAACCGTGGTGATCACTTACTTCCTCAAGGCTTCAGCCTATAGCCCACGACATTGGACTTGATGGAAAATATAGGCTTTTCAGTCTTGAGGTATTTCAGTGAAAAGTTTGATTGACAATTAATTGATGGGTCCTTGCTGATCGCTAAGGGGAATGATTTGTGTACGATCTTTTGTACCGGGTCCCGCTCATTGATCAGCGAGTTTACTCGCTGGTTCACTCGGCAGCTCAAGAAATGAAAAGTATTTTTAAAGCCATTGATCAAGGTGAAATTGATCATCATAAAACATTCATCGTGACGTCATCCATTTAACAATTAGATACGCATGGCTACCTCACAAGAAATTCATCATTTTGAAAAATCGTGTCATCATTTTTTAAAAATAGAACTCAAAGGACAGAAAACAGTTATCATGACGTCATTCATTTAACAATTTGACAGTTTTTCTGCTTAAGAATACTAAAAAAGAAAGGTTGTTTTTCACTACTTGCAGATAGCTTCAGGAACCAGAAAAGCATTTTTAAAGCTATTGATCAATATCAAATAGATATTTCACAAAATATTCATTATGACGTCATATATTTAACAATTTGACACTTTTTCCGTTTAAGAATACTAACGAATTAAGGTTGTTTTTCACTCCTGGCAGATAGCTACAAGAACCAGAAAAGCATTTTTAAAGCTATTGATCAATATCAAATAGACATTTCACAAAATATTCATTATGACGTCATCTATTTAACAATTTGACACTTTTTCTGCTTAAGAATACTAAAAAAGAAAGGTTGTTTTTCACTACTTGCAGATAGCTTCAGGAACCAGAAAAGCATTTGATCAATATCAAATAGACATTTCACAAAATTTTCATTATGACGTCATCTATTTAACAATTTGACACTTTTTCCGTTTATGAATACTAAAGAAGAAAGGTAGTTTTTTTTTCTTCTGGCAGATAGCTTCAGGAACCAGAAAAGCATTTTTAAAGCTATTGATCAATATCAAATAGACATTTCACAAAATATTCATTATGACGTCATCTATTTAACAATTTGACACTTTTTCCGCTTAAGAATACTAACAAAGAAAGGTTGTGTTTCACTCCTGGCAGATAGCTACAAGAACCAGAAAGGGATTTTAAATGCTAATGATCAAGATAAAATAGATATTTCCTAAAACATTTATCATGACGTCATCCCTGTAACAATTTGATGCTTCATGCGCATACTGACTCAAGTAGAAATGGATCAGTTGTTTTCTGCCCCTACCACACAACTCGCAGAACAAGAGAAATGTTTTCAAAGCTATTGATCAAGATAAAAGTTTTCATGTAATATTCATCCCTTAAACCTACCATTTGATGCATGCAACATTCTTAAAGTGACTGTTCTATCGGCTGTATCCGCCATCTTGGTTTTTTTGGCATTACTTGAAATGAAAAACTCATACTTTTAATAACTTTACAACTTTGTAAGGGGCCTTTGTGCAACGATTCCCTTGAAACACTTATCATTCTTCTCTCAAAGGTAATGTAGAAAATTACTTCAATAGCACTGCAAGGGTCAAGGGTCCAGTCTAATTGTAAAGAGGCGTTGTTAAGAAATAAACAGCCTACTACTAAAGTCAGCAGAACAGTGTGATCTTACAGGACTGTTTCTAAACAATAGCTACTAAAACAATGACACTGGTTGATACAGTCACCGGTGATCTTCGTCTGGTGTCAACCCACGGCCACAACAATAAGTAAACAATTGCTTGTGTGCCACTTGTAAACAATACGCTCGCACATTAACCGGTTCTCATCAGCGACATTCGCCCACTATATGGAGAAACATGAATGACGTAAAAAATTTACATTTCCTGCTTAAGGTAAAGGGCGGGTTCTATCTGGGTATCTGCCGTTTTGTTTATTAGCACAACATGAAATGAGAAAACTTTTCAACCAGTCATCATCAGCGACATTCGCCCGCTTTATGTAGAAACATGAATGACGAAAAACATAATTTTTCCTGTTTAAATTAAAGGAAGGGTTTTATCTGGATATCTGCCATTTTGTTTTTGAGCTTTACGGGAAATGAGAAAATCTTCAAACAAAAACCATATATTGCCAACTACATGAAAAAATGAGACACAACACGAGAGATCAATTACCTGTGATTTAAATCACAAGAGCAGGGAGATTTTCTAAATGTCATTCAACGGTTAAACACCATATAGGCCTGATGAGATAAATATGCATATATTAACCCGTTTCCCATGGTTTCTTGCATGTTCATAAATAATTTCAAGTGCAGAAAATAAACTATTGAAAACATTCTTCTATTCTCATTAAGTCAATCTCAGATTCTGGTACATGTACAATACAAAAGCCTTATGTTCAGAAGTGATTCTAAGTAGAGTAAATATATTTCAGAAATTTTTCTATTCTAATAAGGTGCGTATTGTATGCCGAATATTAAAATCCTAAGATTGCAGTCAGGCACAAAAGGCTCCTTCTAGGAGAGACGATTAAAATCTTACAATTGTCAGGGTTCAAAGTGACTAACACAGGTATAAATAGTTAGCTTGCATGCTGTGTTATCATATAACAGTAACGGGCAAGATCATTCAGCCTGTCGAGGGTCGGGTGTCACGGACAACCTCGGCTAAGTTTCCCCTTATCTCCCATTCTGTAACATCGTACTGAGGTAACCTCATGGACTGACAACTGCTTCGGTGAAGGAGGGAGGTTCTGTCGGGGTATTTTTAGTGGAAACGAAATTTGAGGGATATTTCCTGTTTATGAATGTATTTATTACCCATATGGTTGAAAATAACCGAGTTAATATTTTTGATATGAGCACATGTGCACATATCACGTTTGCCTAGCAACAATTGTTTCACCGCAGCTTCCCGTATTACGTCGCCTGTGACGTCATAAAACGATTGTTCGTGACGTCCTTATAGCTTGCCATCGCAAGAGAAGTGGGCCGTTTCCTGACTATTTTAACGTGAATCAAATGGAAAAATTGGGTAATAAAGAAATTATTACACTCGAAAGTGTGCCATATGACTTTTACGAAACTCGTGCAAATTTTTGTATAACCCTCGCTCTCGCTCGGGCAATACAAAAATTCACACTCCTTTCGTAAAAGTCATATGACACACTT
Source organism: Gibbula magus (assembly GCA_936450465.1). Lineage (NCBI taxonomy): Eukaryota > Metazoa > Mollusca > Gastropoda > Trochida > Trochidae > Gibbula > Gibbula magus. The sequence continues at coordinate 9,771,207 of OW388298.1, read as the reverse complement.
CCCCAGGTAATAATCTCTATATATGTTATGAATACATGATAATTACACAATCTAGTTGAAATACTGAGGGTAGTTTTTAAGATTTTCACTTTGACAAAGAATAGAGCCCTGTCATTCCAAAACACATGCTCGGTTACCGAGGGTTTTATATATGCTTCGTTTCTCTCCACTATATCACCCATGGGAAATTTCATCAGAGAAATATGTACTCAAATTACCCGCCCTTGGCCGGCGTGAGCCATTCAAACCGCTACGCAGCTTGGACCTGCGAGCCAATGACAATTCATATCACTTCATTGCAAAGGGCGCGAGGTCATTTTGTTAGCCATCCGTCACTGGTTATCTCCCTTGACCATTTCCGTTTTTGAGTATTTTCTTTGGTTACTGACTTCGTCACGCCGGCCAAGGGCGGGTAATTTTAGTACAGATTTCGCTGACAGAGTTTCTCCATGGGTGATAAAGTGGAGAGTAAAGGAGCATATATAAAACCCTGGGTAACCGAGGATGTCCAAAACAAGGAGCACTTAAGCCGTTCATCAGCACTATGAGTGTGAAAAACTTTGCTGCTGCTAAACATGTTTAGTTTTAAGTGTTAATAATGTGTTTATATTCTATCAAATGTACATATTTCCTTTTAAAACAAAGTTGTCAACTTAGCAAGTTTCTCATTTAACGTAATGCAAAAATAAGATGGCTGATACTGCGGATAAGTCTTTCCCTTTAACCTATGATCACAGACTTGCGTGAATGGAGGCGCAGTAAATTGGGGAGCCGCTCTAATACAATACGACCTGGAGAAGAAAGCACTTGTACCCGGCCAATCAGATGAGACCTTATCTGACATGCAGTCTGTGTTTGGGTGCAGTTCAAGGCATTTTGGTAGATATCTACCGGTAAAATCTCACTTGGCTGTGTATACAAAGAAAAGTACTTGTACGAGACTATCTGGGAAAGATTTAACGGATATGTAGCTTTTTTTGGTGAAACTCTTATCTTTCATAGGGTAAGACTGATAGTTTCACTAACAGCGCAACCACTAGTCACAATAGGAGCTGGACTATCATGAAGACAAGATTTCAGCATTCACGTACATATATCCTCGTTCCTACACATAACAGGGAGGGGGCCCGAGAGTGTCATCGACATAGTTTCACCATTTTATTTTGTACTGTTTCGTTTATCATCATAATCACACTTGTTTAGAACTTCAGAATAGTCACGAGTGAAGGGGATGAAAATAATTGTTCATTAGTGTAACTGATAGGTGAACCTGAGAAGAGGAGAGTGTCATTGACATAGTTACAACAAATTTATTTTGTTTGTGCTTATCATCATTATTCACATTCGTTAAAAACTTAAGATCTGATACAAATACACTATTATTATCATAAATTGTTGTTTTTCTCATTTCATGTAAAGCAGACACAAAAATGGAGGATTCTCTGATGGAACCGTCTCTTTAACGGATATCAAACCCTACCTTGAGATCTCTGTGGACTATCCTCCGGTTGTGACAGTACTCCACCGCTGACAAAATCTGCCAAAACTTTTTGCGAGCTTCAGGTTCCGGCATCCGCCCATGTTGAGCAATATAGTCTGCAACAGAGAAGGGATTAAAACTTGGTAGAATTTTTAAAGAGAATTAGAGCTATTTGCTTTGTAGAGGAAATTATGAAGAGAGATGAGCATTAGCATATTTCCTGTCAAAATCTAAGTCAAAGAGAAGAGTAGTTGGCAGGGGTGGATGCAGGGGGGGGGGGGGGGGGAAGAATGGGTCATAGACTCATAGATCTTTGCATAGGCGGGTATGGGGACCCTAGAGTGCCCCCCCCAATCCCTTTTTTCACCTTTTTCAAAATTCCTGAATCCGCCACTGGTTGGGTTGGAATCAAGTGGTATTATAGATGATGATGATGGGATTATTGTTGATTAGAAAAGTTAACCTGGTAGGTGCTCAGGGCATCTAGAGCTACCAACACACACCATTAGATAATGAACAGATCTACTGCTCTTGTATACTGGGATACATGGGATAATTGTTATGAAATGGATTGTTAAGCAACAATCAATAATTACGATAATTCTATTACAATTTATACATTTAACAGGTTCCATACTTCAATCTAATCATGGCTTCACCTGTCAATCACTCATTTCTGTTAAATGCTTCACAGTTATCAAACATATTATTTTTTAAACCTTTTCATCTTTCAAAAACATATGTTTTTTTTCTCTAAGAAACAGATTATACTCTTAACATTGCACTGAAATATAATGATTTCATGAAAACCACAAACACTGTAAGTCCAAAATAGATTTTTGTTTACTGCTTTTTTATTTTTATAAAACGAATTTCATTACAAACTGTTTTTCCATCCGGTTATGTAACTGTTTTAATTTCTCAATTTCATGACGACCAATATAAGTACTGATTCAGCCACTAGTAGGAGATCATAAATCGCAAGCAATCACAAAGATAATAACGGACCTCGTTTGAGAAAATGAGTCACTGATTGATTGAAGATCTTGTCATCAATAGGTCTTTACAATTTTCTATGTTGGCTCAAGATGCTTGTTTCCTGTTGCCATGGTAACGAGGCAGGTAGTGACGCAAATGAAGGATGTTCTAAGTTAGTGCAAGTTTCACAGCTCAGTCCCACAGACCGCTTGTTTGTGTTTGTCTTGGATAGACAGCCTGCAGTCAGACACCTGTGTGGCTCTGTATACATCCACCGCTGGCTTGTCTCTCACTAGTGGAGAGAGACCGGGGTGGTTACAGACACCTGTGTGGCTCTGTATACATCCACCGCTGTCTAGTCTCTCCCTGGTGGAGAGAGACCGGGGTGGTTACAGACACCTGTGTGGCTCTATACATCCACCGCTGGCTTGTCTCTCCCTGGTGGAGAGAGACCGGGGTCGTTACAGACACCTGTGTGGCTCTGTATACATCCACCGCTGTCTTGTCTCTCACTGGTGGAGAGAGACCTGGGTGGTTACAGACACCTGTGTGGCTCTGTATACATCCACCGCTGTCTTGTCTCTCACTGGTGGAGAGAGACCGGGGTGGTTACAGACACCTGTGTTGCTCTGTATACATCCACCGCTGTCTTGTCTCTCACTGGTGGAGAGAGACCGGGGTGGTTACAGACACCTGTGTGGCTCTGTATACATCCACCGCTGTCTTGTCTCTCACTGGAGAGAGACCGGGGTGGTTACAGACACCTGTGTGGCTCTGTATACATCCACCGCTGTCTTGTCTCTCACTGGTGGAGAGAGACCTGGATGGTTACAGACACCTGTGTGGCTCTGTATACATCCACCCCTGTCTTGTCTCTCACTGGTGGAGAGAGACCGGGGTGGTTACAGACACCTGTGTTGCTCTGTATACATCCACCGCTGTCTTGTCTCTCACTGGTGGAGAGAGACCGGGGTGGTTACAGACACCTGTGTTGCTCTGTATACATCCACCGCTGTCTTGTCTCTCACTGGTGGAGAGAGACCGGGGTGGTTACAGACACCTGTGTGGCTCTGTATACATCCACCGCTGTCTTGTCTCTCACTGGTGGAGAGAGACCGGGGTGGTTACAGACAACTGTGTGGCTCTGTATACATCCACCGCTGGCTTGTCTCTCACTGGTGGAGAGAGACCGTGCTGTTGTTGTTGAAGAGCCTCAGAAACTGGTCTAAATCCTGCTAAGAACTCTAACCTTACTTGCAGCAGAGATCTGTTCTAGTTTGACTGGAATACAAGATCCTTATTCACTGCATCCCTGAACATGGTTAGCTAGCGGGAGCTAATGCCACCAGGTTTCACTTCGCTGTATAATTACTTTGGTGTTGCATGCTTTCTCACTGACCTAACACCACCCATCATGATATAATGAAAGAATCTTGGAAGAAATGTCACTCAACATAAATAATTGGCCAAAAAAACGACTCTCTCAGTCTGCTTGCCATAACCCTGAGTGAGTTTTGATTCCTGTGAATCGGCCACTGATGAATGATTTGCCCTTCTCTATTCAGCAGTTCTTGAAATGACCCATGGTGAGTTTAAAATTTGTAATTTGGCAACTGATGGCGTGTATCTATTCATCAGAGAAAGAGTTAACACTACCAAATGTTACACAATGTGGAGCTGTTAGTCATCCAGGGAGAATGGAGCTGAGATGTTGGAGAAGAAAATATCAAAGTTTGTATACAGCAGCAGCCCCTCTTCCCCCCCCCCCTCCCACTGATATGTCAGAGTCTCGGTACCCGAAGCAGCAGGAAATGGCACCTCCTGCATATACACTGGTAGGCAACAATAGATCATACAGGCACTCACAGTACATCTCTACACTCACTGCCAGAACAGGGTTATACAATAGATAGATCATGAAGATTACCGAGGAATATTGTTAACAGTGTTACTTCTGTTACAGGTATTATAAGTGACGAATTTACATGTTTTATGGATTTTCTTTATTGCAGCGAGATGTGATGTTACAATAGAAGGATTATGAAGATTACAGGGGAATATATTGACATAGCTATCAGTGCTACTTCTTTTAGAGGTATTATAAGTGAGGAATTACATGTTTATGGATTTACAACTTTATTGCAGCGAGATGTGATGTTTCGGTGTAGATACTAACACCATTGTCAAGCAAATGATAGTCAACATTGAAGCACTCCATAAACTTTTAGTTCTCCAGCTATTAGTGTTGTTGGGGTCTTGGGAAAAAATTTCTTAAAGAAATGTATAAATTTTCATTAGTGTTCCTTAAAATTTGGGAAAAAAAGGATATTTTTTACCATCATACAACTTTGCTTCTTCAGGTGTTGGTCTAGAAACAACTGAATGCAGTGTATCAGATCTGTCACAAACAACTTGGTAGCCGAAAAGTGTAATTTCGTCAATTTAAATGGCAAATTTTAAATCATTCAAATCAAGGGACATCAAGACAGTTCTGTATTGTAAATGATATGGCATAGATAGACAGCCCGATATTTCCTTGATACGACACACCCGATCTTTATAATCCACATCCAGTATTGTCATCTATCATCTCGTGACTCGGCCTCTACTGCTTTTAGACAAATCATCTCTCTGTCAGACGGACAGGAATGCAATCATGACACATTATCCAAAACTGAGAACATCGATTCACTTTGATCTGTCATTCCCCTCACCAGTTGGTTATTGTTTATGAATGAAATAGTTCCGGCAACCAATGTAACAGCCAATCAAAAACCAGGGAAATGTGTAACTCCCATGTGACCTACAGGAAAAAATACTACCCTGTGTCCAACTTCCCACATGAGTAAAATATATAGAGGATATCTGTCTTTTCTTGACTAATACCATGTTTATCTCATCGAGTGAGGTAGAAAGGTTATATTTTCACGAGTGGCGCAGCCACGAGTGAAAATATATAACTTTTCTACCTCACGAGATGAGATAAACATGGTATTTGTCAAGAATTGACAGATATTCTATTTATTATATGATATTATCCACGTAATTACGTCCGAAAAGGGTCGTTTTCATGCCAAGCGGCCGCATAGAACAGCCCGTCACCACAGTAACACTGTGACGTCATAAGCCAATTCGCCGCGTGAGACCATTGTTTTATGATATCAGTCACCGTTCGCAGTGAAAATATAAGTTATTTTCACTGTAGCTTGATAGACAGTTTATTTCACTGATAAATCCCAGTATTTCATCGCTCGTCATATAATAAACAGTACTCTTCACTACCTTCTAATGTGACATGCAGTGATAAGTCCAGAGGAGTTCAAGAGGTTCCTTTGAACTATTCTGCATGTAAAGTTGAGGGCAGTTGAAGGTTTGACCACAGCCATTCCTCCAATCCCCTTTTCTTTGTTTCCCCCTTTATCTCCACACTCCACAATGGCCGCAGGAGGAAACAGATCCGATTTCTAAAGGTGCAATGATACACCGATACACCGGTGCATCGCAATTCATAGGCGTATGATACGATACACGATATGATTTGCCAGTGAAACGATACGATACGATACAAAATTATATATATACAGTGAAATTTATTTCTAGTCTTGTCAAATACAGTAAATGCTTTCTCATTAGACTATTATAGTATTTCAACATGAAAACATTTAGAATTTAAAATATAAACTGTCCGATGAAACATAAAACTGAATGACCCAAACTTTCTGTACTTTGAGGCCCAGGTTTTAATAAAACTTTGTGTATCCCGATTCGTATTGAATCGTGGCAGCTGTATCGAGGTATGTATCGTATCGTGACCTACATGCATGGTTGCACCCCTACCAATTTCCTTATATTTGCTTTCAGTAAATTATGTCACTGCATCTTCTTTCTACTCTGCTTTCTATATCTTCCAGATATATAAGAACTATGCACTCCTACTTTTCATTCCATTTTCTTGATGTTCAAGATATGTAAGAAAATATGCACTCCTATGTTCCATTCAAATTTTTATTTTTCAAGATTACATTAGAAACTATACAATCCCACTTTTCATTCCAATTTCTATATTTTAAAGATTGCATTAGAAACTATACACTCCTACGTAGGCCTAGCATTTGAAAGGAAACTATGAAATGTCAATAACATAAAACAACCTTTTAGAACCATTAAAGTCAATAAATTGAACAGTGACCCCCCTCACTCCTCCCTCCCCCCCCCCCCCCCCCCCCCCTCTCACCCCCCCCCCCCTCAACCTTCCTCCTCAGTTCGCTTCACCCCTACTTTCCCCCCAATTTAAGCCCTGATATGTGTATTATGAGGGCCGACGAACAATGAATAGGAAATCTTGGTATTGATAAATCCTATTTATTCTGTGTACTGATCAGACTTGGAATGACGTCAATGCACAGAGATCAGATTGGCAGACTTTTGTGACTCTCCTTTGTGAGGCGTCTGTATGAGCAAGATCTTGCACAGACGTTGCACAGGAGGGACAGGGGGAATGCACAAGAGCTTCCAAAACAATTATGAGCCTGGCAGTAACACATAACTGACAACTTTGGAACGCTTCAACACCAACTTGAAAATACCCCCTTATTATCTCACTGCTCAAGGTATCAACTGTAATTCTCTCGGATTCAGGACAATGGTGTAGCAGGCTCGCGAGTCGGGTAAAACTAATAAGTCACATGTCAATATTCTCGCATTCTTTCACGACTTTTATTTTACGAAATAACGACTGACGAATTCTCTCTGTGATGTGTGATTGGTTTAAATAACTCTCAATGGTGATTATTTTTTCTTCAAAATGATTACATATTTTTAGTTAGTTTTTTATTTTTAAAAAACCTCACCAGTTACCTGTATTGATAATGACATTTTTTACACAATTTAGTGCTTTGTTACAGAATATAGTGGTTTGATGAGAATGCAATTGAACATAAAACAAACAAACCAAATAAATAAATTTGAATAAATAAATATAGAAATATTTGTACACAAGTCAAGCATATTGGAGTGACTCCTTCTCCTACAGACTCTCGACAGTCAGTTTGTTATAAATATACACACGTAAGGGAGGTAATCCAGGGTCTCGATCAGAACACAGGACAACCAAATAAACTGTTTATACTCACCAAATATTTCTCCGTTAGGTGCATATTCGGATACCAAATAAAGCATGTTCTTTGTTTCCATGACCTGTAACCAGAGCAGAAGACATAAGTTGGGGGGGACATCTACCTTTTTAAAGGGAGGGTTCTATCGGTGTATTTTTTTGTGGAAATGAAATTCAAGAGGATATATTCCTGTTTACACATATATGCTATTAATACATGATTAAAGCACAGTCAAATTGGAAGACACTATTACTAATGAAGTTAATACTTTGGTGACTTCACATTTCACAAATTGATAAAGATAAGCTATTTGTTGGCGCTGCGAGTGGGGAAAATTTTTCTTCTGCCTAATACATGTTGTTTATTAGTTTTATGATAGGTTATGTGTTACTATGTGAATATTCTAACAGTGTATATGTTTTATTATTACACACATTTAACATTGGGTTTAATATACCGTGTTTTCATTTCACGAAATGCCAAGAAACCAAGATGGCGGATGCTGCCGATAAATCAGTGATAGAACTTTCCCTTTAAGTTTAGGACAGACTACTGATATCTTATGTGCAGGGATGAGAATTAATGCAGAGCGATGAAAAACACTGAAATGTTCGTGGGTTCAAATTTCTTCAATTCAAAACTTCAAAACAAGGTATAAAACTGACTAAAAAGCTGAGGATCGCAAAAGACATGAACCACACCAAAGTCCTGAAAAGCAATCTCAATTTGATCAGATTTGAATGTCCCAAGAAATCCTTAAAAACACTGAAATGAATCAAAAAATTGAAAATTCTCATCCCTATATGTGTCATATTAAATATATTTATGATTTTGAAACAGGAATTCCCGTCGAACTTTGTTTCCACAAAAACATACCCAGATAGAACCCTTCAAAAGCAACGACAAAGTTTGGACTAACATATTTGTTACCGAGTTGTGATTCATGTACGGTATATTGGCATCCTTTGCAGTGTGTTTCAAAGGTTCAATGTGTCGATACTGACATAAAACAACGAGCTCAAATACGTCATTACACTACAAACAGAACATGTGTGCTCAAAATATGTTTCCACAAAATGGTTCCCCGACATCATGATTTTCACAAAGTTTCAGACACAAAAATATGTACCTGACTGCAACCATTAATTTCACTAAGTTTTCTCAGGATTTAAGTCTATAGATATTATAATAGTTTTATCTATAGATTCATTTAATTCAGAATGCCACTTTTATGATCTAAGGAAGCAATTTTAACTCAGACTTTCACAAAGCAAATAGACCCTTTGATCTTTTCATCAAAAGGTTTAAAGGAAAATAATTAAAAATGCATCTGAGTAAATATAGCAATTTCGTTCCTGATGCTGCCATCTATTTGTTTAATAACTTTCACACCATTGCCATTTTAACTTTATTCATTTTATATTATTATTTTTTTAATTATATATGTGTAACGTGTATTGTGTACAGTTCTATCTGTCAAGTGTCTGATAAGCCATAAATTGGCTGGTTGTTAAAGGGACAGCGCGTCGAGGATAAAAATCAGATTATGTGTATCTTCCTATGCAAATAACATGTCTTTTAACAAATCACAGACACCCAATTGACGTAATTGGTAATAAAGACTTCTGCATGTAGACAGTGAAGCAAAGCGTAACTTATTAACAGACTAATTTTTATCCTCGGCGCAGTGTCCCTTTAAGTAAATTTTATGTCTTTTCAGGGTTAAAAAAATCTGCAAGTCTGAGGTGCCTGACTTACTACCTTTGACTTGCCAAAAAAAAAATCACCCAAAAGTCAATGACTCATGTTTTAAACCAATTAACTGTCAAGAGAGGCTGGACTAACAGACAAAGCACTGTGACTTGGGACAAGAGACTACTGCAAGTTCATGACTTAAAGATTTTTCAACTCCTGCTTTAACACATGTTTTTCGACAATGTATACTTAAATTATAATAAACTAATAAACGGTCTGTCTGTCTGTTTTATATTGTGTCAACTGGGAAAGGTATTAAATCACAACTTGTTGATTATTTTACATAAGTTTTACTACTGAAGACAAAATTAACTAAATACTAGAATAATCAAACTCTCATAATGTCAAAATTAATTAAATAATAAAATCAAATAATCAAACACTTGTAATTACAATCAATCATCTTGTTAGCTTTAGATCAAGTTCTTTATCACCAAGTTCACGAGGGACAGACTAACTACACACAACATGTTGGCTATTCTAAGGTAGTCACAAGATAGGAACTGATAAAGTCCGCTCTATATTTGGCAAGATTTCCTGTTTTGTACATATCGCATGATAAGAGTATACCATCACACTTGACGTGCTATATTTAGCTGAGATTGACAAGTGTGGGACATACACGTATATACACACTGTCAGTCCGTGTGATATATCTGTTATCTCACCTCCAACAGCTGCTTTATTTAATACCTGACAATGCATCTAGTTTTATCTTCGTTTTATCACCGTCAACTAGAGGTGCAATAAAGCTTTAGATTTAGATCAGCTTTTTTTAGTATTTTATCCTTTTTTAGTATTTTACTTATGACGTCGACTGTAAGGGGGATAAACTTTGCTTTAATTGTCATTTGTGTTTCAATAATCTTGCACCAACATTTCGGAGAAAATGGTGAAATGTCGTCCCTATGTTGTGTTCATTGGTTTTTCCGATACGAATTAGTCAACACAAAAAATACTTTGTACTTTGCCTTAAACAAAGTGTAAGGTCCATTCTCCTGTTACAGTTCAAGTTCCAAAACTAATGCAGAAATGAAATATAATGTTGAAAAGATTTTTTTGTCAATAACCGTCACTAAACTTTGGTCTCCTTTACATCTTAGATTGTACTTTGGTTTCTAATGGGAAATATCATGTTAATGGAGAAATATCCCCAAATCCATGCCAGAAGTGTCCCTGTTGGGGGCCAGTTGGGTCACAGGGTGAAACAGATATATATATATATATGGACTCCCCCTGTGTGCTATGATGTCATCTCACTTCTAATGCCCCTATTTCACTACAAGCCATCATTGTCAAGAATCATCACAAAAGAGAAATTTTTCACATTCGTGAATATTCATAGACAATTAGTAATTAATTCTTGGAAATTGTAAATGATTCATAGTTGATTCGGCAAAATTCCTCCAAATCATGGCAGTTGTGAACAAATTTTGATTCGTCCAAAACTGTTCACGAATCAACTACGAATTTAAATTCGTAGTTACTTCGTAAACTATCTGTAACTAATTTGTGTTGTTCGTGACAAGTTCATAAACAGTTCTTGGAAAAATCATGGTTGATAATTTTGATGGTCTCACCCTGAAGTACTTGCGAATCATCAATGAATTTCGAAAATTCGTAGTGTATTCGCAACTGTTTCTTAATTATTTGTACAATTCGTACATAATTCGTAAACAATTCGTAAATAATTTGTATCTGTTTCAGCATGAAAAGCTACATATTTTGGTAAATGTTTCGTACAAGTGAAATTGCTGTTCACAAATTTTGCCGAATGTTTACGAATTTATACAATCACCTATTCGTGGTTATACTCTATAATTCGGCTCGTAGTGACACAGGGGCATAACAAGGTGTCTCTTGCAATGTACACAGTTCTTAAAATTAACAGGTTAACAAGTACTCTGGTCTCCTCTACATCTTATACATCGTATAAACAGTACTAGGAGTCACCAAAATTTACTTTATCAAATTTAATTTAATGTTGAACCCCCCTGAAACCTCATTACAAACAGGTTGGGGTTGCTAAAGACTTTAAAACTCATCATTCTCCCACCAGCTGCAGTTAGTGTTGTTCCTAGAGGCCTTGGGTAAATCTGCCCACCCTTTATAGCATAGATTGGTGTCCCTATACCAGTATAATTTTTGGAAAGTTGTTAAATTTGTTGAATTTAAATTTAAATTTAAATAAAATAAAACTGGTCAAATGTCTTGTAAAATATCAGCTTGTGAAGTAAAAATGATATACCCGGTATATACAGTTAAGACTCTGAAAAAGAATTTATTCTGTAAATATCAACATTTATTAAATTATTAAAGTTTTCAGAAAATCCCATTTCTCATTGACTCCTTTTCAATATTTCATAAAATGGTGATATTTTACGAATAAATACTGTTTTCTGAGTGTAAGACTACTGTGTCACATACATCTCGATTTCACTCGATGAGATATACATGGTATTTGACGACAAAATGTCAAATATCCTTTATTCATTATTAGTGACTTATTGTTTGCATTACAGGATATAAACAATAACCCGCAATCATTCTGAAAACAAAAATGTTTTACCGAAGCAATATTAAGTTTACAACAAGAAACAATAAAATACTATCAAATAATAAAATTTATTGCAATTTTCAAATTGCAAATATTCAAGCTTCCATACATTCTAATCGTCTCTCCATATGCTTTATAGAAACCCTATATTCAACGCTATAAATGACACTATGTACAATCAAATGGTGGCACGTGGTCCTGTCCTCAGCTTAGTCGATCCGCTATCAGTGAAGTTCAGCAACAATGAGCATGGCTCGCTACATGGGTGGGTTACCCGCTACATTGCTGGATAAAATGAGAGTTTGAAGGTTCATTCCCTGCCCTACATCAAGACATAAGTTGAGAGACTTGTTGTGTTACTGGTGTGACTTAGTTTGAAGTGTGCCTCTGTCCACCCAGCAGTAAATGGGTACCTGGTATGATACGATGGTAGTTTGAATTTGAGCGCCTGACAGGCGACTGGTTGTATTCTCCTCAGGGAGTGTTCTGTACTCATTGACAAGTAGTAATACCGTATGTTGACCAGCGATTTGAGCATCCGATGTAAATGGATATATGCTTTATAAATGGACTATTATTATTATTATATGCACAATGTATTTAAGATTGCCTCCTGGTATTTGAAATGTATGGAAATGCACTCAAAAAAAGAAAAACTAAAAAAACTAATTGATTAGTGACTTATCCCTATTATTAGCCAACTTCCTAATGTAAGGCATAACTCTTGCCAGTCTCCATTACTGGCTGATTTAGGCCTTGCAGTATTTTCTTAAGAAATCTGTGCTTAGAAATCCAGGCCCACTTTGCATTTTTTGGTGCAGCGATTCACTATCTACGCACAACAAAGCGAGGGAAATACAGCAAGGCTTAAATCAGCCAGTAATGCAGACTGGCAAGAGTTATGCCTTGCGTTTGGAAGTTGATTATTACCTGGTAGAATTTATTCTGAAAATATCACCATTTTATCAAATATTGAAGAGCAGCCTCTGTTTTCAAATATCCTCTATTCATTATTAGTGACTTATTCCTTTTTTTACCTGGTAGAGTTTGACGACGTGCGGATGAGAGAGAAGCTTCATGATCTGGACCTCTCGGTACACCTTCTTTAAGTTGGTCTCGTCCAGCTGCGTCTTGTCAATGATCTTGATGGCAACCTGCAACATGAAAAAGTCCGCTCACTTAGTTCACTGGAGATAGGGGCACGTACAGGAAGTAAACGTTGGGGGGAGGGTTTATCTTGGGAGTCTATCAAATTTACATTTCAAAAGGGGTAGGGTGCATCTTGTGTTAGTTTAGTTGGGGGGGGGGGGGGTGGGGGGAGGACTATTGCGAAAGTCAATTGTGACTAAATATTGCAATATTCTATTGTGACAACTACTGCCATAGTCTATTGCGATAAACAGGGTAAACAGTGTTTTATTGTTTTTACTTTGAAATGACTTCTTGAAATTGACAGAACTAATAAGTTTCAAAGTTTTCAAGCTTTCAGTGTTCCAACATTTTTCAAATCTAAATTTGTGTGCGGATTTCACTTAAGATTCAAGTAAACTATCAAGTACTATCAATCACTTTTAAAAATTACTTTAAAATCTATGAAGTACAATCGCTAACAGCAACTATCGCAATCAGTCTATATATAGTTCATGAAAATGACATTTTTTTAAATTTCATGGCTATCACAAATCGCTTGATTGCATGAGATCTTCTTTATATGTACAGCTTACAAGCTGGTTACGAAACGTTGAAATTTTTAAAATTATGATAGCTCATCGGTCTTTTCATTCGGCACCGCCAATTTTGATCAAATGTCAGCTGTTACATTGGTCGGTTACTTAAAGCACAGTATGAGCCAAAACTGTCTCGTGAAATCATGATATTTGTGGTGGCAAAAGGATTTAAAAAACTTGATTGAGCAATATGCTTGGAACATTTTACAACAATGAGAAAGCCTGCAACATCTTCGTGGAAAGACATTGCAGTGAAACCTACAAGCATGGATAGAAACTAGGAACACTGCACTAAACAATTCAACACTAAGAACTTTCAAACAAAGCTCTAAATAAAAAACGAGACAAATTTCAACAGTAGTTTTTGGTTTGCCGCTCCTTGTTTTTGTTAATACTGTGCATATCTGACAGGTGAGTTGAGGTGGATTGAGAGAGGGGGGGGGGGGGAGGTTATTCAGGTGAGTTGAGGTGCACTGCGCTATCCTACCCCGCTTGATGAAAATTAAGTAAAGAACGGAAATGATTCAAACAAGCTGACAAAAATCTCACATGACAAATGCTCCATTAGAAATGAATATGATACTTTAATGTGTTTAATGTGAGTCTATTGTGGTACTGATGATACTTCTATGAACTTCTCTAATATACCTTCAACTGATATCACACTAAATTGTAATACTGCCTCTGTAGTGATCGTAATAACACCTCCGATAGAGGCTGCTCCAGTAAACACTAACATCGGAGTATAATGTAATGATAAGTCAACCTGCTATTTAACATATTATACATGAACAGTATTAGGGGTGACTATTGACCAAAAGAGACTATTGCGATAGGTTTTTTTGTACAAATACACAATAATCAGCTAGATTTCTTATAAGTTTTAGTAGAAATGTTTATTTGATGTAAGGACTGTGGAACCAAAATCAGTAAAGAAATCATAAATGAGAAGACTTTTTGTCATTTTGCTATTTCTTATCTCTAGTTCTTCCCTTTTGACATTCTAAAATGAAAAATCTTGAATTAAATGCAGTGAGGCTTGTGTATATCATCCATAATTAAGGGAGATTTAATAGTTTTGATAGTATCGATAGTTAACCTTACTATTGCGATATACTATATCTATACTATCGATATAGTACTATTGCCAAGCCAACTATTGCGATGCATCAATAGTTTGATGTATTGTTACACCCCTAAACAGCATACAGATATAGTCTTTATGTATTACATTAGAATTTGCATAAATAGAGTAATTTAATATGATAAAATTCAACATTCTATACAATATAATACATGAACTATATAAATAGTCTATGTGTATTATATATCATATGCACTCTTTTTTGAAAAAATTATTCAAATAATTAATATTTGCTTAAATAGAGTAATTTAATATGATAAAATTCAACATTCTATACAACACATTACATGAACAGTAATTGAACTATGTATAGATGAATTTGATCAAATTACCCGAGTCTACATATCATGCATTGATAAACCAGAAGCTGATGCTAGGACCAGATCAATTGATGAGTTGATAGACCTACCTCAATATTTCTATATTTTCTGATTTCTCTGTGTAGTACAAGTTTAGGTGAGAATTTCTCAAGTATACTCCAAAACCTTTCTTTAAAAAGTATAGTTTCAGAAAATTTATTTGATTATTATTTGACTATTCAGGATTCTGTGCATCACAGGATTCATACAAATGGCATTGAACAAACCGTTATAACATCACAATGACGTTGGCATGGAACAAACCGTTATGACATCACAATGACGTTGGCATGGAACAAACCGTTATGACATCACAATGACGTTGACTGTTATGAAAGTATGACTGTCACTATACAATATGCAAAACAAACAGTGTAAGGATAACTCTCGGCAGTCTCCATTACTGACTAATTTTAGCCTTGCAGTATTTCATTCGTTTGTGCCACTCTTCATTTTAAGTGCAGCATGTTGCTACTCTAGCACAGGAAAGTTAAGGAAATGCTGCAAGGCTCAGCTTAGCCAATGATGGAGAATGGCACTAGTTAAGCCTTGCATTTGTAAGTGGATTGCACGTCTGTATTACTATGCTATTAAAGTTGACTGGGTCCACGATATAAAGCAGTGCTCTGACTAAGAATCATTGACATAAATGCAACAGGTGCAACGTTAGTCAGAGTCCTCGTTGCATCAGTTGGAGTGGTTGCTCAATTAAATCAGACTTGGTGGCGGCTGAGTAACGGAGTGAAAAAATATATTTATAAAACTATCCTATTTCATGATTACTTATTCTTTAACACTGAATCGTTTACAATAGAAGTGAATACACTTGAGTAAAAAATATCAGTTTATTAGATTAATATCCATATTCCAATATAATATATTACTGGTAGGTGGCTTTTCAATAGATTGTAAACGTTTACCTGATGTAGGAACATGATAAAGTTGTACAATATATTGCTACAATGTAACATTCTACAAATTTGTCATCATGTTGTTAAAATGCCATGAGTAGGCCTGTATTTAATATTTTATTCAGCTTCATATGTGCCGAAAGATGTGATGTGTTGATTTAAGTCATTGACTTGCATATTCATACGCTATCGCTAAATACAAATTACATGATAATTATTTGTTACCAATGAAAAGCAAACAACTACCTTATCCATATGCAGAACTGAAATTAAATGACCAAAATAAAAGTGCACAGTTATTATAAGACCTATTAAACATTACCAAACCATACCTGTCTTTTTGTCTGCTACAGGTAATTTTAAAAAATTAAGTTTGACCAATTCGCGGGCGACACTGTCCGGTTTTCAATTGCAAATCGTGACTATCACCTTTATACTGAATACTGAATGAAGTAGCATTAAAATGCGAACTTTGAGCAACAGTCCGTACTTTCTTGGTAAAATAAGTTTGTTGGACAGAATGTGACTTAATGTCCCTTTCATGTGAAACTTACTACTTTAACATTCTGTGCAATGTAACATTTAAACAGACATGTCACAATCATAAAGTTGTTATACAAGATTAAGTTCTGTACTTCCATAATATAACAACCTGCTATTTAAAACAATCAGTTGTTGGTTGTAATGTTTAAATAGTGTAACAATGTATCATGTTGTTGGTGGTCGAATACTGTGTTGTGTCCTGCAAGGCAATTCATCCACATTGCACTCAGTCTACCCAGCTGTACAAATGGGTACCTGAATACGGGAAGTACTGACAATGCGCTTAGTAGCAGCTTTGAAAGCACAATTCCTTCAGGCTAATATAACTGTAGAGTTTTGAGCATACCTTAGGCCATTTATTTTTTATTAATTGGTTTACGGATCCGACCGACCCTATTTTTTGACAAATGCAAATAAAAATAAAATTTTGATTTGTAATGATTTTTATTACCTCCGAGTCATTAAGTTTAAAAAATCTGTCTGCATTAGTTCTTATAGACTAAAGTGACTCGAAAATTGCGAATCGATGTCCTATAACATACATCTGGGAATCTTTTTTAGTATAAATGTCTTCATTGTCTTGTGAAAGATATAATATATGTAAAACTATTGTGGACATCACTTGATTTTGATTTGTTGACAACCTTAATTATCTATATAAGAGTTTTATAAATTACAGTGAATTTAGAAAAATCCTACTGCCTGAAAGGTTGAGATAAATACTTTAAAAGAAACAAAGCTTCTATTTATTTTTATTTTTATTTCGACCACCGACCCTAGGTTTTTGCTAAAAAAAACAGTAAACCAATTAATTATAAAAAAATGGCCTTAGGGTGTGGAAAAGGTGCAATATACTACACAATTATTATAATGTTTAAATAGTTTAACAATGTATCATGGTTTTTGGTTTTTGGTAACTAATGTAACAGTGTCCTATGTTGTTTGACATACCATGCTATTGGTATAAATTCTATATCATACTGCTATAATGCAACATTGTACCTCATGTATAACATATTGTAACATAATACCAGATTCTTCATCTGTTAATATTCATACCATTGAAATGTATTTTATAGAATTGCTATATAGATGAAAATATTGTACAATTAATGAAACATTGTACCTCATGTACAACATATTGTAACATAATACCAGAATCTTCAACTGTTAAAATTATCATGCCATTAAAATGAATTTATAGAATTGCTGTAAATGAAAATACTGTACAATTAAATACAGACACTCGTACAACTGTAAAGATCCTAGCACACACTTACAAGTCAAGGATGACAGATGTATGAAAACTGTGTTTAACTTTGTGCCATAGCTGTGAATAATTATCTCATGCACACAGGTAATTTGTCAACAAAGTGACGGTTTTAAAAACAGAAAAAAGATATCTTTGTTTCCAGACACTTTTGTAACTGCAATTATTTCATTCATTTTTTAATGACAGCTTTAATAGCTTTTACAGCTTAAATATACTTATATTACAATCATTTATTTTCTGAACCAAAAAAATAAAAATAAAGATTTTTTAAAGTTGTGAAAGGGGGCGAGTTAATATGATGTAATGGCAATGGTTTTATCTCAATTACACCAACACAAAATGACATTAAATCAATTATTGGCAATATTCATAATTCTATTGCTAGGATTGATTAATGCATAATTATATGTTGCACTTGAGAGATGATCTCATGGTTGCCATTAATCGACAAGTGAATAAAACGTTAAAGAAAGTTATAAGATTTATTGTCACCTATTTCAATAGAAATGAATGATTAAGGTTGATATGTAGCTTTCATACCTACAAATGAGGTCATTCACCTCACACATCAGGATTACATAATTAATTTTAAACAATGTTACATAACCGTATCCCCCTTTGTCTATGTAAGAGGAAATGTTTTCATGATGAATGTATGTCATGACGTTTCATTACTATTTATATCTGACTGAAAAAACACCTCCAACGAAAACACCTGAACTGAGGTATGCTAGTGAATTAGTTCAGATCACCCGTTGATAAAGCAAACTGGCTGGCTGAGATTTATAAAACGGTTTTCATTCACCTGTGAATGACAATATGCTTGAACCATGTAAACAGTGGACAAGAGCAATATGTTCACAACAGAAATTCCAAATATATTAGCCGTAACGCAGAATCACTTTATTAAATAATTATTTCATTTAGTCTTTAATTTTCTTTGTACGAAGTTATTCTTGAGGAAGTAAACAAACATGGACAACAGCCTTCAGACGTAATGTACACACACTGGTATCAAACAGCACTGCCAGCTCTGAAACACCTATGAAGACTAAAGTGTAAAAAGAAAACTTTTGAGCTTTTTTAAAAAACAAGAAAACGATTACAAACCTCGGTTTTCGTGATTCGATGTTTAGCCAATTTGACAACAGCGAAGTTTCCTTTGCCGATGGTTCGCTCTATATCGTAAAATCCGACACGAATTTGGCCCTTCCCACGGTCCGCCATGACCATGTTGTTCCGTCAGTGATATACACACCATAGTAGAATATTCTCCATTGTTTTAAAACGTGTATGCAAAATAATTCCCTTCACTTTCCTAGCCATCATAATACCGTGATCGCTCGCATGGCGCTTACTGCTAAACCTGCCTGTGACGTAGCGATGACGTCAAGCGAACAGACTATCGGATTCTTAGGCGGAGTTCCGTATTTATGGTTGCTACGGAGCGACAATCCTAGGCCAAGCCAACTTATAAATCAGCAATTTTTCATGGTTTTTCTCAGAATATGATAACAAAATAACATTTGCGTAGGTCTATGTTTTCTTAGGGTTATATAGTGCAAATGTAAAAACATTTGTAAACGTTAATCGTGAGAACAATAAAAGTAAACGCAATTTATAAAAAAAATGTTTTCATGTATCTTAGTTTTTCATTGTTTCTGTCACATTACGAATTTATTGTGTGAGTTTTTCTTCATTCTACTCATTGAATGTAAATTTAATTGTATTTATGTACCCCGTACATAGTAGGCCTATTAATGAAACCTAACCTGGCAGTGTCGATGTTTACATCTTATGTGGAGAGAATAAGATAATTTATATGTAGCCTATTGATTTGTATACTGGACGAAAATGATTAGGGACATTTTGACATTTTAAAATTTTAAATATTGAAGTATTTATAACTTGACATATCAATAAAATATTGATAATAACAAAATCAAAATCCCTAACTTATTTTGTCCAATATATTTATATTTGTTCATATTTAATATGTTATTAATATGATAAACTATATAAACCAATAACCATTATATTTTATTTCTGTCTGTCTCTTTGGCTTCCTAACTCCTATTCAATCACTTATAACAATCAACTAGATAATAACGAATAGCATGTTGTTTGTTTTTAAAATCTGGATTATTATAAATAACAATTTGAGTATATATAGCTAGATAACATGCAAACATACCATATAGGGCCTATGCATGATGATTTGAGTTTTTCAAAGAAATCACATAACAAGTTTGACGCGTTCATTTGAAATGCAAACTTGAATTTTTAATTTCAGGGAATTCACTATAACATATGGGTTTTGTTCCTGTATTCTGGAGCGGTATTCAGATATATAAGCTTTTACAGCTTCAATGTTTGGTTATCACTCCTCTTCTTTATTAAATAATATGTTTAAACTATATGCACGTGGAACAAAAATCTAACAAAAGGGTCCAAAGAAATATGTTATTACAACAACCAGGCCTACATATATATATATATAGAGGGTATCAACAACAAAACTAGCGACCGGTCGATACAACGAAAATGAAATGTCAATTAACGCCAAGTTAAATGCAGTCGTTAGTTGGTAGCGACACATCAGGTTCAGAAACAAATATGTAAAGCCATTGATCGCAGTCACTGTGTCCTTCTTGAATCCAGCCTGAACACTGAGCCTCGTTGCCAACTCGGCAAGTCGATATGACGTCACGTGTACGTTGGCCTTTCTTGCCGCTAAATAAGAAAAGTCTTCATTTGGAAGCGGTGGATATTTCTTCGAGTAGGGTTTTTGATGTGTATTTGAAAACAAATGAATCGGTATTAGTTGGACTTACATGGCAATGTCGTGTCACCTTTGCATACAACTGTTTAGCAAATGTACTCGATCTTTCAAACAGCGATGATTGTTTACATTATGTCATCGCTCGATAGAGCAGCAAGGTGCTCTTTCAATACCGGCTACTGTGACGTCACAGGCTCATGACGTCAACGGGATGTGCAGGCAACAATGGTTTTAAGTATGGTTCGATATGACGTCACAATGCCACTGAGATTAGTCACGGTGACAAATTTGGCCCCAGCTGATGTTATATCTGTTTTCTTGGTAAAGATTAAAATGTGTGTATTGATTCAGAAGTACCGAGACGGCATGTCAGTCCGGTCGACGCGTGCATCTGTGAGAGTGGTGGGGAAGGGCAAGCTGGGATTAGAGAATAAGTGCTTAGAGGGGAGAAGGGGGGGGGGGGGGGGGGGGGGGGGATTCCTCTGAAGGGGAAGAGGGGTTGAGGAAGGGGGTAGAGTGAGGGGGGGGGGGGGGGGGGGGGGGGGGGTGGCGATGAAGGGGGACGCTAACTTGAACATAACGGGGTGACGTCGTTGCGATTAGTGAATAAGCGCCGATAGAGAGGGAAGTTATAAGGAGAATGCATTTGAGTTTTAAATACAAAGTGGAACCACCGAGTTAGATGTGAAATTGTGTTTTGATTAAGGTGGGTTTGGGTTGGAAAGTTATGCTTGAACCAACCTTCTTATACCATAGCGAGTGATAATGGTATCTAAATATTTCTGCTATTAAGTACTATCGGCATCAAGATGAGATGAGCGTTCAATTGGAGAAAGAAAAACATCAATATAAATAAACTAATTATTTTGCAAAGTAAAGTACAAACTGTACTCTAGCCTGGTGGGAACAAATAATAACTGGTATGCACTTAGCTTATATATATGTTCTCATGTTTTCAAAAGCCGATGGCGAATGAATGTTTACTTACACCAGGAATCTATAATACCGGCTTCTGTACCGTCACAGTGGCATGACGTCAACAGCCTGTGTTGGCAAAATAGCCACAGTTAGGTTAGATATGACGTCATAATGATACCCAGCTCATAGGCAAACAGGTGCCGACAAACAAGGAGGACGGAGATATCAGGCCATTTTTATCCGCAATGTCATCTCAAACCCCTGATTGTCCACACAACCTTTGCCTCGTATCGTCGGAGGCTGGGTACTCTTCGCTGTAACGGGCATCTTGTCCGTCAGTGAATATCGTGCTTGGATTGTCCTCAATACATTGTACATAGTAAATTCGTGTTGTGCATTTCGCACCCGGCAGCCACTGTGCAGCGCCAGTTCAAGCGTTGTTCTATCCTTATAATGCTGAGTGTCAAGCAAGGAAGCAACAACTCCCATCTTTTGGTATGACGCGACCGGAAATTTGATGGTATTCTCATCCGGGACTGACAATATTTTCTCGTTTTAAATTAATTTTATTGGTGGGTTTACTTATAACGCGGAACGCAGCAGAAATGTGGTAACATTCCCCTTACTCTCGATATATTAAAGGGGCAGTAGCACGTTTTTTGGCAATTTTTATATTTACACAAATTTCCCATTTATCATGATTGTTTATGTCATTAATATTAACTTTAGTGAGTAAATCATCCTTTTACACAAGTCAATTATCCGTAGTGGTAATAACGGTGTTACGTATAAAGCAAAACATGCATGGCGGCCATTTCATTGTGAACACATTTTAATATTTCGAATGACGAAAAAGAATCCCACGGCTTTATGGAACCATGTAGACCTACACTTATTTTTTAACTTGAGTTTCCGAAGTGAGAAGAGTGTTTTACTATTGGTGACATACTTTTTCAAACATATATACATTTCATCGACTTATTTGAGCGAAAAACGTGCTACTGCCCCTTTAAACCTGGTATTTGAAAAACTCTATTAGTATCATTTTTATTATATGATTTTAACATTAATGTGTAATTAAACAAACTTTGATATGGAAAGCAAGTGCAATGTTTTTTCATTGCGGAAAGTAGTTCCGGCTACTGCTAGACAGTGACGATATGTATTATATCGTCACTGGTCACAGTGACAATATGTTATAGCGTCACTGTAGCTAGATATACATTCTATTTCACTGGTAAATCTCAGTGTTTCAGACGGCACCATACAGCTGCACCTCCTTCTATAAATGTACACATGCACGTGTAATACCAACCTTGGGTCTCACCTGATTATTATATCCATGTCGTCATCAAACAACTCTTTAAACGTCATATTGCTGAAGTTGCAACAGGGCCGTTGCCAAATTGATTATGAGCAAATTCATGCGGAAACATTTGGTGTACAAGAAATTGTCACTCTTTTCCAAAATTCAATGTAATTCAAACGGAATGTTCCTCCTTATTTCGTTTCCACAAAAAATACCCCGATAGAACCCTCCCTTTAGTAAGATTTGAATGCAATGTATAACTACGTAATAATAACACGTGTAGCAGTTCGTGGTTTAGTATTCGATGAAATAAAAATAAATGTTATCGTCCTGATAGTTGTGCGTTAATCTCAATATCGTACCTGTGAAATTCTATATTCGCTGCAGCGACTACCTCAATGTTACACAAAGTAAGCAATGCTATTGGTGGCATTACGTACATCGCCATGTAATAAGTACTAATTGTCCAGACTACATATGATATATCACTGTGTCAATTGATATTGACAAGTCTTCCACGCATTAGTAAATTTACCGTATTTCCTCGATTTCAATCCGGGACTCATATATATACTTATTACTCACCCGTTCAAGATATCGCAGTTTAATAAATCTACCGTGTTATTACACTTAGTGTAATAACATCGCGTGCTGCCGATTGACGTGACGTCATAATGACAAAAATATGACGTCACAATGTCAGCGCCGCGGTCGCAATGGAGTGTGTCCCATTTATCGACGAGTTTGTGGAATTAAGTGGCATTTAAATCAGTGAGTAATAAATAAAATACTAAACTCGTTTCCGTTTAATAACATATTTATGAAACTCGTGAGATGGTATTTGTATTCAACTCGCTTTCGCTCGTTTAATACAAACCACTCACTCGTTTCATAAATATGTTATTAAACGGGACGTCGTTTAGTATTCTCTATATGCTGTATGCTGAATCTCGATATCTCGAAGCTTACGTTCAAACATAGGCTAAGATATGTACACGTATTGTCATTTACCTTCCGGTTATACACATCTGAGCCTTGGTAAATAGTTCTCAAATCGAAAGATCAAAAACTCGTAAAGAAGTTGAAAGTTTTAGTATTTCGCAAAACATAAGAAATCGTTTTGATGCGAATTGGCTGACTTAATATGAGATTGATAATAATTATCATATATAAATTATTTATATAATACCGTGAGGTGTTGTGTTATATCTTGAAAAAGTAGCGACACAGAAGGTGGTTAACTCTTGACATGGCATGAAATATGCGAACTAACCTTCGGGGTAATTGCAACGCCGTGTTACAATTGCCTCATTTAAATGTAACTGATATCATAATGGGCCTCTTCGTTTAAAAATAATCATTACTTACGTACATTTTGATCTTCTGTTACCGAATACTATACAATCCCCAACAACGTTTTTTTTAAAAACCTCCTCTAGTTCACTACACTACTTTCCAAACAGTAAGCAATGGAAGATCATAACAATTTTTTTTCAATGATATGGTTTCTTACGAACAAAACTCTCGAATTAAAATGACCATGAAGCAACTTTTGAAGGCTAATCCACGGAGGCGGGACCAGTCTGGCGATTATCCTGGGTGGGGATAATATCTCCCAATCGAACAATTCATTTCTATGCATGTACTTTGTAAGAATCGAAGTACAATGTATAACAGAGCGATTCAAATTGACTATCTATATAGGTAATTTGATCAACAAGGATTGCAAGTCATTTTCGTCTGCACTGCACAAACATAGATTTTGGGAAATAACCAGACAGAGTCTATATAAGCTACTGGTCTAAGAGGGTACAATAATTTGTACAATATTGAAGGTAGTGTTTTTTCCAAATGTAACCATGTTACGAAGAGTTTAGCCAATTATAATTTTAGATTTCCAAACCAAACTTGGTAGTATATATATAGTTGTTACCAAGACGTTGTCTTAGTTTTGTCAATAGTGTGTTATGCATTCTAATATTTCTGGTACAACGTTGATACAGTTTTACACAAAACAGCCTTCGGGGAAAGATTTTTGTTAAAAAAAATAATGCTCACATTTTAAAATATTGGTTTGAGCTCAGCAATAAGATATAAAGTAAATAATTAATTAAGTAATTATCGTAATATCTCTTGATGAGTATTTAATTACAATTTATTTTAGACTCAATCGACGAAGATGATCTACTCGTATTCCAAAACTATAGATTTTAATATAACTTTGAAAATATATTTTAACTTTAATTTTACCCGTATTTGTTACATTATTGTCCCTATACTACCTGTACAATTGACCCGTGATACTTGCATCTGCTGTTTTGCACTCAATTAGTCATAACTTTATAATTACAGCTTATAGAATCTCAAATGGCACTTAGATTTAAAGCTAATGGTTTCCATGTAGTATATATTACCGGTTTGCGTGATGAACTAATAACTAGTAACCAATTATGACCAGTTAGGTAAAAAAATGTTGCAATTGACCCTGCCCCTATATAAATGTTCCTTCCTGTCTGCATTGATAGACCGTCACGTGACTTGCAGTAATTGTTCGGACCACGTGCTCAGCATTTGGTACATTTAGAAAACATTCCACCCGTTATTTAAAAAGAATAAACAATTAAAACTGCATCGAACAGCATCCATCATATCCTGTAATAAACCCAGGGAATCAAATGGATGGTTAATATTTAAAGGGACACCGCGTCGAGGATAAATATGAGATCAGGCTTTTCTACTTTTACTGTTTAACGTGTCTGGTAACGAGTCACAGATCCCCAATTTCAGACAATTGAAGTAATTAGTAATACAAAACTACTGCATGTTAACAGTGAAGCGAAGCGTAACTCGTTAGCAGGCATGTTAATCAGCATAGGTAGATAAAAGTGAGACTCATTTTTATCCTTGACGCAGTGTCCCTTTAACGTATTGGAATCCCGGGTTGTATTTCAAGAAATACGGTAGATGGACCAGTCTTCGTAAGGTTGCTTTGCAAAAATAGTGCGAGTTATTCTGGGCGAATCGACATATCTATGACGAAATTAAGGCAAAAATAGTCGAGCGGAATCGATAGTTTGTTTTAATCATTGCAGCCAAAATACCTACAGAAGATGAATCTCTGATAACATATCCACGATAAGGGCTCTAAGCTTATTTTGGATAAGTCGGTGTCTGTATTATCTATAGCCACTGAAGCCAAAACACCTACAGAACGCGAACCTCGGTTGGTACATGCTCGGTAAGGGCATGCTGTGTCTTCAAGCTATGTCGGTGTATGTATATCTATAAGCTGATGTTTTCAGTGGGTGTAAGCAAGTTTCAGCACTCGTACTGACGTCATAGGTAGAGGATATGGTTATTATTGAACAAGCTAGGATTCCTCCAGACTGGGCAATATGATCGGCTGGTCTCGTCAACATATATATATATCTATGTGTGTATATATTTAAAACCTCTGCATGCAAAATTAACCTGTTTATTGAATCTGCACCTTGAAGCTAGGTGTTTATTCTTATGTATTATATATTTTTATGCATATTGATATTAAAAAAAAGTTAACCAAATTGTAGGCCAAGTCGTCCTATGATTTTTGGGTCTCGTTGCATAAAACAGGTGAGGTGAGGTGAGTTAGGGTTTAACGCCGCTTTCAAGAGTATTTCACTTATATCTCAGCTGCTAGTATTATGGCAGGGAGAAAGCCCGCAACGACATGTGGCTATGCATTGCGGTGAAACCTGCGAGCATCGGCTGGAACTTGCGAACCATGGGTGGTACTGCACTGAAATTCAGTGTAGCATTGCACCCAAACCTTACTGCGTGTAGAACAGTTCTCTACTGCAGACAAAGTTGCCGTGCCCCTGTTGGGATTCGAACCCGGACCTCTTGATCCGAAGCCGAACGCGCTAAGCACTGCGCTATCCCGCACCTTGTGCATAAAACAAGCTTAAGCCTTAAATTTGCTTACATCAGTTGATAACTCAGAATGACTTGATACTAAATAAATAAACAGCTTAACAGAACAATGAACGTATACATGGAGACTAACTACACTAGCATGTTTAATACAAACCGTAAAGTACAACATTATCTGGTGGTAGATTTACCGCGGGTATATTTTCCATATGTTGCACGTCCATTAAACCAAATGCAGTAATTCAAATTTATCAAATTATTCTACGCGGATTATAAAATTAATTTTAATCTGTACCTCAATGAACAAAACGACTCTCTGTAAGTAAATTGTAGCGCAGATTTCCGAGCTGAGAATGGCACGTGCAGACCTGCATGAGGTGTCCTTTCATCCTCGACCATTCCTCTCACCGAACGTCGAATGTTTCATAAGAAATTTAAAGACGATCTCTTTCGGAGAGTGCAGCATATATATAATTTGGTCAATCCCAAAAATGTCTTGAGAAGTATAATTTTTGATTGTTATATGACTTTTTACGATTTATGTCCACCCTCATTTTAAAAAAAAGGGGTGGGGGGTCATTTTTAACATTTTCACAGCCCCTTCTGTATCCGTCCCTGTCATTGCTGTGAAAACACCCATAATCTCTATTTACCCTAGATACCCCACCAGTGACATTTAGTCTCAGAAATATGTTTTTCTTACCAAACAAACAAATTCAAATTGTTATACCAAATGAAGCCCTAAAGATGCCTTAATTTCAGAGCTGATCATAAGTAATCTGGACTTGCTTTAATTTTCTAGACTGGGTTGGTCGTCAATTGAATATTTTGCTCTAGGGTCTGGATGATAGACTACACTCCGCCCCACCCCACCTCAAACACAAGGTCCAGCAAATGTAATGTTCTAATATACGTCTTACTCCTTCATGTAAAACGAACGGTGAAGCACAGCTGCGAGTGTCTGTGCGACTATTTCATATACAAGCTGTATGGTACAGAGAGATTCTGTACAGAACCATCGAGTCCGGTATCTCTTACATCACGAAGAGGTGATAACGTTATCGGGTGTCAATCACGTCTGTATCACACACATGCAATAAGTGACAGACAGTCTGGGTGTTATGAAATATACAGTAGAACACGGATATAAGGAACTCGGATATAGCGAACACTTGGATATAGTGAACCAATTTGTAGGTCCCGTCAAAAGCCTTATATAATATCACTAAAATTATACGTGTATAGCGAACTCGGATATAGCGAATTATCGGATATAGGGAACTGAATTTCATGCCCCGAGGGTCAATTAACATCACTTATAGCGAAAATATACTGTTTGGATTTAAAGGCATAAACAACAACCCTTTGAATGCACTTGTTCTTATTACAAAATTTATGCTGTACAAATGCCATATCAAAAAAGTTATACCAAATTTCAAACCATTACAGCTTGAAATAGTAACATACTACCATATAACAAAAATGATTGCTTTTTCAAGCTGCAATTATGCAAGATTCTATGCCTTCTGGTCATCACTCCATATGCTATTTAAGAATCATGATATTTAAGAACCATGTATGTAATATCATGATATCATAATCTATGTACCATGCAAGAAGCCAGAACTGATTGTTGTATGTAAACTTATGAATGATGTATATTTTGAATGTACATGTGAAATGAACATGTGATGCACTATATGGAAATGTAAAAAAAATGGAAATAAAAAAAAAAAAAAAAAAAAAAAATTCACTTATAGCGAACACAATAAGTGTCAGCTTTAGTCAATTAGCGGTAAGATCAAGATTGTCCGTGGTGAATCAAAGCTCCTCATTATTGTTAGAGCAAACTCAGTCCGTGTCAGCTTAGTCAACCAGAGGTATCTTCAACATTGTAAGAAAGTTAACTGTTAAGTAAACACATATTGTCTTTAATTACCCGACATGGTCCCAGAATATCAGTTCAGTCTCGTTTCTTGTCACAAGATGGCGGGCAAACGGAAAGCTATCATTTGTTATACTAAACTTCGAATCATAGAGGCCGTTGATTTGGGTGTAAAATCTAAGAAAAACATCGCTTTGGACTTTGATGTTCCAAAATCTACTCTCAGTGGCATCGTGATCTGCTTGTGTGCGGGACGATGGGGTCGGACACTGCTGTGTTCGATTCACTCGCAGATGTTTGTCAAGCTGTCGACAAAATGAAGAAGGCCCAACGAGGTGTGCAAACGAAGATTGCAGATTTTCTCAAACGTACTAGTGCTATGGATATGTAATTGCAATTTTTGGAAATGTTGTATCCTTGATCCTAGGTTATGTTTTCATTAAACAAGAATAAAGATGTGAAGAGCAGTACAATTTATCTTTGTTATTTTGTGATTAGACATGTACGTTTTAGTTTTGTACATGTGATGGATATGATCCAAGCTGGCTGCCAAACGTGAGTAGCGAACACCGGATATAGCGAACTAAATTCGCTGGTCCCTTAGAGTTCGTTATATCCGAGTTCTACTGTAGGTCGCAACATCGTTTTGTGATGTAAAACAATTAAGAAAAAATTTCAAATGATGAGCCATCATATGTTAGGTAAAATTAATTAAGCATGATAATGAGACGGGTGAAATAAATGATCATGATAATTACAATCATCAGAACACTGACTCGACGAGTTTGAGACCACCCTTTCCTGACCGACAGGCGACTGTGGTAAATTCTATATTTTATTCTTGTTTGAAAAGTATGTCTGCATACATCGCATACAGATGTCGCATATGCTGTTGGGAGATGGTTTTAAGTTATTACATATTTAGAGAATAACCAACTCGGTACGAGTGATTACGGGAAATATCCATGAGTCTAAATAATGTTCAGCCACGAGCTCTAGCGAGTGGCTCTGAACATTATTTAGACGAGTGGATATTTCCCGTAATCACTCGTACCGAGTTGGTTATTCTATATATTACCCATTATGCAATTAAATTGACCAAATTACACTTGCTTATTACATTTTCATGTTGGGCGGCCGCTGTGAGGACCCGTCGCCACAGTAACAGTGTGACGTCATTAGATAATTCGTCGCGTCAGACCATTGTTTTATGACGTCATAGTCATTCTTTCTCCGGGTAACCGACCAATCAACGTTGAGAATCACTTGAAAGCACATGTGCAAATATCACAAAAATAACCACCTGTGTCTTCTCACCCGTATGGGTAATATATATATATATTTATACACTTCTCCACGTTTGATACTACTTATATATATATATATAGAGAGAGAGAGAGAGAGAGAGAGAGAGAGAGAGAGAGAGAGAGAGAGAGAGAGAGAGAGAGAGAGAGAGAGAGAGAGAGAGAGAGAGAGAGAGAGAGAGAGAGAGAGAGAGAGAGAGAGAGAGAGAGAGAGATCCGAGGCTTGCCGAGGATGTTTTTACTTTTATCAACGAGTTTTGATATATTTGATATCAGAAGACACGAGGGTGAGATTCTATTTATCATCCAAAATCATTCTTATTACGTTTCAGTGAAAATAGTGTACATCTCTGAGCACATCTCTGCCATTTGCTTTCCAGTGCGGTGAGGTCATAGCATTGTGACGTCATCATGTTTATGACGTCATAGGATTGTGATGTCATTACTCGATGATGTAAATGCATTGTGATGTCATGTAGTTGACGGTGACAGGGCATTGTGCAAAATCTACTGATCTCACACAAGCGATATCTCCTGTGGAACACAGTTTTGGATGATATATATATATATATATATATATATATATATATATATATATATATATATATATATCTTTGAATTATGTATCATGCACAAGCAAAGCACAAACCGTGATGTTTCATGATGTGTGGAGTGTCACGGGTCACCTAGTGCATATTACAGGGAAATTTAATATTATCATCAAACAAACAATTAGCGACTCATATTGTGAGCATATACATCGCATACATATGCATATGTCGCGCCTGTGTGTGCTGTTGCATGGGAGATAGTTTTAGATATATCTTTATTCATTTTTGAATTATGTACCATGCATCAACCGTGATGTTTCATGCATAGCGCATCATGCGTGAAGTAACACGCGTCACCTGGTGTATTCAGCCTGTAGATTTAATATTATCATCAAACAAATAATCAGCTACTTATATTTTCATCATGCAATTTTCACCATTATCATTACATGTTATTGTCACAATAATTATCACTATAACCATAGTCACATGGTCCTCACAACTGTCATTATCATCACCAACATCATCGTCATCATCATCACCATCATCATCGTCGTCATCATCATCATTAACATCATCATCACCATCATCATCGTCATCATCATCTTCATCATCATCATCATCGTCGTCGTCATCATCATCATCGTCGTCGTCGTCATCATCATCATCATCATCATCATCATCATCATCATCACCATCATCATCACCTTCATCATCATCATCATCATCATCATCATCGTCGTCGTCATCATCATCATCATCATCATCATCATCATCATCATCATCATCATCATCATCACCATCTTCATCATCATCATCATCATCATCACCATCATCATCACCATCATCATCATCATCACCATCATCATCATCACCATCATCACAATCATCATCGTCATCATCGTCATCATCATCACCACCATCATCATCATCATCGTCATCATCACAATCATCATCGTCATCATTGTCATCATCACCATCATCACAATCATCATCGTCCTCATCGTCATCATCATCATCATCATCACCATCATCACCATCATAATCACCACCATCATCATCATCATCATCATCATAACTACCGTCATCATCGTCGATATCATCTCCACCAACATCAATATCAACATCATCTTCATCGACATCATCAACAACTATAGCGACATCAACATATCTTTGATCAACATCTCTTTGATCAACATCATCATCAACATCACCTTTATCAACGTCATCATCATCATCACCATCATCATCATCAACAACAACAACAACATAACCTCCATCAACTTCAACATGAACATAGACATAATCATTACTACGTAAAACCCAAAAATTCATTTTTTAAAAACACGTGTATTCCCCTCGGTGCATATCAGTGCTAGCTGGTGCTACCACCCCCGTGTTCAAGACCGCTAGTAGCGAGATGTTGCACGTGCTGCCCATGCTTTACCATTGAACCGCTAGCACTATAGACATCGTTATGGCCGGGGAAATAGGGTAGATCGTTGTTTCTTGTTACAAATACATATATTTCTTAGCTTGTGTAGCTTGTTCCTTTACACAAAAAGTATATTTTCTGTTTTTATGAAACTTAAATCCCAAGTAGTTATAATTATCAACCATATAGTAAAATGACAATTTATTTACTCTACACTTACCACTTCCAAAGGTAACAATTTAAGTCTGATCATTATAAACAGTCAGGTTCCATTTCTCACAATAGTATACATGAGTAGTAAGTAATCCAATGATTTTTGTAAAGCCGACGTTGAAGTAGCGAATAGAACCGTATCGTCTGAATATAATAATACACGTAGAGCTGTACAGAACACATTCATATCAACATTTTTTTTTTTTTGATTTGTTTATGGATACATCCACACCGTCGCAATTTAATAGTTTGACTAAGTCATTTATAATGATAGAATTTTGTTTTCATTTTTTAAATGCGTCTCCCTGGTGTATAAAGGAGTAAACAGAAAGAAATGGGAAACTCTTTTACGGTAATCCCATGTTTTCATAGCAGTGATTAGATTTACGCTCTCCCGGCCATAGTACAACGAACTCTATTTTGTGCAGTATCAGGACTACCTAAAATTTAATAAAATACCAGGGAAGATGTTCCGTTTGCCTTATTGAAATGTCGTGCTATAATATGTGTGTGGACGGCGAATATGTGCGCATCTCTTGAGGTCATTTATAACGCTTTACCGGGTCGACACCTCTGTGGGCTGGTCCACCCAGGTGTCTTCTTCACTGCAATATACTGCTAAACTGACGGTGCGGACTTTCTTTGGATGGGTGACCCGCTTCATTGCTGAGAGTTTGAAGGGCCATTCCCTGTCCCGCACTGAGACATGAGTGGAAAGACTTATGGTGTCACCCTGGGTAAGTGACTTTATTCAAGGTGTGCCTCTGTTCACCCAGCAGTAAGTGGGTACCTGCATGGTGTATAAGATGTGGAGGACACCTTCAAGCGCTATGGCAGCCCAGGTTAGACCAGGGCTCCGTTCCATAACAGCGAGCGCTCATAATCGCTCATCGATTGCTCAATGTAGCGCTCAAGTAGCGCTCATTCTCTCTTGAACGACACGGTGCAAATTCCTCGAAGTTTGCTCGTCTTGCTACGTAACGCTACATTGAGCAATCGCGCTCAATGAGCGACTTCTATTAAACCTCTCTTGAACATGACTCAGGCAATAACGTTGGAAGCGCCCTGAGTCCACAATGTGGAGATTTGAGCGTTATATAAAAAACATCCATTATCATTTTAATTATATCCTTTTCCCAAAGTGTATTAGCGTTAGAAAGACATATACGTATAGGTCATACTTCTTAGATATAGCTTGAATTAGAAAGACTTATATCATTTTCTAAGAAGGTGTTAGGAGGACATATATGCTATAATGTCTATAAAAATAATTTATATGATATATAATATGTATTTCTAACTCGGATACACGCCCCCAAGCTACCGTCGACGGTTTTCTATAGTCCAGCCGACGCTCGCAAGTTTCACAATGGTAACCACTATTTTACAGACTCTCCTGTGTACATACTAACCACGGTAATACACTGAGATGTTCTCTAGAGGGCCTCCAAACTCCCAATCTCTGCCTTCACCTCGACTCGTAAATCCCCAGAAACAGCTGTCTATATAAAACAACAAGACTACATTAAACGACCTCCCCTGAGGCAAGTTCGTAACACCTTTCAAATGAATTGTACTCTCAGACGGGGGCGCACGTCCACTCTTTATTTCAGAAGTCCCGTGTAGTTTATGCGATTTTGTAGAAGCGTGCGTTATTTCCATAAAGCCTTATTTCGTACTGCCCGAAATATCCGTTGCTGGGGATTCTAATTCTGGATTGTTTGTTAGCACGTGCTATACACAGGTGGTAACCATGACGTCAGAGCTCGTGCAGAATGTGCCCTGTGACGTCACAGTGTAAGGTGAGAAGCAACAAAGGCTGTATTTTGTTATTGCAGTTCACTGAATGTATAAATATGAAATTAAGAGTGGAAAACGTTCCATGATTGTTTGTTCTTAATTGCAATCTATTATTTCAATTGTTGAAACTACTTTTAAAATGTTTTTAATCAAGGATTTAGATAGATTCTATCTAAATCCTTTGTTTAATGTACTGTGTGTAGAATGCAGTAGCTGACTCTTTATCAATTTTTCAAATACAGCGAAAGAGTCGCACCTGGAATATTCTATTGAATGGAATCTCGTGCAAAATAAACAAATCATTTGTCACTGAATTTCAAACTAACCGGTAAAACAAATTTAAATTGTTTCTTTTTTACTTTCTCAGCATGTAGTCCCATGTGAGCAAGTTATATGCGTGTTAAATAAATTAAATAGTTTACTGGGAGTGGACTTATCCTCTTTCGCACTGGCCAGAAACTGCATCAAATTAATGTGGCATATTGGAGGCCCGGCACTTATCGGAGACTGTTATAGTGAAGATGTAACCTCACAAATAGGCTACCACTTATGGTGCTTTTCGGGTCCTCTTTAATGTAGACGATCAGACCAACATATGTATTTGCATATAACGGGTTATAATCTGATATTTTAAACTATTTTTAAAATGGTTAGCCCCCGGGCTTATTAAAAGGAACATACGGTGTTCCATAAACTGCACGTGCATTGAACATGCACATGCTTTTCATGCATCTCACCTGCGTTTGAACTCACAAAAATGGAAACGAATAGTTAAGCTATATTCGATAGTCGATTGGAACTGATCGGTGTAAGCGCCGTGCTTCCATTAAGCGCCGGACCTCCACTAAGCGCCAAACCTACAATAAGCGCCAAACCTCCAATAAGCGACGGAGTCCCGAAGCCCCCTATGTAATTGACGAATTAACAATAATGACATATACACAAGTTTTTATTAACATCGACATCAAGTTTATTAAGTTTTTAGGCAACCGGTCCCTGTACAATATAGTAGATACGCAATACTGTAAACATGATATGGCAAATATTACACAGTGCGGACTGATAAGCAATATGTTTAACATATTTTGATATATTCAGAGTAAGTTTTTAAAACGTATCTATTGATGAGTAATGTTATTCATATTTAGACGCCACATATAGTCGACGATTTCCCAGTATTGACATGCAGACGTACATGTAGACTCGCGAATATGTGAACTGAACATAATTCAAATATACTAATTAACTGTACTAAACTAAATGCTAATCAACTAACTTATACCTATTTCCGTTCCCATTAATATTCTCACATGTACGTGGACTGAACGCCAAAGAGTTTTTAAAACAGACATATCATTTTACAACGATGACGTAATATGACGTCAATGGCATTTAGGTAACTATAAAATACCAGGGAAGATGTTCCGTTTGCCTTATTGAAATGTCGTGCTATAATATGTGTGTGGACGGCGAATCTGTGCGCATCTCTTGAGGTCATTTATAACTTATCATGTATTATATACACGTGCACAAGTGCACAGGCAGTCAAACAATAGTTTATTATCTTCAATATGTTAAGAAAATAAAATAAACACATAATTAGAACACCACAAAGTAGTGCAACAAAAGCAAGTACGTGTGCACTGCATCAAACAGTAGGCCTATGTACATGTTCATATCGACCTTTGATTCGGCGTGTACTATTGTGCATATATGACTTTTATTATGGTTTACTTTAAGGCTGTGCAATATTATTGCAATACCAATATATTGCAATACAGAGTTGTGCAATACACATATTGCAATATGATTTTCATATCGCAATATATTGCACCAACAAATATTAAGTCAAATTTATTCATTTATCTTATAAAAGGCACATTTACTGGCTTAACTTGTATTAAGAAAATTATTTTGAAGAGCTAGAAAGTGTGTTGGTCTGTATTACAAATGATGTTTTTAAAGATCTTTAAGTCATTTTATTATTATCAAATGTGTCATATTCAAACTGCAAAAAGAAGTATAAACGTTGAATGTAGAGTTCATTTACCATGTTGCAATATCATTGGCACTAATTATAATGGTTTCTAGAGAATT
This sequence comes from Gibbula magus, assembly GCA_936450465.1. Classification (NCBI taxonomy): domain Eukaryota; kingdom Metazoa; phylum Mollusca; class Gastropoda; order Trochida; family Trochidae; genus Gibbula; species Gibbula magus. The sequence continues at coordinate 9,735,160 of OW388298.1, read as the reverse complement.
ATCTCATTGTCAGAAGATCTTGCAATATATTGTGGTACGTATTGCAATACATTACAGTTCAGCAATACGTATCGCAATACAAAAATTAAGGCAATACACAGCCATAGTTTACTTACTAAGACCTACAGACCCGTGCCAGTTATTTTCGGACGGTGACGTTATTTCCATAGACATACATGCTAATTTAATGTAGGATAAATGATTTTCACAGATACGATGTTCAACCGATCCTATTCACGTTTATCAAGTTTGTGAGGAATCAGCTTGTCTTTACCTCGTAATTTATGTTTAATATTCCGTTTTCTATCTAATCTTAAAGGTGCATCCATTGTGTTTAAAATTTTATTAGGCTTTAATACGTTCCGACTCACCATATGTGCTGTTTACAGTGCAAATAAATTCACTCGGCTTGCATATTCATCCCCAATCACCAAATATATCATAATTACTAGTTTCCAATTAAAATATAGTAATATCATTATGCATGTGCAGAAACCGAAACTACACGTCCCATTTACATGCACAGTAGTTATATGACACAGTAAACATGATCAACCCAAATTTATCATTTTGTCTGTTATAAATAAGATTCCAAAATTACGTTTGACGCATTGGCGCGCGCCACACGCGGTACATTGTCCGGTTTTCGATCAGATATCACTACTTTTACCTTCATATCGTCAATATACTCAGTCGACTATCATCAAAATGGTAGTTTTTGGTAACAGTCGGTATTTCTCGATAAAGTTACACCATTTATAACATTTGGAATATGTGACCCCAACAACACAATGGATGTACCTTTAATTATGTACTTCAAGCTGAGATGATTAAAAATCAAGCTTAAAAAATGACAATATTGAACCAACCAGAACTTATTTTACAAAAATCATTTATCCAAGAGTAAATTAACATGCAAGTCTTGGGAAATAACATCACCGTCCGACTACTGACACGGATCTGTAGCTCTGAGTTTCAGTTCATGCATGGCGATATAAGATCAGAATGGCGATCAGAACATACACATCTATAGGGGCCTACTCAGCTGAAATCAGGTGACCAAATGAAATGATCTCATCATGTCACAGGCGGTTCTGAATCCCAATTGCAACCGCCACTGACTGTCAATCATAATGTGGCAGGTTTCACCGAAGTCTGCAGGACACGTGATCAGGCTGAACGTGCACACCGTGACGGATATGCAATAAACACCAGCAGACATTGTCATTCTGACGTCATTCTGTTGTCTCACAGACGTGATCAATGTCGCGTGTCAATATCATTTTATAGAAAACTAAAACATGTATGTTTAATATACGCACACCCACTCCATATTTCAAACATCTGTCGTCTGCTGTATGGTTTACTGTATTATACGTGACGTCACTGCATGTATCAAATCACAACGACGGGAGATCATTGGTTGCAACAAAATCAAGTTTATAATCCAAATCGGCTACCACATGCGACATCTACAAGCGATTTCAATTTCATTGCAATAATTGAATGGTCAAAAAACTATAACATCAGAAGTTAATGACCTCACACTGCCGCGACATTGCTGAGAACACAGCTAACAATGAGATGACGTCACAGAGTCGATGATGTACCCATGATGTCATACAATACTACGACAGCACTGGGATTAGTATGACAGTTTTTTGTTGAAAAATATTCATTATATTACTGATGACTATTAAAACATGATATTGGATGACAAACGAATCTCACCTTCGATCGTGTCCTCTGATATCAAATATATCTCACCCCGCGTCCTCTAAAATATAAGATATGTCTCACCTTCGTGTCATTTGATTTAAAATATATCTCACACTTGTGTCCTCTAATAAAAATATATAACCATTCGTTGATGTCAGTAAACATGTTAAGGACAAGCCAAGAATATAAACGTGTTACTTCAATGTTACTCTTGATAGTATAGTTTATGTCAGAAGAGATTTGGGTTAGATTCGCTTTGTAAAAATTAGACGGACAAACATACAGATAGGCTTTATATTTTCAATACGGGTCATCCACTGGTAAGTTGTTTTATCATATACTTGCTTAAAAATAAGGAGATTTCGCACGTATGGTATCAAGCAGACAAGTACCCTGTATAATGCGGGCGTCACACATTGCCGGAGCTAACGCCCCGAACATCATACGAGTGTAAAACATTGAATTTACTGCCGGTAGTGTTGCGATGGTCATCCTGGAGGAGGTTAGAACCGACGGTGACACGGTGCATACTTGAAGAACACACGGATATCACACGACTATAATACGAAATCTACACGACGTCGTGTAATCGTCGTGTGACGTTCGTATGAGCACACGATGGGTACTGGAAGGCCATCCGAACCAATCACTTGACATGGTATCAAACTCCACGTGACCGTTGCAGAATCACATCTTTCTCGTAGACCATGTTCTGAATATACGTTACTTGTGATTAAGCATGCATAAGTAAGTAAGTAAGGGTAACTTGTAGTGATAAAATAATACACGAAGGATATCAATCTGCAATTCTGGTGTGTTGGTTTAAACAGACAGACATATTCTCTATTATAAGCTCACCGCAGCATTTCAGTTAAATTACATTCAAGAAATTAATAATACATTAAAACAATGAAGACCCACCCTGTAAATAAAGATTATGAGAGAGTATATACATGTTATAAAATTGATATGATGATACACGAGATATAAGATTAATAATAATAATTAAAATGCATTCATAAATATGTGGACAAAAAGGTACCAGTACAAGAAATAAGTACAATAAGAACATCACAAATGTTGCTTTACAGGTAGTGAAACACATGTGTTTTACCTGGAAAACAACATTTCAACTTTAGCACATATATACAGCTGCTTAACAAAAGTTTAATTCACACTTTGAATACTACAGATGAAATACCTATTCAATCAGGAAGTGTTTCGTTATCAATATGAATACTTTTATTGTTCTAATAGTTAAATGATATATGAAAGACTATTACTGTTTGCTTAAAATGGTGTGTCATATTTTAAAAATGATACGTTATCAATTATTGCGAACATTCTGAATGTCAGGCCTCCAATTGAAATGTAAAATTCCTGATTGTCTGTAAAGCATCATAAAGTTTCTTTTGAAATCATGTATTACTCACTGTGTGTCTCTACACATGTATTGAATAATCCGGTAATGCAAAAGTAATATTCTATCGTATGGTGTCAGGTTTGGAATTGACCTTATTGGAAGTCAACGCAAACATCAGCATAAGACTTAAACCAATGACATGTTTAAATAACCATAAGAGGGCAATATTTGAGAAACCTACATATCTATTTCACGATATGGGAGTATAAAATTAGAGGATGTGAAAATATACATGACCAGGATTTAGATTTGCAAGGTTTCAATTCAAGGTAAGTTTACGTACAACAAGAATATCCTACCTGCAGAATCTGTGAAAGACCTACGGTTTGGTAGACCAAAACGCTTAATGCCGGGCACCAAGAGGGTTAAAGCTGCAACCTGTATCAGCAACTGTATCAGCACGCATAGCAGACAACCTGTATCAGCACCTGTATCAGCACGCATAGCAGACAACCTGTATCAGCACGCATAGCAGACAACCTGTATCAGCACGCATAGCAGACAACCTGTATCAGCACGCATAGCAGACAACTTTTATCAGTCCGTCATCAAGGGCAGACAACCTGTATCAGTCCGTCATCAAGGGCAGACAACCTGTATCAGTCCGTCATCAAGGGCAGACAACCTGTATCAGTCCGTCGTCAAGGGCAGACAACCTGTATCAGTCCGTCATCAAGGGCAGACAACCTGTATCAGTCCGTCGTCAAGGGCAGACAGCCTGTATCAGCAACTGTATCAGCACGCATAGCAGACAACCTGTATCAGCACCTGTATCAGCACGCATAGCAGACAACCTGTATCAGCACGCATAGCAGACAACCTGTATCAGCACGCATAGCAGACAACTTTTATCAGTCCGTCATCAAGGGCAGACAACCTGTATCAGTCCGTCATCAAGGGCAGACAACCTGTATCAGTCCGTCATCAAGGGCAGACAGTCTGTATCAGCACGCATAGCAGACAACTTTTATCAGTCCGTCATCAATGGCAGACAACCTGTAACAGTCCGTCGTTTAGGGCAGACAACCTGTATCAGTCCGTCATCAAGGGCAGACAACCTGTATCAGTCCGGCGTCAAGGGCAGACAGCCTGTATCAGCACGCATAGCAGACAACTTTCACCAGTCCGTCATCAATGGCAGATAACCTGTATCAGTCCGTCAATGGCAGACAACCTGTAACAGTCCGTCGTCAAGGGCAGACAACCTGTATGAGTCCGTCGTCAAGGGCAGACAACCTGTATGAGTTCGTCATCAAGGGCAGACAACCTGTATAAGCACGCATAGCAGACAACCTGTATCCGTCCGTCATCAAGGGCAGATAACCTGTACCAGTCCGTCGTCAAGGGCAGATAACGCGTATAAAACCGTCGTCAATGGCAGATAACGTGTATTACTCGGTCCCTAAGGGCAGATAACATGTATCAGTCCGTCGTCAAGGGCAGATACCATGTTTCAGTCCGTCGTCAAGGGCAGATAACCTGTATAAGTCCGTCATCAGGGTCTGACAACCTGTAACAGTCCGTTGTCAAGGGCAGATAACCTGTATCAGTCCGTCGTTAAGGGCAGGTAACCTGTAACAGTCCGTCGTCAAGAGCAGATAATCTGTATCAGTCTGTCATCAAGAGCAGATAACCTGTATAAGTCCGTCGTCAAGAGCAGATAACTTGTATAAGTCCGTCGTCAAGGGCAGTCGACAACCTGTATCATCCGTCGTCAAGGGCAGATTACCTGTATCAGTCCGTCATCAAGGGCAGATAACCCGTATACATTGTGTAAGTCCGTCGTCAAGGGCAGACAACCTGTATCAGTCCGTCGTCAAGGGCAGATAACCTGTACCAGATAACGCGTCGTCAAGGGCAGATAATGTGTATTACTCAATCCTCAAGGGCAGATTACATGTATCAGTCCGTCGTCAAGGGCAGATAACATGTATCAGTCCGTCGTCAAGGGCAGATAACATGTATCAGTCCGTCGTCAAGGGCAGATTACATGTATCAGTCCGTCGTCAAGGGCAGATAACATGTATCAGTCCGTCGTCAAGGGCAGATAACTTGTATCAGTCTGTCGTCAAGGGCAGATTACATGTATCAGTCCGTCGTCAAGGGCAGATAACTTGTATCAGTCTGTCGTCAAGGGCAGATTACATGTATCAGTCCGTCGTCAAGGGCAGATAACTTGTATCAGTCTGTCGTCAAGGGCAGATTACATGTATCAGTCCGTCGTCAAGGGCAGATAACTTGTATCAGTCTGTCGTCAAGGGCAGATTACATGTATCAGTCCGTCGTCAAGGGCAGATAACATGTATCAGTCCGTCGTCAAGGGCAGATTACATGTATCAGTCCGTCGTCAAGGGCAGATAACATGTATCAGTCTGTCGTCAAGGGCAGATTACATGTATCAGTCCGTCGTCAAGGGCAGATTACATGTATCAGTCCGTCGTCAAGGGCAGATAACAATGTATCAGTCTGTCGTCAAGGGCAGATTACATGTATCAGTCCGTCGTCAAGGGCAGATAACATGTATCAGTCCGTCGTCAAGGGCAGATAACTTGTATCAGTCCGTCGTCAAGGGCAGATAACATGTATCAGTCTGTCGTCAAGGGCAGATTACATGTATCAGTCCGTCGTCAAGGGCAGATTACATGTATCAGTCCGTCGTCAAGGGCAGATAACATGTATCAGTCCGTCGTCAAGGGCAAAAAACCATATCAACTAAAATTAACTAATGCGCTGGTGTCCGTTTTATGACTTAATTAGATTCCCGACACATTTCTCTACAAAACTGATATCTAATTTAGCACTTTCTTCAATTTTGTACCCAAACTCTGTAAGATTCACTAAATTGAAACAACAATATTTGTTGAAAAAAGGTACATGTTATTATTTCAAAATTGCCACTGAATGATCGCGCCTTTGCAAATGCTTTTAGGATTCCGTTATAATTATGTTCGAAGCATCCTTGAAACCACTTTGAAACTAACCCCTTAATTCCTAGGTGGCAAAAGGCTCGATGCGCTAGGTTCACACAAAAAATGGAAAGTCCCTTTTGCTTATTATAGCACACCAATGGCGAACCGTGTTTCTAAATTCCTTGGCGTATCCAAATAAGGAGGTAAATTATGACTTAAACAATGACCTTGAAGCGAGTGTCAGTGTCGCACATGCTTGACGAAACAGTCCAACTTCGTCTTAATTGCCTGAAATTGTATTTTATGCTTCTGGCATTGAAAGAGCGACATTTGTTCAAATAAATCCTAATATTAACTCATGCCCATACTGTCCACTCGTTCATTCATATGGCATGAGTTCTCACGAGCGCTTTCCAGCGGAGCAGATTTCGCCCTTTGTTGAAATGTCAGAAGTATTTTTTGTCATGTACTGACAATGACAAACATTCGCGCATTTTTAAATAATTTGCATACATTAAAAATACATCATCAAACATAAGTTTAACGTAACGTGAACATGATAGACTTTGGACAACACAATGTGTTGTTATAGATTGTCAACAAATTCATGATACATATATAAGATGAACAATATACACAGAAAAGGTGAAACAATGCAATAATGTACTGAAAATGAAGCCTCAGTGTCATAACAAACGGCAGTCATTGTTGGCCACGTAAACTCCAAGGGGAGGGGCGTGTATAAAAGAGAAGCGCTGATTGGATCTATAGAAAAGCCATAGACTTTTCTGTGATTGGTAGTTATATTTAACACGCGTCGAGTCTTTTGCCACCTAGGAATGCAGGGGTTAGTTTCAAAGTGAAGCGAGCGAAACAAAGTAGAATACCCCTGGTTTTCAGGATGTGTTCGAAGATGTTTTAAAAGATGTTTTAGAATTAATTTATTTAACTCTAAACACGACTATGTTTTGGCTCCACAACTATATTAAATGATTAAAGCTACATTTCAGATTTTACTATGACCTAACAACGATAAATTTAAATGTTGAAAAGATAATCTCATGAATTCGAATGTCCTCTTTATGTAAATGTTTCGCATAACGGATGGTAGGCCTATGGAGACGTTGGACATCAAACAATCCACATTTACGAGCGCTTCCCTCGACATTCAGACTCCAGTCGTGCACACTTACCACAGGTTTTTATTATCACTCGAACTACGTTTTACTCATCTTTTTTTGTGTGTCAATTATGTTGGCCAACTTTCTCTGTCATGATCTGTTGTTTATTCGATACTTGTAACTGCTCTCTCCAAGTTTCATTTTCTCCAATACGGTAGTTCATGATATTTTAACTTTAACTCTATCTCGAAACATGATAAGACATTGAAAAGCAAGTCTAGGATCGGGAACCATTTGAAACAGTTTAACAGAGGCTCCTTTGCAATATATAACCTCTCTCTCTCTCTCTCTCTCTCTCTCTCTCTCTCTCTCTCTCTCTCTCTCTCTCTCTCTCTCTCTCTCTCTCTCTCTCTCTCTCTCTCTCTCTCTCTCTCTCTCTCTCTCTCTCTCTCTCTCTCTCTCTCTCTCTCTCTCTCTCTCTCTGTTTATCTTTTATTCTTCTGCATTTCCCTCATTCTCCATCTTTCCATCATTCTCCATCTTTCCCTCTCTCACTCTGCACCTCTCTCTCACTCTGCACCTCTCTCTCACTCTGCACCTCTCTCTCACTCTGCATCATCAGTTTGCAATTCCCCTCGCTCTCAATCCTTACCATGGAGAGATGCAACATTGTTAATTCACAATTGATCAACGCCAAGGCAAGAACATGTTTAAACTGTGTTGTGTTGAGGGAAGAGGGCCCTGCACAGATTCCCCGATATATTCACGGATCAGATCTTACATTTATTGACGCACCAGCGAAGATACGCAATGAAACGAATTGGGATTAATTCCAAAATACTTTTTTAACCGCCTTGTAAATGTAACGACCTTAATCGACCCTTTCGTGTGTCACGTGATCTCTGACGTCAATGGGTCGTGTCGAGACATCGTTGATGGACTCTTCTGGAAGCTTTTGTCAAAAATAAATCATTTCCCCGCAAAATAATATCTGATTACTTTAGCGCGTTTCCAACGTTTCAAAGCCCGCACTGGAAAGCGCAATGGCGTCAGCAAAGGTTAATTAGCGTCTTTATAACTTTCCGTGATTGCGCTGTGATTGAAGATACGGAAAGCAAGAATTGGTTATTTATTTGCTTTTTTGTGTCTTATGTGTGTAAGTTATAAACAAAATCATCGTGCAAAATCGTCAATATGCGTCATATGGAATTTTAGAAATGACACTTTTTTTATATTTTGCAATAATCATTTTGAATTTTTATAATGATCTTGGTAGTACTATAAAAACTTACTTCATATCGACAATGATGTTGATGTTGATTATCATACTAGTCTCTCGCTGTTTTCACAATTCCTCTTTAACTGCTCAGGTGGTATCAAATATCATGTTGGTGGCGAAGTTGCTGTTGATGAAGACGATGATTATGGTGGTGTCCTAACGGTGATGATGACGATAATGATGATGTTACCAACGATGAAGATGGTGATGTCTGATGATGATGATGATGATGATGATGATGATGATGATGATGATAATTGTTATGATGTTGATTGTGATGATGATGATGATGATGATGATGATGATATTGATTGTGATGATGATGATGATGATGATGTTGAGGATGACGATGGTGATGATTGTGATGATTGTGATGATGATGTTGATTATGTTAATTGTGATGATGACGATGATGCTGCCGCTGATGATGATGATGATGATGATGATGATGATGATGACGTAGGTGATGATGATATTGATTGTAATGATTATGCTTATGATGATGATGGTGACGATGAAGTTGATTGTGATGATGACGATGCTGGTGTTGATTGTTATGATGATGATGTTGATTATGATGATGATGATGTTCATTGTGATGATGATGATGTTCATTGTGATGATGATGATGATGACGATGATGATGGTGGGAATGACAGGTATCGTGATGATCTTGACTGTATCTGGTGATGGTGGTGGTTATGTTGATGTTGTTGATAATGGTGGTGGTGTTGATTTCTAATTTCTCAACAAAATATTGTTGGTGATAATGATGTTGCTTATGACGATAACGTTGATGATGTTGGTGATGTGATGGTGGTGGTGATGGTACTACTACTACTACTACTACTACTACTACTACTACTACTACTACTACCAATATTACCACTACTACTACTACTACTACTACCAATATTACCACTACTACTACTACTACTACTACCAATATTACCACCACTAATACTACTACTACTACCACCACTACTTCTACTACTTTTACTACTACCAATATTACCACTACTACTACTGCTGCTGCTACTACTACTACTACATGTATTAATACTATTACTACCACTTCGACCATAACAACTACTACTACTACTACTACTACTACTACCAATATTACCACCACTACTACTACTACTACTACTACTACTACTACTACTACCAATATTACCACCACTAATACTACTACTACTACCACCACTACTTCTACTACTTTTACTACTACCAATATTACCACTACTACTACTGCTGCTGCTACTACTACTACTACTACTACTACTATTACTACCACTTCTACCATAACAACTACTGCTACTACTATTACCACTACTACTACTACTACTACTACTACTACTACCACTACCGCTACTACTACTAATGACAATACAAGAATCCCTACAATGGCGTGTTTATAGTCTACCAAAGTACACGAAGCCCTTTCATAACATCAAAGTAAACAAATACAATGCTGTGTAGTTTACCAAAGTCGGCACTTGGCTGATGAACTTATTCCATGGATACAGTGCAAACTACAAACGGATTTTAGCTAAAAAAGGAAGACCATTATAGTACTGAACTTCTGTCGAGATTACAATGATTAGGAATGCGAAAAAGAGAAAACTTTAATATTTTAGCTTCGTCAAGTAACCTTTGGGGAATGATTTGTTTTCATGATGTGCATGATGATGCATATAATGCAAAGTAGACATTTGATGGAGAATTCATTTTCAGTTAAAAATTAGACGCAAATGATTTGAAGTTTACCAAAGTAGATATTTTAGTAATGAATTAATTTTCAGATAAAAATTAGACGCAAATGATTTGTAGTTTACCAAAGTAGATATTTGAGTTATGAACTCATTTTCAGATGAAAATTAGACGCATATGATTTGTAGTTTACCAAAGTAGATATTTGAGTAATGAACTCATTTCCTGATAAAAATTAGACGCAAATGATTTGTAGTTTACCAAAGTAGATATTTGAGTAATGAATTCATTTTCAGATAAAAATTAGACACAAGTGATTTGTAGTTTACCAAAGTAGACATTTGAGTAATGAATTCATTTTCAGATAAAAATTAGATGCAAATGATTTGAAGTTTACCAAAGTAGATATTTGAGTAATAAACTCATTTTCAAATAAAAATTAGACGCAAATCATTTGAAGTTTACCAAAGTAGATATTTGAGTAATGAATTCATTTTCAGATAAAAATTAGACGCATATGATTTGAAGTTTACCAAAGTAGATATTTGAGTAATAAATTCATTTTCAGACAAAAATTAGACGCAAGTGATTTGTAGTTTACCAAAGAAGATATTTGAGTAATGAACTCATTCCCTCATAACAATAAGATGCAAATGATTTGTAGTTTACCAAAGAAGATATTTGAGTAATGAATTATTCCCTCATAACAATTAGATGCAAATGATTTGTTGTTTACCAAAGTAGATATTTGAGTAATGAATTCATTTTCAGATAAAAATTAGACGCAAGTGATTTGTAGTTTACCAAAGTAGATATTTGAGTAATGAACTCATTCCCATAAAACAATTAGATGCAAATGATTTGTAGTTTACCAAAGAAGACATTTGAGTAATGAACTCATTCCCATATAACAATTAGATGCAAATGATTTGTAGTTTACCAAAGAAGATATTTGAGTAATGAACTCATTCCCTCATAACAATTAGACGCAAATGATTTGTAGTTTACCAAAGTAGACATTTGAGCAATGAACTCATTTCCTGATATAAATTAGACGCAAATGATTTGTAGTTTACCAAAGTAGACATTTGAGTAATGAACTCATTTCCTGATAAAAATTAAACGCAAATGATTTGTAGTTCACCAAAGTAGACAATACAGTAATGAACTCATTCATGCTGATAATGGGATCCACAAAATACAAGTATTCTTTTTAGTAACCAAATAAGACGTTGGAGTAATGAACTCGTTTCAGAATGATAATTGGTCGTCCGCGTTTTTCTCTCCAAAATGTATTCTTATGAAATGTAATGATTTTTAGTTTACCACGGTAGACCCGTGAGTCATCAAGGACGGGATATCCAACATGTTCCTGGTTTAACTGAGAGTTATTACCCACTTGGTTGGAAATAACCGGTAAATATTATCGATACGAGCACATGTGCACATATCACGTTTGTCTAGCTACCATTGTTTCAACGAGGGTACAAATACTTCGTCGTCTGTGACGTCATAAAACAATTGTTCGGACAATGCACTTATTTCATAAAAAGTAACAATACACACTTCCAAGGGTCATAACCTCTATGTACTAATTGCAATTGATTTAACGTCCAATCTTATTAAAATAAGACACTTTAAGTGTAGAACATTACAAAACATTACAAACTTTATCTTTATCTATTAATTGATATACGCTGTGCACTAAGGCTCCGTAGCAAACATGATGCGGTTAGTTCTTAATTCGTGTTTTTAAATGACAATAAAAAGCTGTCACGAGCACGAAATAAAGTAATGCGCCGGTGTAAGATTGAAAACCTATCCGCGTTGAAAACACACCCGGCGGATACTTTTTCAACGTTCAATTATGACCCGGGGTCACTTTTCTACACCTCGGGTATTTTTTATACGTTGAATAATTACCCGAATGTGTAATCATTCAACGTTGACAAAAGACCCGAGGCGTTGGAAAGTGACCCCGGGTCATTATTCAACATTGAAAAAGTACCCGCCGGGTGTGTTTTCAACGCGGGTACGTTTTCAATCTTACACCGACGCCCGAGAACCATTTAAATTTTTTATTTGCCTATAAGGTCTTATTTGAACGAGATATGTTTTGCTTTACAAAATACGGTATATCAGACCAACTCATTTAATAGAATGAAGAGTTCCATTATAAATTCGTTGTCAAAGCAAAACAGAATTTGCAATCATAAACTAAATATATACTTATAGAATAAAATGCTTGTTTGTTGAACAAAAAAAAACATTTAACTGAGCAAAAGAAATACTGAAAATATATATAATAACTAAACATGTGGTCAGAAGTAGACAGACAACCTTTATAGACCTCCCTACTAGACGGACAACAAAGCTAACGGAAGACGACGCGGGTCTGTAATAAACAGGTTATTTACGCGCGCTGTTGTACATCCGTTAAATTCGTATTTATAGCTTTCGTTTGTTTACACGCAGGTTTTCAACTCAAGTTCAACTCTGACGTCAGCGTAATGACGTCATAATGGTATTGATAGCTCTCCGGACGTTTGTACTTGTACCGATAATAAATCCATTACCATTAACTCGGTTCTCTAAGCTGATTTAGCTTCGTATTTAGTTCTATTATTGTAGTGGAATGAATAGACTTTCCAGTTTCAGCTCTCATTTATGCCACAGTCTATCACGATATTCATTTTACTGTTTGGCTGTGTATGTGGGCCTATATATTATTGGATACTAAACGTAAATGACCATAGTTTTGCCCTGAACTATTATAGTTAGAGCACGAGGACGTTAGTCCGAGTGCTTTGACGTAATATAGTTCAGGGCAAAACTATACTTTATTACAAAACACATTGGGTACAGCGAACTTTATTTCTTTTCTAAGATGCCAAAATTAATGATCAGATACAGGTAACATTCTGCTTCCAATAATTTGGAAATAAATATATTGTTTACATTCTTTATATTAATAATCCATGAACAGGGCCAACGGACGGCTATTCCACGTGTAAAACACACTCCCTAAGATAGACTAAGATCACGTGACTAACATTCCAAAAAGAATTGTGGGTAGAGCTTGATCAAGTCTTAGCGTAGTGGCGGAACGTATAATTAGTCTAATTCAAATGTTTGCTGCTGTCATAAAAGTTGATGTTCATTGTCCCACCTCTAATTTTGACCCACTGCAGAAGTTGCAAACCATGGAAAGGAGTACACGCTTTATTGGTTGCGATGTAAGAGTTCAGACGACTGAGACGAATCGTCGTTACGTTACCATGGGGACACTTGATCACGAGGGAGCTGGTGGAACAGCGGGAACGTCATTCAACTGTTACGTCATCAAAAAAACTATACCTTTATTTAAGAAATAAAGTTCCCTGTACCCCAATGTGTTTTGTAATAAAGTATAGTTTTGCCCTGAACTATTATAGTTAAAGCACGAGGACGTAATAATAGTTTAGAGCAAAACTATACTTTATTACAAAAAACATTGGGGTACAGCGAACTTTATTTCTTTTCTAAGATGCCAAATGACCAGATACAGGAAAGATTCTGCCTCCAATAATTTGGAAATAAACATTTATAAGATAAATAGTTGCGTTTGTAAAATTTCCGGGATTCATTGCTATTCAACACCCGCAAATTTAGTTTAAAACCGACGGCGTTAGCCGGAGGTTTTAAACGCTGAAATTTGCGGGTGTTGAATAGCAATGAATCCCGGAAATTTTACAAACGCAACTATTTATCGATATTGTAACATGACCGTTAGTTATCAGGCGTTTTGAAACGAACTCTCTTTTTGCGTACCTATCTATGAGTGGAAAGGACTTTGCGACTGTTCCATTTTTGTAAGAGGTGTGGTCAGGTCAAAACAAATGTAAATACTCGGCGTAATATGTACATTAGCAACAATTTACACATTGCATGGTGGCCATTTTATTGTGAACACATTTTATTATTTGGATTAACAAAAACGATTCCCGTGGCTTTACGGAACCATGTACACTCATTACTTGATTTTCAGAAGAGAGAAGGGTGTTTACTATTGGTAACATAATTTTAAAAATACATTTCATCGACTTATTTCAGCGAAAAAACGTGCTACTGCCCCTTTAAACTAAACTCATTTCTTCTCCTTAGAGTGGAAAATTAAAGGCCTATACTAATTGAATTTAGTGTTGACATACCTTGTCCAATGAGATAATAAAATGTGAATTTGGTGACTGGGTATAATGCCCTATTGAATATTCTAATCTTTACCTTAAAGATGATGGTTAATTTAATACCCGATGAGCTACAGAGACAATGGCTCTGTGTTATAACCTCGGCTTTCTCATTTCGATTCAAACGACAGGAGACTATGATACAATCTTGTCGAAGTAGATATCTGTAAATTGTATATCAATGAGGACAAATCGTTTAAATATTGAATAAAACTCAATCATTTTGAATATGAATTATAGTTAAATTGTAAAATAGTATTGAACAAATATTGTTTTATTGAAGAGTTTGATAGTCCATTCTAAAATTGGAGTAACCTTTCATTAGTGTTGTGAAAATATATCAAAGAGATGTGCAGAATAAGCACATATCAAAATCTAAGAATTTTACTTCAATTTTCTATGAAGTATTTATGTTCATATTTTAAAAAAGCAACCATTTCGATGTTTAAAGAACCTTTCGTATGGCATTAAATGCCTCTATACATATTAAGTACCTGTCTCTTATCGTAACTGTTAAATACTTTCCGGCCAACTGTTATCGAATCTTTTACGAACTTCTTATGCAAATGTTGAATACATCGGGTACGATCAAAGTTAAGAATTCGTACGAATACGAAAGTCTGGAGAATAGGACCCCTGTATTTCCAAGTACCCCAGGGATCCGTTCCATAACAGCGATCGCTTATAATCGCTCTTTGATTGCTCAATGTAGGGCTCAAGTAGCGCTCAAGTAGCGCTCATTCTCTCCTGAACGATACGGTGCAAAACCTTAAAGTTCGCTCGCTTTGCTACGTAGCGCTACATTGAGCAATCGCTTATCAGGAGAGGTTTAAAAGTAATCGCTAATTGAGCGATTACTTTGAAACCTCTCTTGAACACGACCCAGTAGTACCACCTTGCTCCCACACACTGTCTAGATACACTGTTTTGTACTCAGAGCTTGCAATACGGAACATGCCCGAGACGGCTAAAAATAACCAGCCAATGAATGACTTGCCAACAACGGATGAGAAGACAGATGTGTTCATTCGGAACTCCTCGGTCCTCTCCGACGCTCTAGACTACGGAGCCCCTACTAGAGGTTTGCTCGCTTTGCTACGTAGCGCTACATTGAGCAATCGCGTTCAAGACAGGTTTAAAAGCAATCGCTTATCAAGAGAGGTTTAAAAGTAATCGCTTGTCAAGAGAGGTTTAAAAGTAATCGCTCATTGAGCGATTACTTTTAAATCTCTCTTGAACATGGCCCTGGGCTTCGACTATGATTGGTTCAACGCAAATTTGTGTGTGCTATTTATTTGTCAATAGATTGACCACGCTCCAATGCCGCCACGGCTCTGACATTGTGACGTCAGAGTTTAACCATAATGGCGATGGGAAGCACGCGATGCTCTTCCAAAAATATCATTGTAGATTAATTAAACAGCTATATACGGATCAGTAATACATTTCTTTATTATCCATATGGCTTAATATAACCAAGCTGATATTGTCGATACGTACACATGTGCACACATCACGTGTCAGTGCTATTTCCTGTATTTCGTCCTCTGGGACGCCATGAAAAAATTGTTATTGGCGTCCATTTAGCTTGACGTCGATATTTCTTGTTACTTTTATGCGATGGAATAAAATAAGTTAAAGAAAGTATTAATTACACTCGAAAGTTTGTATATGACTTTTACAAAACTTGTGAAAATGAGTGTATAACCCTCGCTCTCGCTCGGGTAATGCTAAAATTCATATTCGTATCGTAAAGTCCCATGATACATTTCCTTGGTTCATACTCTTTACAGGAATAAACGCCTGTTTCCTATATATGCTCATACGTACCAGGGCGTGTTCAAAAGAGGTTTCAAAGTAATCGCTCAATAAGCGATTACTTTTAAACCTCTCATGAACGCGATTGCTCAATGTAGCGCTACGTGGCAAAGCGAGCGAACTTTGAGGTTATTCACCATGTCGTTCCGGAGAGAATGAGCGCTACTTGAGCGCTACGTGAGCGCTACCTGAGCGCTACATTGAGCAATCAATGAGCGATTATAAGCGCTCGCTGTTATGGAACGGGGCCCATGTGTTTTCTATGTGATGTATTTGTTTCAATTCAGCACAAAACATAGCGCATGAAATAGCCACCCTATGTCCCCACGTCATCGAAATCTAAACACTATTTTGATGAAGTCTTTTAGAACCCATGAAATCATAATTATTGTACATGTATTTCACATCGGCTGTGGGTGTGCACAGGTTTCTCACTTAATTCTATATCTACATTCAGTTGAAACTTGCTGTAATGGTGTACTCCCTTTAAATAATGGGTTTTTTAATATTACCGCCAGTTTTATTTAGATTTTCATGACTCATTACCCCAAATTGATATAATAGTCATTTGCATAGTGAAAATGATATTTGGTGATGTTATAATGACAATTAATGAATTAACTGCATATTTTCACATAAACCCAAAATTGGTGCAGTATGAAGTAGGCGAATAATATATTTTGTAACATTTTGTAAATGAAGTACACATATTCTCAATGCCTCCATTAACATTGTCTTTACTTTTGGTATTTGTTCGTATACTTTAACATTATTAATTATCTAGATGCTCAATGAATTGTTTGTCAGACTGGGTATTATTTCGTCGCCTGATGTACCGCTGTATGGCCTGTTGAGTTTTATGAGAGAGGTCTGGCCGTCCCCTGACGGAGAGATGGAAGCACGGACGGTTGGCAATCAATACAGCCCGAGTCATTCTCATACACAGATACACTGCCGGAATTGCATGAAAGTATTTGATCAATGACGTCATTCTGACGTCAACATCGACTTTCGAGGTCAAAGGTCAAATCATTGAATCATGCACGCTCAGCTGATCCGATAAAGAAATAGAATTTATGACATAGGAAACTGTGAAACAATGGAATAATTTCTTGTCTTGGAGAAAGAAATGATGATGATAAGATCAAAAGCTATTTGTGTAAATTCCGCGTTTCGGTTCTTCTGTACATTTTCATTTGGTTTTTGGCGAAGATTTTTAACGATTTATTTTCTGCGTCACTTTGACGTCATTACGCTTAAGGACAGAACAAGGTGATTGTTATTGATGTGGAGGTGCTGATTCGTTATTCATGGTTGGGGCTGCAATGCATATCTACACACCCGAATCATGGATAACGGTATGACGTCAATGTCTTCAATCACTAATGTATTATTAGATACTGAATGTGAGTTTATTTGCGTTTGTTACGTAACTTTTTAAAAAATCAATCTCGTGCGTTAAAAGTTAATTTTAATCAGCGCGTGTCTATGTGTTTGTAAATTAACTTCATTAATGTGTGATCAGAACATATCTGGTGTTTACCAAGAGACGGGGCGGTGTTGGAGTCAGCTGTTTCATGCCAGAATATCAGATCAACCAACCTCTCTGTACTCGTCCTGTGACTGACACTGACACTGACAGATCCACATGGGGAGGAAGGGAGGGAGGGGGCGGTGACGATGTTCCCCCGTCTGCGTCTGTATCGACATTTGACAGGAACAGTTCACGCCATCATTCACAATTATGTATAATAAGAAAGCAAAAGCATTTCGCATTCATCAACACATTATTAACTCTAGGAATACCTGTGTACTATATAATCGAATTATATGTTATATATCTGCAATAGATGTCCATCTTCAGCTCTAAAGAAAGAATGTACTCAACATTCATGTTTACAATACGATAATGATAACACTTTACTGTCCTCTTTACAATAGGAATTTCCATTTCTTCCAGTGGGAATCGACAGCCACAGTGCAGCGCCAGTTCAATCGTTGTTCTATCCTTATAATGCCGAGCGCCAAGCAAGGAAGCAACAACTCCCATTGTTTAATGTCTATTGGAATGAGAGAATCGAACCCCGACCTGCCGGGTGATTAGCAGACGCTCTACCGGTTTAGTCTCTATCGCCTTCATCCCGACTCGCCTGCATCCCAATGACGCTCTACCATCTGAGGTACGTCACCGGTATCGTCTATAGCATTTTATCTGGCAGACACCCAATGCATATGTAAGTAATCAAAGCATTTGTGTATTCTCTTCTATAGTATTTTATCTGGTAGACACTCATCTGTGAAGTATTCAAAGCATTCGTGTATTCTCTTCTATAGTATTTTATCTGGTAGACACTCATCTGTAAAATATTAAAGCATTCGTGTATTCTCTTCTATAGTATTTTATCTGGTAGACATTCATCTGTGAAGTATTCAAAGCATTCGTGTATTCTCTTCTATAGTATTTTATCTGGTAGACACTCATCTATAAAGTATTAAAGCATTCGTGTATTCTCTTCTGTAGTATTGTATCTGGTAGACACTCATCTGTAAAGTATTCAAAGCATTCGTGTATTCTCTTCTATAGTATTTTATCTGGTAGACACTCATCTGTAAAGTATTAAAGCATTCGTGTATTCTCTTCTATAGTATTTTATCTGGTAGACATTCATCTGTAAAGTATTAAAGCATTCGTGTATTCTCTTCTATAGTATTTTATCTGGTAGACACTCACCTGTAAAGTATTAAAGCATTCGTGTATTCTCTTCTATAGTATTTTATCTGGTAGACACTCATCTATAAAGTATTAAAGCATTCGTGTATTCTCTTCTATAGTATTTTATCTAGTAGACACTCATCTATAAGGTATTAAAGCATTCGTGTATTCTCTTCTATAGTATTTTATCTGGTAGACACTCATCTGTAAAGTATTGAAAGCATTCTTGTGTTCTCTTCTATAGTATTTAAAGCATTCGTGTATTCTCTTCTTTAGTATTTTATCTGGTAGACACTCGCCTGTAAATTATTCAAAGTATTCATGTATTCTCTTCTATAGTATTTTATCTGGTAGACACTCATCTGTAAAGTATTCAAAGAATTCATGTATTCTCTTCTATAGTATTTAAAGCATTCGTGTATTCTCTTCTATAGTATTTTATCTGGTAAACACTCGTCTGTAAATTATTCAAAGCATTCGTGTATTCTCTTCTATAGTATTTTATCTGGTAGACACTCATCTGTGAAGTATTCAAAGCATTCGTGTATTCTCTTCTATAGTATTTTATCTGGTAGACACCCATCTGTAAAGTATTAAAGCATTCGCGTATTCTCTTCTGTAGTATTTTATCTGGTAGACACTCATCTGTAAAATATTAAAGCATTCGTGTATTCTCTTCTGTAGTATTTTATCTGGTAGACACTCATCTGTAAAGTATTCAAAGCATTCGTGTATTCTCTTCTATAGTATTTTATCTGGTAGACACTCATCTGTAAAGTATTAAAGCATTCGTGTATTCTCTTCTATAGTATTTTATCTGGTAGACATTCATCTGTAAATTATTAAAGCATTCGTGTATTCTCTTCTATAGTATTTTATCTGGTAGACACTCATCTGTAAAGTATTAAAGCATTCGTGTATTCTCTTCTATAGTATTTTATCTGGTAGACATTCATCTGTAAAGTATTAAAGCATTCGTGTATTCTCTTCTATAGTATTTTATCTGGTAAACACTCGCCTGTAAATTATTCAAAGCATTCGTGTATTCTCTTCTATAGTATTTTATCTGGTAGACACTCATCTGTGAAGTATTCAAAGCATTCGTGTATTCTCTTCTATAGTATTTTATCTGGTAGACACTCATCTGTAAAATATTAAAGCATTCGTGTATTCTCTTCTATAGTATTTATCTGGTAGACACTCATCTATAAAGTATTAAAGCATTCGTGTATTCTCTTCTGTAGTATTTTATCTGGTAGACACTCATCTGTAAATTATTCAAAGCATTCGTGTATTCTCTTCTTTAGTATTTTATCTGGTAGACACTCATCTGTAAAATATTAAAGCATTCGTGTATTCTCTTCTATAGTATTTTATCTGGTAGACACTCATCTGTAAAATATTAAAGCATTCGTGTATTCTCTTCTATAGTATTTTATCTGGTAGACACTCATCTGTAAAGTATTAAAGCATTCGCGTATTCTCTTCTGTAGTATTTTATCTGGTAGACACTCATCTATAAGGTATTAAAGCATTCGTGTATTCTCTTCTATAGTATTTTATCTGGTAGACACTCATCTGTAAAGTATTGAAAGCATTCTTGTGTTCTCTTCTATAGTATTTAAAGCATTCGTGTATTCTCTTCTATAGTATTTTATCTGGTAGACACTCGCCTGTAAATTATTCAAAGTATTCATGTATTCTCTTCTATAGTATTTTATCTGGTAGACACTCATCTGTAAAGTATTAAAAGAATTCATGTATTCTCTTCTATAGTATTCATCTGGTAGACACTCATCTATAAAGTATTAAAGCATTCGTGTATTCTCTTCTGTAGTATTTTATCTGGTAGACACTCATCTGTAATGTATTCAAAGCATTCGTGTATTCTCTTCTATAGTATTTTATCTGGTAGACACTCATCTGTTAAATATTAAAGCATTCGTGTATTCTCTTCTATAGTATTTTATCTGGTAGACACCCATCTGTAAAGTATTAAAGCATTCGCGTATTCTCTTCTGTAGTATTTTATCTGGTAGACACTCATCTGTAAAGTATTAAAGCATTCGTGTATTCTCTTCTGTAGTATTTTATCTGGTAGACACTCATCTGTAAAGTATTGAAAGCATTCGTGTATTCTCTTCAATAGTATTTTATCTGGTAGACACTCATCTGTAAAGTATTAAAGCATTCGTGTATTCTCTTCTATAGTATTTTATCTGGTAGACATTCATCTGTAAAGTATTAAAGCATTCGTGTATTCTCTACTATAGTATTTTATCTGGTAGACACTCGCCTGTAAATTATTCAAAGTATTCATGTATTCTCTTCTATAGTATTTTATCTGGTAGACACTCATCTGTGAAGTATTAAAGAATTCGTGTATTCTCTTCTATAGTATTTTATCTGGTAGACACTCATCTGTAAAGTATTAAAGAATTCGTGTATTCTCTTCTTTAGTATTTAAAGCATTCGTGTATTCTCTTCTATAGTATTTTATCTGGTAGACACCCATCTGTAAAGTATTAAAGCATTCGCGTATTCTCTTCTGTAGTATTTTATCTGGTAGACACTCATCTGTTAAATATTAAAGCATTCGTGTTTTCTCTTCTATAGTATTTTATCTGGTAGACACCCATCTGTAAAGTATTAAAGCATTCGCGTATTCTCTTCTGTAGTATTTTATCTGGTAGACACTCATCTGTAAAGTATTAAAGCATTCGTGTATTCTCTTCTGTAGTATTTTATCTGGTAGACACTCATCGGTAAAGTATTGAAAGCATTCGTGTATTCTCTTCAATAGTATTTTATCTGGTAGACACTCATCTGTAAAGTATTAAAGCATTCGTGTATTCTCTTCTATAGTATTTTATCTGGTAGACATTCATCTGTAAAGTATTAAAGCATTCGTGTATTCTCTTCTATAGTATTTTATCTGGTAGACACTCATCTGTAAAGTATTAAAGCATTCGTGTATTCTCTTCTATAGTATTTGATCTGGTAGACACTCATCTATAAAGAATTAAAGCATTCCTGTATTCTCTTCTATAGTATTTTATCTGGTAGACACTCATCTGTAAAGTATTAAAGAATTCGTGTATTCTCTTCTATAGTATTTAAAGCATTCGTGTATTCTCTACTATAGTATTTTATCTGGTAGACACTCGCCTGTAAATTATTCAAAGTATTCATGTATTTTCTTCTATAGTATTTTATCTGGTAAACACTCATCTGTGAAGTATTGAAAGCATTCTTGTGTTCTCTTCTATAGTATTTAAAGCATTCGTGTATTCCCTTCTATAGTATTTTATCTGGTAGACACTCGCCTGTAAATTATTCAAAGTATTCATGTATTCTCTTCTATAGTATTTTATCTGGTAGACACTCATCTGTAAAGTATTCAAAGAATTCATGTATTCTCTTCTATAGTATTTAAAGCATTCGTGTATTCTCTTCTATAGTATTTTATCTGGTAAACACTCGCCTGTAAATTATTCAAAGCATTCGTGTATTCTCTTCTATAGTATTTTATCTGGTAGACACTCATCTATAAAGTATTAAAGCATTCGTGTATTCTCTTCTATAGTATTTAAAGCATTCGTGTATTCTCTACTATAGTATTTTATCTGGTAGACACTCGCCTGTAAATTATTCAAAGTATTCATGTATTTTCTTCTATAGTATTTTATCTGGTAGACACTCATCTGTGAAGTATTAAAGAATTCGTGTATTCTCTTCTATAGTATTTTATCTGGTAGACACTCATCTGTAAAGTATTAAAGAATTCGTGTATTCTCTTCTTTAGTATTTAAAGCATTCGTGTATTCTCTACTATAGTATTTTATCTGGTAGACACTCGCCTTTAAATTATTCAAAGTATTCATGTATTTTCTTCTATAGTATTTTATCTGGTAAACACTCATCTGTGAAGTATTCAAAGCATTCGTGTATTCTCTTCTATAGTATTTAAGGCATTCGTGTATTCTCTTCTATAGTATTTTATCTGGTAGACACTCGCCTGTAAATTATTCAAAGTATTCATGTATTCTCTTCTATAGTATTTTATCTGGTAGACACTCATATGTAAAGTATTCAAAGAATTCATGTATTCTCTTCTATAGTATTTAAAGCATTCGTGTATTCTCTTCTATAGTATTTTATCTGGTAAACACTCGCCTGTAAATTATTCAAAGCATTCGTGTATTCTCTTCTATAGTATTTTATCTGGTAGACACTCATCTATAAAGTATTAAAGCATTCGTGTATTCTCTTGTATAGTATTTTATCTGGTAGACACTCGCCTGTAAATTATTTAAAGTATTCATGTATTTTCTTCTATACTATTTTATTTGGTAAACACTCATCTGTGAGGTATTCAAAGCATTCGTGTATTCTCTCTACTATATTATTTTATCTGGTAGACACTCATCTGTGAAGTATTAAAGAATTCGTGTATTCTCTTCTATAGTATTTTATCTGGTAGACACTCATCTGTAAAGTATTAAAGAATTCGTGTATTCTCTTCTATAGTATTTAAAGCATTCGTGTATTCTCTACTATAGTATTTTATATGGTAGACACTCATCTGTGAAGTATTAAAGAATTCGTGTATTCTTTTCTATAGTATTTTATCTGGTAGACACTCATCTGTGAAGTATTAAAGCATTCGTGTATTCTCTTCTATAGTATTTTATCTGGTAGACGCTCATCTGTGAAGTATTAAAGAATTCGTGTATTCTTTTCTATAGTATTTTATCTGGTAGACACTCATCTGTGAAGTATTCAAAGCATTCGTGTATTCTCTTCTATAGTATTTTATCTTGTAAACACTCGCCTGTACATTATTCAAATTATTCATGTGTTCTCTTCTATAGTATTTTATATGGTAGACACTCATCTGTGAAGTATTTAAAGCATTCGTGTATTCTCTTCTATAGTATTTTATCTGGTAGACGCTCATCTGTGAAGTATTAAAGAATTCGTGTATTCTTTTCTATAGTATTTTATCTGGTAGACACTCATCTGTGAAGTATTCAAAGCATTCGTGTATTCTCTTCTATAGTATTTTATCTTGTAAACACTCGCCTGTAAATTATTCAAATTATTCATGTGTTCTCTTCTATAGTATTTTATATGGTAGACACTCATCTGTGAAGTATTTAAAGCATTCGTGTATTCTCTTCTATAGTATTTTATCTGGTAGACACTCATCTGTAAAGTATTGAAAGCATTCGTGTATTCTCTTCTATAATATTTTATCTGGTAGACACTCATCTGTAAAGTATTGAAAGCATTCGTGTATTCTCTACAATAGTATTTAAAGCATTCGTGTATTCTCTTCTATAGTATTTTATCTGGTATACACTCATCTATGAAGTATTTAAAGCATTCGTGTATTCTCTTCTATAGTATTTTATCTGGTAGACACTCATCTGTAAAGTATTGAAAGCATTCGTGTATTCTCTTCTATAATATTTTATCTGGTAGACACTCATCTGTAAAGTATTGAAAGCATTCGTGTATTCTCTACAATAGTATTTAAAACATTCGTGTATTCTCTTCTATAGTATTTTATCTGGTAGACACTCATCTGTGAAGTATTTAAAGCATTCGTGTATTCTCTTCTATAGTATTTTATCTGGTAGACACTCATCTGTAAAGTATTGAAAGCATTCGTGTATTCTCTTCTATAATATTTTATCTGGTAGACACTCATCTGTAAAGTATTGAAAGCATTCGTGTATTCTCTACAATAGTATTTAAAGCATTCGTGTATTCTCTTCTATAGTATTTTATCTTGTAAACACTCGCCTGTAAAATATTCAAAGTATTCATGTATTCTCTTCTATAGTATTTCATCCGGTAGACACTCATCTGTAAAGTATTAAAGCATTCTTGTATTCTCTTCTATAGTATTTATCTGGTAGACACTCATCTGTGAGGTATTTAAAGCATTCTTGTATTCTCTTCTATAGTATTTTATCTGGTAGACACTCATCTGTAAAGTTTTAAAGCATTCGTGTATTCTCTTCTATAGTATTTTATCTTGTAAACACTCGCCTGTAAATTATTCAAAGTATTCATGTGTTCTCTTCTATAGTATTTTATCTGGTAGACACGCATCTGTGAAGTATTAAAGCATTCGTGTATTCTCTACTATAGTATTTAAAGCATTTGTGTATTCTCTTCTATAGTATTTTATCTTGTAAACACTCGCCTGTAAATTATTCAAAGTATTCATGTATTCTCTTCTATAGTATTTTATCTGGTAGACACTCATCTGTGAAGTATTCAAAGCATTCGTGTATTTTCTTCTATAGTATTTTATCTGGTAGACACTCATCTGTGAAGTATTCAAAGCATTCGTGTATTCTCTACTATAGTATTTAAAGCATTCGTGTATTCTTTTCTATAGTATTTTATCTGGTAGACACTCATCTGTAAAGTAATGAAAGCATTCGTGTATTCTCTTCTTTAGTATTGAATCTGGTAGACACTCCTCTGTAAAGTTTTAAAGCATTCGTGTATTCTCTTCTATAGTATTTAAAGCATTCGTGTATTCCCTGCTATAGTATTTAAAGCATTCGTGTATTCTCTTCTATAGTATTTTATCTTGTAAACACTCGCCTGTAAATTATTCAAATTATTCATGTGTTCTCTTCTAAAGTATTTTATCTGGTAGACACTCCTCTGTAAACTTTTAAAGCATTCGTGTATTCTCTTCTATAGTATTTAAAGCATTCGTGTATTCTCTACTATAGTATTTTATCGTGTAAACACTCGCCTGTAAATTATTCAAATTATTCATGTGTTCTCTTCTATAGTATTTTATCTGGTAGACACTCATCTGTGAAGTATTCAAAGCATTCGTGTATTCTCTTCTATAGTATTTTATCTGGTAGACACTCATCTGTGAAGTATTCAAAGCATTCGTGTATTCTCTTCTATAGTATTTATCTGGTAGACACTCATCTGTAAAGTATTCAAAGCATTCATGTATTCTCTTCTATAGTATTTTATCTGGTAGACACTCATCTGTAAAGTATTAAAGCATTCGTGTATTCTCTACTATAGTATTTAAAGCATTCGTGTATTCTCTTCTAAAGTAATTTATCTGGTAGACACTCATCTGTAAAGTATTCAAAGCATTCGTGTATTCTCTTCTATAGTATTTTATCTGGTAGACGCTCATCTGTGAAGTATTAAAGCATTCTTGTATTCTCTTCTATAGTATTTATCTGGTAGACACTCATCTGTGAGGTATTTAAAGCATTCTTGTATTCTCTTCTATAGTATTTTATCTGGTAGACACTCATCTGTAAAGTATTTAAAGCATTCGTGTATTCTCTTCTATAGTATTTTATCAGGTAGACGCTCATCTGTGAAGTATTAAAGCATTCTTGTATTCTCTTCTATAGTATTTATCTGGTAGACACTCATCTGTGAAGTATTTAAAGCATTCTTGTATTCTCTTCTATAGTATTTTATCTGGTAGACACTCATCTGTTAAGTTTTCAAAGCATTCGTGTATTCTCTTCTATAGTATTTTAGCTGGTAGACACTCATCTGTGAAGTATTCAAAGCATTCGTGTATTCTCTTCTATAGGATTTAAATCATTCGTGTATTCTCTACTATAGTATTTAAAGCATTCGTGTATTCTCTTCTATAGTATTTAAAGCATTCGTGTATTCTCTTCTATAGTATTTTATCTTGTAAACACTCGCCTGTAAATTATTCAAAGTACTCATGTGTTCTCTTCTATAGTATTTTATCTTGTAAACACTCATCTGTAAAGTATTAAAGCATTCATGTATTCTCTTCTATACTATTTTATCTGGCAGACACTCCTCTGTAAAGTTTTAAAGCATTCTTGTGTTCTCTTCTATAGTATTTAAAGCATTCGTGTTTTCTCTTCTATAGTATTTTATCTGATAGACACTCATCTGTGAAGTATTAAAGCATTCGTGTATTCTCTTCTAAAGTATTTTATCTGGTAGACACTCATCTGTGAAGTATTAAATCATTCGTGTATTCTCTTCTATCGTATTTAAAGCATTCGTGTATTCTCTTCTATAGTATTTTATCTGGTAGACACTCATCTGTGAAGTATTCAAAGCATTCGTGTATTCTCTTCTATAGTATTTAAAACATTCGTGTATTCTCTTCTATAGTATTTTATCTGTTACTCATCTGTGAAGTATTCAAAGCATTCGTGTATTCTCTTCTATAGTATTTTATCTGGTAGACACTCATCTGTGAAGTATTGAAAGCATTCGTGTATTCTCTTCTATAGTATTTTATCTGGTAGACACTCATCTGTGAAGTATTAAAGCATTCGTGTATTCTCTACTATAGTATTTAAAGCATTCGTGTATTCTCTTCTATAGTATTTTATCTGGTAGACACTCATCTGTAATGTATTCGAAGCATTCATGTATTCTCTTATATAGTATTTTATCTGGTAGACAATCATCTGTACAGTATTAAAGCATTCGTGTATTCTCTTCTATAGTATTTTATTTGGTAGACACTCATCTGTAAAGTATTAAAGCATTCGTGTATTCTCTTCTATAGTATTTTATCTGGTAGACACTCATCTGTAAAGTATTCAAAGCATTCATGTATTCTCTTCTATAGTATTTTATCTGGTAGACACTCATCTGTAAAGTATTGAAAGCATTCGTGTATTCTCTTCTATAGTATTTTATCTGGTAGACACTCATCTGTAAAGTATTCAAAGCATTCATGTATTCTCTTCTATAGTATTTTATCTGGTAGACACTCATCTGTAAAGTATAAAAGCATTCGTGTATTCTCTACTATAGTATTTAAAGCATTCGTGTATTCTCTTCTATAGTATTTTATCTGGTAGACACTCATCTGTAAAGTATTCAAAGCATTCATGTATTCTCTTCTATAGTATTTTATCTGGTAGACACTCATCTGTAAAGTATTGAAAACATTCGTGTATTCTCTTCTATAGTATTTTATCTGGTAGACACTCATCTGTAAAGTATTCAAAGCATTCATGTATTCTCTTCTATAGTATTTTATCTGGTAGACACTCATCTGTAAAGTATTAAAGCATTCGTGTATTCTCTACTATAGTATTTAAAGCATTCGTGTATTCTCTTCTATAGTATTTTATCTGGTAGACACTCATCTGTGAAGTATTCAAAGCATTCGTGTATTCTCTTCTATAGTATTTAAAACATTCGTGTATTCTCTTCTATAGTATTTTATCTGTTACTCATCTGTGAAGTATTCAAAGCATTCGTGTATTCTCTTCTATAGTATTTTATCTGGTAGACACTCATCTGTAAAGTATTAAAGCATTCGTGTATTCTCTTCTATAGTATTTGATCTGGTAGACACTCATCTATAAAGAATTAAAGCATTCCTGTATTCTCTTCTATAGTATTTTATCTGGTAGACACTCATCTGTAAAGTATTAAAGAATTCGTGTATTCTCTTCTATAGTATTTAAAGCATTCGTGTATTCTCTACTATAGTATTTTATCTGGTAGACACTCGCCTGTAAATTATTCAAAGTATTCATGTATTTTCTTCTATAGTATTTTATCTGGTAAACACTCATCTGTAAAGTATTGAAAGCATTCTTGTGTTCTCTTCTATAGTATTTAAAGCATTCGTGTATTCCCTTCTATAGTATTTTATCTGGTAGACACTCGCCTGTAAATTATTCAAAGCATTCATGTATTCTCTTCTATAGTATTTTATCTGGTAGACACTCATCTGTAAAGTATTCAAAGAATTCATGTATTCTCTTCTATAGTATTTAAAGCATTCGTGTATTCTCTTCTATAGTATTTTATCTGGTAAACACTCGCCTGTAAATTATTCAAAGCATTCGTGTATTCTCTTCTATAGTATTTTATCTGGTAGACACTCATCTATAAAGTATTAAAGCATTCGTGTATTCTCTTCTATAGTATTTAAAGCATTCGTGTATTCTCTACTATAGTATTTTATCTGGTAGACACTCGCCTGTAAATTATTCAAAGTATTCATGTATTCTCTTCTATAGTATTTTATCTGGTAGACACTCATCTGTGAAGTATTAAAGAATTCGTGTATTCTCTTCTATAGTATTTTATCTGGTAGACACTCATCTGTAAAGTATTAAAGAATTCGTGTATTCTCTTCTTTAGTATTTAAAGCATTCGTGTATTCTCTTCTATAGTATTTTATCTGGTAGACACCCATCTGTAAAGTATTAAAGCATTCGCGTATTCTCTTCTGTAGTATTTTATCTGGTAGACACTCATCTGTTAAATATTAAAGCATTCGTGTTTTCTCTTCTATAGTATTTTATCTGGTAGACACCCATTTGTAAAGTATTAAAGCATTCGCGTATTCTCTTCTGTAGTATTTTATCTGGTAGACACTCATCTGTAAAGTATTAAAGCATTCGTGTATTCTCTTCTGTAGTATTTTATCTGGTAGACACTCATCTGTAAAGTATTGAAAGCATTCGTGTATTCTCTTCAATAGTATTTTATCTGGTAGACACTCATCTGTAAAGTATTAAAGCATTCGTGTATTCTCTTCTATAGTATTTTATCTGGTAGACATTCATCTGTAAAGTATTAAAGCATTCGTGTATTCTCTTCTATAGTATTTTATCTGGTAGACACTCATCTGTAAAGTATTAAAGCATTCGTGTATTCTCTTCTATAGTATTTGATCTGGTAGACACTCATCTATAAAGAATTAAAGCATTCCTGTATTCTCTTCTATAGTATTTTATCTGGTAGACACTCATCTGTAAAGTATTAAAGAATTCGTGTATTCTCTTCTATAGTATTTAAAGCATTCGTGTATTCTCTACTATAGTATTTTATCTGGTAGACACTCGCCTGTAAATTATTCAAAGTATTCATGTATTTTCTTCTATAGTATTTTATCTGGTAAACACTCATCTGTAAAGTATTGAAAGCATTCTTGTGTTCTCTTCTATAGTATTTAAAGCATTCGTGTATTCCCTTCTATAGTATTTTATCTGGTAGACACTCGCCTGTAAATTATTCAAAGTATTCATGTATTCTCTTCTATAGTATTTTATCTGGTAGACACTCATCTGTAAAGTATTCAAAGAATTCATGTATTCTCTTCTATAGTATTTAAAGCATTCGTGTATTCTCTTCTATAGTATTTTATCTGGTAAACACTCGCCTGTAAATTATTCAAAGCATTCGTGTATTCTCTTCTATAGTATTTTATCTGGTAGACACTCATCTATAAAGTATTAAAGCATTCGTGTATTCTCTTCTATAGTATTTAAAGCATTCGTGTATTCTCTACTATAGTATTTTATCTGGTAGACACTCGCCTGTAAATTATTCAAAGTATTCATGTATTCTCTACTATAGTATTTTATCTGGTAGACACTCATCTGTGAAGTATTAAAGAATTCGTGTATTCTCTTCTATAGTATTTTATCTGGTAGACACTCATCTGTAAAGTATTAAAGAATTCGTGTATTCTCTTCTTTAGTATTTAAAGCATTCGTGTATTCTCTACTATAGTATTTTATCTGGTAGACACTCGCCTTTAAATTATTCAAAGTATTCATGTATTTTCTTCTATAGTATTTTATCTGGTAAACACTCATCTGTGAAGTATTCAAAGCATTCGTGTATTCTCTTCTATAGTATTTAAGGCATTCGTGTATTCTCTTCTATAGTATTTTATCTGGTAGACACTCGCCTGTAAATTATTCAAAGTATTCATGTATTCTCTTCTATAGTATTTTATCTGGTAGACACTCATATGTAAAGTATTCAAAGAATTCATGTATTCTCTTCTATAGTATTTAAAGCATTCGTGTATTCTCTTCTATAGTATTTTATCTGGTAAACACTCGCCTGTAAATTATTCAAAGCATTCGTGTATTCTCTTCTATAGTATTTTATCTGGTAGACACTCATCTATAAAGTATTAAAGCATTCGTGTATTCTCTTGTATAGTATTTTATCTGGTAGACACTCGCCTGTAAATTATTCAAAGTATTCATGTATTCTCTTCTATAGTATTTTATCTGGTAGACACTCATCTGTAAAGTATTCAAAGAATTCATGTATTCTCTTCTATAGTATTTAAAGCATTCGTGTATTCTCTTCTATAGTATTTTATCTGGTAAACACTCGCCTGTAAATTATTCAAAGCATTCGTGTATTCTCTTCTATAGTATTTTATCTGGTAGACACTCATCTATAAAGTATTAAAGCATTCGTGTATTCTCTTCTATAGTATTTAAAGCATTCGTGTATTCTCTACTATAGTATTTTATCTGGTAGACACTCGCCTGTAAATTATTCAAAGTATTCATGTATTCTCTTCTATAGTATTTTATCTGGTAGACACTCATCTGTGAAGTATTAAAGAATTCGTGTATTCTCTTCTATAGTATTTTATCTGGTAGACACTCATCTGTAAAGTATTAAAGAATTCGTGTATTCTCTTCTTTAGTATTTAAAGCATTCGTGTATTCTCTTCTATAGTATTTTATCTGGTAGACACCCATCTGTAAAGTATTAAAGCATTCGCGTATTCTCTTCTGTAGTATTTTATCTGGTAGACACTCATCTGTTAAATATTAAAGCATTCGTGTTTTCTCTTCTATAGTATTTTATCTGGTAGACACCCATCTGTAAAGTATTAAAGCATTCGCGTATTCTCTTCTGTAGTATTTTATCTGGTAGACACTCATCTGTAAAGTATTAAAGCATTCGTGTATTCTCTTCTGTAGTATTTTATCTGGTAGACACTCATCTGTAAAGTATTGAAAGCATTCGTGTATTCTCTTCAATAGTATTTTATCTGGTAGACACTCATCTGTAAAGTATTAAAGCATTCGTGTATTCTCTTCTATAGTATTTTATCTGGTAGACATTCATCTGTAAAGTATTAAAGCATTCGTGTATTCTCTTCTATAGTATTTTATCTGGTAGACACTCATCTGTAAAGTATTAAAGCATTCGTGTATTCTCCTCTATAGTATTTGATCTGGTAGACACTCATCTATAAAGAATTAAAGCATTCCTGTATTCTCTTCTATAGTATTTTATCTGGTAGACACTCATCTGTAAAGTATTAAAGAATTCGTGTATTCTCTTCTATAGTATTTAAAGCATTCGTGTATTCTCTACTATAGTATTTTATCTGGTAGACACTCGCCTGTAAATTATTCAAAGTATTCATGTATTTTCTTCTATAGTATTTTATCTGGTAAACACTCATCTGTAAAGTATTGAAAGCATTCTTGTGTTCTCTTCTATAGTATTTAAAGCATTCGTGTATTCCCTTCTATAGTATTTTATCTGGTAGACACTCGCCTGTAAATTATTCAAAGTATTCATGTATTCTCTTCTATAGTATTTTATCTGGTAGACACTCATCTGTAAAGTATTCAAAGAATTCATGTATTCTCTTCTATAGTATTTAAAGCATTCGTGTATTCTCTTCTATAGTATTTTATCTGGTAAACACTCGCCTGTAAATTATTCAAAGCATTCGTGTATTCTCTTCTATAGTATTTTATCTGGTAGACACTCATCTGTAAAGTATTAAAGCATTCGTGTATTCTCTTCTATAGTATTTAAAGCATTCGTGTATTCTCTACTATAGTATTTTATCTGGTAGACACTCGCCTGTAAATTATTCAAAGTATTCATGTATTCTCTTCTATAGTATTTTATCTGGTAGACACTCATCTGTAAAGTATTAAAGCATTCGTGTATTCTCTTCTATAGTATTTTATCTGGTAGACACTCATCTGTAAAGTATTAAAGCATTCGTGTATTCTCTTCTATAGTATTTAAAGCATTCGTGTATTCTCTACTATAGTATTTTATCTGGTAGACACTCGCCTTTAAATTATTCAAAGTATTCATGTATTTTCTTCTATAGTATTTTATCTGGTAAACACTCATCTGTGAAGTATTCAAAGCATTCGTGTATTCTCTTCTATAGTATTTAAGGCATTCGTGTATTCTCTTCTATAGTATTTTATCTGGTAGACACTCGCCTGTAAATTATTCAAAGTATTCATGTATTCTCTTCTATAGTATTTTATCTGGTAGACACTCATATGTAAAGTATTCAAAGAATTCATGTATTCTCTTCTATAGTATTTAAAGCATTCGTGTATTCTCTTCTATAGTATTTTATCTGGTAAACACTCGCCTGTAAATTATTCAAAGCATTCGTGTATTCTCTTCTATAGTATTTTATCTGGTAGACACTCATCTATAAAGTATTAAAGCATTCGTGTATTCTCTTGTATAGTATTTTATCTGGTAGACACTCGCCTGTAAATTATTTAAAGTATTCATGTATTTTCTTCTATACTATTTTATCTGGTAAACACTCATCTGTGAGGTATTCAAAGCATTCGTGTATTCTCTCTACTATATTATTTTATCTGGTAGACACTCATCTGTGAAGTATTAAAGAATTCGTGTATTCTCTTCTATAGTATTTTATCTGGTAGACACTCATCTGTAAAGTATTAAAGAATTCGTGTATTCTCTTCTATAGTATTTAAAGCATTCGTGTATTCTCTACTATAGTATTTTATATGGTAGACACTCATCTGTGAAGTATTAAAGAATTCGTGTATTCTTTTCTATAGTATTTTATCTGGTAGACACTCATCTGTGAAGTATTAAAGCATTCGTGTATTCTCTTCTATAGTATTTTATCTGGTAGACGCTCATCTGTGAAGTATTAAAGAATTCGTGTATTCTTTTCTATAGTATTTTATCTGGAAGACACTCATCTGTGAAGTATTCAAAGCATTCGTGTATTCTCTTCTATAGTATTTTATCTTGTAAACACTCGCCTGTACATTATTCAAATTATTCATGTGTTCTCTTCTATAGTATTTTATATGGTAGACACTCATCTGTGAAGTATTTAAAGCATTCGTGTATTCTCTTCTATAGTATTTTATCTGGTAGACGCTCATCTGTGAAGTATTAAAGAATTCGTGTATTCTTTTCTATAGTATTTTATCTGGTAGACACTCATCTGTGAAGTATTCAAAGCATTCGTGTATTCTCTTCTATAGTATTTTATCTTGTAAACACTCGCCTGTAAATTATTCAAATTATTCATGTGTTCTCTTCTATAGTATTTTATATGGTAGACACTCATCTGTGAAGTATTTAAAGCATTCGTGTATTCTCTTCTATAGTATTTTATCTGGTAGACACTCATCTGTAAAGTATTGAAAGCATTCGTGTATTCTCTTCTATAATATTTTATCTGGTAGACACTCATCTGTAAAGTATTGAAAGCATTCGTGTATTCTCTACAATAGTATTTAAAGCATTCGTGTATTCTCTTCTATAGTATTTTATCTGGTAGACACTCATCTGTGAAGTATTTAAAGCATTCGTGTATTCTCTTCTATAGTATTTTATCTGGTAGACACTCATCTGTAAAGTATTGAAAGCATTCGTGTATTCTCTTCTATAATATTTTATCTGGTACACACTCATCTGTAAAGTATTGAAAGCATTCGTGTATTCTCTACAATAGTATTTAAAACATTCGTGTATTCTCTTCTATAGTATTTTATCTGGTAGACACTCATCTGTGAAGTATTTAAAGCATTCGTGTATTCTCTTCTATAGTATTTTATCTGGTAGACACTCATCTGTAAAGTATTGAAAGCATTCGTGTATTCTCTTCTATAATATTTTATCTGGTAGACACTCATCTGTAAAGTATTGAAAGCATTCGTGTATTCTCTACAATAGTATTTAAAGCATTCGTGTATTCTCTTCTATAGTATTTTATCTTGTAAACACTCGCCTGTAAAATATTCAAAGTATTCATGTATTCTCTTCTATAGTATTTCATCCGGTAGACACTCCTCTGTAAAGTTTTAAAGCATTCGTGTATTCTCTTCTATAGTATTTTATCTTGTAAACACTCGCCTGTAAATTATTCAAAGTATTCATGTGTTCTCTTCTATAGTATTTCATCCGGTAGACACTCCTCTGTAAAGTTTTAAAGCATTCGTGTATTCTCTTCTATAGTATTTTATCTTGTAAACACTCGCCTGTAAATTATTCAAAGTATTCATGTGTTCTCTTCTATAGTATTTTATCTGGTAGACACGCATCTGTGAAGTATTAAAGCATTCGTGTATTCTCTACTATAGTATTTAAAGCATTTGTGTATTCTCTTCTATAGTATTTTATCTTGTAAACACTCGCCTGTAAATTATTCAAAGTATTCATGTATTCTCTTCTATAGTATTTTATCTGGTAGACACTCATCTGTGAAGTATTCAAAGCATTCGTGTATTTTCTTCTATAGTATTTTATCTGGTAGACACTCATCTGTGAAGTATTCAAAGCATTCGTGTATTCTCTACTATAGTATTTAAAGCATTCGTGTATTCTTTTCTATAGTATTTTATCTGGTAGACACTCATCTGTAAAGTAATGAAAGCATTCGTGTATTCTCTTCTTTAGTATTGAATCTGGTAGACACTCCTCTGTAAAGTTTTAAAGCATTCGTGTATTCTCTTCTATAGTATTTAAAGCATTCGTGTATTCCCTGCTATAGTATTTAAAGCATTCGTGTATTCTCTTCTATAGTATTTTATCTTGTAAACACTCGCCTGTAAATTATTCAAATTATTCATGTGTTCTCTTCTAAAGTATTTTATCTGGTAGACACTCCTCTGTAAACTTTTAAAGCATTCGTGTATTCTCTTCTATAGTATTTAAAGCATTCGTGTATTCTCTACTATAGTATTTTATCGTGTAAACACTCGCCTGTAAATTATTCAAATTATTCATGTGTTCTCTTCTATAGTATTTTATCTGGTAGACACTCATCTGTGAAGTATTCAAAGCATTCGTGTATTCTCTTCTATAGTATTTTATCTGGTAGACACTCATCTGTGAAGTATTCAAAGCATTCGTGTATTCTCTTCTATAGTATTTATCTGGTAGACACTCATCTGTAAAGTATTCGAAGCATTCATGTATTCTCTTCTATAGTATTTTATCTGGTAGACACTCATCTGTAAAGTATTAAAGCATTCGTGTATTCTCTACTATAGTATTTAAAGCATTCGTGTATTCTCTTCTAAAGTATTTTATCTGGTAGACACTCATCTGTAAAGTATTCAAAGCATTCGTGTATTCTCTTCTATAGTATTTTATCTGGTAGACGCTCATCTGTGAAGTATTAAAGCATTCTTGTATTCTCTTCTATAGTATTTATCTGATAGACACTCATCTGTGAGGTATTTAAAGCATTCTTGTATTCTCTTCTATAGTATTTTATCTGGTAGACACTCATCTGTAAAGTATTTAAAGCATTCGTGTATTCTCTTCTATAGTATTTTATCAGGTAGACGCTCATCTGTGAAGTATTAAAGCATTCTTGTATTCTCTTCTATAGTATTTATCTGGTAGACACTCATCTGTGAAGTATTTAAAGCATTCTTGTATTCTCTTCTATAGTATTTTATCTGGTAGACACTCATCTGTTAAGTTTTCAAAGCATTCGTGTATTCTCTTCTATAGTATTTTAGCTGGTAGACACTCATCTGTGAAGTATTCAAAGCATTCGTGTATTCTCTTCTATAGGATTTAAATCATTCGTGTATTCTCTACTATAGTATTTAAAGCATTCGTGTATTCTCTTCTATAGTATTTAAAGCATTCGTGTATTCTCTTCTATAGTATTTTATCTTGTAAACACTCGCCTGTAAATTATTCAAAGTACTCATGTGTTCTCTTCTATAGTATTTTATCTTGTAAACACTCATCTGTAAAGTATTGAAGCATTCGTGTATTCTCTACTATAGTATTTAAAGCTCATCTGTGAAGTATTAAAGCATTCGTGTATTCTCTTCTATAGAATTTTATCTGGTAGACACTCATCTGTAAAGTATTAAAGCATTCATGTATTCTCTTCTATACTATTTTATCTGGTAGACACTCCTCTGTAAAGTTTTAAAGCATTCTTGTGTTCTCTTCTATAGTATTTAAAGCATTCGTGTTTTCTCTTCTATAGTATTTTATCTGATAGACACTCATCTGTGAAGTATTAAAGCATTCGTGTATTCTCTTCTAAAGTATTTTATCTGGTAGACACTCATCTGTGAAGTATTAAATCATTCGTGTATTCTCTTCTATCGTATTTAAAGCATTCGTGTATTCTCTTCTATAGTATTTTATCTGGTAGACACTCATCTGTGAAGTATTCAAAGCATTCGTGTATTCTCTTCTATAGTATTTAAAACATTCGTGTATTCTCTTCTATAGTATTTTATCTGTTACTCATCTGTGAAGTATTCAAAGCATTCGTGTATTCTCTTCTATAGTATTTTATCTGGTAGACACTCATCTGTGAAGTATTGAAAGCATTCGTGTATTCTCTTCTATAGTATTTTATCTGGTAGACACTCATCTGTGAAGTATTAAAGCATTCGTGTATTCTCTACTATAGTATTTAAAGCATTCGTGTATTCTCTTCTATAGTATTTTATCTGGTAGACACTCATCTGTAATGTATTCGAAGCATTCATGTATTCTCTTATATAGTATTTTATCTGGTAGACAATCATCTGTACAGTATTAAAGCATTCGTGTATTCTCTTCTATAGTATTTTATCTGGTAGACACTCATCTGTAAAGTATTAAAGCATTCGTGTATTCTCTTCTATAGTATTTTATCTGGTAGACACTCATCTGTAAAGTATTCAAAGCATTCATGTATTCTCTTCTATAGTATTTTATCTGGTAGACACTCATCTGTAAAGTATTGAAAGCATTCGTGTATTCTCTTCTATAGTATTTTATCTGGTAGACACTCATCTGTAAAGTATTCAAAGCATTCATGTATTCTCTTCTATAGTATTTTATCTGGTAGACACTCATCTGTAAAGTATAAAAGCATTCGTGTATTCTCTACTATAGTATTTAAAGCATTCGTGTATTCTCTTCTATAGTATTTTATCTGGTAGACACTCATCTGTAAAGTATTCAAAGCATTCATGTATTCTCTTCTATAGTATTTTATCTGGTAGACACTCATCTGTAAAGTATTGAAAGCATTCGTGTATTCTCTTCTATAGTATTTTATCTGGAAGACACTCATCTGTAAAGTATTCAAAGCATTCATGTATTCTCTTCTATAGTATTTTATCTGGTAGACACTCATCTGTAAAGTATTAAAGCATTCGTGTATTCTCTACTATAGTATTTAAAGCATTCGTGTATTCTCTTCTATAGTATTTTATCTGGTAGACACTCATCTGTGAAGTATTCAAAGCATTCGTGTATTCTCTTCTATAGTATTTAAAACATTCGTGTATTCTCTTCTATAGTATTTTATCTGTTACTCATCTGTGAAGTATTCAAAGCATTCGTGTATTCTCTTCTATAGTATTTTATCTGGTAGACACTCATCTGTGAAGTATTGAAAGCATTCGTGTATTCTCTTCTATAGTATTTTATCTGGTAGACACTCATCTGTGAAGTATTAAAGCATTCGTGTATTCTCTACTATAGTATTTAAAGCATTCGTGTATTCTCTTCTATAGTATTTTATCTGGTAGACACTCATCTGTAATGTATTCGAAGCATTCATGTATTCTCTTATATAGTATTTTATCTGGTAGACAATCATCTGTACAGTATTAAAGCATTCGTGTATTCTCTTCTATAGTATTTTATCTGGTAGACACTCATCTGTAAAGTATTAAAGCATTCGTGTATTCTCTTCTATAGTATTTTATCTGGTAGACACTCATCTGTAAAGTATTCAAAGCATTCATGTATTCTCTTCTATAGTATTTTATCTGGTAGACACTCATCTGTAAAGTATTGAAAGCATTCGTGTATTCTCTTCTATAGTATTTTATCTGGTAGACACTCATCTGTAAAGTATTCAAAGCATTCATGCATTCTCTTCTATAGTATTTTATCTGGTAGACACTCATCTGTAAAGTATAAAAGCATTCGTGTATTCTCTACTATAGTATTTAAAGCATTCGTGTATTCTCTTCTATAGTATTTTATCTGGTAGACACTCATCTGTAAAGTATTCAAAGCATTCATGTATTCTCTTCTATAGTATTTTATCTGGTAGACACTCATCTGTAAAGTATTCAAAGCATTCGTGTATTCTCTTCTATAGTATTTTATCTGGTAGACACTCATCTGTAAAGTATTCAAAGCATTCGTGTATTCTCTTCTATAGTATTTTATCTGGTAGACACTCATCTGTAAAGTATTAAAGCATTCGTGTATTCTCTACTATAGTATTTAAAGCATTCGTGTATTCTCTTCTATAGTATTTTATCTGGTAGACACTCATCTGTAAAGTATTCAAATCATTCGTGTATTCTCTTCTATAGTATTTTATCTGGTAGACGCTCATCTGTGAAGTATTAAAGCATTCTTGTATTCTCTTCTATAGTATTTATCTGGTAGACACCCTTCTGTAAAGTATTCAAAGCATTCATGTATTCTCTTCTATAGTATTTTATCTGGTAGACACTCATCTGTAAAGTATTAAAGCATTCGTGTATTCTCTACTATAGTATTTAAAGCATTCGTGTATTCTCTTCTATAGTATTTTATCTGGTAGACACTCATCTGTAATGTATTCGAAGCATTCATGTATTCTCTTATATAGTATTTTATCTGGTAGACAATCATCTGTACAGTATTAAAGCATTCGTGTATTCTCTTCTATAGTATTTTATCTGGTAGACACTCATCTGTAAAGTATTAAAGCATTCGTGTATTCTCTTCTATAGTATTTTATCTGGTAGACACTCATCTGTAAAGTATTCAAAGCATTCATGTATTCTCTTCTATAGTATTTTATCTGGTAGACACTCATCTGTAAAGTATTGAAAGCATTCGTGTATTCTCTTCTATAGTATTTTATCTGGTAGACACTCATCTGTAAAGTATTCAAAGCATTCATGCATTCTCTTCTATAGTATTTTATCTGGTAGACACTCATCTGTAAAGTTTTCAAAGCATTCGTGTATTCTCTTCTATAGTATTTAAAGCATTCGTGTATTCTCTACTATAGTATTTTATCTGGTAGACACTCATCTGTAAAGTTTTCAAAGCATTCATGTATTCTCTTCTATAGTATTTTATCTGGTAGACACTCATCTGTAAAGTATTGAAAGCATTCGTGTATTCTCTTCTATAGTATTTTATCTGGTAGACACTCATCTGTAAAGTATTCAAAGCATTCGTGTATTCTCTTCTATAGTATTTTATCTGGTAGACACTCATCTGTGAAGTATTAAAGCATTCGTGTATTCTCTACTATAGTATTTAAAGCATTCGTGTATTCTCTTCTATAGTATTTTATCTGGTAGACACTCATCTGTAAAGTATTCAAATCATTCGTGTATTCTCTTCTATAGTATTTTATCTGGTAGACGCTCATCTGTGAAGTATTAAAGCATTCTTGTATTCTCTTCTATAGTATTTATCTGGTAGACACCCTTCTGTAAAGTATTCAAAGCATTCATGTATTCTCTTCTATAGTATTTTATCTGGTAGACACTCATCTGTAAAGTATTAAAGCATTCGTGTATTCTCTACTATAGTATTTAAAGCATTCGTGTATTCTCTTCTATAGTATTTTATCTGGTAGACACTCATCTGTAAAGTATTAAAGCATTCGTGTATTCTCTTCTATAGTATTTTATCTGGTAGACACTCATCTGTAAAGTATTAAAGCATTCGTGTATTCTCTTCTATAGTATTTTATCTGGTAGACACTCATCTGTAAAGTATTCAAAGCATTCATGTATTCTCTTCTATAGTATTTTATCTGGTAGACACTCATCTGTAAAGTATTGAAAGCATTCATGTATTCTCTTCTATAGTATTTTATCTGGTAGACACTCATCTGTAAAGCATTCAAAGCATTCATGTATTCTCTTCTATAGTATTTTATCTGGTAGACACTCATCTGTAAAGTATAAAAGCATTCGTGTATTCTCTACTATAGTATTTAAAGCATTCGTGTATTCTCTTCTATAGTATTTTATCTGGTAGACACTCATCTGTAAAGTATTCAAAGCATTCATGTATTCTCTTCTATAGTATTTTATCTGGTAGACACTCATCTGTAAAGTATTGAAAGCATTCGTGTATTCTCTTCTATAGTATTTTATCTGGTAGACACTCATCTGTAAAGTATTCAAAGCATTCATGTATTCTCTTCTATAGTATTTTATCTGGTAGACACTCATCTGTAAAGTATTAAAGCATTCGTGTATTCTCTACTATAGTATTTAAAGCATTCGTGTATTCTCTTCTATAGTATTTTATCTGGTAGACACTCATCTGTAAAGTATTCAAATCATTCGTGTATTCTCTTCTATAGTATTTTATCTGGTAGACGCTCATCTGTGAAGTATTAAAGCATTCTTGTATTCTCTTCTATAGTATTTATCTGGTAGACACTCATCTGTAAAGTATTCAAAGCATTCATGTATTCTCTTCTATAGTATTTTATCTGGTAGACACTCATCTGTAAAGTATTAAAGCATTCGTGTATTCTCTACTATAGTATTTAAAGCATTCGTGTATTCTCTTCTATAGTATTTTATCTGGTAGACACTCATCTGTAAAGTATTAAAGCATTCGTGTATTCTCTTCTATAGTATTTTATCTGGTAGACACTCATCTGTAAAGTATTAAAGCATTCGTGTATTCTCTTCTATAGTATTTTATCTGGTAGACACTCATCTGTAAAGTATTCAAAGCATTCATGTATTCTCTTCTATAGTATTTTATCTGGTAGACACTCATCTGTAAAGTATTGAAAGCATTCATGTATTCTCTTCTATAGTATTTTATCTGGTAGACACTCATCTGTAAAGTATTCAAAGCATTCATGTATTCTCTTCTATAGTATTTTATCTGGTAGACACTCATCTGTAAAGTATAAAAGCATTCGTGTATTCTCTACTATAGTATTTAAAGCATTCGTGTATTCTCTTCTATAGTATTTTATCTGGTAGACACTCATCTGTAAAGTATTCAAAGCATTCATGTATTCTCTTCTATAGTATTTTATCTGGTAGACACTCATCTGTAAAGTATTGAAAGCATTCGTGTATTCTCTTCTATAGTATTTTATCTGGTAGACACTCATCTGTAAAGTATTCAAAGCATTCATGTATTCTCTTCTATAGTATTTTATCTGGTAGACACTCATCTGTAAAGTATTAAAGCATTCGTGTATTCTCTACTATAGTATTTAAAGCATTCGTGTATTCTCTTCTATAGTATTTTATCTGGTAGACACTCATCTGTAAAGTATTCAAATCATTCGTGTATTCTCTTCTATAGTATTTTATCTGGTAGACGCTCATCTGTGAAGTATTAAAGCATTCTTGTATTCTCTTCTATAGTATTTATCTGGTAGACACTCATCTGTAAAGTATTCAAAGCATTCATGTATTCTCTTCTATAGTATTTTATCTGGTAGACACTCATCTGTAAAGTATTAAAGCATTCGTGTATTCTCTACTATAGTATTTAAAGCATTCGTGTATTCTCTTCTATAGTATTTTATCTGGTAGACACTCATCTGTAAAGTATTCAAAGCATTCGTGTATTCTCTTCTATAGTATTTTATCTGGTAGACGCTCATCTGTGAAGTATTAAAGCATTCTTGTATTCTCTTCTATAGTATTTATCTGGTAGACACTCATCTGTGAAGTATTTAAAGCATTCTTGTATTCTCTTCTATAGTATTTTATCTGGTAGACACTCATCTGTAAAGTATTTAAAGCATTCGTGTATTCTCTTCTATAGTATTTTATCAGGTAGACACTCATCTGTAAAGTATTTAAACCTTTCGTGTATTCTCTCATATATCATGGTAGGGATGGCATTTTATGCTAGGGACTTGTATGTAAGTTATTTAAAGCATGTGTGTATTAAGTTATGCAGACAAATGTTCGTGTGTATCAGGAAACCCTTGCTTAAATTTTCTCTTGAAAATCATTCGTACCCTATGAATGTGATTTCTCTTGTTTTTCGAAGTCACTAGAAATGGTTCCCACTTTTCCAAACATGTTTATGACAGGATAAATAATATAGAATATATATATATATAAGTATTGTGTCCAGAGAAAACCACCCTTTTTCATCAAGGTATTCATTACTACAAGAACTTTCATTTTCTTTGGTGTGCTAAATGGTGTAAATAACAGCAGCTGCTGGATGTAAAACTGCAAAGTAAACGTAGACATCAATCTGTAATATTCCTGAAAGGCTTTTCTTTGTTGTGCTATATATAGAAACAATAGAAACCCTCTTTTGCTATTCATATGAATGTAAAGCTGAGACTACAGGGTGAATGTAGACACCAAAGTAAGACAATCTGTAATATTCCTGTAAGGCTTTTCTTTGTTGTGCTATATATAGAAGCAACAGAAACCCTCTTTTGCTAATCGTATGAATGTAAAGCTGAGACTCCAGGATTTAGTTTGATTTAAGTTTAACCAAAGCAAAGCAATCTTGTTTCCAGCCAGCAGGGCAGGTCCTCATCATATAAAACACAGAAGTACTTACAATAATAGTTCTTTTTATTCCCTTCAATTTGTGGCTCTGGGAACTGTACAAATGCAAATGCAAAACATGATCTCAGTTTATTTAAAACGAGAGGAAAACGTGAAGTCTGTGTACACTGGGACCTTGACGAGTTCTGACAGATTTTGACCCTGCAGTGGCGGATCCAGGTCAAGGGGGTCCCGTATGGGGGTAAATTTTTTGGACTCCCCTTTCAAAATTCCTGGATCCATCACTGACCTTGGCTTTTAGATGATTTTCAATAGATTTTACCACTGGCTGCTTCTGTACACAAGATAACTTTTCCTTGAGAGACAAAGATAAGTTTTGTTCACTTCATTCTTAAAATGTAAAATATACAATATAAACTGGTATTTATAACATCCTATAAATGCAGACAAATTTTAATTTCGTCATCACATATTAGTTTCATAATGACAACAACCTTGTCTGTAAAAATACTTGATGTTGAAATGATCGGGGAAAAAACATTGATATAATATCTATATTCTCCCAAATATGTTGAAAAGAAGGTTATGTTATACATTCCTTAAGGTTAAAAGAGAGAGGGGAACTGAATCAATGAGCTTGGGAATAAAGGGAAGCAACTCTCTTGTGACTGATATCTCCCAGCCAGGGGAGGGTTACAGTGAACAGTGGCACAAACAGTAACTTTATATCACAAGTTAACATCAGCAGGACCAATCACCATCAAGAACAATCAGGCCCAGGGTACACAGACCTCTACATCATCCTCTCCAGTCAATTGACCTACCACAGAAG
Organism: Gibbula magus; assembly: GCA_936450465.1. Taxonomy (NCBI): domain Eukaryota; kingdom Metazoa; phylum Mollusca; class Gastropoda; order Trochida; family Trochidae; genus Gibbula; species Gibbula magus. The sequence goes on along the minus strand of OW388298.1, from coordinate 9,690,835 downwards.
TCACGGCTATATCATGACTTGTAACACATACTGACGTGCAATGGGAATGATTTCTATGGTAGGTCGAGGGGCCCATTCTCACAGCATACAAGCCGTGTTGCTTCCTGGGAACTCAAGGACAGTGGGAAGCATGTGTATCGTAAACCAAGGACATCCTAGCTCAAGGAAATATAAACTTAATATATCTAACTTTGGATGTCATAAAGTTGGGGCAACCTAGATCGAGGAAATATTAAACTTAATATATCTAACTTTGGATGTCATAAAGTTGGGGCAACCTAGATCGAGGAAATATTAAACTTAATATATCTAACTTTGGATGTCATAAAGTTGGGAATCCTTGGTCAGGGATATCATGAAGTTAGGACATCCTAGCCCTAAGATAGAGTAAATCTATGCTGCAAAGTAAGGATACCCTACAAGTAGCTAAGCTAAAATATCATAACATTGGGACATCTTTGCCCAAGGAAACATTAAAATTACCTTTCCTTACACATAAATATCTTAAGTGATAAGCTATCGTTATGAGACATCCATCCCAGTATTCGGATGCTGTAAGAATAGGGCCCCTGTTATGGATAACAGAATATTTACACTGTACCTCACACCAACTGTGAGAACAGCCATGGTTGCCGTACCAACATAACAAATATTTACAACATCAGGAATTGCAGGCTTGGGATGTATAGGACACAAATTTCCAACAGTGAGAGGATAAAACATCATCATTTTCAGTTTCAGAGGCATTGCGATAACAATGAAACGCTAAAATCATACTCATTTTAATTTTCAGTTTTAGAGGCATTGCGATAACAATGAAATGCTAAAACCATACTCGTTTTAATTTTTAGTTTTAGAGGCATTGCGATAACAATGAAATGCTAAAACCATACTCATTTTAATTTTTAGTTTTAGAGGCATTGCAATAACAATGAAACGCTAAAATCATACTCATTTTAATTTTTAGTTTTAGAGGCATTGCGATGACAATGAAATGCTAAAACCATACTCATTTTAATTTTTAGTTTTAGAGGCATTGCGATGACAATGAAATGCTAAAACCATACTCATTTTAATTTTTAGTTTTAGAGGCATTGCGATAACAATGAAATGCTAAAACCATACTCAACTGCATTTTTTGTCTTATAAGTACACAGTGACAGTGACAGGTTAAAATTGTAATAATCATCATAACAATCAATCACTTCCATATATTAAGACTATAAGCATCAATATAACTGGCGAGATAACTCGTAATCCTAATTTTCATAAGAATTATTTTCTTCCTGTTCAAGGCATTGGGGGTATGAGGCTAAAATCATGATCACACTCTGCAGTATGTGACGATAAAATCATGACAGTCAATATATAAAATCATCAACATCACCATAATCATTATTCCAATGTATAGGTAGTGCTAAATGCTAACAAGGTTCCTGACCCATTGTTGAGTGGAAATGTAACGTCCTTCTGAAGGCGCTAGAGTAAAAATGTTATATTCTTTTAAGTACTGGCAGTAAAAAGATATTCTACTCTCCTTGAAAAAAAACCCACCATGAACAAGTAGGTGTTATAATAATGAATCTGTGACCTCAAGGTTTATAATCAAATTCAATATCACAGTGTCGACATATACGATATGGCACATTTGAAAAAATAATTAGTTTCTCCACAAAAATGATTTGTAAATACGTTATACAAATTGACAATGCTATATTCACTTAGAAATACTCATAATTTCAGATATAGTTCATCCGAGACCATTAACCCCAAAAAACTGTGGCCTCTATGAATTGATTTAAAAACTGTGGCCTATATGAATTGATTTAAAAACTGAGGCCTCAATGAAAGGATAACTAACATTTGAAACAAGAACATTTACATCTGCAAGAACAGTTTTCAGGATTGCAATCGACATACAGTACGTAAAAGAGATACACATAGGGGAATGCAGAGGTCTAATCTCACAAAAGTGCCAAATTTGATAAAATAAATCTGGCAAATTGGTCTGGGATTTAAAAAAACTTAAGTGCCAAACATTTTTCATTCATAGTAATACTTATTTCAGCCCTGTATTCAAGTAAGATCCATTCATCCATTCATCTAAATCGCTCGAGAGGCATTATAAAATTTGATAAAAAATTAGAATAATGAAGAAGTTGATCATCCATAAAATATAATTGAGAGGGCTTTTCTTAGTTGGCTAACTTAGGCCCAATCCTTTCCTATAATGAATAAAATATGTTTCGATCAATAATAAAATTCTTATCTCCTCTAGATCTGGTCATGACTTTAGCAAAAGAATTTGTGAATGCAAATATAAGTTGATGAAATTATCTTAATGCTAAAATCATTGAGCTAATAAAGAACCTTGTCTACTGCCTCTTCGGACAAAAAAATTGGTTAACTATCTAAAATGTCCTATCTATGTTTAATCTAAATATGCAAAATAAAATAAAATTTGAAGTGACGAATCAATGTGTATATATATATTGAATCATGAAAAATAAGGAACTTCTATGGCGTTGTTGACTATTATCAAAAATACTACTTTACTATTTTGAACTACTTCACAGATAAATAAATAACTTTGACAGTTCGTTATGTATACATAAACAGATATTCAGTGGGAGGACACTGTACTGCCTATGAGTCGTTGGTTACAGACACATAATAAAGAAATATTCTATCACTTGACTAGACACAGAGGAAGCCTCCAGTACATATAACCCTCGTTCTGCTCATAAATATACAGGGACTTCGTAAATATTAAAGGGGCTGTAGCGTTCTTTAAATTTTTTAAAATTTCCCATTTATAACGATAGTTTGAGTCATTTAAATTTACTGAAGAGGGTAAAACATCTTATTACACAAACCAATTTTCCGTCGTGCGTATAAAGCAAAAATTGCATGGCAGACATTTTATTGTGAACACATTTTATTATTTCGAATTACAAAAACGATTCCCATGGCTTTACCGAATCATGCATACTCATTATTTAACTTGAAGAGAGAAGGGTGTTTTACTATTGGTGACATTATTTTTCAAATACATTTCATAGACTTATTTGAGCGAAAAAATGCTATTGCCCCTTTAAGAAGGCAGCGTTCAGCAAGTAGACCAACTTCCCTCCGTAAGTCAACTTGCGCAGTCTCGACGACTGGCTAATTCAAGTCTTGCTGCATCTCCTTAACTTTTATGTGCTAGGATGAGGAGCGCAGCAACACTAGGGTCAACTTCCCAATGCAAGGCATAACTATTGCCAGTCTCCATCACCGGCTGATTTAGGCCTTGCAGTATTTCCTTAAGGTTCCTGTGCTAGGTAATCTTAGCACTGAAAAGCGAGGGAAATACTGCAAGTCTTAAATCAGCCAGTAATGGAGACTGGCAAGAGTTATATCTTGCGTTGGGAAGTTGCACTCGGACAGGTAAGTTAAGGAAATGGGGCAAGGCTCAAGTTAGCAAGGGATTAATTTGAGTGGGAAGTTACAAGTAGGCATAGGAGCATAAAATATGTCGGACCTTTTTTTTTTGTGAAGTGGAATTCAAGTTGTATTTTCAGTCGATTTTCTGTGCATATAAGATGACTTGTATGGCATTTTGAGAAGATGTTTCAAATGACCTCTGCACTTATCATGGTTTATACACATAAAGGCATAAAGAGGGAATATTGCCACTAATTTTGATTCCTTGTACTGTACCTTTAAAGCGACAGTATAATTACAACATTTTAATTGGCTTTGATGAGAGCAAAAATACCATATACATTCATCCCAAAGTGCCAAAAAATGTGACAATTACAATGAAAATAAAACCTATATACTGAAATTACACGTCCAATTTACATGCACAGTAGTATTAAAGTTTGACTAATTGGAGCTTATCAGTCACAGTGCATTCATTGGGATATTCACTTGTTGGTTGATGACGACATATTTCACAACTGCCAACAAAAAACCTGTTTTAAGTGATGTATGTAGTATATTTGGAACTCAAAAAGCAGGCAATGGTTAAATCATTGGAGTTATTTCTAGTAATGAGATATCCCAGAAGCAGGTGAACCATACAATTAGAAAGTTGACGGTCAAGTTTAGTCAGACAAAGTTCACCTTTTGATTCAATGAATTTTGATTTTTTTTCTTTCACATTTTCTCCTCAACTTTTCAATTCAGGATACTTTCTTTGCTGCTTAAGTTTTAGCTTCCAAATTGAGTTTGTGTTCCTAATTTTCATGATGGTTATGATTTACCTACGGGTAACAGATTGTGAGATCCCCTCAGCGTTATTTGAACCCAGGACCTCCGGATGAGAGTCCTGCGCTCTACCAGTTGGGCTAAAGAGATATGCTGCTAGTCGAAGCCAGTAGGAACACTTTCATCTCACCTTGCCACATACACATACCAGTCGTTCCATAAATTTCGCAACTAAAATACTCTTCTACTGCTCAAACTGTCACATTAATTTTCAAAATGTTCCTGAGATCATCTTATGGTCCACCAAAAAAATCCAATATCCAATATGGAAAAGGATGAAACGAAACATCGTTAAATATCATATGAATATGATTTCCTAGTTACCCATCCAATTAGAAAGAGCTTGCAACCTACAGTTGAGAGGATAAGGGCTGTAATGCATATATTGTAACGACTGTATTGTCTATATGTTAAGGGCTGTATCGTCTATATGATAAGGACTGTATCGTCTATATGATAAGGACTGTATCGTCTATATGATAAGAACTGTATTGTTCATATGATAAGGACCTATTTTCCATACTGAACTTACACATAATTTCCTTGCTACATCAGTTTGAAGCTGAATACATAGAAAGGCCAGATGCCGTTTTGACGCCACGTTTTTAACGAGTAAGCTTTTACTACAAAACGTAGAATATATAAAGAAGTTGTCATCCAGAAATTCTGCTTGCCTTAATCAGTTTGATTATCGAATCTAAAAACTTACATCCAAATGATTAATGAAGGCATGAATATCATATTTACAGAATAGATTTAATTTGGGTTATATAAGTGAGATGAGGCGAAGAGAGGGGATAACAAAGTTTGGGAGTATTTCACTTATATCACTTCAACTACTATTACTGCACAGAAAAATCCTGTTACACCACTTCAGCTCTGAATGCAATGAAACATGACTGTACCTTTCGCAACCAGAAAAGTACAGGCAAATGGAGATCCAGAAATTTTCAAAGGGGTTTCATTCAGAACGAGGGTTCACCTTAAGGGTCATTCAAATTTACAAGCAAAAATTTCCAAAGTGAGGGGGGGCGGGGGAGATGGTTAGAATCCCCCCTCTGGAAAACCTATTGCATCATTGCATCCAAACCTTACAGCCGGTGAACAGTTTTCCTATTTAACCAAAGCTACCGGGATTTGAACCTCAGACCAGCAACCCAATGTCAAACACAATGTAGCATTGTACCCAAACCTTACTGTATGAGAAAATGATTAAACACATAATAGAAACAGCATGTTGTAAAACAGTTGTATTTGACAGAAAAAGAATGAATATAATATCAAAATCATCACAAGTACACATGCTAAACCCTGTATGATAAATGGAACAAGTTATAAATCTGATAAAATTCGTTTCAAATGGTTAAATAATATAAAACATCTCCAGCTGTACAAATAAACTGTGTGAGAAATAAGAGATGCGTTTACATGGAGTTTCTTTCACAAATATTCAGAATGAGCATGAAAGAAAACCCACGTAAAAGACAACCTTGCCTTACTCCTCTTTGGAACCCAGGAAATTTCTATACAGAAACTTGATATGAAAGACAACCACATTAGAGCTTCACCTTGTCAAACCTTGAGAAACATTGACATCAAACCGAACATTTGATAAAATTAAAATGACAGTATTTCTTTATGTTTCAACCTCAAAAGTTTCACACAGGAATTTGATATATTTGACAAAGAAAAAGGACATGAGTTTTTCAACAGGCCTTCTTTCTTCAGACATTAGACCATAGGAAAATAGACTTTTCAAACAAGACAAAAGTGAACATGGCTCACATAACCCCGCCATTCGCTATCCAACCATTTCAACATTGTAGCTGTTATTGGCATTAAGTTTATAATACAGTGTAAAAATTTTGTCAAAAATAAGTTTTCGGAACTGGCTTTTAAACTTGATATGGCAGTGTAACATTACAAAGTTTCATTCACCCATAATTAGATCATTACAGCTGTAATTGCGGCTGAGATTAATAACAGATTCAAGGGCAATAACTTCACCATTCAAAAAGAAATTTCAGAACTGGTTTGTGAACTCGATCAAAAGTCTCAACAGAAGATTGCAAATGGCGAAGGAAGCAAATCAAAGAAGGAAATAGTTTACAACTGCATGAATTCAGTGAATATAGACCTCCAGTTTTTGAAGAGACTGACATTTGGACAGCTGGACGGAATGATTGCTATGTACCCCCACCTACTTCGTAGTGGCGGTATAAAAAGGAAATTTGGGATGAAGATATAAAAGTCGTTAAATAATTAAGTGACATATGGCTGTTTCGTCTAATCCATAGACGTCAGTTGTACCAACAGCATGTATGTTTTAAAAGACTAAAATTCAGTTCTATATTATATACAGCATATATTAAGTATATTTTGTGCCAATTTCAGTTTTAAAGTGGACAAATCTTGAAAGTAAAATCTGTTTCTTTAATACTCATCATACTTCCAACAACTCAATCATATTCAGTTAACAACTGAACGCATCCACATTCACACAAATACTTTTAACCACAATCTCACTCTTTAAGTTTCTAAATTCCTCCAAAATTGGAAATAATTAAAAAATTTGCACATTAAAACATGTTTTGACGTACTCAGTAAACTAATATGGGAAATATTCATCATCACCACTATACCATATTTAAAAAAATATCATCCTAACTTACTTAAGATTGACTTACTGAGAAAATAAATTTTCATAAAACTCATTTTTCTAACTGAACAATCAGCTGTTTTCTCATCACCGTTCGAACAACACCATGAGATCCATTTTCACATGAAAGATCAACCTCCTCCTAGCAACCATCACTGGCTAATTCCAGCCTTGCCACATTTCCTGTGTCAGCGTAGCAGCGTGCTGGACCTGAACTTCATAATGCGCTATTATGCTAGCACAGGAAAGTTGCAAGAATTACATTAGCCAGTGATGGAGACTGAAGCAAGTTATGCCTTGCCGGGGGAAGTTGATGAAAAATTTGACTTAGCTTTTCACACAATACGGATGAACGAAGTTTCCACACATGGCTCGACATATAGAGAGACTACATACACTTAAGCGGATTCATAACTTGCCCCTATCTAAATTCCCTCCACTAGGCATATCTTACATAAATCTCCATCACTGGCTAATTCAAGCCTTTCCGCATTCCTTAAAATTTCTGTGCTTGCAAATCAGAGCCCACTATGCATTTCAGGTGCAGTACTCAGCTATGTTAGCACAGAAGTTGCTAGCTAGGCTTAAATTAGCCAGTGATGTCGACTGGTAGAGTTATGCCTTCCAAGGGAAGTTGGCCCCTATCAAGGATAGACCCTATTTTTACCCTGGTGTGAAACCTTTCCAAGTGTGAAGAGAAAGAATTATAATGCAGAAATTGGGAATAAAAAATTAATTATTTTTTTTTGACATTTGATGTTTTATAATTTGGAGAAAACACTACTCTTTGGTCTTCTGCTAAAGAAAACTTCAAGGTTGGGGGATAACCACTCAGTTTAAAGCCCTCGGGGCATAATTCCTCCCATTAGGTTTTTCTTAGAGCAGTATATTTCGGAGCCATGATTTCTCCTTTACAAAGGCTGATGTATTTCGTATGAGATTATCTTAACCCTATCCCATCAAGTCGGTGGCGAATCCATATATAACATTTTCTAACCCTATCCTGACAGGGGCTGATGTAAACTAGATAGATATCTATTTCTGAACTCTATCCTGACAAAGGCTGGTGCACTGTGTTTAACATTATCGGAACCATTTCCTGACAGGGGCTGATGTATTCCATAAAAAGCTTTTTCTGAACTCTATCCTGACAAAGGCTGGTGTACTGTGTTTAACATTATCGGAACAAAAGACTAGTGTACATGACATTCAGAATAAGATTCAAAGACCAGGGCACATATATATATATATATATAAGAT